>OX451349.1:1290909-1890909 GCA_949629155.1 Myopa testacea | reverse complement strand
AAAACATTGCCACGACTATTTAATCCTCCTTGGGGAAGAATTGTCACAAAATCCATTTGTAACGCAACTCTGCAGTGTAAGACCATACACGATGCAAGCTTTCAGATTCCTAGGCCTAATAGTTTCCGAATTATGGCAATTAAAAGCATTGTCACGCCCTTTTAATCCTTCTATTCCTAGGTCACATAGTTTCCGAATTATGGCAATTAAAAACATTGCCACGCTCGTTTAATCCTCCTGGAAGAACTGTCACAAAATCCATGTGTAACGCAACTCTGCAGTGTAAGAGGATTCGCGATGCAAGTTTTCAGATTCCTAAGCCTAATAGTTTCCGAATTATGGCAATTAAAAACATTGCCACGACTATTTAATCCTCCTTGGGGAAGAATTGTCACAAAATCCATTTGTAACGCAACTCTGCAGTGTAAGACCATACACGATGCAAGCTTTCAGATTCCTAGGCCTAATAGTTTCCGAATTATGGCAATTAAAAGCATTGTCACGCCCTTTTAATCCTCCTATTCCTAGGTCATATGGTTTCCGAATTATAGCAATTAAAAACATTGCCTCGCTCGTTTAATCCTCCTGGGGCAGAATCGTTACAAAATCCAATTGTAGTGCAAGACCATTCACTATGCAAGTTTTCAGATTCCTAGGCCTAATAGTTTCCGAATTATGGCAATTAAAAGCATCGCTACGACCATTTCATCCTCCGAGGGGCAGAATTTTGACAAAATCCATTTGTAACGCAACTCTGCAGTGTAAGACCATACACGATGCAAGTTTTCAGATTCCTAGGCCTAATAGTTTCCGAATTATGGCAATTAAAAGCATTGTCAAGCCCTTTTAATCCTCCTATTCCTAGGTCATATGGTTTCCGAATTATAGCAATTAAAAACATTGCCACGCCCGTTTAATCCTCCTGGGGCAGAATCGTTACCGAATCCAATTGTAGTGCAAGACCATTCACTATGCAAGTTTTCAGATTCCTAGGCCTAATAGTTTCCGAATTATGGCAATTAAAAGCATTGCCACGACCATTTAATCCTCCTAGGGGCAGAATTGTCACAAAATCCATTCGTAGCGCAACTCTGCAGTGTAAGACCATTCACGATGCAAGTTTTCATATTCCTAGGCCAAATAGTTTCCGAATGATGGCAATTAAAAGCATTGTCGCGCCCTTTTAATCCTCCTATTCCTAGGTCACATAGTTCCCGAATTATGGCAATTAAAAACATTGCCACGCTCGTTTAATCCACCTGGGGGCAGAATTTTCACAAACTCTATTTGTAGTGCAACTCTGCAGTGTAAGAACATTCACGATGCAAGTTTTCAGATTCCTAGGCCTAATATTTTCCGAATTATGGCAATCAAAAGCATTTCCAACACCATTTGATCCTCCTAGGGGCATAATTTTCACAAACACTGAGTGTAGTGCAACTCTGTAGTGTAAGACTATTCGCGATGCAAGTTTTCAGATTCCTAGGGCTAATAGTTTCCGAATTATGCCAAGTAAAAGCATTGCCACGACTATTTAATCCTCCTTGGGGAAGAATTGTCACAAAATCCATTTGTAACGCAACTCTGCAGTGTAAGACCATACACGATGCAAGCTTTCAGATTCCTAGGCCTAATAGTTTCCGAATTATGGCAACTAAAAGCATTGTCACGCCCGTTTAATCCTCCTAGGGCAGAATTGTCACAAAATCCATTTGTAGTGCAACTATGCAGTGTGCATTCACGGTGCAAGTTTTCAAATTCCTATGCCTAAGAGTTTCCGAATTATGGCAATTAAAAACATTGCCACGCTCGTTTAATCCTCCTGGGGGCAGAATTGTCACAAAATCCATTTGTAGTGCAACTATGCAGTGTGCATTCACGGTGCAAGTTTTCAAATTCCTATGCCTAATAGTTTCCGAATTATGGCAATTAAAAACAATGCCACGCCCGTTTAATCCTCCTAGGGGCAGAATTTTCACAAACTCTATTTGTAGTGCAACTCTGCAGTGTAAGAGGATTCGCGATTCAAGCTTTCAGATTCCTAGACCTAATAGTTTCCGAATTATGGCAACTAAAAGCATTGTCACGCCCGTTTAATCCTCCTAGGGCAGAATTGTCACAAAATCCATTTGTAGTGCAACTATGCAGTGTGCATTCACGGTGCAAGTTTTCAAGTTCCTATGCCTAAGAGTTTCCGAATTATGGCAATTAAAAACATTGCCACGCTCGTTTAATCCTCCTGGGGGCAGAATTGTCACAAAATCCATTTGTAGTGCAACTATGCAGTGTGCATTCACGGTGCAAGTTTTCAAATTCCTATGCCTAAGAGTTTCCGAATTATGGCAATTAAAAACATTGCCACGCTCGTTTAATCCTCCTGGGGGCAGAATCGTCACAAAATCCATTTGTAGTGCAACTATGCAGTGTGCATTCACGGTGCAAGTTTTCAAATTCCTATGCCTAAGAGTTTCCGAATTATGGCAATTAAAAACAATGCCACGCCCGTTTAATCCTCCTAGGGGCAGAATTTTCACAAACTCTATTTGTAGTGCAACTCTGCAGTGTAAGAGGATTCGCGATTCAAGTTTTTAGATTCCTAAGCCTAATAGTTTCCGAATTATGGCAACTAAAAGCATTGTCACGCCCGTTTAATCCTCCTAGGGCAGAATTGTCAAAAAATCCTTCTGTAGTGCAACTCTGCAGTGTAAGAGGATTCGCGATTCAAGTTTTCAGATTCCTAAGCCTAATAGTTTTCGAATTATGGCAACTAAAAGCATTGTCACGCCCGTTTAATCCTCCTAGGGCAGAATTGTCACAAAATCCATTTGTAGTGCAACTCTGCAGTGTAATAGGATTCGCGATTCAAGTTTTCAGATTCCTAAGCCTAATAGTTTCCGAATTATGGCAAGTAAAAGCATTGCCACGACTATTTAATCCTCCTTGGGGAAGAACTGTCACAAAATCCATTTGTAACGCAACTCTGCAGTGTAAGACCATTCACGATGCAAGTTTTCAGATTCCAAGGCCTAATAGTTTCCGAATTATGGCAATTACAAGCATTGCCACGACCATTTGATCCTCCTAGGGGCAGAATTTTCTCAAAATCGAACTGTAGTGGAACTCTGCAGTGTAAGACTACTCACGATGCAAGTTTTCAGATTCCTAGGCCTAATAGTTTCCGAATTATGGCAATTAAAATTATTGCCACGATCGTTTAGTCCTCCTGGGGGCAGAATCGTCACAAAATCCATTGATAGTGCAAGACCATTCACTATGCAAGTTTTCAGATTCCTAGGCCTAATAGTTTCCGAATTATGGCAATTAAAGCATTGCGACGCCCATTTAGTCGTCCTAGGGGCGGAATTTTTACAAAATCCATTCGCAGTGCAACTCTGCAGTGTAAGAACATTCACGATGCAAGTTTTCAGATTCCTAGGCCTAATAGTTTCCGAATTATGGCAACTAAAAGCATTGTCACGCTTGTTTAAGCCTCCTATTCCTAAGTCACATAGTTTCCAAATTATGGCAATTAAAAACATTGCAACGCTCGTTTAATCCTCCTGGGGGCAGAATTGTCACAATATCCATTTGTAGAGCAAGACCATTCACTATTGAAGTTTTCAGAATCCTATGCCAAAGAGTTTCCGAATTATGGCAATTAAAACCACTGCCACGCCCGTTTAATCCTCCTAGGAGAAGAATTTTCACAAAATCTAAATGTAGTGCAACTCTGCAGTGTAAAACTATTCACGATGCAAGTTTTCAGATTCCAAGGCCTAATAGTTTCCGAATTATGGCAATTACAAGCATTGCCACGACCATTTGATTCTCCTAGGGGCAGAATTTTCTCAAAATCTAACTGTAGTGCAACTGTGTAGTGTAAGACTATTCACGATGCAAGTTTTGATTCCTAGGCCTAATAGTTTCCGAATTATGGCAATTAAAATTATTGCCACGCTCGTTTAATCCACCTGGGGGCAGAATCGTCACAAAATCCATTGATAGTGCAAGACCATTCACTATGCAAGTTTTCAGATTCCTTGGCCTAATAGTTTCCGAATTATGGCAATTAAAAGCATTGCCACGCCCATTTAGTCATCCTAGGGGCGGAATTTTTACAAAATAAATTTGCAGTGCAACTCTGCAGTGTAAGAACATTCACGATGC
Source organism: Myopa testacea (assembly GCA_949629155.1). Classification (NCBI taxonomy): domain Eukaryota; kingdom Metazoa; phylum Arthropoda; class Insecta; order Diptera; family Conopidae; genus Myopa; species Myopa testacea. The sequence goes on along the minus strand of OX451349.1, from coordinate 1,886,742 downwards.
AAGTTTTCAGATTCCTAGGCCTAATAGTTTCCGAATTATGGCAATTAAAAGCATTGTCACGCTCGTTTAATCTTCCTAGGGGCAGAATTTTCACAAAATCTAAATGTAGTTACACTCTGCAGTGTAAGACTATTCACGATGCAAGTTTTCAGGTTCCTAGGCCTAATAGTATCCGAACTATGACAATTAAAACCATTGTCTCGCCCTATTAATCCTCCTATTCCTAGGTCACATAGTTTCCGAATTATGGCAATTAAAAACATTGCCACAGTCGTTTAATCCTCCTGGGAAAAGAATCGTCACAAAATATAGCAATTAAAATATTACCACATTCATTTAATCCTCCTATTGCCAAAATTTTCACAAATACCATTTTTAGTGCATCTCTACAATGTAAGAACATTCACGATGCAAGTTTACAGATTCCTAGACCTAATAGTTTCCGAATTATGGCAATTAAAACCATTGCCACCACCATTTGATCCTCCTAGGGGCAGAGTTTTCACAAAATCTACCTGTACTGCAATTCTGCAGTGTAAGACCATTCACGATGCAAGTTTTCAGTTTCCTAGGCCAAATAGTTTCCTAATTATGGCAATTAAAAGCATTGTCGCGCCCTTTTAATCCTCCTATTCCTAGGACACATAGTTTCCGAATTATGGCAATTAAAAACATTGCCACGCTCGTTTAATTCTCTTGGATACAGAATCGTCACAAAATCCATTTGTAACGCAATTCTGCAGTGTAAGACCATTCACGATGCAAGTTTTCAGATTCCTAGGCCAAATAGTTTCCTAATTATGGCAATTAAAAGCATTGTCGCGCGCTTTTAACCCTCCTATTCCTAGGACACATAGTTTCCGAATTATGGCAATTAAAAACATTGCCACGCTCGTTTAATCCTCTTGGGGACAGAATCGTCACAAAATCAATTTGTAGTGCACGACTTCAGATTCCTAGTCCTAATAGTTTCCGAATTATGGCAATTAAAAGCATTGCCACGCCCATTTAGTCCTCCTAGGGGCGGAATTTTTACAAAATCCATTTGCAGTGCAACTCTGCAGTCTATGCACATTCAAGATGCAAGTTTTCAGATTCCTAGGCCAAATAGTTTCCTAATTATGGCAATTAAAAGCATTGTCGCGCCCTTTTAACCCTCTTATTCCTAGGACACATAGTTTGCGAATTATGGCAATTAAAAACATTGCCACGCTCGTTTAATCCTCCTGGAAGAATTGTGACAAAATCCATGTGTAACGCAACTCTGCAGTGTAAGAGGATTCACGATGCAAGTTTTCAGATTCCTAAGCCTAATAGTTTCCGAATTATGGCAATACAAAACATTGCCACGACTATTTAATCCTCCTTGGGGAAGAATTGTCACAAAATCCATTTGTAACGCAACTGTGCAGTGTAAGACCATACACGATGCAAGTTTTCAGATTCCTAGGCCTAATAGTTTCCGAATTATGGCAATTAAAAGCATTGCTACGACCATTTCATCATCCGAGGGGCAGAATTTTCACAAAATCCATTTGTAGTGCAACTCTACAGTGTAAAACCATGCACGATGCAAGTTTTCAGGCTCGTAGGCCAAATAGTTTCCGAATTATGGCAATTAAAAGCACTGCCACGCCCGTTTAATCCTCCTATTCCTAGGTCACATAGTTTCCGAATTATGGCATTAAAAACATTGCCACACTCGTTTAGTCCTCCTGGGGGCAGAATTTTCACAAAATCCATTTGTAGTGCAACTATGCAGTGTAAGACTGTTCACGATGCAAATTTTTAGATTCTTAGGCCTAATAGTTTCTGAATTATGGCAATTAAAACATTGCCACGACCATTTAATCCTCCTAGGGGCAGAATTATCCAAATCCATTTGTAACGCAAATCTGCAGTGTAAGACCATTCACGATGCAAGTTTTCATATTCCAAGGCCTAATGGTTTCCGATTTATGGCAATTAAAAGCATTGGCACGCCCATTTAGTCATCCTAGGGGCGGAATTTTTACAAAATCCATTTGCAGTGCAACTCTGCAGTGTAAGAACATTCACGATGCAAGTTTTCAGATTCCTAGGCCTAATAGTTTCTGAATTATGGCAATTAAAAGCATTGTCACGCTCGTTTAAGCCTCCTATTCCTAAGTCACATAGTTTCCGAATTATGGCAACTAAAAACCTAGCCACGCTCGTTTAAGCCTCGTGGGGCCAGAATTGTCACAAAATCCATTTGTAGAGCAAGACCATTCACTATTCAAGTTTTTAGAATCCTATGCCTAATAGTTTCCGAATTATGGCAATTACAAGCATTGCCACGACCATTTGATCCTCCTAGGGGCAGAATTTTCTCAAAATCTAACTGTAGTGCAACTCTGTAGTGTAAGACTATTCACGATGCAAGTTTTCAGATTCCTAGGCCTAATAGTTTCCGAATTATGGCAATTAAAACATTGCCACGCTCGTTTAATCCTCCTGGGGGCAGAATCGTCACAAAATCCATTGATAGTGCAAAACCATTCACTATGCAAGTTTTCAGATTCTAGGCCTAATAGTTTCCGAATTATGGCAATTAAAAACATTGCCATGCTCGTTTAATCCTCCTGGGTGCAGAATTGTCATAAAATCCATTTGACCATTCACTATTCAAGTTTTCAGAATCCTATGCCAAAGAGTTTCCGAATTATGACAATTAAAAGCACTGCCACGCCCGTTTAATCCTCCTAGGGGCAGAATTTTCACAAAATCTAAATGTAGTGCAACGCTGCAGTGTAAGACTATTCACGATGCAAGTTTTCAGGTTCCTAGGCCTAATAGTTTCCGAACTATGGCAATTAAAACCATTGTCACGCCCGTTTAATCCTCCTAGGGGCAGAATTGTGACAAAATCCATTCGTAGTGCAACTCTGCATTGTAAGACCATTCACGTTACAAGATTTCAGATTCCTAGCCCTAATAGTTTCCGAATTATGGCAATTAAAAGCATTGTCACGCCCTTTTAATCCTTCTATTCCTAGGTCACATAGTTTCCGAATTATGGCAATTAAAAACATTGCCACGCTCGTTTAATCCTCCTGGAAGAATTGTCACAAAATCCATGTGTAACGCAACTCTGCAGTGTAAGACCATTCACTATGCAAGTTTTCAGATTCCTAAACCTAATAGTTTCCGAATTATGGCGCGTAAAAGCATTGCCACGACTATTTAATCCTCCTTGGGGAAGAATTGTCACAAAATCCATTTGTAACGCTACTCTGCAGTGTAAGACCATTCACTATGCAAGTTTTCAGATTTCTAGGCCTAATAGTTTCCGAATTATGGCAATTAAAAGCATTGTCACGACCATTTCGTCCTCCTAGGGGCAGAATTGTTACAAAATCCATTTGTAACGCAACTCTGCAGTGTAAGACCAATCACGATGCAAGTTTTCAGATTCCTAGGCCAAATAGTTTCCGAATTATGGCAATTAAATGCATTGTCGCGCCCTTTTACTCCTCCTAGGGACAGAATCATCACAAAATCCATTTGTAGTGCAAGACCATTCACTATGCAAGTTTTCAGATTCCTAGGCCTAATAGTTTCCGAATTATGGCAATTAAAAGCATTGCCACGACCATTTCGTCCTCCTAGGGGCAGAATTGTTACAAAATCCATTTGTAACGCAACTCTGCAGTGTAAGACCATTCACGATGCAAGTTTTCAGATTCCAAGGCCTAATAGTTTCCGAATTATGGCAATTAAAAGCATTGTCACGACCATTTGATCCTCCTAGGAGCAGAATTTTCACAAAATCTAACTGTAGTGCAACTCTGCAGTGTTAGACTATTCACGATGCAAGTTTTCAGATTCCTAGGCCTAATAGTTATCGAATTATGGCAATTAAAAGCATTGTCTCGCCCGTTTAATCCCTCTAGGGGCAGAATTGTCACAAAATCCATTTGTAGTGCAAGACCATTCGCTATGCAAGATTTCATATTCCTAGGCCAAATCGTTTCCGAATTATGACAATTAAAAGCATTGCCATGCCCCTTTATTCCTCCTAAGTGCAGAATTTTCACAAAATCCATTTGCAGTGCTACTATGCAGTGTGAGATCATTCACGGTGCAAGTTTTCAGATTCCTATGCCTAAGAGTTTCCGAATTATGGCAATTAAAAGCATTGGCCCTTTGCCCCATTGACCATTTGATCCTCCTAGGGGCAGAATTTTCACAAAATCTAACTGTAGTGCAACTCTGCAATGTAAGGACATTCACGATGCAATATTTTTTCAGATTCCTATGCCTAATAGTTTCGGAATTATGGCAAGTAAAATCATTGCCACGCTCGTTTAATCCTCCTGGGGGCAGAATAGTCACAAAAACCATTTGTAGTGCAAGACCATTCACTATGCAAGTTTTCAGATGCCTAGGCCTTATCGCTTCCGAATTATGACAATTAAAAGCATTGCCATGCCCGTTTATTCCTCCTAGGTGCAGAATTTTCACAAAATCCATTTGTAGTGCTACTATGCAGTGTCAGGTCATTCACGGTGCAAGTTTTCAGATTCCTATGCCTAAGAGTTTCCGAATTATGGCAAGTAAAAGGATTGCCATGCCCGTTTAATCCTCCTAGGGGCAGAATTGTCTCAAAATCCATTTGTAACGCAACTCTGCAGTATAAGAACATTCACGATGCAAGTCTTCAGATTCCTAGGCCTAATAGTTTCAGAATTATGGCAATTAAAATATTGCCACGACCATTTAATCCTCCTAGGGGCAGAATCGTCACAAAATCCATTGATAGTGCAAAACCATTCACTATGCAAGTTTTCAGATTCTAGGCCTAATAGTTTCCGAATTATGGCAATTAAAAACATTGCCATGCTCGTTTAATCCTCCTGGGTGCAGAATTGTCATAAAATCCATTTGACCATTCACTATTCAAGTTTTCAGAATCCTATGCCAAAGAGTTTCCGAATTATGACAATTAAAAGCACTGCCACGCCCGTTTAATCCTCCTAGGGGCAGAATTTTCACAAAATCTAAATGTAGTGCAACGCTGCAGTGTAAGACTATTCACGATGCAAGTTTTCAGATTCCTAGGCCTAATAGTTTCCGAATTATGGCAATTAAAACATTGCCACGCTCGTTTAATCCTCCTGGGGGCAGAATCGTCACAAAATCCATTGATAGTGCAAAACCATTCACTATGCAAGTTTTCAGATTCTAGGCCTAATAGTTTCCGAATTATGGCAATTAAAAACATTGCCATGCTCGTTTAATCCTCCTGGGTGCAGAATTGTCATAAAATCCATTTGACCATTCACTATTCAAGTTTTCAGAATCCTATGCCAAAGAGTTTCCGAATTATGACAATTAAAAGCACTGCCACGCCCGTTTAATCCTCCTAGGGGCAGAATTTTCACAAAATCTAAATGTAGTGCAACGCTGCAGTGTAAGACTATTCACGATGCAAGTTTTCAGGTTCCTAGGCCTAATAGTTTCCGAACTATGGCAATTAAAACCATTGTCACGCCCGTTTAATCCTCCTAGGGGCAGAATTGTGACAAAATCCATTCGTAGTGCAACTCTGCATTGTAAGACCATTCACGTTACAAGATTTCAGATTCCTAGCCCTAATAGTTTCCGAATTATGGCAATTAAAAGCATTGTCACGCCCTTTTAATCCTTCTATTCCTAGGTCACATAGTTTCCGAATTATGGCAATTAAAAACATTGCCACGCTCGTTTAATCCTCCTGGAAGAATTGTCACAAAATCCATGTGTAACGCAACTCTGCAGTGTAAGACCATTCACTATGCAAGTTTTCAGATTCCTAAACCTAATAGTTTCCGAATTATGGCGCGTAAAAGCATTGCCACGACTATTTAATCCTCCTTGGGGAAGAATTGTCACAAAATCCATTTGTAACGCTACTCTGCAGTGTAAGACCATTCACTATGCAAGTTTTCAGATTTCTAGGCCTAATAGTTTCCGAATTATGGCAATTAAAAGCATTGTCACGACCATTTCGTCCTCCTAGGGGCAGAATTGTTACAAAATCCATTTGTAACGCAACTCTGCAGTGTAAGACCAATCACGATGCAAGTTTTCAGATTCCTAGGCCAAATAGTTTCCGAATTATGGCAATTAAATGCATTGTCGCGCCCTTTTACTCCTCCTAGGGACAGAATCATCACAAAATCCATTTGTAGTGCAAGACCATTCACTATGCAAGTTTTCAGATTCCTAGGCCTAATAGTTTCCGAATTATGGCAATTAAAAGCATTGCCACGACCATTTCGTCCTCCTAGGGGCAGAATTGTTACAAAATCCATTTGTAACGCAACTCTGCAGTGTAAGACCATTCACGATGCAAGTTTTCAGATTCCAAGGCCTAATAGTTTCCGAATTATGGCAATTAAAAGCATTGTCACGACCATTTGATCCTCCTAGGAGCAGAATTTTCACAAAATCTAACTGTAGTGCAACTCTGCAGTGTTAGACTATTCACGATGCAAGTTTTCAGATTCCTAGGCCTAATAGTTATCGAATTATGGCAATTAAAAGCATTGTCTCGCCCGTTTAATCCCTCTAGGGGCAGAATTGTCACAAAATCCATTTGTAGTGCAAGACCATTCGCTATGCAAGATTTCATATTCCTAGGCCAAATCGTTTCCGAATTATGACAATTAAAAGCATTGCCATGCCCCTTTATTCCTCCTAAGTGCAGAATTTTCACAAAATCCATTTGCAGTGCTACTATGCAGTGTGAGATCATTCACGGTGCAAGTTTTCAGATTCCTATGCCTAAGAGTTTCCGAATTATGGCAATTAAAAGCATTGCCCCTTTGCCCCATTGACCATTTGATCCTCCTAGGGGCAGAATTTTCACAAAATCTAACTGTAGTGCAACTCTGCAATGTAAGGACATTCACGATGCAATATTTTTTCAGATTCCTATGCCTAATAGTTTCGGAATTATGGCAAGTAAAATCATTGCCACGCTCGTTTAATCCTCCTGGGGGCAGAATAGTCACAAAAACCATTTGTAGTGCAAGACCATTCACTATGCAAGTTTTCAGATGCCTAGGCCTTATCGCTTCCGAATTATGACAATTAAAAGCATTGCCATGCCCGTTTATTCCTCCTAGGTGCAGAATTTTCACAAAATCCATTTGTAGTGCTACTATGCAGTGTCAGGTCATTCACGGTGCAAGTTTTCAGATTCCTATGCCTAAGAGTTTCCGAATTATGGCAAGTAAAAGGATTGCCATGCCCGTTTAATCCTCCTAGGGGCAGAATTGTCTCAAAATCCATTTGTAACGCAACTCTGCAGTATAAGAACATTCACGATGCAAGTCTTCAGATTCCTAGGCCTAATAGTTTCAGAATTATGGCAATTAAAATATTGCCACGACCATTTAATCCTCCTAGGGGCAGAATTGTCACAAAATCCACTTGTAACGCAAATCTGCAGTGTAAGACCATTCACGATGCAAGTTTTCATATTCCAAGGCCTAATGGCTTCCGATTTATGGCAATTAAAAGCATTGGCACGCCCATTTAGTCATCCTAGGGGCGGAATTTTTACAAAATCCATTTGCAGTGCAATTCTGCAGTGTAAGAACATTCACGATGCAAGTTTTCAGATTCCTAGGCCTAATAGTTTCTGAATTATGGCAATTAAAAGCATTGTCACGCTCGTTTAAGCCTCCTATTCCTAAGTCACATAGTTTCCGAATTATGGCAACTAAAAACCTAGCCACGCTCGTTTAATCCTCGTTGGGCCAGAATTGTCACAAAATCCATTTGTAGAGCAAGACCATTCACTATTCAATTTTTAGAATCCTATGCCTAATAGTTTCCGAATTATGGCAATTACAAGCATTGCCACGACCATTTGATCCTCCTAGGGGCAGAATTTTCTCAAAATCTAACTGTAGTGCAACTCTGTAGTGTAAGACTATTCACGATGCAAGTTTTCAGATTCCTAGGCCTAATAGTTTCCGAATTATGGCAATTAAAACATTGCCACGCTCGTTTAATCCTCCTGGGGGCAGAATCGTCACAAAATCCATTGATAGTGCAAAACCATTCACTATGCAAGTTTTCAGATTCTAGGCCTAATAGTTTCCGAATTATGGCAATTAAAAACATTGCCATGCTTGTTTAATCCTCCTGGGTGCAGAATTGTCACAAAATCCATTTGTAGAGTAAGACCATTCACTATTCAAGTTTTCAGAATCCTATGCCAAAGAGTTTCCGAATTATGACAATTAAAAGCACTGCCACGCCCGTTTAATCCTCCTAGGGGCAGAATTTTCACAAAATCTAAATGTAGTGCAACGCTGCAGTGTAAGACTATTCACGATGCAAGTTTTCAGGTTCCTAGGCCTAATAGTTTCCGAACTATGGCAATTAAAACCATTGTCACGCCCGTTTAATCCTAGGGGCAGAATTGTGACAAAATCCATTCGTAGTGCAACTCTGCATTGTAAGACCATTCACGTTACAAGATTTCAGATTCCTAGCCCTAATAGTTTCCGAATTATGGCAATTAAAAGCATTGTCACGCCCTTTTAATCCTTCTATTCCTAGGTCACATAGTTTCCGAATTATGGCAATTAAAAACATTGCCACGCTCGTTTAATCCTCCTGGAAGAATTGTCACAAAATCCATGTGTAACGCAACTCTGCAGTGTAAGACCATTCACTATGCAAGTTTTCAGATTCCTAAACCTAATAGTTTTCGAATTATGGCGCGTAAAAGCATTGCCACGACTATTTAATCCTCCTTGGGGAAGAATTGTCACAAAATCCATTTGTAACGCAACTCTGCAGTGTAAGACCATTCACTATGCAAGTTTTCAGATTTCTAGGCCTAATAGTTTCCGAATTATGGCAATTAAAAGCATTGTCACGACCATTTCGTCCTCCTAGGGGCAGAATTGTTACAAAATCCATTTGTAACGCAACTCTGCAGTGTAAGACCAATCACGATGCAAGTTTTCAGATTCCTAGGCCAAATAGTTTCCGAATTATGGCAATTAAATGCATTGTCGCGCCCTCTACTCCTCCTAGGGACAGAATCATCACAAAATCCATTTGTAGTGCAAGACCATTCACTATGCAAGTTTTCAGATTCCTAGGCCTAATAGTTTCCGAATTATGGCAATTAAAAGCATTGCCACGACCATTTCGTCCTCCTAGGGGCAGAATTGTTACAAAATCCATTTGTAACGCAACTCTACAGTGTAAGACCATTCACGATGCAAGTTTTCAGATTCCAAGGCCTAATAGTTTCCGAATTATGGCAATTAAAAGCATTGTCACGACCATTTGATCCTCCTAGGAGCAGAATTTTCACAAAATCTAACTGTAGTGCAACTCTGCAGTGTTAGACTATTCACGATGCAAGTTTTCAGATTCCTAGGCCTAATAGTTATCGAATTATGGCAATTAAAAGCATTGTCACGCCCGTTTAATCCCTCTAGGGGCAGAATTGTCACAAAATCCATTTGTAGTGCAAGACCATTCGCTATGCAAGATTTCATATTCCTAGGCCAAATCGTTTCCGAATTATGACAATTAAAAGCATTGCCATGCCCGTTTATTCCTCCTAGGTGCAGAATTTTCACAAAATCCATTTGTAGTGCTACTATGCAGTGTGAGATCATCACGGTGCAAGTTTTCAGATTCCTATGCCTAAGAGTTTCCGAATTATGGCAATTAAAAGCATTGCCCCTTTGCCCCATTGACCATTTGATCCTCCTAGGGGCAGAATTTTCACAAAATCTAACTGTAGTGCAACTCTGCAATGTAAGGACATTCACGATGCAATATTTTTTCAGATTCCTATGCCTAATAGTTTCGGAATTAAGGCAAGTAAAATCATTGCCACGCTCGTTTAATCCTCCTGGGGGCAGAATAGTCACAAAAACCATTTGTAGTGCAAGAACATTCACTATGCAAGTTTTCAGATGCCTAGGCCTTATCGCTTCCGAATTATGACAATTAAAAGCATTGCCATGCCCGTTTATTCCTCCTAGGTGCAGAATTTTCACAAAATCCATTTGTAGTGCTACTATGCAGTGTCAGGTCATTCACGGTGCAAGTTTTCAGATTCCTATGCCTAAGAGTTTCCGAATTATGGCAAGTAAAAGGATTGCCATGCCCGTTTAATCCTCCTAGGGGCAGAATTGTCTCAAAATCCATTTGTAACGCAACTCTGCAGTATAAGAACATTCACGATGCAAGTCTTCAGATTCCTAGGCCTAATAGTTTCAGAATTATGGCAATTAAAATATTGCCACGACCATTTAATCCTCCTAGGGGCAGAATTGTCACAAAATCCACTTGTAACCTACTCTGCAGTGTAAGACCATACACGATGCAAGTTTTCAGATTCCAAGGCCTAATAGTTTTCGAATTATGACAATTAAAAGCATTGTCACGCCCTTTTAATCCTCCTATTCCTTGGTCACATAGTTTCCGAATTATGGCAATTAAAAACATTGCCACACTCGTTTAATCCTCCTAGGGGCAGAATCGTCACAAAATCCATTTGTACTGCAACTATGCAGTGTATGATAATTCACGGTGCAACTTTTCAGATTCCTATGCCTAAGAGTTTCCGAATTATGGTAATTAAAAGCAATGCCAGCCTGCCTCCTAGGGGCAGAATTTTCAAAAGATCTAATTGTAGTGCAACTATGCAGTGTAAGATCATTCACGGTGCAAGTTTTCAGATTCCTATGCCTAAGAGTTTCCGAATTATGGCAATTAAAAGTAATGCCAGCCTGCCTCCTAGGGGCAGAATTTTCAACAGATCTAATTGTTGTGTAACTATGCAGTGTCAGACCATTCACGATGCAAGTTTTCAGATTTCTAGGCCAAATACTTTCCTAATTATGGCAATTAAAAGCATTGTCGCGCCGTTTTAATCATCGTATTCCTAGGTCACATAGTTTCCGAATTATGGCAATTAAAAACATTGCCACACTCGTTTAATCCTCCTGGGGGCAGAATCGTCACAAAATCAATTTGTAGTGCAAGACCATTCACTATTCAAGTTTTCAGATTCCCAGTCCTAATGGTTTCCGAATTATGGCAATTAAGAGCATTACCACGCCCATTTAGTCCTCCTAGGGGCTGAATTTTTACAAAATCCATTTGCAGTGTAACTCAGCAGTGTAAGAACATTCACGATGCAAGTTTTCAGATTCCTAGGCTAAATAGTTTCCTAATTATGGCAATTAAAAGCATTGTCGCGCCCTTTTACTCCTCCTAGGGACAGAATCATCACAAAATCCATTTATAGGGCAAGACCATTCACTATGCAAGTTTTCAGATTCCTAGGCCTAATAGTTTCCGAATTATGGCAATTAAAAGCATTGCCACGACCATTTCGTCCTCCTAGGGTTAGAATTGTTACAAAATCCATTTGTAACGCAACTCTGCAGTGTAAGACCATTCACGATGCAAGTTTTCAGATTCCAAAGCCTATTACTTTCCGAATTATGGCAATTACAAGCATTGCCACGACCATTTGATCCTCCTAGGTGCAGAATTTTTACAAAATCTAACTGTAGTGCAACTCTGCAGTGTAAGACTATTCACGATGCAAGTTTTCAGGTTCCTAGGCCTAATAGTTTCCGAACTATGGCAATTAAAACCATTGTCACGCCCGTTTAATCCTCCTAGGGGCAGAATTGTGACAAAATCCATTCGTAGTGCAACTCTGCAGTGTAAGAACATTCACGATGCAAGTTTTCAGATTCCTAGGCCTAATAGTTATCGAATTATGGCAATTAAAAGCATTGTCACGCCCGTTTAATCCCCCTAGGGGCAGAATTGTCACAAAATCCATTTGTAGTGTAAGACCATTCACTATGCAAGTTTTCAGATTTCTAGGCCTAATAGTTTCCGAATTATGGCAATTAAAAGCATTGTCACGACCATTTCGTCCTCCTAGGGGCAGAATTGTTACAAAATCCATTTGTAACGCAACTCTGCGGTGTAAGACCATTCACGATGCAAGTTTTCAGATTCCTAGGCCTAATAGTTTCCGAATTATGGCAATTAAAATTATTGCCACGCTCGTTTAGTCCTCCCGGGGGCAGAATCGTCACAAAATCCATTGATAGTGCAAGACCATTCACTATGCAAGTTTTCAGATTCCTAGGCCTAACAGTTTCCGAATTATGGCAATTAAAAGCATTGCCACGACCATTTCGTCCTCCTAGGGGCAGAATTGTTACAAAATCCATTTGTAACGCAACTCTGCAGTGTAAGACCATTCACGATGCAAGTTTTCAGATTCCAAGGCCTAATAGTTTCCGAATTATGGCAATTAAAAGCATTGTCACGACCATTTGATCCTCCTAGGAGCACAATTTTCACAAAATCTAACTGTAGTGCAACTCTGCAGTGTTAGACTATTCACGATGCAAGTTTTCAGATTCCTAGGCCTAATAGTTTCCGAATTATGGCAATTAAAACATTGCCACGCTCGTTTAATCCTCCTGGGGGCAGAATCGTCACAAAATCCATTGATAGTGCAAAACCATTCACTATGCAAGTTTTCAGATTCTAGGCCTAATAGTTTCCGAATTATGGCAATTAAAAACATTGCCATGCTCGTTTAATCCTCCTGGGTGCAGAATTGTCACAAAATCCATTTGTAGAGTAAGACCATTCACTATTCCAGTTTTCAGAATCCTATGCCAAAGAGTTTCCGAATTATGACAATTAAAAGCACTGCCACGCCCTTTTAATCCTCCTAGGGGCAGAATTTTCACAAAATCTAAATGTAGTGCAACGCTGCAGTGTAAGACTATTCACGATGCAAGTTTTCAGGTTCCTAGGCCTAATAGTTTCCGAACTATGGCAATTAAAACCATTGTCACGCCCGTTTAAACCTCCTAGGGGCAGAATTGTGACAAAATCCATTCGTAGTGCAACTCTGCATTGTAAGACCATTCACGTTACAAGATTTCAGATTCCTAGCCCTAATAGTTTCCGAATTATGGCAATTAAAAGCATTGTCACGCCCTTTTAATCCTTCTATTCCTAGGTCACATAGTTTCCGAATTATGGCAATTAAAAACATTGCCACGCTCGTTTAATCCTCCTGGAAGAATTGTCACAAAATCCATGTGTAACGCAACTCTGCAGTGTAAGACCATTCACTATGCAAGTTTTCAGATTCCTAAACCTAATAGTTTCCGAATTATGGCGCGTAAAAGCATTGCCACGACTAGTTAATCCTCCTTGGGGAAGAATTGTCACAAAATCCATTTGTAACGCAACTCTGCAGTGTAAGACCATTCACTATGCAAGTTTTCAGATTTCTAGGCCTAATAGTTTCCGAATTATGGCAATTAAAAGCATTGTCACGACCATTTCGTCCTCCTAGGGGCAGAATTGTTACAAAATCCATTTGTAACGCAACTCTGCAGTGTAAGACCAATCACGATGCAAGTTTTCAGATTCCTAGGCCAAATAGTTTCCGAATTATGGCAATTAAATGCATTGTCGCGCCCTTTTACTCCTCCTAGGGACAGAATCATCACAAAATCCATTTGTAGTGCAAGACCATTCACTATGCAAGTTTTCAGATTCCTAGGCCTAATAGTTTCCGAATTATGGCAATTAAAAGCATTGCCACGACCATTTCGTCCTCCTAGGGGCAGAATTGTTACAAAATCCATTTGTAACGCAACTCTGCAGTGTAAGACCATTCACGATGCAAGTTTTCAGATTCCAAGGCCTAATAGTTTCCGAATTATGGCAATTAAAAGCATTGTCACGACCATTTGATCCTCCTAGGAGCAGAATTTTCACAAAATCTAACTGTAGTGCAACTCTGCAGTGTTAGACTATTCACGATGCAAGTTTTCAGATTCCTAGGCCTAATAGTTATCGAATTATGGCAATTAAAAGCATTGTCACGCCCGTTTAATCCCTCTAGGGGCAGAATTGTCACAAAATACATTTGTAGTGCAAGACCATTCGCTATGCAAGATTTCATATTCCTAGGCCAAATCGTTTCCGAATTATGACAATTAAAAGCATTGCCATGCCCGTTTATTCCTCCTAGGTGCAGAATTTTCACAAAATCCATTTGTAGTGCTACTATGCAGTGTGAGATCATTCACGGTGCAAGTTTTCAGATTCCTATGCCTAAGAGTTTCCGAATTATGGCAATTAAAAGCATTGCCCCTTTGCCCCATTGACCATTTGATCCTCCTAGGGACAGAATTTTCACAAAATCTAACTGTAGTGCAACTCTGCAATGTAAGGACATTCACGATGCAATATTTTTTCAGATTCCTATGCCTAATAGTTTCGGAATTATGGCAAGTAAAATCATTGCCACGCTCGTTTAATCCTCCTGGGGGCAGAATAGTCACAAAAACCATTTGTAGTGCAAGACCATTCACTATGCAAGTTTTCAGAGGCCTAGGCCTTATCGCTTCCGAATTATGACAATTAAAAGCATTGCCATGCCCGTTTATTCCTCCTAGGTGCAGAATTTTCACAAAATCCATTTGTAGTGCTACTATGCAGTGTCAGGTCATTCACGGTGCAAGTTTTCAGATTCCTATGCCTAAGAGTTTCCGAATTATGGCAAGTAAAAGGATTGCCATGCCCGTTTAATCCTCCTAGGGGCAGAATTGTCTCAAAATCCATTTGTAACGCAACTCTGCAGTATAAGAACATTCACGATGCAAGTCTTCAGATTCCTAGGCCTAATAGTTTCAGAATTATGGCAATTAAAATATTGCCACGACCATTTAATCCTCCTAGGGGCAGAATTGTCACAAAATCCACTTGTAACCTACTCTGCAGTGTAAGACCATACACGATGCAAGTTTTCAGATTCCAAGGCCTAATAGTTTTCGAATTATGACAATTAAAAGCATTGTCACGCCCTTTTAATCCTCCTATTCCTTGGTCACATAGTTTCCGAATTATGGCAATTAAAAACATTGCCACACTCGTTTAATCCTCCTAGGGGCAGAATCGTCACAAAATCCATTTGTACTGCAACTATGCAGTGTATGATAATTCACGGTGCAACTTTTCAGATTCCTATGCCTAAGAGTTTCCGAATTATGGCAATTAAAAGCAATGCCAGCCTGCCTCCTAGGGGCAGAATTTTCAACAGATCTAATTGTAGTGTAACTATGCAGTGTCAGACCATTCACGATGCAAGTTTTCAGATTTCTAGGCCAAATACTTTCCTAATTATGGCAATTAAAAGCATTGTCGCGCCGTTTTAATCATCCTATTCCTAGGTCACATAGATTCCGAATTATGGCAATTAAAAACATTGCCACACTCGTTTAATCCTCCTGGGGGCAGAATCGTCACAAAATCCATTTGTAGTGCAAGACCATTCACTATTCAAGTTTTCAGATTCCCAGTCCTAATAGTTTCCGAATTATGGCAATTAAGAGCATTACCACGCCCATTTAGTCCTCCTAGGGGCTGAATTTTTACAAAATCCATTTGCAGTGTAACTCAGCAGTGTAAGAACATTCACGATGCAAGTTTTCAGATTCCTAGGCTAAATAGTTTCCTAATTATGGCAATTAAAAGCATTGTCGCGCCCTTTTACTCCTCCTAGGGACAGAATCATCACAAAATCCATTTGTAGGGCAAGACCATTCACTATGCAAGTTTTCAGATTCCTAGGCCTAATAGTTTCCGAATTATGGCAATTAAAAGCATTGCCACGACCATTTCGTCCTCCTAGGGGCAGAATTGTTACAAAATCCATTTGTAACGCAACTCTGCAGTGTAAGACCATTCACGATGCAAGTTTTCAGATTCCAAGGCCTAATAGTTTCCGAATTATGGCAATTAAAAGCATTGTCACGACCATTTGATCCTCCTAGGAGCAGAATTTTCACAAAATCTAACTGTAGTGCAACTCTGCAGTGTTAGACTATTCACGATGCAAGTTTTCAGATTCCTAGGCCTAATAGTTATCGAATTATGGCAATTAAAAGCATTGTCACGCCCGTTTAATCCCTCTAGGGGCAGAATTGTCACAAAATCCATTTGTAGTGCAAGACCATTCGCTATGCAAGATTTCATATTCCTAGGCCAAATCGTTTCCGAATTATGACAATTAAAAGCATTGCCATGCCCGTTTATTCCTCCTAGGTGCAGAATTTTCACAAAATCCATTTGTAGTGCTACTATGCAGTGTGAGATCATTCACGGTGCAAGTTTTCAGATTCCTATGCCTAAGAGTTTCCGAATTATGGCAATTAAAAGCATTGCCCCTTTGCCCCATTGACCATTTGATCCTCCTAGGGACAGAATTTTCACAAAATCTAACTGTAGTGCAACTCTGCAATGTAAGGACATTCACGATGCAATATTTTTTCAGATTCCTATGCCTAATAGTTTCGGAATTATGGCAAGTAAAATCATTGCCACGCTCGTTTAATCCTCCTGGGGGCAGAATAGTCACAAAAACCATTTGTAGTGCAAGACCATTCACTATGCAAGTTTTCAGAGGCCTAGGCCTTATCGCTTCCGAATTATGACAATTAAAAGCATTGCCATGCCCGTTTATTCCTCCTAGGTGCAGAATTTTCACAAAATCCATTTGTAGTGCTACTATGCAGTGTCAGGTCATTCACGGTGCAAGTTTTCAGATTCCTATGCCTAAGAGTTTCCGAATTATGGCAAGTAAAAGGATTGCCATGCCCGTTTAATCCTCCTAGGGGCAGAATTGTCTCAAAATCCATTTGTAACGCAACTCTGCAGTATAAGAACATTCACGATGCAAGTCTTCAGATTCCTAGGCCTAATAGTTTCAGAATTATGGCAATTAAAATATTGCCACGACCATTTAATCCTCCTAGGGGCAGAATTGTCACAAAATCCACTTGTAACCTACTCTGCAGTGTAAGACCATACACGATGCAAGTTTTCAGATTCCAAGGCCTAATAGTTTTCGAATTATGACAATTAAAAGCATTGTCACGCCCTTTTAATCCTCCTATTCCTTGGTCACATAGTTTCCGAATTATGGCAATTAAAAACATTGCCACACTCGTTTAATCCTCCTAGGGGCAGAATCGTCACAAAATCCATTTGTACTGCAACTATGCAGTGTATGATAATTCACGGTGCAACTTTTCAGATTCCTATGCCTAAGAGTTTCCGAATTATGGCAATTAAAAGCAATGCCAGCCTGCCTCCTAGGGGCAGAATTTTCAACAGATCTAATTGTAGTGTAACTATGCAGTGTCAGACCATTCACGATGCAAGTTTTCAGATTTCTAGGCCAAATACTTTCCTAATTATGGCAATTAAAAGCATTGTCGCGCCGTTTTAATCATCCTATTCCTAGGTCACATAGTTTCCGAATTATGGCAATTAAAAACATTGCCACACTCGTTTAATCCTCCTGGGGGCAGAATCGTCACAAAATCCATTTGTAGTGCAAGACCATTCACTATTCAAGTTTTCAGATTCCCAGTCCTAATAGTTTCCGAATTATGGCAATTAAGAGCATTACCACGCCCATTTAGTCCTCCTAGGGGCTGAATTTTTACAAAATCCATTTGCAGTGTAACTCAGCAGTGTAAGAACATTCACGATGCAAGTTTTCAGATTCCTAGGCTAAATAGTTTCCTAATTATGGCAATTAAAAGCATTGTCGCGCCCTTTTACTCCTCCTAGGGACAGAATCATCACAAAATCCATTTGTAGGGCAAGACCATTCACTATGCAAGTTTTCAGATTCCTAGGCCTAATAGTTTCCGAATTATGGCAATTAAAAGCATTGCCACGACCATTTCGTCCTCCTAGGGTTAGAATTGTTACAAAATCCATTTGTAACGCAACTCTGCAGTGTAAGACCATTCACGATGCAAGTTTTCAGATTCCAAAGCCTAATACTTTCCGAATTATGGCAATTACAAGCATTGCTACGACCATTTGATCCTCCTAGGGGCAGAATTGTTACAAAATCCATTTGTAACGCAACTCTGCAGTGTAGGAGGATCCGCGATGCAAGTTTTCAGATTCCTGCAAGTTTTCAGATTTCTAGGCCAAATACTTTCCTAATTATGGCAATTAAAAGCATTGTCGCGCCGTTTTAATCATCCTATTCCTAGGTCACATAGTTTCCGAATTATGGCAATTAAAAACATTGCCACACTCGTTTAATCCTCCTGGGGGCAGAATCGTCACAAAATCCATTTGTAGTGCAAGACCATTCACTATTCAAGTTTTCAGATTCCCAGTCCTAATAGTTTCCGAATTATGGCAATTAAGAGCATTACCACGCCCATTTAGTCCTCCTAGGGGCTGAATTTTTACAAAATCCATTTGCAGTGTAACTCAGCAGTGTAAGAACATTCACGATGCAAGTTTTCAGATTCCTAGGCTAAATAGTTTCCTAATTATGGCAATTAAAAGCATTGTCGCGCCCTTTTACTCCTCCTAGGGACAGAATCATCACAAAATCCATTTGTAGGGCAAGACCATTCACTATGCAAGTTTTCAGATTCCTAGGCCTAATAGTTTCCGAATTATGGCAATTAAAAGCATTGCCACGACCATTTCGTCCTCCTAGGGTTAGAATTGTTACAAAATCCATTTGTAACGCAACTCTGCAGTGTAAGACCATTCACGATGCAAGTTTTCAGATTCCAAAGCCTAATACTTTCCGAATTATGGCAATTACAAGCATTGCTACGACCATTTGATCCTCCTAGGGGCAGAATTGTTACAAAATCCATTTGTA
Source organism: Myopa testacea (assembly GCA_949629155.1). NCBI lineage: Eukaryota > Metazoa > Arthropoda > Insecta > Diptera > Conopidae > Myopa > Myopa testacea. Next base: position 1,867,982 of record OX451349.1, on the reverse strand, counting down.
ACGCAACTCTGCAGTGTAGGAGGATCCGCGATGCAAGTTTTCAGATTTCTAGGCCTAATAGTTTCCGAATTATAGCAAGTAAAAGCATTGCCACGAGTATTCAATCCTCCTTGGGAAGGAATTTTCACAAAATTCATTTGTAACTCAACTCTGCAGTGTAAGACCATTCACTATGCAAGTTTTCAGATTCCTAGGCCTAACAGTTTCCGAATTATGGCAATTAAAAGCATTGCGACGCCCATTTAGTCGTCCTAGGGGCGGAATTTTTACAAAATCCATTTGCAGTGCAACTCTGCAGTGTAAGAACATTCACGATGCAAGTTTTCAGATGCCTAGGCCTAATAGTTTCCGAATTATGGCAACTAAAAACATTGCCACGCTCGTTTAATCCTCCTGGGGGCAGAATTGTCACAAAATCCATTTGTAGAGCAAGACCATTCACTATTCAAGTTTTCAGAACCCTATGCCAAAGAGTTTCCGAATTATGGCAATTAAAAGCACTGCCACGCCCGTTTAATCCTCCTTGGGGCAGAATTTTCACAAAATCTAAATGTAGTGCAACTCTGCAGTGTAAAACTATTCACGATGCAAGTTTTCAGATTCCAAGGCCTAATAGTTTCCGAATTATGGCAATTACAAGCATTGCCACGACCATTTGATTCTCCTAGGGGCAGAATTTTCTCAAAATCTAACTGTAGTGCAACTCTGTAGGCAGAATAGTCACAAAAACCATTTGTAGTGCAAGACCATTCACTATGCAAGTTTTCAGATGCCTAGGCCTTATCGCTTCCGAATTATGACAATTAAAAACATTGCCACGCTCGTTTAATCCTCCTGGGGGCAGAATCGTCACAAAATCCATTTGTAGTGCAACTATGCAGTGTAAGACTATTCACTATGCAAGTTTTCAGATTCCTAGGCCTAATAGTTTCCGAATTATGGCAACTAAAAGCATTGCCATGCCCATTTAATCCTCCTAGGGGCAGAATTGTCACAAAATCCATTTGTAGTGCAACTCTGCAGTGTAAGAGGATTCGCGATTCAAGTTTTCAGATTCCTAAGCCTAATAGTTTCCGAATTTGGCAATTAAAAGCATTGCGACGCCCATTTAGTCGTCCTAGGGGCGGAATTTTTACAAAATCCATTTGCAGTGCAACTCTGCAGTGTAAGAACATTCACGATGCAAGTTTTCAGATTCCTAGGCCTAATAGTTTCCGAATTATGGCAACTAAAAACATTGCCACGCTCGTTTAATCCTCCTGGGGCAGAATTGTCACAAAATCCATTTGTAGAGCAAGACCATTCACTATTCAAGTTTTCAGAACCCTATGCCAAAGAGTTTCCGAATTATGGCAATTAAAAGCACTGCCACGCCCGTTTAATCCTCCTTGGGGCAGAATTTTCACAAAATCTAAATGTAGTGCAACTCTGCAGTGTAAAACTATTCACGATGCAAGTTTTCAGATTCCAAGGCCTAATAGTTTCCGAATTATGGCAATTACAAGCATTGCCACGACCATTTGATTCTCCTAGGGGCAGAATTTTCTCAAAATCTAACTGTAGTGCAACTCTGTAGGCAGAATAGTCACAAAAACCATTTGTAGTGCAAGACCATTCACTATGCAAGTTTTCAGATGCCTAGGCCTTATCGCTTCCGAATTATGACAATTAAAAACATTGCCACGCTCGTTTAATCCTCCTGGGGGCAGAATCGTCACAAAATCCATTTGTAGTGCAACTATGCAGTGCAAGACCATTCACTATGCAAGTTTTCAGATTCCTAGGCCTAATAGTTTCCGAATTATGGCAATTACAAGCATTGCCACGACCATTTGATTCTCCTAGGGGCAGAATTTTCTCAAAATCTAACTGTAGTGCAACTCTGTAGTGTAAGACTATTCACGATGCAAGTTTTCAGATTCCTAGGCCTAATAGTTTCCGAATTATGGCAATTGAAATTATTGCCACGCTCGTTTAATCCACCTGGGGGCAGAATTGTCAAAAAATCCATTTGTAGAGCAAGACCATTCACTATTCAAGTTTTCAGAATCCTATGCCAAAGAGTTTCCGAATTATGGCAATTAAAAGCACTGCCACGACCGTTTAATCCTCTTAGGGGCAGAATTTTCACAAAATCTAAATGTAGTGCAACTCTGCAGTGTAAAACAATTCACGATGCAAGTTTTCAGATTCCAAGGCCTAATAGTTTCCGAATTATGGCAATTACAAGCATTGCCACGATCATTTGATTCTCCTAGGGGCAGAATTTTCTCAAAATCTAACTGTAGTGCAACTCTGTAGTGTAAGACTATTCACGATGCAAGTTTTCAGATTCCTAGGCCTAATAGTTTCCGAATTATGGCAATTAAAATTATTGCCACGCTCGTTTAATCCACCTGGAGCAGAATCACAAAATCCATTGATAGTGCAAGACCATTCACTATGCAAGTTTTCAGATTCCTTGGCCTAATAGTTTCCGAATTATGGCAATTAAAAGCATTGCCACGCCCATTTAGTCATCCTAGGGGCGGAATTTTTACAAAATCCATTTGCAGTGCAACTCTGCAGTGTAAGAACATTCACGATGCAAGTTTTCAGATTCCTAGACCTAATAGTTTCCGAATTATGGCAATTAAAAGCATTGCCACGACCATTTAATCCTCCTAGGGGCAGAATTGTCCAAATTCCATTTGTAACGCAAATCTGCAGTTTCCTAGGTCACATAGTTTCCGAATTATGGCAATTAAGAACATTGCCACGCTCGTTTAATCCTCTTGGGGGCAGAATCGTCACAAAATCCATTTGTAGTGCAACTTTGCAGTGTAAGATCATTCACGATGCAAGTTTTCAGATTCCTATGCCTAAGAGTTTCCGAACTATGGCAATTAAAAGCATTGTCACTCCCTTTTAATCTTCCTGTTCCTAGGTCACATAGTTTCCGAATTATGGCAATTAAAACCATTGTCACGCCCGTTTAATCCTCCTAGGGGCAGAATTGTGACAAAATCCATTCGTAGTGCAACTCTGCAGTGTAAGACCATTCACGTTACAAGATTTCAGATTCCTAGCCCTAATAGTTTCCGAATTATGGCAATTAAAAGCATTGCCACGCCCATTTAGTCATCCTAGGGGCGGAATTTTTACAAAATCCATTTGCAGTGCAACTCTGCAGTGTAAGAACATTCACGATGCAAGTTTACAGATTCCTAGGCCTAATAGTTTCCGAATTATGGCAATTAAAACCATTGCCACCACCATTTGATACTCCTAGGGGCAGAATTTTCACAAAATCTACCTGTACTGCAATTCTGCAGGGTAAGACCATTCACTATGCAAGTTTTCAGATTCCTAGGCCTAACAGTTTCCGAATTATGGCAATTAAAAGTATTGTACCGCCCTTTTAATTCTCCTATTTCTAGGTCACATAGTTTCCAAATTATGGCAAATAAAAACATTGCCATGCTCGTTTAATCCTCCTGGGAGCAGAATCGACACAAAATCCATTTGTAACGCAATTCTGCAGTGTAAGACCATTCACGATGCAAGTTTTCAGATTCCTAGGCCAAATAGTTTCCTAATTATGGCAATTAAAAGCATTGTCGCGCCCTTTTAACCCTCCTATTCCTAGGACACATAGTTTCCGAATTACGGCAATTAAAAACATTGCCACGGTCGTTTAATCCTCTTGGGGACAGAATCGTCACAAAATCCATTTGTAGTGCAAGACTTCAGATTCCTAGTCCTAATAGTTTCCGAATTATGGCAATTAAAAGCATTGCCACGCCCATTTAGTCCTCCTAGGGGCGGAATTTTTACAAAATCCATTTGCAGTGCATCTCTGCAGTCTATGCACATTCAAGATGCAAGTTTTCAGATTCCTAGGCCAAATAGTTTCCTAATTATGGCAATTAAAAGCATTGTCGCGCCCTTTTAACCCTCTTATTCCTAGGACACATAGTTTGCGAATTATGGCAATTAAAAACATTGCCACGCTCGTTTAATCCTCCTGGAAGAATTGTCACAAAATCCATGTGTAACGCAACTCTGCAGTGTAAGAGGATTCGCGATGCAAGTTTTCAGATTCCTAAGCCTAATAGTTTCCGCATTATGGCAATTAAAAACATTGCCACGACTATTTAATCCTCCTTGGGGAAGAAGTGTCACAAAATCCATTTGTAACGCAACTCTGCAGTGTAAGACCATACACGATGCAAGTTTTCAGATTCCTAGGCCTAATAGTTTCCGAATTATGGCCATTAAAAGCATTGTCAAGCCCTTTTAATCCTCCTATTCCTAGGTCATATGGTTTCCGAATTATAGCAATTAAAAACATTGCCACGCTCGTTTAATCTTCCTGGGACAGAATCGTTACAAAATCCAATTGTAGTGCAAGACCATTCATTATGCAAGTTTTCAGATTCAGGCCTAATAGTTTCCGAATTATGGCAATTAAAAGCATTGCTACGACCATTTCATCCTCCGAGGGGCAGAATTTTGACAAAATCCATTTGTAGTGCAACTCTACAGTGTAAAACCATGCACGATGCAAGTTTTCAGGCTCTTAGGCCAAATAGTTTCCGAATTATGGCAATTAAAAGCACTGCCACGCCCGGTTAATCCTCCTAGGGGCAGAATTTTCACAAAATCCAATCGTAGTGCAACTCTACACTGTAAAACCATTCACGATGCAAGTTTTCAGTTTCCTAGGCCTAATAGTTTCCGAATTATGGCAATTAAAAGCATTGTCGCGCCCTTTTAATCCGCCTATTCCTAGGTCACATAGTTTCCGAATTATGGCAATTAAAAACATTGCCACGCTCGTTTAATCCTCCTGGGGCCAGAATCGTCACAAAATCCATTTGTAGTGCAACTATGCAGTGTAAGATCATTCACGGTGCAAGTTTTCAGATTCCTATGCCTAAGAGTTTCCGAATTATGGCAATTAAAAGCATTGTCACGCCCTTTTAATCCTCCTATTCCTAGGTCACATAGTTTCAGAATTATGGCATTAAAAACATTGCCACACTCGTTTAGTCCTCCTGGGGGCAGAATTTTCACAAAATCCATTTGTAGTGCAACTATGCAGTGTAAGACTGTTCACGATGCAAGTTTTTAGATTCTTAGGCCTAATAGTTTCTGAATTATGGCAATTAAAACATTGCCACGACCATTTAATCCTCCTAGTGGCAGAATTGTCCAAATTCCATTTGTAACGCAAATCTGCAGGGTAAGACCATTCACAATGCAAGTTTTCATATTCCAAGGCCTAATGGTTTCCGAATTATGGCAATTACAAGCATTGCCACGACCATTTGATCCTCCTAGGGGCAGCATTTTCTCAAAATCTAACTGTATTGCAACTCTGTAGTGTAAGACCATTCACGATGCAACTTTTCAGATTCCTAGGCCTAATAGTTTCCGAATTATGGCAATTAAAATTATTGCCACGCTCATCTAATCCTCCTGGGGGCAGAATCGTCGCAAAATCCATTGATAGTGCAAGACCATTCACTATGCAAGTTTTCAGATTCCTAGGCCTAATAGTTTCCGAATTACGGCAATTAAAAGCATTGGCACGCCCATTTAGTCATCCTAGGGGCAGAATTGTTACAAAATCCGTTTGTAACGCAACTCTGCAGTGTAAGAACATTCACGATGCAAGTTTTCAGATTCCAAGGCCTAATAGTTTCCGAATTATGGCAATTAAAAGCATTGCCACGGCCATTTGATCCTCCTACGGGCAGAATTTTCTCAAAATCGAACTGTAGTGCAACTCTGTAGTGTAAGACTATTCACGATGCAAGTTTTCAGATTCCTAGGCCTAATAGTTTCCGAATTATGGCAATTAAAAACATTGCCACGCTCGTTTAATCCTCCTGGGGACAGAATCGTCACAAAATCCATTGATAGTGCAAAACCATTCACTATGCAAGTTTTCAGATTCTAGGCCTAATAGTTTCCGAATTATGGCAATTAAAAACATTGTCACGCGCTTTTAATCGTCCTATTCCTACGTCACATAGTTTCCGAATTATGACAATTAAAAACATTGCCATTCTCGTTTAATCCTCCTGGGGACAGAATTGTCACAAAATCCATTTGTAGAGTAAGACCATTCACGATGCAAGTCCTGAAGACTTGCTAGGCCTAAGTTTCCGAATTATGGCAATTAAAAGATTGCCACGACCATTTCATCTTCCTAGGGGCAGAATTTTCACAAAATCCATTTGTAGTGCAAGACCATTCACTATGCAAGTTTTCAGATTACTAGGCCTAAAAGTTTCCGAATTATGGCAATTAAAAGCATTGCCACGACTATTTAATCCTCCTTGGGGAAGCATTGTCACAAAATCCATTTCTAACGCAACTCTGCAGTGTAAGACCATTCACGGTGCAAGTTTTCAGAATCCTATGCCAAAGAGTTTCCGAATTATGGCAATTAAAAGCACTGCCACGCCCGTTTAATCCTCCTAGGGGCAGAATTTTCACAAAATCTAAATGTAGGGCAACGCTGCAGTGTAAGACTATTCACGATGCAAGTTTTCAGGTTCCTAGGCCTAATAGTTTCCGAACTATGGCAATTAAAACCATTGTCACGCCCGTTTAATCCTCCTAGGGGCAGAATTGTGACAAAATCCATTCGTAGTGCAACTCTGCAGTGTAAGACCATTCACGTTACAAGATTTCAGATTCCTAGCCCTAATAGTTTCCGAATTATGGCAATTAAAAGCATTGTCACGCCCTTTTAATCCTTCTATTCCTAGGTCACATAGTTTCCGAATTATGGCAATTAAAAACATTGCCACGCTCGTTTAATCCTCCTGGAAGAATTGTCACAAAATCCATGTGTAACGCAACTCTGCAGTGTAAGAGGATTCGCGATGCAAGTTTTCAGATTCCTAAGCCTAATAGTTTCCGAATTATGGCAATTAAAAGCATTGCCACGACTATTTAATCCTCCTTGGGGAAGAATTGTCACAAAAGCCATTTGTAACGCAACTCTGCAGTGTAAGACCATTCACTATGCAAGTTTTCAAATTCCTAGGCCAAATAGTTTCCTAATTATGGCAATTAAAAGCATTGTCGCGCCCTTTTACTCCTCCTAGGGACAAAATCATCACAAAATCCATTTGTAGTGCAAGACCATTCACTATGCAAGTTTTCAGATTCCTAGGCCTAATAGTTTCCGAATTATGGCAATTAAAAGCATTGCCACGACCATTTCGTCCTCCTAGGGGCAGAATTGTTACAAAATCCATTTGTAACGCAACTCTGCAGTGTAAGAACATTCACGATGCAAGTTTTCAGATTCCTAGGCCTAATAGTTTCCGAATTATGGCAATTAAAAGCATTGCCACGGCCATTTGATCCTCCTAGGGGCAGAATTTTCACAAAATCTAACTGTAGTGCAACTCTGCAGTGTTAGACTATTCACGATGCAAGTTTTCAGATTCCTAGGCCTAATAGTTATCGAATTATGGCAATTAAAAGCATTGTCACGCCCGTTTAATCCCTCTAGGGGCAGAATTGTCACAAAGTCCATTTGTAGGCAAGACCATTCGCTATGCAAGATTTCATATTCCTAGGCCAAATCGTTTCCGAATTATGACAATTAAAAGCATTGCCATGCCCGTTTATTCCTCCTAGGGGCAGAATTTTCACAAAATCTAACTGTATTGCAACTCTGCAATGTAAGGACATTCACGATGCAATATTTTTTTCAGATTCCTATGCCTAATAGTTTCGGAATTATGGCAAGTAAAATCATTGCCACGCTCGTTTAATCGTCCTGGGGGCAGAATAGTCACAAAAACCATTTGTAGTGCAACACCATTCACTATGCAAGTTTTCAGATGCCTAGGCCTTATCGCTTCCGAATTATGACAATTAAAAGCATTGCCATGCCCGTTTAATCCTCCTAGGGGCAGAATTGTCTCAAAATCCATTTGTAACGCAACTCTGCAGTATAAGAACATTCACGATGCAAGTCTTCAGATTCCTAGGCCTAATAGTTTCAGAATTATGGCAATTAAAATATTGCCACGACCATTTAATCTTCCTAGGGGCAGAATTGTCACAAAATCCATTTGTAACCTACTCTGCAGTGTAAGACCATACACGATGCAAGTTTTCAGATTCCAAGGCCTAATAGTTTTCGAATTATGACAATTAAAAGCATTGTCACGCCCTTTTAACCCTCCTATTCCTTGGTCACATAGTTTCCGAATTATGGCAATTAAAAACATTGCCACACTCGTTTAATCCTCCTGGGGGCAGAATCGTCACAAAATCTATTTGTACTGCAACTATGCAGTGTATGATAATTCACGGTGCAACTTTTCAGATTCCTATTCCTAAGAGTTTCCGAATTATGGCAATTAAAAGCAATGCCAGCCTGCCTCCTAGGGGCAGAATTTTCAAAAGATCTAATTGTAGTGTAAGATCATTCACGGTGCAAGTTTTCAGATTCCTATGCCTAAGAGTTTCCGAATTATGGCAATTAAAAGCAATGCCAGCCTGCCTCCTAGGGGCAGAATTTTCAAAAGATCTAATTGTAGTGCAACTATGCAGTGTCAGCCCATTCACGATGCAAGTTTTCAGATTTCTAGGCCAAATAGTTTCGTAACTATGGCAATTAAAAGCATTGTCGCGCCGTTTTAATCATCCTATTCCTAGGTCACATAGTTTCCGAATTATGGCAATTAAAAACATTGCCAAGCTCGTTTAATCCTCTTGGGGGCAGAATCGTCACAAAATCCATTTATAGTGCAAGACCATTCACTATTCAAGTTTTCAGATTCCCAGTCCTAATGGTTTCCGAATTATGGAAATTAAGAGCATTACCACGCCCATTTAGTCTTCCTAGGGGCTGAATTTTTACAAAATCCATTTGCAGTGTAACTCAGCAGTGTAAGAACATTCACGATGCGAGTTTTCAGATTCCTAGGCCAAATAGTTTCCTAATTATGGCAATTAAAAGCATTGCCACGACCATTTGATCCTCCTAGGGGCAGAATTTTCACAAAGTCTAACTGTAGTGCAACTCTGCAGTGTTACACTATTCACGATGCAAGTTTTCAGATTCCTAGGCCTAATAGTTATCGAATTATGGCAATTAAAAGCATTATCACGCCCGTTTAATCCCCCTAGGGGCAGAATTGTCACAAATTAGAATTGTTACAAAATCCATTTGTAACGCAACTCTGCAGTGTAAGACCATTCACGATGCAAGTTATCAGATTCCAAGGCCTAATAGTTTCCGAATTATGGCAATTAAAATCATTGCCACGACCATTTGATCCTCCTAGGGGCAGAATTTTCACAAAATCTAACTGTAGTGCAACTATGCAGTGTTAGACTATTCACGATGCAAGTTTTCAGATTCCTAGGCCTAATAGTTATCGAATTATGGCAATTAAAAGCATTGTCACGCCCGTTTAATCCCCCTAGGGGCAGAATTGTCACAAAATCCATTTGTAGTGTAAGACCATTGATAGTGCAAAACCATTCACTATGCAAGTTTTCAGATTCTAGGCCTAATAGTTTCCGAATTATGGCAATTAAAAACATTGTCACGCGCTTTTAATCGTCCTATTCCTACGTCACATAGTTTCCGAATTATGACAATTAAAAACATTGCCATTCTCGTTTAATCCTCCTGGGGACAGAATTGTCACAAAATCCATTTGTAGAGTAAGACCATTCACGATGCAAGTCCTGAAGACTTGCTAGGCCTAAGTTTCCGAATTATGGCAATTAAAAGATTGCCACGACCATTTCATCTTCCTAGGGGCAGAATTTTCACAAAATCCATTTGTAGTGCAAGACCATTCACTATGCAAGTTTTCAGATTACTAGGCCTAAAAGTTTCCGAATTATGGCAATTAAAAGCATTGCCACGACTATTTAATCCTCCTTGGGGAAGAATTGTCACAAAATCCATTTGTAACGCAACTCTGCAGTGTAAGACCATTCACGGTGCAAGTTTTCAGAATCCTATGCCAAAGAGTTTCCGAATTATGGCAATTAAAAGCACTGCCACGCCCGTTTAATACTCCTAGGGGCAGAATTTTCACAAAATCTAAATGTAGGGCAACGCTGCAGTGTAAGACTATTCACGATGCAAGTTTTCAGGTTCCTAGGCCTAATAGTTTCCGAACTATGGCAATTAAAACCATTGTCACGCCCGTTTAATCCTCCTAGGGGCAGAATTGTGACAAAATCCATTCGTAGTGCAACTCTGTAGTGTAAGACCATTCACGTTACAAGATTTCAGATTCCTAGCCCTAATAGTTTCCGAATTATGGCAATTAAAAGCATTGTCACGCCCTTTTAATCCTTCTATTCCTAGGTCACATAGTTTCCGAATTATGGCAATTAAAAACATTGCCACGCTCGTTTAATCCTCCTGGAAGAATTGTCACAAAATCCATGTGTAACGCAACTCTGCAGTGTAAGAGGATTCGCGATGCAAGTTTTCAGATTCCTAAGCCTAATAGTTTCCGAATTATGGCAATTAAAAGCATTGCCACGACTATTTAATCCTCCTTGGGGAAGAATTGTCACAAAAGCCATTTGTAACGCAACTCTGCAGTGTAAGACCATTCACTATGCAAGTTTTCAAATTCCTAGGCCAAATAGTTTCCTAATTATGGCAATTAAAAGCATTGTCGCGCCCTTTTACTCCTCCTAGGGACAGAATCATCACAAAATCCATTTGTAGTGCAAGACCATTCACTATGCAAGTTTTCAGATTCCTAGGCCTAATAGTTTCCGAATTATGGCAATTAAAAGCATTGCCACGACCATTTCGTCCTCCTAGGGGCAGAATTGTTACAAAATCCATTTGTAACGCAACTCTGCAGTGTAAGAACATTCACGATGCAAGTTTTCAGATTCCTAGGCCTAATAGTTTCCGAATTATGGCAATTAAAAGCATTGCCACGGCCATTTGATCCTCCTAGGGGCAGAATTTTCACAAAATCTAACTGTAGTGCAACTCTGCAGTGTTAGACTATTCACGATGCAAGTTTTCAGATTCCTAGGCCTAATAGTTATCGAATTATGGCAATTAAAAGCATTGTCACGCCCGTTTAATCCCTCTAGGGGCAGAATTGTCACAAAGTCCATTTGTAGGCAAGACCATTCGCTATGCAAGATTTCATATTCCTAGGCCAAATCGTTTCCGAATTATGATAATTAAAAGCATTGCCATGCCCGTTTATTCCTCCTAGGGGCAGAATTTTCACAAAATCTAACTGTATTGCAACTCTGCAATGTAAGGACATTCACGATGCAATATTTTTTCAGATTCCTATGCCTAATAGTTTCGGAATTATGGCAAGTAAAATCATTGCCACGCTCGTTTAATCCTCCTGGGGGCAGAATAGTCACAAAAACCATTTGTAGTGCAACACCATTCACTATGCAAGTTTTCAGATGCCTAGGCCTTATCGCTTCCGAATTATGACAATTAAAAGCATTGCCATGCCCGTTTAATCCTCCTAGGGGCAGAATTGTCTCAAAATCCATTTGTAACGCAACTCTGCAGTATAAGAACATTCACGATGCAAGTCTTCAGATTCCTAGGCCTAATAGTTTCAGAATTATGGCAATTAAAATATTGCCACGACCATTTAATCTTCCTAGGGGCAGAATTGTCACAAAATCCATTTGTAACCTACTCTGCAGTGTAAGACCATACACGATGCAAGTTTTCAGATTCCAAGGCCTAATAGTTTTCGAATTATGACAATTAAAAGCATTGTCACGCCCTTTTAACCCTCCTATTCCTTGGTCACATAGTTTCCGAATTATGGCAATTAAAAACATTGCCACACTCGTTTAATCCTCCTGGGGGCAGAATCGTTACAAAATCTATTTGTACTGCAACTATGCAGTGTATGATAATTCACGGTGCAACTTTTCAGATTCCTATTCCTAAGAGTTTCCGAATTATGGCAATTAAAAGCAATGCCAGCCTGCCTCCTAGGGGCAGAATTTTCAAAAGATCTAATTGTAGTGTAAGATCATTCACGGTGCAAGTTTTCAGATTCCTATGCCTAAGAGTTTCCGAATTATGGCAATTAAAAGCAATGCCAGCCTGCTTCCTAGGGGCAGAATTTTCAAAAGATCTAATTGTAGTGCAACTATGCAGTGTCAGCCCATTCACGATGCAAGTTTTCAGATTTCTAGGCCAAATAGTTTCGTAACTATGGCAATTAAAAGCATTGTCGCGCCGTTTTAATCATCCTATTCCTAGGTCACATAGTTTCCGAATTATGGCAATTAAAAACATTGCCAAGCTCATTTAATCCTCTTGGGGGCAGAATCGTCACAAAATCCATTTATAGTGCAAGACCATTCACTCTTCAAGTTTTCAGATTCCCAGTCCTAATGGTTTCCGAATTATGGAAATTAAGAGCATTACCACGCCCATTTAGTCTTCCTATGGGCTGAATTTTTACAAAATCCATTTGCAGTGTAACTCAGCAGTGTAAGAACATTCACGATGCAAGTTTTCAGATTCCTAGGCCAAATAGTTTCCTAATTATGGCAATTAAAAGCATTGCCACGACCATTTGATCCTCCTAGGGGCAGAATTTTCACAAAGTCTAACTGTAGTGCAACTCTGCAGTGTTACACTATTCACGATGCAAGTTTTCAGATTCCTAGGCCTAATAGTTATCGAATTATGGCAATTAAAAGCATTATCACGCCCGTTTAATCCCCCTAGGGGCAGAATTGTCACAAATTAGAATTGTTACAAAATCCATTTGTAACGCAACTCTGCAGTGTAAGACCATTCACTATGCAGGTTTTCAGATTCCTATGCCTAATAGTTTCGCAATTATGGCAAGTAAAATCATTGCCACGCTCGTTTAATCCTCCTGGGGGCAGAATAGTCACAAAAACCATTTGTAGTGCAAGACCATTCACTATGCAAGTTTTCAGATGCCTAGGACTTATCGCTTCCGAATTATGACAATTAAAAGCATTGCCTTGCCCGTTTATTCCTCCTAGGGGCAGAATTGTCTCAAAATACATTTGTAACGCAACTCTGCAGTATAAGAACATTCACGATGCAAGTCTTCAGATTCCTAGGCCTAATAGTTTCAGAATTATGGCAATTAAAATTTTGCCACGACCATTTAATCCTCCTAGGGGCAGAATTGTCACAAAATCCATTTGTAACCTACTCTGCAGTGTAAGACCATACACGATGCAAGTTTTCAAATTCCAAGGCCTAATAGTTTTCGAATTATGACAATTAAAAGCTGTTGTAGTGTAATTTCGGGGTGGTCTTTTTCCTTTCGTTGTCCTTTGTGCAACGAATAAAACGCCTTGTTTTATTTTTCTTATTGGTTTTTATTCCAAGTTCCTTGTTCCGGCACTCAAACACTAATTTTATTTTTTCTGTACACTTACACTTGTACACTTATACTATTATTAATTATAATTTACAAACTAGCTCGCGACTTGATACGGGCGCAAACAAGAAGACGACGACCTCGTCGTTCTGATATAATTTTAAGACACCCGTTCAAAACTTTTTCTTGGTTCCACTCTGGCTTGGTTGACGCACCCGTCGACCGCACCAAAGTGGGTCGGTGTTGGCGCGTGTCGCAATTTCCATTATTTCGCAATTTTTGTATTGCGAAATATCAATATCGGCAGAATTAAATCGTTCCCAATTTAATTCTTCCGCGTTTGGTTTTGGATTATTTTTATTATTTCTTTAAACCAAACGTTTTATGGTTACTGCAAAGAGCTAGCTTCCACGATCAATACCAATGCTAAACGCTATGGTTGTTGGCTTGGTTTTCCAAAGCTTGACTAAGGCTTCTGGCTACCACACAAAGCGCTGCGGTTGAAGACTAGGCTTTCAGGTTTACTTTAATGAAAGCTTGGATGGAAATTGTGATCGCGACATACAACATCCCTCCACCCTTGGGGAAGAAAAATTTAGTATCGTATAAAACGATATTAAATTTTTCCTGTACATTTATGATTGGGTTGGGTGGCTTATGTGTGTTATGGGTTTACTGTTCTTTCTAAATTATGAAATCGTACTTATTGTAATGCATGTATGTAATAATATATGTTCGGTGTTTATGCAAATTTATAATATATTATATAAATGTATAAAATAAAATAACATAATAAGATGAAGTAACATTTTGTTGTTGACGTCGATGTTCATCTTGCCGTTGCTGTGTTGACCATATTGACGCTGGTGTCGGCGCTGACGTCGATGTTGAGGTTGACGCTGTTGTATGTACGTTTCGACGATGGTGTCGAAGTTGGCGTCGATCTTGACGTTGCTGTTGACGAACATGTTGAAGTCGACGTTGCTGCTACTCTTGATGTTGAAGTCGGCGTTGCTGCAACTCTTGATGTTGAAGTCGGCGTTGCTGCTACTCTTGATGTTGAAGTCGGCGTTGCTGCTACTCTTGATGTTGAAGTCGGCGCTGCTGCTACTCTTGATGTTGACCCCGTTGTATCAATATCTTCTTCTCTAGTGTTATGTAGGAATGCTGCTGCTCTGTAGCTTACTTAGTTGTAGTTGTTGCAGTAATGTTGTTGGTAGAATCGGTGTCGTTTTTGATGGTTTTTGATGTTTGTAGAATCGGCTGATCCCAATTGTGGATCAATTGTTGGTTGCTTGAGCTTTTGATGGTTCAGATTTTGTAAAATTAGCATTTGTACATAAGCTGACTGCTGATGCTATAACTCAAAAATTTTACTTTTGTAACTGTTGTTGCTGTAATAGGTATTACAGATGAATAGGTCGCAGTAGGTTGAACTGGCTAACCTTTTACTGCTATTCGTTCGTTTGCGTGGTTTATCACCATCGCTGCCACCTGATGATGCGATAACTTATGTTGTCTTAAATTGTTGGCTTACTGCGATCATTATTGACTACGATCTCGCTGCTGAGCGGAAACTGAGTTGTATCCGCAGATGAATTGCTTATAGCGATCATGATTGTTAACTTTCTTCACGGTATTACCATCTAGTTATCTTATCGTGGTTACTGCTGTATGACCTCTTTGAAGGTAACTTCGTGTTTTGTTGTCGAATGCTGTTGCAACGCTACGCTGATCAGCTGTTTGTTACAGCAACCCCCTTCCCTCCTCGAGTTGTTTGGGCGCTTTTTCGTCGCCCTGTTGTGGTGTGGTTGTAGTATGACTGCGTCTCTTATGTTGTAGTGGGTGTACATCGACGTTCGGGGCGGTTTCTCTGCATGCTGGATCCTTATTTAGTATATATACGTTATTACATTTAACTATCAATTTTTAATTTTTTTACATAAAATTCCACTGCGTGATTTCTAAACCGTTTAATAATTTTAATTCTTCAATAATATGTACGTTAATTTTGTGGAATAGAATTTTGTTGCATATTAACTATCAATATTATTTTCAACCATTTTGAATAAAATTCGTACAAGTATTTTACTTATCTTATCTTATATTTTTATTTGTTCTTTATGATTTTATATATAAATATTTTGGTATGGTTATCATAAGTATGAATTTTCCTTATTTGAATCTTAACAAAAAAAAAAATGTGTGTTTTCCCTTAAGCCTTTATTTCATTAATTTTTTAATGGAACGTACATAGTCTATTTTAAATTACAGTTTAATTATAGTTAAAATTACTTTTATATGTGTACGTGTGTACTTTATTATTTGTGATTGTACTTTTAAATATTATATATAGGTATGTATATAAATATGTTATTATTATTAGTGGTATATTTTTTTTTTTTTTTTTTTTCTAGGTTATTTTAAAGTTATTCACCTTTGGTGTTTTATTCTTTTTCTTTCTCTATTTTTTTTTCACTAGTTGTTTCAAAGCTGACACTGCATTTTGCTCGTGTTCAGTTGTTTAACCTTCGTTCTGCATTTTTGCAGTGCTTGCATTAATCGCTACCTTTTGTTATTACTCTTATTTTGACATATGTTTGTCAATGCCCTACATTTAATTAGTAATTGAACAGAAATTATCAATAATGGAAACCAAGTTTTTTTTTTTTTTTTTTTTTGTTCCTTTTTTTTCTCAATAAAAATTTTCTAATTTCAAATTTTTGTTATTACTAGTTGTAATTTACGTCGTCATCTTAATTTCTACATGAGTGCGAATTTGTTTGTATAAAGGATGTGCGTGTGTGTTTTATGCATGAACTAAGTCTTCAGGCATACCTTTACATGTGCATTTATTAATATAATAATTGCAAATGTAGTGGTAGTAAACTGTGAAAAAACATAACAGTTATTTAACAATCACCGGTTATTATTTTGAAGTTTGTGTACATCGGTTTCTGCGTTAAATGATTTAAAGCGGAATCATCTAGAAGAGACATAACGACCTGACCGTGTATATCAGCATACTTATTTTATGTAGAGTATAATTTGTTAATATCTGCTATTTTGCATTTCCTGTGGATGTCTTCGCGAGTATTCTACCTAATAAAAAAAATCCCCCGTCCCTTGTTTTTGATTGATCCCTAGATTGATTACTTACATAATTATCTAATTAATCCTATTTTCCCCTTAATTGCTATTATATAACTTAAGTAAGTTATTATGGAAAGGTTTTTCCCGTCCATTAATATTTAAAACTGTAGTAATTGGACTTTTAATCTTTACTACTTTATATGGCCCTATCCATATTGGAGAAAACTTATTTTTCCTAGTCTGGTTCTTAATTAATACACTATCTCCTACTTTAAATTCTACTAAATTTAACTTATTATCGTACTGATTTTTGGCTATTTGTTTAGCTATGTCCTGATTTTTCCTCACTATTTCGTGAGCTCTTTGTATTTGGAATTTTAATACTTTATTTGGGTCTTCGGCATTATATACCGGACTACACTTCCTTTTTAAGTTAGTCGGCATTTCTGTATCGAAACCAAATAAAGTACGGAATGGTGTTTGCTTGGTCGTAATGTGGGGTGTGTGGTTATGAACATGCATGGCTGCAGTTAACCATTGATCCCAATTCGACCCATCTTCTTTCGCAAAGCTTCGCAAATATTCTGTTAAAGGTCTGTGGCTTCTCTCCAATGAGCCATTAGCTTGCGGATGATATGGTGTTATATGTAATTTCTTAATTCCTAACAATTTGCATGTATCTGAGAACAATTTCGAAATGAAATTAGTTCCGTTATCAGTAATTAAAATTCTAGGGATTCCGTAACGCGTGATTACTTCAAATGTTAGAAAGCTCTGGCGACAGTACTTGCTTCCGCGTCTGGGATAGCTGTACATGCCATAAATTTTGAAAACTCATCTTGGAATGTTAAAATATATTTGTTACCGGATACAGTTTCTGGTAGAATACCTACTATGTCCATGTAGACTTTATCAAATGGCCTCATTAGTGTATCTGTCAGCACCATGGGCATTTTTGTTAATTTCGAACTTTTATTCGCTTGACATTTAGGACAATTTTTTACATAATTTTCTATCTGCCTTTGCATCCCTGGCCACCTATATTGTTGCCTGATTCTTAGGTACGCTTTCACTGCTACCTGGTGACCTCCTAATGGGGTATTATGGAAATCTTTTATAACTGTTGCTATTTGTTTCGGGTTTTCTAATAAAACTGTGGTTTCGTTTTGTGTTATGCCTGAAGTATCAGGTTCTACAGGCGTCGGGCTTGTTTTTGTTTTATCAATATTTCCTTGGTCCTTTAATTCTATTTCTTTTGTTCTAGCGCGGGTCTGGACTGCTGTTACTACATTACGATTTTGAGGGATTCTACTCAATGCGTCTGCGTTTAAATTTTTCTTGCCTGGCTTAAATATGATTTCAAAATCATACTCTGACAACTTGTGTCTGAACCTTGCCAGTCTTGAAGTTTGGTCCTTTAAATTTGCTATTCCCTTTAATGGCTGATGATCGGTAAAAATTTTGAAATGTCTGTCTAAAAGGTATGCTCTGAAATTTTTTGTAGCCCAGACTATTACTAAAAATTCCTTTTCTATTGTGGAATATCTTTGTTCTGTGTCGCTTAGCGGTCGGCTAGCGAAAGTTATTGGCCTATCCTCGCCTACGTTTCCTTGAGAAAGGACCGCGCCTAACGCTTCATTACTAGCGTCGGTAGTTAAAAGAAATTCTTTTGAAAAGTCTGGATATGCTAACACTGGTGGTGACATAACCGATTCTTTTAATTCTTCAAACGCTCTTTGGCAGCTTTCTGTCCAGACGAACTTCGCGTCTTTTCTTAACAATTTGTTAATGGGAAGTGCTATTTTTGCGGTTCCCGGTATACATTTTCTATAATAATTAACAAGGCCTAGGAAGGCTTGTACTTCCTTTTTATTTTTAGGAGGCGGAATGTTTTTAACGCACTTCAGCTTGCTAGGGTCTGGAAGTGTTCCATGTTCTGAACACTTGTGCCCTAAATATACGACTTCTCGTCGTAGGAATTGGCACTTGCTAATGTTTAATTTTAAGTTATTTTCTCTAATGACCTCGAAAACCTTAGTTAACCTTTCTTCATGCTGTCCCAGGTTTGTTGCGTACACGACTATGTCGTCTAAATAGACAAAACAATCTATACCCTGAAGTCCTGTCAGAATGTGATTCATAAGACGTTGAAAGGTTGCTGGGGCGCCGGTTAACCCGAAAGGCATTCGGTTGAACTCAAAATGTCCCAAAGCTGAACTAAATGCGGTCTTTTCCTTATCCGCCTTGTCCATTAGGACTTGGTGGTACCCACTTGCCAAGTCTAACGTCGAAAAATATCTACTACTGCCTAACTGATCCAATATCTCATCTATCCTAGGCAGTGGAAAAACTTGTTTAATTGTCGCTTCGTTTACTTTTCTGTAATCTATTACTAAGCGCCATTTCTTTTCTCCATCTTTTCCACTCTTCTTTGGAACTAGAAGTAGCGGGGAGTTCCATGGAGATACACTTGGGGATATTAAATCATCCTCTAATAATTTATGAATTTGAGGAAAAATATCATTATATTTCGCACATAGTTTCGTTATGGATTCTCTTTCCTCTCTGTTTAAGGAAGGATCCAATTCTAAATCTTTCATTAAAATGTTAATGCGTTAAGCTATGTCTGCATTACTTATACTGTTGATGGTAGTCCATTGATTACACGAAACATCACATAGCTTGTATTTGTGGAAATCACTAAATTTCGGTACAAAGTTGTCACTAAGAATGAAATCTTTTGCCGTTGAATTTAGGATTGGTACCTTGACATCTTTGTTTTCCACATTTGCTAGTGTTTCTCCCAGGTACACTCCTGGTGCAATCTCTTGTTTATGAACTACCACAGTCATAACTTTAGTTTTAATTTTTAACGGCGTTATTCTAACCGTTCTTGCTTCTATTGTTATATTATTTTTGTTTCTTTGTTCTGTTATATTTTGGATGCCTTTCAGTGGCAATTTAACTATAAATTCTTTATTTTAATATAGGGTTAACTTTTTATTGAGCGTGTTTATAATGGATCTGTTCCACATGTTATCTCTACCCAGTATGCCGTCCGCCGGTACCCCTTGTTTATGTGACACTACGTGTAGCGTTAAACGTAAAGGCTCTACCTCATCATGGCATATGCTGGTGGACCCTATTGTGGTTATACAGCCTCCAAATGCTCCACTTAATTCCCTTTTAACCTTTTTATTTATAATGGAATTTTCTTTTAATGCGCATTCCTTTACTAGGCTTGTATCCGTTGAAACGTCGCTGGGGCGCCGGTTAACCCGAAAGGCATTCGGTTGAACTCAAAATGTCCTAACGTCCTAATGTCCTCAAATGTCCTGAACTAAATGCCGTCTTTTCCTTGTCTGTATTATCCATTAGGACTTGGGTACCCACTTGCCAAGTCTAACGTCGAAAAATATCTACTACTGCCTAACTGATCCAATATCTCATCTATCCTAGGCAGTGGAAAAACTTGTTTAATTGTCGCTTCGTTTACTTTTCTGTAATCTATTACTAAGCGCCATTTCTTTTCTCCATCTTTTCCACTCTTCTTTGGAACTAGAAGTAGTGGTGAGTTCCATGGAGAGACACTTGGGGATATTAAATCCTCTTCTAGTAATTTATGAATTTGTTTATTCATTTCTTCCCTATGTGTTTGAGGAATTCGGTACTGTTTTTGGTTAATTGATGGCTGATCCACCTTTATTGGAATCTTATGTGTTATTACTGGGGTGTACGTCAATGGGTCACCCTCTAAAAGAAAAATATCATTATATTTCGCACATAGTTTCGTTATAAGTAAATTTGGTTTTCCTAGCTAGTACAAATTTTAAAGTTTTAGCCCAAGTTTTGAGGCTTCAAAAGTGTTTTTGAAAAATTTAGAAAGTTATTTAAATGTTTTGGAAAATTCCGGAATTTTCCTTTAACATAACAACTTTTTTTAGCAACCACAAAAGTAAAGGATTTGTGTTTTTCGTGTTTTTCCCGTCTTTCCAATTCGCATGAAATAACTTTCATTCGAATTGGAAATTTTTGCTGACTTTTTTGTACGAATCGCGTTTTTTTGCCGGTAGGCGGCCTGGATGTGAGTAAGCAACAGCACAAGTACTCGAGGGTTCACATAAATGTCACCCAATGGGTGGCGCTTCACTCTAATTTATTCATATTTTACGTTAAATTATTTGACTTCATTTGTCATTCAACTGATTTTAATCCCTACGCATAAAAGTCAGTACCGCCCGATACTTGACTGACTTTTATTATACTATTCTGCCTATGACATTACCTAGATAAAATCAAAAACAAAACAAGAACAAACACAAATGAACAAATGAACAATGAGTGTGGCTCTAAAATACTGTGTGTAACGAAAGGTGTTTTAGTATGTGATAATTTTAATTTTAAGTCCTTGTTTCAATTATTAAGTTTTTGTTTTTTGAAGTTAAAGTTTAAGTTTTAGATTAGTTTAAGTTTAACATTTAGATTTTAGTTTTAATGTAAGTAAGTTTAAAGTTTAAATGTAATTTTTAAATTGTAAAACTGTAAACGGTAAGAATTGAATTGCAGAAATTGTATAAATAATTACATGAAATTGTACAAAATTGTAAAAAATTGTTGAAAAAATTGTAAAAAATTGTGAAAAATTGTTGTAAAAAATTGTAAAATCGTTGTAAAAATTGAAAAATTGTTGTAAAAATTGTAAAAATTGTTGTAAAAAAGGTAATGAGTAAGGATATAATGTAAACTGTAGAATTAATAGTGGGTTGTAAAAATAAATTGTAAAAAATTGGGCAATAATATATTGTAAAGTAAATTGTAAAATAAATAAATATATTGTAAATAAAGTGTAAAATAAATGAATAAATGAATAATTTGTAAGGCTTAATTGTACAAATTTGTAAAAGTATAGGGTAGTACAAAGTAGTAGAAAATATAAAGTAAAAATATAAAGTAAAAAGTAAAGTAAAAAATTTTTTTACAGAATACAAAGTAAATTTCCTGAAAATTGCGTGAAAATTCAGAAATGAATTGCAAAACATAACGCGCAAGATGTCTTAAATAACATCTAAATTACGGGTGACAAGAACAGGATAAAACAAAAAACACAAAAAATCGAGAGCCAACACAAAAACAAAACAAACAAAACAAAAAGTTGTTTACATTCAAATCAAATAATGCTGCAGACAATCCCAAGAGGATCCTTAAGGACAATCCTCTTAATAGATTGTCTGTCGGGCATTATGCCGAAAAGGCTTACGTTATTAGGCGAGGGGGTCCAGAAACGTTTTTCGTCCAGCGCCTAAACTGGACTCATCAGTGGACTTTTTTTATTTTAAGAAGATAATTTTCGCCGGCTGCTCACCAGTGTGTGCAAACCAACGCGTATAAACATTCAGAAGTGTGGAGAGAGAAAAAAATGTGGAGAGAGAAAAACTTATTAGAGAGATTTCTTATATTTTTAGAGATATTTTTATGTATACGTGTTTTTTCTTATTTCTACGCATGTTAACCTATTCTACCTACTCGTTGTTTGTTCTCTTTCGTCCCCTTGTCCTCTCATTCCCGTTTCGTTTCTCGTGAGCTTATTTTTTGCAAGGCTTTTTGGTAAACACGCATGTATGCGTTAGTGTGCTTAGTTGCGCCACTCTTTTTCACTCACTTTTTGCCATTGCTTGCTCTTTTCCGCAACCTGTGTATGCTTTCCTAGTGTACGCTCATTGCGTTCCTAGTAGCTGCACTTGTTGCTTCCCGTAAGCTTTTGTTGTTGTTCCTTTCATTTGTTTTTTTATTTGTTTTTTTATATATATGTTTTTTATATTTGTTTTTTATATTTGTTTTTTATATTTGTTTTTTACTCACTTGTGTTCTTCCGCTTTACGGCGTTTCATTGTTTCCCACCGTGTGTGGATTTTTTTACCTTCGGTTGCTTAGGTTTTCGGTTTCTTCGTATACGCTTCGTCTTGATGTGGTCGTTTTTTTCCCTCGTGTCGGCTTACTCTAGCCGACTTCCGATGGCCGCCATCATCGTGTATATGACTGGAAGTGTATTTTTCCGTGTTTTTCGGTTTGCATTTTTTGGTTTTTTGCGGTTCACTGTTTTATTTGTTGTTTTTTCAGGCTTATTTTCCTTCGTACTGATCTTTGGCAGCGCCGCTAGTGCGGTTACATTCGCAGACATTTTTAGCTTTTTTACAGGCAACGTAGTTAAGAGCTTTCATGTTTCTATCTCGCTTTGTCGCTTGTCTTTTTCGCGACTTTCCTGCGGTTTTTTCAGCTTTTGAATTCGTTCTCGTTTGATTTTGGCTTTCCTTTCTGCCCCTTTTTTGTTTCGTTTAGTCTTTCTGCTCTGTTGCCATGTTTTTGCCATATTTTGCGTGCATTTATTTTAGGAGTTGCAACCTTTCGCAGTTTTGTTCGTTGGTGGTGTCCGTTTTTTTATGTGGGTCCGAGTTTGATTGTCTGCACACCGAGTGAAACATACATTGAGTAAACACATCATAACATATCACACAGTAAACACTTGCCTAACACTCTGGACCAACACTCACAGCCAGCAACACGAGAGGAGAGAGCCAATAGCAAGCGGGCACACACGACCACCCGTCATACACACCCTGTATACAGTGAAGGCAACATACATCGGCACACCCGGTCACCCATACAATACATAGAGAAGAAACAGAAGAAACACGCCGCGACCAAAGCGAAACCCACCCTGCCGCGAGTGGTAACCGCCACTAACGCGACTGCGACCAATCACACAGACATGCAACGACATTCAGTCACACCAGCCAAATACTCGACCCATTACCCTATTCAACACCGCAACGTCTATCCGGCCCAGCCATTAGCAGCGGAAGGTGGGTACCACCTGTTCGCGAACCACCCAGCGACGCCATATCACGCCGGTTTGTGCAATAGTCCGTTCAGTTCGTTGTTCAGTCGCTTACGTTCAGTACGTGTCACTATCCGCCTTTGGATTTTTTGCGGTCCTTTTTCCTGGGTTTTTTTTGCTTTTTACCACAGTTTCCCATTTCCTCCGTTTAGTTTTCTGTTTGCCTTCTGCGGCTTCTGTGCGACTTTTCTCCCTTCATGTTCTCCGTGTTCTTTGGTGATTCCGATTGCGTACATAGCTAGAATGCCTCATTCTTCACCGACCAGCTATAGCCCTCATCACTATATAATTAATTACCTATAGTACATATAATTATATACTTAAATTACACATAATACTTAAATTACACATAATGATGACATATGATGATAAATGATGATGCCTAGCATAAAAATCATTGTTGGATATTTGATAATAATAATACTACTAGTAGTAATAATAAGACAGATACAATAAGTAGTAGATAGTCCGATACGTAAATCTATAAAGTGTATTGAACGCACTACATTAGAGATAAAACAAAATGAAATTAAGACAACAATAAATGGCAGCAATGATAGGTCAAACCCAGTTCCCACCAACCAAAATCAAGTTAGATCTAACAGCTAAATCAAGTCAAAATAAAAGATTGTTTTACCCAAATCCAACCCAAAAAATACATCAACCTAAATTATCACTTACTATTGTGTCCATTCACTGTATTTTATCTCCTTGCATATAAATCCTATAAACAATTAGATTTTTCAGTTTCCCAGCGTCATGCACATGACGACGTTTCTCGGTGATTCTCAAATATTCGAATACCAAAAGAAGTTAAAATTACTTAAGTTAAATTTACCTAAATCCAATCAAACCGATCAGATCAAGTCAAATCAACTGAAGAATCCAATTAAATTAAATTAAATTAGTCAATCCATCCCAAAAAATCAATATAAAATTTTTTATTAAAAAATTATAAAAATTCTCCAAATGATCAATACAAAAATTATTAAAAATTATTAAAATTCCAAATGAACTCACAACAGATTGGATTGACCAACTTAAGTTAAGCTAAAAATAAGCATGCACAAATAGGAGTTTTTCCTATTTTGAGTTTGTTCAATTGACTCTGAACACTCAATATACACTACCAAGCGATAAGCAACAACAGCGATAAGCAACAAAAGTTTTCCTTATTTTGAGTTTGTTCAATTGACTCAGAACACTCAATATACACTACCAAGCGATAAGCAACAACAAGCATCAACAAGCGTAGTGTTTCTTATGATACCTAGGGTTTGCGTGAGTTTTTTGTCAGCTGCCCATAACTTGGCTCGCTGATGTTTTTCACCTGACTAGAGTAACTTAGTTTTTTAGCTTGTAGACCTAACCAATGATCTAGTTCAAAGTTGTGAGTTCAGTTTTCACCTTTAACTTGTTGAAACCTTCCTGCACAACACTACTACTACTTCTTGTTCTTATTTTGAATATTTTCAATAACTTAGAAAATATTCAAACATACTTTTACCTAATAAATATGGGCAAGCACCGTATATCCCAGGCTGTCCACGTCACACGGAGGTTCGTTTTTTACCCAAAATGGCAGACGGACATTGGGGCTATCTGCCACCTGTGCAGGGGGTGACCGTTCTGTCGAATGGCACGGGTGCAGATCCGCACAGTTCTGTTGTGTCGTATTAACAACGAACAGAACTCACTGTGCTAAGACCGGGCGCCCCGACTCCTCAGGATTCCGTAGGAGAGGATCTAGACCGACTGCAACGAAGCTTGCTCAGATCTACTCCCGGTCTCCTTAGAATGCCGTAGGAGAAGATCTAGACCGACTGCAACTAAGCTTGCTCAGATCAACTCCCGGTCTCTCGACCTCGACAGGCAATAGTGGACCCCTACCCAACCAGCAGCCCCCCAACGTCAATCACTGGGCAACTCATGATTTAGAGTCATGCAGACACTGGAACCAAAGCGTGCGGGCACAACCCCCATCGTCGATATGGTAAGCACACATCGGCGTACAACGGTAAGCTGGGTGGGGGGTGCAGCCGTTCTGCGACGTAGGGCATTGCCTCTGAAACGGGTCCCCGCAGAACGAGACGCATAGATCTAACCTAGACCCCTCGTCGCCCAACCTGGCGAATCATTGGCCCCCTGAGAGAGGATTTCACTGATTTCTCAGACCAACTCCCGATCTTTGTCCCGGACAGACAAAAGCGGACCCCTCCACCAGCCAGCGGTCGCTAACATGGCGCCGCCCGAACGATATAAGTTGCCCGGCTCAGATTCATTGGCCGATTGCGCATTGAGCCCAATCCACCCACGATGCGACGCTTTCAACAGACGACTAACCGCGACGTCAAGACAACGGTAAGTCCCATACCTATATATGTAGTATACCTTACTTATAGTTCAATAATGCGCGTAGCTTACTATTTATCTATAAATACTAAGACTAATACTAATACTCCTAGAATCTACCATACCTTGGCGTTGTTTAAATGGAGCGGCATGGATGTGGGCAAGCAGCAGCGCGAGCACTCGAGGGTTCACATAAATATGACCCAATGGGTACGGCACTGGCACCAGCCACAACTCATACCGAACCTGACATATGCGGCAAACCCCATCCCGCACCATGTAAACACGGATACGGGGCGCAGCTAATGCATATGTAATAGCGATACAAACAAAAAGCTTACAATACGATACAAAGTGCTTATTAAGCTCCTTAGTCAGATTAGCTAACATAGCTGCTCTGACTGCGAACTGTCATGTGACCTTTATGGCTACACCAAAACCGTACGGAGGCCTTACATGAAGGTCGTTCTTCCAACATGGACATTAGTCAAGGGGGCGTCACTAGTCATGAATGCGAACGCATCGCATGGTAACGTTATCTGCCCTCGACCTATTCACTAGTGGAAGGCGTCCACCAACGAAACGACCAACCTACGGGGCGTATTGTCAACATGCGTTGAACGTGCTATCCGTGGCATGTGTACGATAAGGTACCCTCGCTGAGACCACACGTTCAAGAGACAGTACGATTTCCTAATCCCTACTTAATCGCTGACAAATGAGAAAAATTGGGTGAATTAGAGCTATGCTCTAACCTAAGTATTTTCCCTCTAGGTCTCCTCACAGGATAAACTAAAGCGCAAGAAAATACAATAACTTATGATATTTCTTGTATATAACTACATAACTAACATACGAAATTTTGTATATAACTCCATAACCAAAAATACGAAATTTGTATATAACTACATAACTAGATTACTAGATACTTGTATAACCTATAAGAGCTATCCTTAACTGTAAGGAGGTGTTTTTTCCTCTCTATTCAAGGAAGGATCCAAATCCAAATCGTTCATTAAAGTATTAATGCGTTGCGCTATGTTTGCATTACTTATACTGTTGATGATAGTCCATTTATTGCACGAAACATCACTTAGCTTGTATTTGTGGAAATCACTAAATTTCGGTACAAAGTTGTCACTAAGAATGAAACCTTTTACCGTTGAATTTAGGATTGGTACCTTGACCTCTTTATTTTCCACATTTGCTAGTGTTTCTCCCAGGTAGACTCCTGTGCAATCTCTTGTTTATGAACTACCACAGTCATAACTTTAGTTTTAATTTTTAACGGCGTTATTCTAACCGTTCTTGCTTCAATTGTTATGTTATTTTGGTTTCTTTTATCTTCTATATTTTTGATGCTTAGCAGTGGCAAATTAATTATAAACTCTTTATTTTCATTAAATAGCGTTAAGCTTTTATTGAGCGTGTTTATAATGGATCTGTTCCCAGTATGCCGTCCGCCGGTACCGCTTGTTTAAGTGACACTACGTGTAGCGTTAAACGTAAGGGCTGTACCTCATCATGGCATATGCTAGCGTACCCTATTGTGGTTATACAGCCTCCAAATGCTCCACTTAACTCTTTTTTAATCTTTTTATTTATAATGGCATCTTCCTTTAATGCACATTCTTTGACTAGGCTTGTATCCGCTCCTGTATCCACCAGTAAAATGAGTTTTCCATTTCTCGCCTCTACACAAGGCAGTTCAATGAACACATCACTTAACGTGGCTGAATCCCAGTTAGATACTTCCTTTATAGTATTCTTATAATTATTATTTAAATTATTCGTTAACCACGAACGTATTGTTTTCTTGTTTTCTAATTGTTAAAAAAAAAATTTAACTTTTTCTAATACTTTTAATTTTATTTTATTTGCAAGTGCTTTTATGTCTGTAATATATTCTGCTATATTAAGACTAATGCTCCTTTCTTTATATTGTTGAAAATTGCGGAACATTGTTTTTACAATCAATGTACATGCTAACTGTATAATTAGCAAGATGATTACTAGAAACTCTGCTCCCATTTGTGTTATCACTTTTGCCTTATTGGTTAATTTATCAACTGTTTCATTTATTTTATCATTTTGGTTTATAATTTTTATTTTATTATTAAATTTCTGCCCAATATTCTTAGCTTTATTAGCTTTTAATCCATCTGGAGTTAGTAACGTATCCACGATCTCTTCAGATGTTGGACGTACGGTTACTACTTCGTTTGGCCTTATATTCCTATTTTTGTTGGGTTCCCAGATTATTGGCCTTATCTGGGCCCTTGCAGTTTCCCTGCTGGTTATTTTGTAGAGTTTCCCAACTCTTTTTAGCTCCGCAGTTCGCTGCTATATGTCCTGATCTGTTACACCAATGACATATTGTTTGATTCGTTCCTTTTGGCATGTTCACAGGACTCTGATTCATCTGTGCCCCCTTGAATGTAGTTGAATTCGAGTTCACTGGATTCTTCTGCTTTTGATTCCAGTTCGTTTGTACTTGTTTTTGTTGCCAATTCGGCTGGGGTTGGTTTGGTTGCCAGGTTTGCTGTACTTGATTTGGGTTCCAGGTTTGCTGTACTTGGTTTGATTGCCAATTTTGTTGCATTTCGTTTGATTGTACATTTGGCTGTGTTGAATTCCATTGCTGAATTACTTGATTTCGATAATTATTCCCTTGGTATGTGTTCCTTGTCATCGTTTTCTGGCCTCCCTTTTGGTCACACCTCCAGTTTGGCTCGTGTCCATATTTTGAACACTTGTGGCAATACGGTGTGTTCTTCCGAGTTAAGCAATTATCTCTAGTATGACCTCGCTTGTTGCAAAAAGAGCATATTATTCTCTCGGTCGCTCCTTGTGGAGGGTTTTGTGTCCTGGGTGGTTGCCGAACAATTCGTTCTCCTGTAGCTCTGCCCTGGCTTCCCTGTTGAGTTTGCTCTTGCTGGTTGTTCATTGAGGCACGAAAAGGTGAATTCAAGTTAATGTTTAAATGGTCTGTTTGGAGGGAGCTACTATGTATGGTTTCGAGTGCCTTTACGGCCAATTCTACCATTTGTTCAATGGTTTTCTTCGTCACATTGAGCATATAAATTCTCAATGCGGCGTCCCTTATTCCTGTTTTAAATGATTTTTCTACGACCCCTTCCAGCATACTTAATAGTGCCCTATCTCCATCTCCGTTGTAATCCGTTTGAATTATCTCTATAGCTTGTGTTCTTAGCGCGTTTAGGCGTCTTGCAAACTGTCATATATCTTCATTAAGCAGTTGGTTACAATTTTGGATACTCTGTATGACTGTATCTAAGGTGATTTTAGGTAAATACGCCCTTTTTATTGTGAGGTAGAATTCCTCGAGGCTATTGAAGCGTTCTGACCTCACCAAGTCATAGGCATCCCCATGCAACCTCTGCTTAATGCAGTCTATGTAGTCCTGACTATTGTTTGTACCCACTTCCCTTGTGGCTAATTCGCACCCTTGTATAAATTTGTAGACTTCGCCGCGTAAGTCTGGTGACTGTGTGCCCGAAAAGAGCGGTACCAGCCTATTCGTAATCTTGGCTATCTCACCTATACCCATTTTATGTATGTTCTCTGTCGTCCTAATTTGTTTAAATGACCTTCTTTTGTAATCATCCGCAATAACTGCGGACGGAGTAGCTTCCTTATGATAAAGCGTCTGATCGTTAGCTAATTCTATTTCTTGTTGTAGCCGTATGTATGTATTATTCCCTTTTTCTCTAATAGTTCCCTTAGTTTTATGTTCTCGCCCTCTACGTTCCGCCCTTAGTATATCCTCCTGAAATACTTTCTCTACTAAGTAATTATCATACCTATTCTTTAGTGCATTAAATTCTGATTCCCATGTCTTGGAATCTTCTGTCTTATTCTGTATTATCTGGTTTAGGAATGTAAGCAATTCCTCTACTACTGCGTCTGCTCTTTCTACACTTGTAAGGTCTCCTAGCTCCCCTATTCTAGACTTTATCAACTTTAAGTTCTCTTTGTTGCCTACAGTCCCCTTTAAAATTGCCCAATATTTAGATATAAACTCCCCCAACTGGCGTTTCAGTTCTTTATGAGTCCTATCTAATTCTAAGTAACCTTGCTCCTGTAATGACTCGGCCATTAATTAAAGGAACGAAATATAGTTTAATGGTTTTTATTTTATTAATATGTACATAGGTCTTGTATCTGTAAATTTTTCCCAATTTTCCGTACTTGAATTTTTATTAAAGCGATTACTTAGCGCCACCAATTATCGTTTAATCGTTTCATTAAACGATTAATTTTTTATACTACTCGTAGTACTTTGGATTGAGAAAACATTAAAATTCTTAATATGAAGTTTCAACTTCCTTAACCTGTTTAGATTTCATGTTCGCTTCGTTTGCCGAGCGTGCAGTAAACATTCGCTGTACATCTGTTTATTCGTCTGTACGCTGACGTCCGCTGCTTTGTTTCAAGCAGAAATGAAGCGTCAAAATTTTCGTGACTGCGCTGTTCTACTTTGTTTCACGCAGAGACGAAGCGTCAAAATTTTCGTGACTTCGCTGGTCAGCTTTATTTCAAGCAGAGCAGAAGCGTCAAAGTTTTCGTGACTGCGCTGAGGTAATTTAAGGCCTCACAGAAAGGAATCAACGACCTGCCTCTATTCTCAAACGGCCAACAAAACTTCAACGTTTGCAATCTCGAATTCGGACGATTAACCTAGTGAACTCAATTGAGTTATTTCTTCGTTAATTGCTTGTTATTTTTGATTGTTTTTATCAGCAAGCAATTGTAATTGCTTGTCATTTAAATAACCAATCTAATTTTGCTTTGATTCTCCAACCATTATGAAGTCTCTAAGCGCATTACTTTAAACGTTTACTTCTAATAATGGTTTTTTAAAATAACCAAAAACTTCTTTTTAATGTTCATACATTTGCGAATGTATGACGTATTCTTAAAAAAAAATTGTGCGAGTTGAACTCGAATAAAATGATAAAATTTTCAATTAATCAACTTTAAATGAGCGACTTTGAAATCAACTACATTGAATGTTAAAATTTATTTAACAATGTATCTTGAAAACATCCGTCTAAGACACACCCGAGAAATTATCCAACGAAAACTTAAAACTAACCCGTATACTGTACGCGTTTTGTTTTAGTATTGGATTGGATTTCTGTTTTTTAACAATTTGCGTTTATCATTTGAATTTTTCCACGTTAAATTAATCCTTAAACTTATTTAAGTTAGTAAAATTACTCTGACTTTCGCCAATTGTCTCACAGTAACCAATATCGTTGATTAAAAAAAAAATCGTAAAAATTCATAGTTGTTAATGTTGGCGACGTTACTGTTGATTACTGGCCTTAACGAAAGATAACTAGCACATAAACCAGTACGTTTCACCAGGATATCTGCTGATTTAAACGCTGAAAATTAAAGTAAATGTTGGTAAATAAATTAACAACTTAATTAGTTTTATTTTTGCTGATTTATAAAATCTTTGGCTTGGCCGGCAGTGTATGCCATCGGCCTCAGCTAAGATTTTTATTTCTTTGAGTTATGACGCCGGCAGATTATTGCCAGTGGCTTGAGAACAATTAGAAAATTTATAATGGTATATATAAAATTTAAAGATATGTCGTGTTCTAATGTATTTTATTCTCGATTTACTTTCCTCTTAAATTTTCGTTTTATCTGTGTTTCAATTTTTTAGTTTAAATTGAATTTGGTTCTGTTCAATACTCAGGTATATTCAAGTTAATTTAAAGTTGAATTTTAATTCTCTTTGGTCACTCCCATACTTTCGATTTCAACTTATTCCTATTATTATTATTATTTCACCTTTTAAAATTTCCTGGCAACTTTATTTCTAATTTTATTTCTAATTATTGTTTCACTTCCTATCTTTCTTAAACTATTTAGCTGTTGATTATTTAAGTAACTTATACTACTTACTTTTGTCCGTATCGAGCGATCCTCGGCTCGAAAATACCGGCTGCGCCAATTTGTTGTAGTGTAATTTCGGGGTGGTCTTTTTCCTTTCGTTGTCCTTTGTGCAACGAATAAAAAGCCTTGTTTTATTTTTCTTATTGGTTTTTATTTCAAGTTCCTTGTTCCGGCACTCAAACACTAATTTTATTTTTTCTGTACACTTACACTTGTACACTTATACTATTATTAATTATAATTTACAAACTAGCTCGCGACTTGATACGCGCGCAAACAAGAAGACGACGACCTCGTCGTTCTGATATAATTTTAAGACTCCCGTTCAAAACTTTTTCTTGGTTCCACTCTGGCTTGGTCGACGCACCCGTCGACCGCACCAAAGTGGGTCGGTGTTGGCGCGTGTCGCAATTTCCATTATTTCGCAATTTTTGTATTGCGAAATATCAATATCGGCAGAATTAAATCGTTCCCAATTTAATTCTTCCGCGTTTGGTTTTGGATTATTTTTATTATTTCTTTAAACCAAACGTTTTATGGTTACTGCAAAGAGCTATGATTTTTTAAGGTTTGGACGCTCGCTACTAGCTAGCTTCCACGATCAATACCAATGCTAAACGCTATGGTTGTTGGCTTGGTTTTCCAAAGCTTGACTAAGGCTTCTGGCTACCACACAAAGCGCTGCGGTTGAAGACTAGGCTTTCAGGTTTACTTTAATGAAAGCTTGGATGGAAATTGCGATCGCGGCATACAACAAAGCATTGTCACGCCCTTTTAATCCTCCTATTCCTTGGTCACATAGTTTCCGAATTATGGCAATTAAAAACATTGCCACACTCGTTTAATCCTCCTGGGGCAGAATCGTCACAAAATCCATTTGTAGTGCAAGACCCTTCACTATGCATGTTTTCAGATTGCTACGCCTAATAGTTTCAGAATTATGGCAATTAAAAGCATTGCCACGGCCATTTAATCCTCCTGGGGGCAGAATTTTCACAAAATCCATTTGTAACGCAACTCTGCAGTGTAAGATCATTCACGATGCAAGTTTTCAGATTCCTAGGCCAAATAGTTTCCGAATTATGGCAATTAAAAGCATTGTCGCGCCATTTTAATCCTCCTATTCCTAGGTCACATAGTTTCCGAATTATGGCAATTAAAAACATTGCCACGTTCGTTTAATCCTCCTGGGGGCAGAATCGTCACAAAATCCATTTGTAGTGCAACTATGCAGTGTATGATCATTCACGGTGCAAGTTTTCAGATTCCTATGCCTAAGAGTTTCCGAATTATGGCAATTAAAAGCATTGTCACGCCCTTTTAATCCTCCTATTCCTAGGTCACATAGTTTCCGAATTATGGCATTAAAAACATTGCCACACTCGTTTAGTCCTCCTGGGGCAGAATTTTCACAAAATCCATTTGTAGTGCAACTATGCAGTGTATGACTGTTCACGATGCAAGCTTTTAGATTCTTAGGCCTAATAGTTTCTGAATTATGGCAATTAAAACATTGCCACGACCATTTAATTCCCCTAGGGGCAGAATTGTCCAAATTCCATTTGTAACGCAAATGTGCAGTGTAAGACGATACACGATGCAAGTTTTCAGATTCCAAGGCCTAATAGTTTCCGAATTATGGCAATTACAAGCATTGTCACGACGATTTGATCCTTTTAGGGGCAGAATTTTCTCAAAATCTAACTGTAGTGCAACTCTGTAGTGTAAGACTATTCACAATGCAAGTTTTCAGATTCCTAGGCCTAATAGTTTCCGAATTATGGCAATTAAAATTATTGCCACGCTCGTTTAATCCTCCTGGGGGCAGAATCGTCACAAAATCCATTGATAGTGCAAGACCATTAACTATGCAAGTTTTCAGATTCCTAGGCCTAATAGTTTCCGAATTATGGCAATTAAAAGCATTGCCACGCCCATTTAGTCATCCTAGGGGCGGAATTTTTACAAAATCCATTTGCAGTGCAACTCTGCAGTGTAAGAACATTCATGATGCAAGTTTTCAGATTCCTAGGCCTAATAGTTTCCGAATTATGGCAATTAAAAGCATTGTCACGCTCGTTTAAGCCTCCTATTCCTAAGTCACATAGTTTCCGAATTATGGCAATTAAAAACATTGCCACGCTCGTTTAATCCTCCTGGGGGCAGAATCGTCACAAAATCCATTTGTAGTGCAACTCTGCAGTGTAAGACCATTCACGTTACAAGATTTCAGAATTCAGTTTCCGTTCAGTTTCCGAATTATGGCAATTAAAAGCATTGTCACGCCCTTTTAATCCTTCTATTCCTAGGTCACATAGTTTGCGAATTATGGCAATTAAAAACATTGCCACGCTCGTTTAATCCTCCTGGAAGAATTGTAACAAAATCCATGTGTAACGCAACTCTGCAGTGTAAGAGGATTCGCGATGCAAGTTTTCAGATCCCTAAGCCTAATAGTTTCCGAATTATGGCGAGACAAAGCATTGCCACGACTATTTAATCCTCCTTGGGGAAGAATTGTCACAAAATCCATTTGTAACGCAACTCTGCAGTGTAAGACCATTCACTATGCAAGTTTTCAGATTTCTAGGCCTAATAGTTTCCAAATTATGGCAATTAAAAGCATTGCCACGACCATTTCGTCCTCCTAGGGGCAGAATTGTTACAAAATCCATTTGTAACGCAACTGCAGTGTAAGACCAATCACGATGCAAGTTTTCAGATTCCTAGGCCAAATAGTTTCCTAATTATGGCAATTAAAAGCATTGCCACGACCATTTAATCCTCCTAGGGGCAGAATTGAAACAAAATCCATTTGTAGTGCAACTCTGCCGTGTAAGACCATTCACGATGCAAGTTTTCAGGTTCCTAGTCCTAATAGTTTCCGAATTATGGCAATTAAAAGCATTGCCACGGCCATTTAATCCTCCTAGGGGCAGAATTGAAACAAAATCCATTTGTAGTGCAACTATGCCGTGTAAGACCATTCACGATGCAAGTTTTCAGGTTCCTAGGCCAAATAGTTTCCTAATTATGGCAATTAACAGCATTGCCACGACCATTTACTCCTCCTAGGGGCAGAATTGAAACAAAATCCATTTGTAGTGCAACTCTGCCGTGTAAGACCATTCACGATGCAAGTTTTCAGGTTCCTAGGCCAAATAGTTTCCTAATTATGGCAATTAACAGCATTGCCACGACCATTTAATCCTCCTAGGGGCAGAATTGAAACAAAATCCATTTGTAGTGCAACTCTGCCGTGTAAGACCATTCACGATGCAAGTTTTCAGGTTCCTAGGCCTAATAGTTTCCGAATTATGGCAATTAAAAGCATTGCCACGACCATTTAATCCTCCTAGGGGCAGAATTGAAACAGAGTCCATTTGTAACGCAACTCTGCAGTGTAAGACCATTCACGATGCAAGTTTTCAGATTCCAAGGCCTAATAGTTTCCGAATTATGGCAATTAAAAGCATTGCCACGACCATTTGATCCTCCTAGGGGCAGAATTTTCACAAAATCTAACTGTAGTGCAACTCTGCAGTGTTAGACTATTCACGATGCAAGTTTTCAGATTCCTAGGCCTAATAGTTATCGAATTATGGCAATTAAAAGCATGTCACGCCCGTTTAATCCTCCTAGGGGCAGAATTGTCACAAAATCCATTTGTAGTGCAAGACCATTCGCTATGCAAGATTTCATATTCCTAGGCCAAATCGTTTCCGAATTATGACAATTAAAAGCATTGCCATGCCCGTTTATTCCTCCTAGGTGCAGAATTTTCACAAAATCCATTTCTAGTGCTACTATGCAGTGTCAGATCATTCACGTTGCAAGTTTTCAGATTCCTATGCCTAAGAGTTTCCGAATTATGGCAATTAAAAGCATTCCCACGATCATTTGATCCTCCTAGGGGCAGAATTTTCACAAAATCTAACTGTAGTGCAACTCTGCAATGTAAGGACATTCACGATGCAATATTTTTTCAGATTCCTATGCCTAATAGTTTCGGAATTATGGCAAGTAAAATCATTGCCACGCTCGTTTAATCCTCCTGGGGGCAGAATCGTCACAAAAACCATTTGTAACGCAGCTCTGCAGTATAAGAACATTCACGATGCAAGTCTTCAGATTCCTAGGCCAAATAGTTTCCTAATTATGGCAATTAAAAGCATTGCCACGACCATTTAATCCTCCTAGGGGCAGAATTGTCTCAAAATCCATTTGTAACGCAGCTCTGCAGTATAAGAACATTCACGATGCAAGTCTTCAGATTCATAGGCCTAATAGTTTCAGAATTATGGCAATTAAAATATTGCCACGACCATTTAATCCTCCTAGGGGCAGAATTGTCACAAAATCCATTTGTAACCTACTCTGCAGTGTAAGACCATACACGATGCGATTTCAGAATTCAGTTTCCGAATTATGGCAATTAAAAGCATTGTCACGCCCTTTTAATCCTTCTATTCCTAGGTCACATAGTTTGCGAATTATGGCAATTAAAAACATTGCCACGCTCGTTTAATCCTCCTGGAAGAATTGTCACAAAATCCATGTGTAACGCAACTCTGCAGTGTAAGAGGATTCGCGATGCAAGTTTTCAGATCCCTAAGCCTAATAGTTTCCGAATTATGGCGAGACAAAGCATTGCCACGACTATTTAATCCTCCTTGGGGAAGAATTGTCACAAAATCCATTTGTAACGCAACTCTGCAGTGTAAGACCATTCACTATGCAAGTTTTCAGATTTCTAGGCCTAATAGTTTCCGAATTATGGCAATTAAAAGCATTGCCACGACCATTTCGTCCTCCTAGGGGCAGAATTGTTACAAAATCCATTTGTAACGCAACTCTGCAGTGTAAGACCAATCACGATGCAAGTTTTCAGATTCCTAGGCCAAATAGTTTCCTAATTATGGCAATTAAAAGCATTG
Organism: Myopa testacea; assembly: GCA_949629155.1. NCBI lineage: Eukaryota > Metazoa > Arthropoda > Insecta > Diptera > Conopidae > Myopa > Myopa testacea. Next base: position 1,831,401 of record OX451349.1, on the reverse strand, counting down.
CCACGACCATTTAATCCTCCTAGGGGCAGAATTGAAACAAAATCCATTTGTAACGCAACTCTGCCGTGTAAGACCATTCACGATGCAAGTTTTCAGGTTCCTAGGCCTAATAGTTTCCGAATTATGGCAATTAAAAGCATTTCCACGACCATTTGATCCTCCTAGGGGCAGAATTTTCACAAAATCTAACTATAGTGCAACTCTGCAATGTAAGGACATTAACGATGCAATATTTTTTCAGATTCCTATGCCTAATAGTTTCGGAATTATGGCAAGTAAAATCATTGCCACGCTCGTTTAATCCTCCTGGGGGCAGAATCGTCACAAAAACCATTTGTAGTGCAAGATCATTCACTATGCAAGTTTTCAGATTCCTAGGCCTTATCGCTTCCGAATTATGACAATTAAAAGCATTGCCATGCCCGTTTATTCTTCCTAGGTGCAGAATTTTCACAAAATCCATTTGTAGTGCTACTATGCAGTGTCAGATCATTCACGGTGCAAGTTTTCAGATTCCTATGCCTAAGAGTTTCCGAATTATGGCAAGTAAAAGGATTGCCATGCCCGTTTAATCCTCCTAGGGGCAGAATTGTGTCAAAATCCATTTGTAACGCAGCTCTGCAGTATAAGAACACTCACGATGCAAGTCTTGAGATTCCTAGGCCTAATAGTTTCAGAATTATGGCAATTAAAATATTGCCACGACCATTTAATCCTCCTAGGGGCAGAATTGTCACAAAATCCATTTGTAACCTACTCTGCAGTGTAAGACCATACACGATGCGATTTCAGAATTCAGTTTCCGTTCAGTTTCCGAATTATGGCAATTAAAAGCATTGTCACGCCCTTTTAATCCTTCTATTCCTAGGTCACATAGTTTGCGAATTATGGCAATTAAAAACATTGCCACGCTCGTTTAATCCTCCTGGAAGAATTGTCACAAAATCCATGTGTAACGCAACTCTGCAGTGCAAGAGGATTCGCGATGCAAGTTTTCAGATCCCTAAGCCTAATAGTTTCCGAATTATGGCGAGACAAAGCATTGCCACGACTATTTAATCCTCCTTGGGGAAGAATTGTCACAAAATCCATTTGTAACGCAACTCTGCAGTGTAAGACCATTCACTGTGCAAGTTTTCAGATTTCTAGGCCTAATAGTTTCCGAATTATGGCAATTAAAAGCATTGCCACGACCATTTCGCCCTCCTAGGGGCAGAATTGAAACAAAATCCATTTGTAGTGCAACTCTGCCGTGTAAGACCATTCACGATGCAAGTTTTCAGGTTCCTAGGCCTAATAGTTTCCGAATTATGGCAATTAAAAGCATTGCCACGACCATTTAATCCTCCTAGGGGCAGAATTGAAACAAAGTCCATTTGTAACGCAACTCTGCAGTGTAAGACCATTCACGATGCAAGTTTTCAGATTCCAAGGCCTAATAGTTTCCGAATTATGGCAATTAAAAGCATTGCCACGACCATTTGATCCTCCTAGGGGCAGAATTTTCACAAAATCTAACTGTAGTGCAACTCTGCAGTGTTAGACTATTCACGATGCAAGTTTTCAGATTCCTAGGCCTAATAGTTATCGAATTATGGCAATTAAAAGCATTGTCACGCCCGTTTAATCCTCCTAGGGGCAGAATTGTCACAAAATCCATTTGTAGTGCAAGGCCATTCGCTATGCAAGATTTCATATTCCCAGGCCAAATCGTTTCCGAATTATGACAATTAAAAGCATTGCCATGCACGTTTATTCCTCCTAGGTGCAGAATTTTCACAAAATCCATTTGTAGTGCTACTATGCAGTGTCAGATCATTCACGTTGCAAGTTTTCAGATCCCCATGCCTAAGAGTTTCCGAATTATGGCAATTAAAAGCATGGTCACGCCCTTTTAAACCTCCTATTCCTAGGTCACATAGTTTCCGAATTATGGAAATTAAAAACATTGCCACGCTCGTTTAATCCTCCTGGAGGCAGAATTGGCAACTAAACGCATTGCCACGCCCATTTGATCCTCCTAGAAACAGAATTGTCACAAAATCGATTTGTAACGCAACTCTGCAGTGTAAGGCCATTCACGATGAAAGATTTCAGATTCCTAGGCCTAATAGTTTCCAAATTATGGCAATTAAAAGCATTGTCACGTCCTTTTAATCCTCCTATTCCTAGGTAACATAGTTTCCGAATTATGGCAATTAAAAGCAATGCCACGCCCGTTTAATCCTCCTAGAGGCAGAATTTTCACAAAATCCATTTGTAGTGCAACTATGCAGTGTAAGATCATTCACGATGCAAGTTTTCAGATTCCTATGCCTAATCGTTTCCGAATTATGGCAATTAAAAGCAATGCCACGCCCATTTGATCCTCCTAGGGGCAGAAGTTTCAAAACATCTATTTGTAGTGCAACTGTAAGACCATGCAAGTTTGCAGATTCCTAGCCCTAATAGTTTCGGAATTATGGCAACTAAAAGCATAGCCACGCCCATTTAATCCTCCTAGAATCCAAATTGTCTCAAAATCCATTTGTAACGCAACTCTGCAGTGTAAGAACATTCACGATGGAAGTTTTCAGATTCCTAGGCCAAATAGTTTCCTAATTATGGCAATTAAAAACATTGCCACGCTTGTTTACTCCTCCTGGGGGCAGAATCGTCACAAAATCCATTTGTAGTGCAAGACCGTTCACTATGCAAGGTTTCAGATTCCTAGTCCTAATAGTTTCCGAATTATGGCAATTAAAAGCATTGCCACGGCCATTTAATCCTCCTAGGTACAGAATTTTCACAAAATCCATTTGTAGTGCAACTATGCAATGTAAGGCCATTCACGATGCAAGTTTTCAGGTTCCTAGGCCTAATAGTTTCCGAATTATAGCAATTAAAAACATTGCCACGACAATATAATCCTCCTAGGGGCAGAATTGTCACAAAATCCATTTGTAACGCAACTCCGCAGTGTAAGACCATTCACGATGCAAGTTTTGTAGATTCCAAGGCCTAATAGTTTCAGAATTATGGCAAATAAAAGCATTGTCACGCCCGTTTAGTCCTCCTACGGGCGGAATTTTTACAAAATCCATTTGCAGTGCAACTCTGCAAAGTAAGGACATTCACGATGGTAGATTTTTTCAGATTCCTAGGCCTAATAGTTTCGGAATTATTGCAAGTAAAATCATTGCCACGCTCTTTTAATCCTCCTAGGGGCAGAATTGTCACAAAATCCATTTGTAGTGCAAGACCATTCGCTATGCAAGATTTCATATTCCTAGGCCAAATCGTTTCCGAATTATGACAATTAAAAGCATTGCCATGCCCGTTTATTCCTCCTAGGTGCAGAATTTTCACAAAATCCATTTGTAGTGCAACTATGCAGTGTAAGATCATTCACGATGCAAGTTTTCAGATTCCTATGCCTAATCGTTTCCGAATTATGGCAATTAAAAGCAATGCCACGCCCATTTGATCCTCCTAGGGGCAGAAGTTTCAAAACATCTATTTGTAGTGCAACTGTAAGACCATGCAAGTTTGCAGATTCCTAGCCCTAATAGTTTCGGAATTATGGCAACTAAAAGCATAGCCACGCCCATTTAATCCTCCTAGAATCCAAATTGTCTCAAAATCCATTTGTAACGCTACTCTGCAGTGTAAGAACATTCACGATGCAAGTTTTCAGGTTCCTAGGCCTAATAGTTTCCGAATTATAGCAATTAAAAACATTGCCACGACAATATAATCCTCCTAGGGGCAGAATTGTCACAAAATCCATTTGTAACGCAACTCCGCAGTGTAAGACCATTCACGATGCAAGTTTTGTAGATTCCAAGGCCTAATAGTTTCAGAATTATGGCAAATAAAAGCATTGTCACGCCCGTTTAGTCCTCCTACGGGCGGAATTTTTACAAAATCCATTTGCAGTGCAACTCTGCAAAGTAAGGACATTCACGATGGTAGATTTTTTCAGATTCCTAGGCCTAATAGTTTCGGAATTATTGCAAGTAAAATCATTGCCACGACCATTTCGCCCTCCTAGGGGCAGAATTGAAACAAAATCCATTTGTAGTGCAACTCTGCCGTGTAAGACCATTCACGATGCAAGTTTTCAGGTTCCTAGGCCTAATAGTTTCCGAATTATGGCAATTAAAAGCATTGCCACGACCATTTAATCCTCCTAGGGGCAGAATTGAAACAAAGTCCATTTGTAACGCAACTCTGCAGTGTAAGACCATTCACGATGCAAGTTTTCAGATTCCAAGGCCTAATAGTTTCCGAATTATGGCAATTAAAAGCATTGCCACGACCATTTGATCCTCCTAGGGGCAGAATTTTCACAAAATCTAACTGTAGTGCAACTCTGCAGTGTTAGACTATTCACGATGCAAGTTTTCAGATTCCTAGGCCTAATAGTTATCGAATTATGGCAATTAAAAGCATTGTCACGCCCGTTTAATCCTCCTAGGGGCAGAATTGTCACAAAATCCATTTGTAGTGCAAGGCCATTCGCTATGCAAGATTTCATATTCCCAGGCCAAATCGTTTCCGAATTATGACAATTAAAAGCATTGCCATGCACGTTTATTCCTCCTAGGTGCAGAATTTTCACAAAATCCATTTGTAGTGCTACTATGCAGTGTCAGATCATTCACGTTGCAAGTTTTCAGATCCCCATGCCTAAGAGTTTCCGAATTATGGCAATTAAAAGCATGGTCACGCCCTTTTAAACCTCCTATTCCTAGGTCACATAGTTTCCGAATTATGGAAATTAAAAACATTGCCACGCTCGTTTAATCCTCCTGGAGGCAGAATTGGCAACTAAACGCATTGCCACGCCCATTTGATCCTCCTAGAAACAGAATTGTCACAAAATCGATTTGTAACGCAACTCTGCAGTGTAAGGCCATTCACGATGAAAGATTTCAGATTCCTAGGCCTAATAGTTTCCAAATTATGGCAATTAAAAGCATTGTCACGTCCTTTTAATCCTCCTATTCCTAGGTAACATAGTTTCCGAATTATGGCAATTAAAAGCAATGCCACGCCCGTTTAATCCTCCTAGAGGCAGAATTTTCACAAAATCCATTTGTAGTGCAACTATGCAGTGTAAGATCATTCACGATGCAAGTTTTCAGATTCCTATGCCTAATCGTTTCCGAATTATGGCAATTAAAAGCAATGCCACGCCCATTTGATCCTCCTAGGGGCAGGAGTTTCAAAACATCTATTTGTAGTGCAACTGTAAGACCATGCAAGTTTGCAGATTCCTAGCCCTAATAGTTTCGGAATTATGGCAACTAAAAGCATAGCCACGCCCATTTAATCCTCCTAGAATCCAAATTGTCTCAAAATCCATTTGTAACGCAACTCTGCAGTGTAAGAACATTCACGATGGAAGTTTTCAGATTCCTAGGCCAAATAGTTTCCTAATTATGGCAATTAAAAACATTGCCACGCTTGTTTACTCCTCCTGGGGGCAGAATCGTCACAAAATCCATTTGTAGTGCAAGACCGTTCACTATGCAAGGTTTCAGATTCCTAGTCCTAATAGTTTCCGAATTATGGCAATTAAAAGCATTGCCACAGCCATTTAATCCTCCTAGGTACAGAATTTTCACAAAATCCATTTGTAGTGCAACTATGCAATGTAAGGCCATTCACGATGCAAGTTTTCAGGTTCCTAGGCCTAATAGTTTCCGAATTATAGCAATTAAAAACATTGCCACGACAATATAATCCTCCTAGGGGCAGAATTGTCACAAAATCCATTTGTAACGCAACTCCGCAGTGTAAGACCATTCACGATGCAAGTTTTGTAGATTCCAAGGCCTAATAGTTTCAGAATTATGGCAAATAAAAGCATTGTCACGCCCGTTTAGTCCTCCTACGGGCGGAATTTTTACAAAATCCATTTGCAGTGCAACTCTGCAAAGTAAGGACATTCACGATGGTAGATTTTTTCAGATTCCTAGGCCTAATAGTTTCGGAATTATTGCAAGTAAAATCATTGCCACGCTCTTTTAATCCTCCTAGGGGCAGAATTGTCACAAAATCCATTTGTAGTGCAAGACCATTCGCTATGCAAGATTTCATATTCCTAGGCCAAATCGTTTCCGAATTATGACAATTAAAAGCATTGCCATGCACGTTTATTCCTCCTAGGTGCAGAATTTTCACAAAATCCATTTGTAGTGCTACTATGCAGTGTCAGATCATTCACGTTGCAAGTTTTCAGATCCCCATGCCTAAGAGTTTCCGAATTATGGCAATTAAAAGCATGGTCACGCCCTTTTAAACCTCCTATTCCTAGGTCACATAGTTTCCGAATTATGGAAATTAAAAACATTGCCACGCTCGTTTAATCCTCCTGGAGGCAGAATTGGCAACTAAACGCATTGCCACGCCCATTTGATCCTCCTAGAAACAGAATTGTCACAAAATCGATTTGTAACGCAACTCTGCAGTGTAAGGCCATTCACGATGAAAGATTTCAGATTCCTAGGCCTAATAGTTTCCAAATTATGGCAATTAAAAGCATTGTCACGTCCTTTTAATCCTCCTATTCCTAGGTAACATAGTTTCCGAATTATGGCAATTAAAAGCAATGCCACGCCCGTTTAATCCTCCTAGAGGCAGAATTTTCACAAAATCCATTTGTAGTGCAAGACCATTCGCTATGCAAGATTTCATATTCCCAGGCCAAATCGTTTCCGAATTATGACAATTAAAAGCATTGCCATGCACGTTTATTCCTCCTAGGTGCAGAATTTTCACAAAATCCATTTGTAGTGCTACTATGCAGTGTCAGATCATTCACGTTGCAAGTTTTCAGATCCCCATGCCTAAGAGTTTCCGAATTATGGCAATTAAAAGCATGGTCACGCCCTTTTAAACCTCCTATTCCTAGGTCACATAGTTTCCGAATTATGGAAATTAAAAACATTGCCACGCTCGTTTAATCCTCCTGGAGGCAGAATTGGCAACTAAACGCATTGCCACGCCCATTTGATCCTCCTAGAAACAGAATTGTCACAAAATCGATTTGTAACGCAACTCTGCAGTGTAAGGCCATTCACGATGAAAGATTTCAGATTCCTAGGCCTAATAGTTTCCAAATTATGGCAATTAAAAGCATTGTCACGTCCTTTTAATCCTCCTATTCCTAGGTAACATAGTTTCCGAATTATGGCAATTAAAAGCAATGCCACGCCCGTTTAATCCTCCTAGAGGCAGAATTTTCACAAAATCCATTTGTAGTGCAACTATGCAGTGTAAGATCATTCACGATGCAAGTTTTCAGATTCCTATGCCTAATCGTTTCCGAATTATGGCAATTAAAAGCAATGCCACGCCCATTTGATCCTCCTAGGGGCAGAAGTTTCAAAACATCTATTTGTAGTGCAACTGTAAGACCATGCAAGTTTGCAGATTCCTAGCCCTAATAGTTTCGGAATTATGGCAACTAAAAGCATAGCCACGCCCATTTAATCCTCCTAGAATCCAAATTGTCTCAAAATCCATTTGTAACGCAACTCTGCAGTGTAAGAACATTCACGATGGAAGTTTTCAGATTCCTAGGCCAAATAGTTTCCTAATTATGGCAATTAAAAACATTGCCACGCTTGTTTACTCCTCCTGGGGGCAGAATCGTCACAAAATCCATTTGTAGTGCAAGACCGTTCACTATGCAAGGTTTCAGATTCCTAGTCCTAATAGTTTCCGAATTATGGCAATTAAAAGCATTGCCACGGCCATTTAATCCTCCTAGGTACAGAATTTTCACAAAATCCATTTGTAGTGCAACTATGCAATGTAAGGCCATTCACGATGCAAGTTTTCAGGTTCCTAGGCCTAATAGTTTCCGAATTATAGCAATTAAAAACATTGCCACGACAATATAATCCTCCTAGGGGCAGAATTGTCACAAAATCCATTTGTAACGCAACTCCGCAGTGTAAGACCATTCACGATGCAAGTTTTGTAGATTCCAAGGCCTAATAGTTTCAGAATTATGGCAAATAAAAGCATTGTCACGCCCGTTTAGTCCTCCTACGGGCGGAATTTTTACAAAATCCATTTGCAGTGCAACTCTGCAAAGTAAGGACATTCACGATGGTAGATTTTTTCAGATTCCTAGGCCTAATAGTTTCGGAATTATTGCAAGTAAAATCATTGCCACGCTCTTTTAATCCTCCTAGGGGCAGAATTGTCACAAAATCCATTTGTAGTGCAAGACCATTCGCTATGCAAGATTTCATATTCCTAGGCCAAATCGTTTCCGAATTATGACAATTAAAAGCATTGCCATGCCCGTTTATTCCTCCTAGGTGCAGAATTTTCACAAAATCCATTTGTAGTGCAACTATGCAGTGTAAGATCATTCACGATGCAAGTTTTCAGATTCCTATGCCTAATCGTTTCCGAATTATGGCAATTAAAAGCAATGCCACGCCCATTTGATCCTCCTAGGGGCAGAAGTTTCAAAACATCTATTTGTAGTGCAACTGTAAGACCATGCAAGTTTGCAGATTCCTAGCCCTAATAGTTTCGGAATTATGGCAACTAAAAGCATAGCCACGCCCATTTAATCCTCCTAGAATCCAAATTGTCTCAAAATCCATTTGTAACGCTACTCTGCAGTGTAAGAACATTCACGATGCAAGTTTTCAGGTTCCTAGGCCTAATAGTTTCCGAATTATAGCAATTAAAAACATTGCCACGACAATATAATCCTCCTAGGGGCAGAATTGTCACAAAATCCATTTGTAACGCAACTCCGCAGTGTAAGACCATTCACGATGCAAGTTTTGTAGATTCCAAGGCCTAATAGTTTCAGAATTATGGCAAATAAAAGCATTGTCACGCCCGTTTAGTCCTCCTACGGGCGGAATTTTTACAAAATCCATTTGCAGTGCAACTCTGCAAAGTAAGGACATTCACGATGGTAGATTTTTTCAGATTCCTAGGCCTAATAGTTTCGGAATTATTGCAAGTAAAATCATTGCCACGACCATTTCGCCCTCCTAGGGGCAGAATTGAAACAAAATCCATTTGTAGTGCAACTCTGCCGTGTAAGACCATTCACGATGCAAGTTTTCAGGTTCCTAGGCCTAATAGTTTCCGAATTATGGCAATTAAAAGCATTGCCACGACCATTTAATCCTCCTAGGGGCAGAATTGAAACAAAGTCCATTTGTAACGCAACTCTGCAGTGTAAGACCATTCACGATGCAAGTTTTCAGATTCCAAGGCCTAATAGTTTCCGAATTATGGCAATTAAAAGCATTGCCACGACCATTTGATCCTCCTAGGGGCAGAATTTTCACAAAATCTAACTGTAGTGCAACTCTGCAGTGTTAGACTATTCACGATGCAAGTTTTCAGATTCCTAGGCCTAATAGTTATCGAATTATGGCAATTAAAAGCATTGTCACGCCCGTTTAATCCTCCTAGGGGCAGAATTGTCACAAAATCCATTTGTAGTGCAAGGCCATTCGCTATGCAAGATTTCATATTCCCAGGCCAAATCGTTTCCGAATTATGACAATTAAAAGCATTGCCATGCACGTTTATTCCTCCTAGGTGCAGAATTTTCACAAAATCCATTTGTAGTGCTACTATGCAGTGTCAGATCATTCACGTTGCAAGTTTTCAGATCCCCATGCCTAAGAGTTTCCGAATTATGGCAATTAAAAGCATGGTCACGCCCTTTTAAACCTCCTATTCCTAGGTCACATAGTTTCCGAATTATGGAAATTAAAAACAATGCCACGCTCGTTTAATCCTCCTGGAGGCAGAATTGGCAACTAAACGCATTGCCACGCCCATTTGATCCTCCTAGAAACAGAATTGTCACAAAATCGATTTGTAACGCAACTCTGCAGTGTAAGGCCATTCACGATGAAAGATTTCAGATTCCTAGGCCTAATAGTTTCCAAATTATGGCAATTAAAAGCATTGTCACGTCCTTTTAATCCTCCTATTCCTAGGTAACATAGTTTCCGAATTATGGCAATTAAAAGCAATGCCACGCCCGTTTAATCCTCCTAGAGGCAGAATTTTCACAAAATCCATTTGTAGTGCAACTATGCAGTGTAAGATCATTCACGATGCAAGTTTTCAGATTCCTATGCCTAATCGTTTCCGAATTATGGCAATTAAAAGCAATGCCACGCCCATTTGATCCTCCTAGGGGCAGGAGTTTCAAAACATCTATTTGTAGTGCAACTGTAAGACCATGCAAGTTTGCAGATTCCTAGCCCTAATAGTTTCGGAATTATGGCAACTAAAAGCATAGCCACGCCCATTTAATCCTCCTAGAATCCAAATTGTCTCAAAATCCATTTGTAACGCAACTCTGCAGTGTAAGAACATTCACGATGGAAGTTTTCAGATTCCTAGGCCAAATAGTTTCCTAATTATGGCAATTAAAAACATTGCCACGCTTGTTTACTCCTCCTGGGGGCAGAATCGTCACAAAATCCATTTGTAGTGCAAGACCGTTCACTATGCAAGGTTTCAGATTCCTAGTCCTAATAGTTTCCGAATTATGGCAATTAAAAGCATTGCCACAGCCATTTAATCCTCCTAGGTACAGAATTTTCACAAAATCCATTTGTAGTGCAACTATGCAATGTAAGGCCATTCACGATGCAAGTTTTCAGGTTCCTAGGCCTAATAGTTTCCGAATTATAGCAATTAAAAACATTGCCACGACAATATAATCCTCCTAGGGGCAGAATTGTCACAAAATCCATTTGTAACGCAACTCCGCAGTGTAAGACCATTCACGATGCAAGTTTTGTAGATTCCAAGGCCTAATAGTTTCAGAATTATGGCAAATAAAAGCATTGTCACGCCCGTTTAGTCCTCCTACGGGCGGAATTTTTACAAAATCCATTTGCAGTGCAACTCTGCAAAGTAAGGACATTCACGATGGTAGATTTTTTCAGATTCCTAGGCCTAATAGTTTCGGAATTATTGCAAGTAAAATCATTGCCACGCTCTTTTAATCCTCCTAGGGGCAGAATTGTCACAAAATCCATTTGTAGTGCAAGACCATTCGCTATGCAAGATTTCATATTCCTAGGCCAAATCGTTTCCGAATTATGACAATTAAAAGCATTGCCATGCCCGTTTATTCCTCCTAGGTGCAGAATTTTTACAAAATCCATTTGTAGTGCAACTATGCAGTGTAAGATCATTCACGATGCAAGTTTTCAGATTCCTATGCCTAATCGTTTCCGAATTATGGCAATTAAAAGCAATGCCACGCCCATTTGATCCTCCTAGGGGCAGAAGTTTCAAAACATCTATTTGTAGTGCAACTGTAAGACCATGCAAGTTTGCAGATTCCTAGCCCTAATAGTTTCGGAATTATGGCAACTAAAAGCATAGCCACGCCCATTTAATCCTCCTAGAATCCAAATTGTCTCAAAATCCATTTGTAACGCTACTCTGCAGTGTAAGAACATTCACGATGCAAGTTTTCAGGTTCCTAGGCCTAATAGTTTCCGAATTATAGCAATTAAAAACATTGCCACGACAATATAATCCTCCTAGGGGCAGAATTGTCACAAAATCCATTTGTAACGCAACTCCGCAGTGTAAGACCATTCACGATGCAAGTTTTGTAGATTCCAAGGCCTAATAGTTTCAGAATTATGGCAAATAAAAGCATTGTCACGCCCGTTTAGTCCTCCTACGGGCGGAATTTTTACAAAATCCATTTGCAGTGCAACTCTGGAAAGTAAGGACATTCACGATGGTAGATTTTTTCAGATTCCTAGGCCTAATAGTTTCGGAATTATTGCAAGTAAAATCATTGCCACGCTCTTTTAATCCTCCTAGGTGCAGAAGAAACAAAATCTATTTGTAGTGCTACTATGCAGTGTCAGATCATTCACGGTGCAAGTTTTCAGATTCCTATGCCTAAGAGATTCCGAATTATGGCAATTAAAAGCAATGCCACGCCCATTTGATCCTCCTAGGATCAGAATTTTCAAAACATCTATTTGTAGTGCAACTGTAAGACCATGAAGGATGCAAGCTTGCAGATTCCGAGGCCTAATACTTTCCGAATTAGGGCAAGTAAAAGGATTGCCATCCCTGTTTAATCCTCCTAGGTGCAGAAGAAACAAAATCCATTTGTAGTGCTACTATGCAGTGTCAGATGATCCACGGTGCAAGTTTTCAGATTCCTATGCCTAAGAGTTTCCGAATTATGGCAATTAAAAGCAATGCCACGCCCATTTGATCCTACTAGGGTCAGAATTTTCAAAACATCTATTTGTAGTGCAACTGTAAGACCATGAAGGATGCAAGCTTGCAGAATCCGAGGCCTAATACTTTCCGAATTAAGGCAAGTAAAAGGATTGCCATGCCCGTTTAATCCTCCTAGGCGCAAAAGAAACAAAATCCATTTGTAGTGCTACTATTCAGTGTCAGATCATTCACGGTGCAAGTTTTCAGATTCCTATGCCTAAGAGTTTCCGAATTATGGCAACTAAAAGCAATGCGACGCCCATTTGATCCTCCTAGGGTCAGAATTTTCAAAACATCTATTTGTAGTGCAACTGTAAGACCATGAAGGATGCAAGCTTGCAGATTAGGAGGCCTAATACTTTCCGAATTAAGGCAAGTAAAAGGATTGCCATTCCCATTTAATCCTCCTAGGTGCAGAAGAAACAAAATCCATTTGTAATGCTACTATGCAGTGTCAGATCATTCACGGTGCAAGTTTTCAGATTCCTAGGCCTAATAGTTTTCCAATTATGGCAATTAAAAGCACTGCCACGACCATTTGATCCTCCTAGGGTCAGAATTTTCACAAAATCTAATTGTAGCGCAACTCTGCAGTGCAAGGCCATTCACTATACAAGTTTTCAGATTCCTAGGCCTAATAGTTTCCGAATTATGGCAATTAAAAGCATTGCCACGACCATTTCATCCTCCTAGGGGCAGAATTGTCACAAAATCCATTTGTAACGCAACTCTGCAGTGTAAGACCATTCACGATGCAAGTTTTCAGATTCCTAGGCCTAATAGTTATCGAATTATGGCAATTAAAAGCATTGTCACGCCCGTTTAATCCTCCTAGGGGAAGAATTGTCACAAAATCCATTTGTAGTGCAAGACCATTCGCTATGCAAGATTTCATATTCCTAGGCCAAATCGTTTCCGAATTATGACAATTAAAAGCATTGCCATGCTCGTTTATTCCTCCTAGGTGCAGAATTTTCACAAAATCCATTTGTAGTGCTACTATGCAGTGTCAGATCATTCACGTTGCAAGTTTTCAGATTCCTATGCCTAAGAGTTTCCGAATTATGGCAATTAAAAGCATTGCCACGACCATTTGATCCTCCTAGGGGCAGAATTTTCACAAAATCTAACTGTAGTGCAACTCTGCAATGTAAGGACATTCACGATGCAATATTTTTTCAGATTCCTATGCCTAATAGTTTCGGAATTATGGCAAGTAAAATCATTGCCACGCTCGTTTAATCCTCCTGGGGGCAGAATCGTCACGAAAACCATTTGTAGTGCAAGACCATTCACTATGCAAGTTTTCAGATTCCTAGGCCTTATCGCTTCCGAATTATGACAATTAAAAGCATTGCCATGCCCGTTTATTCCTCCTAGGTGCAGAATTTTCACAAAATCCATTTGTAGTGCTACTATGCAGTGTCAGATCAAGGATTGCCAGGCCCGTTTAATCCTCCTAGGGGCAGAATTGTCTCAAAATCCATTTGTAACGCAGCTCTGCAGTATAAGAACATTCACGATGCAAGTCTTCAGATTCCTAGGCCTAATAGTTTCAGAATTATGGCAATTAAAATATTGCCACGACCATTTAATCCTCCTAGGGGCAGAATTGTCACAAAATCCATTTGTAACCTACTCTGCAGTGTAAGACCATACACGATGCAAGTTTTCAGATTCCAAGGCCTAATAGTTTTCGAATTATGACAATTAAAAGCATTGTCACGCCCTTTTAATCCTCCTATTCCTTGGTTACAGAGTTTCCGAATTATGGCAATTAAAAACATTGCCACACTCGTTTAATCCTCCTGGGGGCAGAATCGTCACAAAATCCATTTGTACTGCAACTATGCAGTGTATGATAATTCACGGTGCAACTTTTCAGATTCCTATGCCTAAGAGTTTCCGAATTATGGCAATTAAAAGCAATGCCAGCCTTCCTCCTAGGGGCAGAATTTTCAAAAGATCTAATTGTAGTGCAACTATGCAGTGTAAGATCATTCACGGTGCAAGTTTTCAGATTCCTATGCCTAAGAGTTTCCGAATTATGGCAATTAAAAGCAATGCCACGCCCATTTGATCCTACTAGGGTCAGAATTTTCAAAACATCTATTTGTAGTGCAACTGTAAGACCATGAAGGATGCAAGCTTGCAGAATCCGAGGCCTAATACTTTCCGAATTAAGGCAAGTAAAAGGATTGCCATGCCCGTTTAATCCTCCTAGGCGCAAAAGAAACAAAATCCATTTGTAGTGCTACTATTCAGTGTCAGATCATTCACGGTGCAAGTTTTCAGATTCCTATGCCTAAGAGTTTCCGAATTATGGCAACTAAAAGCAATGCGACGCCCATTTGATCCTCCTAGGGTCAGAATTTTCAAAACATCTATTTGTAGTGCAACTGTAAGACCATGAAGGATGCAAGCTTGCAGATTAGGAGGCCTAATACTTTCCGAATTAAGGCAAGTAAAAGGATTGCCATTCCCATTTAATCCTCCTAGGTGCAGAAGAAACAAAATCCATTTGTAATGCTACTATGCAGTGTCAGATCATTCACGGTGCAAGTTTTCAGATTCCTAGGCCTAATAGTTTTCCAATTATGGCAATTAAAAGCACTGCCACGACCATTTGATCCTCCTAGGGTCAGAATTTTCACAAAATCTAATTGTAGCGCAACTCTGCAGTGCAAGGCCATTCACTATACAAGTTTTCAGATTCCTAGGCCTAATAGTTTCCGAATTATGGCAATTAAAAGCATTGCCACGACCATTTCATCCTCCTAGGGGCAGAATTGTCACAAAATCCATTTGTAACGCAACTCTGCAGTGTAAGACCATTCACGATGCAAGTTTTCAGATTCCTAGGCCTAATAGTTATCGAATTATGGCAATTAAAAGCATTGTCACGCCCGTTTAATCCTCCTAGGGGAAGAATTGTCACAAAATCCATTTGTAGTGCAAGACCATTCGCTATGCAAGATTTCATATTCCTAGGCCAAATCGTTTCCGAATTATGACAATTAAAAGCATTGCCATGCTCGTTTATTCCTCCTAGGTGCAGAATTTTCACAAAATCCATTTGTAGTGCTACTATGCAGTGTCAGATCATTCACGTTGCAAGTTTTCAGATTCCTATGCCTAAGAGTTTCCGAATTATGGCAATTAAAAGCATTGCCACGACCATTTGATCCTCCTAGGGGCAGAATTTTCACAAAATCTAATTGTAGTGCAACTCTGCAATGTAAGGACATTCACGATGCAATATTTTTTCAGATTCCTATGCCTAATAGTTTCGGAATTATGGCAAGTAAAATCATTGCCACGCTCGTTTAATCCTCCTGGGGGCAGAATCGTCACGAAAACCATTTGTAGTGCAAGACCATTCACTATGCAAGTTTTCAGATTCCTAGGCCTTATCGCTTCCGAATTATGACAATTAAAAGCATTGCCATGCCCGTTTATTCCTCCTAGGTGCAGAATTTTCACAAAATCCATTTGTAGTGCTACTATGCAGTGTCAGATCAAGGATTGCCAGGCCCGTTTAATCCTCCTAGGGGCAGAATTGTCTCAAAATCCATTTGTAACGCAGCTCTGCAGTATAAGAACATTCACGATGCAAGTCTTCAGATTCCTAGGCCTAATAGTTTCAGAATTATGGCAATTAAAATATTGCCACGACCATTTAATCCTCCTAGGGGCAGAATTGTCACAAAATCCATTTGTAACCTACTCTGCAGTGTAAGACCATACACGATGCAAGTTTTCAGATTCCAAGGCCTAATAGTTTTCGAATTATGACAATTAAAAGCATTGTCACGCCCTTTTAATCCTCCTATTCCTTGGTTACAGAGTTTCCGAATTATGGCAATTAAAAACATTGCCACACTCGTTTAATCCTCCTGGGGGCAGAATCGTCACAAAATCCATTTGTACTGCAACTATGCAGTGTATGATAATTCACGGTGCAACTTTTCAGATTCCTATGCCTAAGAGTTTCCGAATTATGGCAATTAAAAGCAATGCCAGCCTTCCTCCTAGGGGCAGAATTTTCAAAAGATCTAATTGTAGTGCAACTATGCAGTGTAAGATCATTCACGGTGCAAGTTTTCAGATTCCTATGCCTAAGAGTTTCCGAATTATGGCAATTAAAAGCAATGCCAGCCTGCCTCCTAGGGGTAGAATTTTCAAAAGATCTAATTGTAGTGCAACTATGCAGTGTAAGACCATTCACGATGCAAGGTTTCAGATTCCTAGTCCTAATAGTTTCCAAATTATGGCAATTAAGAGCATTACCACGCCCATTTAGTCCTCCTAGGGGTTGAATTTTTACAAAATCCATTTGCAGTGTAACTCAGCAGTGTAAGAACATTCACGATGCAAGTTTTCAGATTCCTAGGCCTAATAGTTTCCGAATTATGGCAATTAAAAACATTGTCGCGCCCTTTTAATCCTCCTATTCCTAGGTCACATAGTTTCCGAATTATGGCAATTAAAAACATTGCCACGCTTGTTTAATCCTCCTGGGGGCAGAATCGTCACAAAATCAATTTGTAGTGCAAGACCATTCACTATGCAAGGTTTCAGATTCCTAGTCCTAATAGTTTCCGAATTATGGCAGTTAAAAGCATTGCCACGCCCATTTAGTCATCCTAGGGGCGGAGTTTTTACAAAATTCATTTGCAGTGTAACTCTGCAGTGTAAGAACATTCACGATGCAAGTTTTCAGATTCGAAGGCCTAATAGTTTTCGAATTATGATCATTTAAAAGCATTGTCACGCCCTTTTAATCCTCCTATTCCTTGGTCACATAGTTTCCGAATTATGGCAATTAAAAACATTGCCACACTCGTTTAATCCTCCTGGGGGCAGAATTGTCACAAAATCCATTTGTAGTGCTACTATGCGGTGTCAGATCATACACGGTGCAAGTTTTCAGATTCCTATGCCTAAGAGTTTCCAAATTATGGCAATTAAGAGCATTACCACGCCCATTTAGTCCTCCTAGGGGCTGAATTTTTACAAAATCCATTTGCAGTGTAAGAACATTCACGATGCAAGTTTTCAGATTCCTAGGCCTAATAGTTTCCGAATTATGGCAATTAAAAACATTGTCGCGCCCTTTTAATCCTCCGATTCCTAGGTCACATAGTTTCCGAATTATGGCAATTAAAAACATTGCCACCCTCGTTTGATCCTCCTGGGGGCAGAATCGTCACAAAATCCATTTGTAGTGCAACTCTGCAGTGTAAGACCATTCACGTTACAAGATTTCAGAATTCAGTTTCCGTTCAGTTTCCGAATTATGGCAATTAAAAGCATTGTCACGCCCTTTTAATCCTTCTATTCCTAGGTCACATAGTTTGCGAATTATGGCAATTAAAAACATTGCCACGCTCGTTTAATCCTCCTGGAAGAATTGTCACAAAATCCATGTGTAACGCAACTCTGCAGTGTAAGAGGATTCGCGATGCAAGTTTTCAGATCCCTAAGCCTAATAGTTTCCGAATTATGGCGAGACAAAGCATTGCCACGACTATTTAATCCTCCTTGGGGAAGAATTGTCACAAAATCCATTTGTAACGCAACTCTGCAGTGTAAGACCATTCACTATGCAAGTTTTCAGATTTCTAGGCCTAATAGTTTCCAAATTATGGCAATTAAAAGCATTGCCACGACCATTTCGTCCTCTTAGGGGCAGAATTGTTACAAAATCCATTTGTAACGCAACTGCAGTGTAAGACCAATCACGATGCAAGTTTTCAGATTCCTAGGCCAAATAGTTTCCTAATTATGGCAATTAAAAGCATTGCCACGACCATTTAATCCTCCTAGGGGCAGAATTGAAATAAAATCCATTTGTAACGCAACTCTGCCGTGTAAGACCATTCACGATGCAAGTTTTCAGGTTCCTAGTCCTAATAGTTTCCGAATTATGGCAATTAAAAGCATTGCCACGACCATTTAATCCTCCTAGGGGCAGAATTGAAACAAAATCCATTTGTAGTGCAACTATGCCGTGTAAGACCATTCACGATGCAAGTTTTCAGGTTCCTAGGCCAAATAGTTTCCTAATTATGGCAATTAACAGCATTGCCACGACCATTTACTCCTCCTAGGGGCAGAATTGCAACAAAATCCATTTGTAGTGCAACTCTGCCGTGTAAGACCATTCACGATGCAAGTTTTCAGGTTCCTAGGCCAAATAGTTTCCTAATTATGGCAATTAACAGCATTGCCACGACCATTTAATCCTCCTAGGGGCAGAATTGAAACAAAATCCATTTGTAGTGCAACTCTGCCGTGTAAGACCATTCACGATGCAAGTTTTCAGGTTCCTAGGCCTAATAGTTTCCGAATTATGGCAATTAAAAGCATTGCCACGACCATTTAATCCTCCTAGGGGCAGAATTGAAACAAAGTCTATTTGTAACGTAACTCTGCAGTGTAAGACCATTCACGATGCAAGTTTTCAGATTCCAAGGCCTAATAGTTTCCGAATTATGGCAATTAAAAGCATTGCCACGACCATTTGATCCTCCTAGGGGCAGAATTTTCACAAAATCTAACTGTAGTGCAACTCTGCAGTGTTAGACTATTCACGATGCAAGTTTTCAGATTCCTAGGCCTAATAGTTATCGAATTATGGCAATTAAAAGCATGTCACGCCCGTTTAATCCTCCTAGGGGCAGAATTGTCACAAAATCCATTTGTAGTGCAAGACCATTCGCTATGCAAGATTTCATGTTCCTAGGCCAAATCGTTTCCGAATTATGACAATTAAAAGCATTGCCATGCCCGTTTATTCCTCCTAGGTGCAGAATTTTCACAAAATCCATTTGTAGTGCTACTATGCAGTGTCAGATCATTCACGTTGCAAGTTTTCAGATTCCTATGCCTAAGAGTTTCCGAATTATGGCAATTAAAAGCATTCCCACGACCATTTGATCCTCCTAGGGGCAGAATTTTCACAAAATCTAACGGTAGTGCAACTCTGCAATGTAAGGACATTCACGATGCAATATTTTTTCAGATTCCTATGCCTAATAGTTTCGGAATTATGGCAAGTAAAATCATTGCCACGCTCGTTTAATCCTCCTGGGGGCAGAATCGTCACAAAAACCATTTGTAACGCAGCTCTGCAGTATAAGAACATTCACGATGCAAGTCTTCAGATTCCTAGGCCAAATAGTTTCCTAATTATGGCAATTAAAAGCATTGCCACGACCAGTTAATCCTCCTAGGGGCAGAATTGTCTCAAAATCCATTTGTAACGCAGCTCTGCAGTATAAGAACATTCACGATGCAAGTCTTCAGATTCCTAGGCCTAATAGTTTCAGAATTATGGCAATTAAAATATTGCCACGACCATTTAATCCTCCTAGGGGCAGAATTGTCACAAAATCCATTTGTAACCTACTCTGCAGTGTAAGACCATACACGATGCGATTTCAGAATTCAGTTTCCGAATTATGGCAATTAAAAGCATTGTCACGCCCTTTTAATCCTTCTATTCCTAGGTCACATAGTTTGCGAATTATGGCAATTAAAAACATTGCCACGCTCGTTTAATCCTCCTGGAAGAATTGTCACAAAATCCATGTGTAACGCAACTCTGCAGTGTAAGAGGATTCGCGATGCAAGTTTTCAGATCCCTAAGCCTAATAGTTTCCGAATTATGGCGAGACAAAGCATTGCCACGACTATTTAATCCTCCTTGGGGAAGAATTGTCAAAAAATCCATTTGTAACGCAACTCTGCAGTGTAAGACCGTTCACTATGCAAGTTTTCAGATTTCTAGGCCTAATAGTTTCCGAATTATGGCAATTAAAAGCATTGCCACGACCATTTCGTCCTCCTAGGGGCAGAATTGTTACAAAATCCATTTGTAACGCAACTCTGCAGTGTAAGACCAATCACGATGCAAGTTTTCAGATTCCTAGGCCAAATAGTTTACTAATTATGGCAATTAAAAGCATTGCCACGACCATTTAATCCTCCTAGGGGCAGAATTGAAACAAAATCCATTTGTAACGCAACTCTGCCGTGTAAGACCATTCACGATGCAAGTTTTCAGATTCCTAGGCCTAATAGTTTCCGAATTATGGCAATTAAAAGCATTGCCACGACCATTTGATCCTCCTAGGGGCAGAATTTTCACAAAATCTAACTATAGTGCAACTCTGCAATGTAAGGACATTCACGATGCAATATTTTTTCAGATTCCTATGCCTAATAGTTTCGGAATTATGGCAAGTAAAATCATTGCCACGCTCGTTTAATCCTCCTGGGGGCAGAATCGTCACAAAAACCATTTGTAGTGCAAGATCATGCAAGTTTTCAGATTCCTAGGCCTTATCGCTTCCGAATTATGACAATTAAAAGCATTGCCATGCCCGTTTATTCCTCCTAGGTGCAGAATTTTCACAAAATCCATTTGTAGTGCTACTATGCAGTGTCAGATCATTCACGGTGCAAGTTTTCAGATTCCTATGCCTAAGAGTTTCCGAATTATGGCAAGTAAAAGAATTGCCATGCCCGTTTAATCCTCCTAGGGGCAGAATTGTGTCAAAATCCATTTGTAACGCAGCTCTGCAGTATAAGAACACTCACGATGCAAGTCTTGAGATTCCTAGGCCTAATAGTTTCAGAATTATGGCAATTAAAATATTGCCACGACCATTTAATCCTCCTAGGGGCAGAATTGTCATAAAATCCATTTGTAACCTACTCTGCAGTGTAAGACCATACACGATGCGATTTCAGAATTCAGTTTCCGTTCAGTTTCCGAATTATGGCAATTAAAAGCATTGTCACGCCCTTTTAATCCTTCTATTCCTAGGTCACATAGTTTGCGAATTATGGCAATTAAAAACATTGCCACGCTCGTTTAATCCTCCTGGAAGAATTGTCACAAAATCCCTGTGTAACGCAACTCTGCAGTGTAAGAGGATTCGCGATGCAAGTTTTCAGATCCCTAAGCCTAATAGTTTCCGAATTATGGCGAGACAAAGCATTGCCACGACTATTTAATCCTCCTTGGGGAAGAATTGTCACAAAATCCATTTGTAACGCAACTCTGCAGTGTAAGACCATTCACTGTGCAAGTTTTCAGATTTCTAGGCCTAATAGTTTCCGAATTATGGCAAGTAAAAGCATTGCCAAAGCATTTAGTCCTAGGGGCGGAATTTTTACAAAATCCATTTACAGTGCAACTCTGCAATGTAAGGACATTCACGATGCAAGTTTTCAGATTCCTAGGCCTAATAGTTTCCAAATTATGGAAATTTTGACAATTATAATTATTGCCACGACCATTTAATCGTCCTAGGGGCAGAATTTTGACAAAATCCATTCTAGTGCAAGACCATTCACGATGCAAGTTTTCAGATTTCTAGGCCTAATAGTTTCCGAATTATGGCAACTAAAAGTATTGCCACGCTTATTTAGTCCTCCTATGGGCGGAATTTTTACAAAATCCATTTACAGTGCAACTCTGCAATGTAAGGACATTCACGATGCAAGTTTTCAGATTCGTAGGCCTAATAGTTTCCAAATTATGGAAATTTTGACAATTATAATTATTGCCACGACCATTTAATCGTCATAGGGGCAGAATTTTTACAAAATCTATTCTAGTGCAAGACCATTCACTATGCAAGTTTTCAGATTCCTAGGCCTAATAATTTCCGAATTATGGCAAGTAAAGTCATTGCCACGCCCATTTAGTCCCCCTAGGGCCGGAATTTTTACAAAATCCATTTACAGTGCAACTCTGCAATGTAAGGACATTCACGATGCAAGTTTTCAGATTCCTAGGCCTAATAGTTTCCAAATTATGGAAATTTTGACAATTATAGTTATTGCCACGACCATTTAATCGTCCTAGGGGCAGAATTTTTACAAAATCCATTCTGGTGCAAGACCATTCACTATGCAAGTTTTCAGATTCCTAGGCCTAATAGTTTCCGAATTATGGCAATTAAAAGCATTGCCACGACCATTTAATCCTCCTGGGAGCAGTATCGTCACTAAATCCATTTGTAGTGCAAGACCATTGACTATGCAAATTTTCAGATTCCTAGGCCTAATAGTTTCCGAATTATGGCAAGTAAAAGCATTGCCACGCCCATTTAGTCCTCCTAGGGGCGGCATTTTTACAAAATCCATTTGCAGTGCAACTATGCAGTGTAAGATCATTCACGATGCAAGTTTTCAGATTCCTATTCCTAAGAATTTCCGAATTATGGCAATTAAAAGCAATGCCACGCCCATTTGATCCTCCTAGGGGTAGAAGTTTCAAAACATCTATTTGTAGTGCAACTGTAAGACCATGCAAGTTTGCAGATTCCTAGGCCTAATAGTTTCGGAATTATGGCAACTAAAAGCATTGCCACGCCCATTTAATCCTCCTAGAAACAAAATTGTCACAAAATCCATTTGTAGCGCAACTCTGCAGTGCAAGGCCATTCACTATACAAGTTTTCAGATTCCTAGGTCTAATAGTTTCCGAATTATGGCAACTAAAAGCATTGCCACGCCCTTTTTAATACTCCTAGGGGCAGAAATGTCACAAAATCCATTTGTAGTGCAACCCTGCAGTGTAAGGCCATTCACGATGCAAGATTTCAGATTTCTAGGCAATAGTTTCCGAATTATAACAATTAAAAGCATTGTCACGCCCTATTAATCCTCCGATTCCTAGGTCACATAGTTTCCGAATTATGGCAATTAAAAATATTGCCACGCTCGTTTAATCCTCCTGGGTTGAGTTGTCACAAAATCCATTTGTAACGCAATTCTACAGTGTAAGACCATTCACGATGCAAGATTTCAGATTCCTAGGCCTAATATTTTCCGAATTATGGCAATCAAAAGCATTTCCACGACCATTTGATCCTCCTAGGAGCATAATTTTCACAAACACTGTGTGTAGTGCAAGTCTGTAGTGTAAGACTATTCGCGATGCAAGTTTTCAGATTCCTAGGCCTAATAGTTTCCGAATTATGCCAAGTAAAAGCATTGGCACGACTATTTAATCCTCCTTGGGGAGGAATTGTCACAAAATCCATTTGTAACTCAACTCTGCAGTGTAAGGCCATCCACGATGCAAGTTTTCAGATTCCTAGTTTGCCTAATAGTTTCCGAGTTATGGCAATTAGAAACATTGCCACGGTCGTTTAATCCTCCTGGGGGCAGAATCGTCACAAAATCCATTTGTAGTGTAATGCCATTCACGATGCAAGATTTCAGATTCCTAGGCCTAATAGTTTCCGAATTATGGCAACTAAAAGCATTGCCACGCCCATTTAATCCTCCTGGGTTCAATTGTCACAAAATCCATTTGTAGTGCAACTCTGCAGTGTAAGGCCATTCACTATGCAAGATTTCAGATTTCTAGGACTAATAGTTTCCGAATTATGACAATTAAAAGCAATGTCACGACCATTTGATCCTCCTAGGGGCAGAATTTTCAAAACATATATTTGTAGCGCAACTGTAACACCATTAACGATGCAAGTTTTCAGATTCCTAGGCCTAATAGTTTCCGAATTATGGCTATTAAAAGCATTGCCATGACCATTTAATCCTCCTAGAGGCAGAATTGTCGCAAAATCCATTTTTAAGGCAACTCTGCAGTGTAAGGCCATTCACGAAGCAAGTTTTCAGATTCCTAGGCCAAATAGTTTCCGAATTATGGCAATTAAAAGCATGGTCATTGTAAGGCCATTCACGATGAAAGATTTCAGATTCCTAGGCCTAATAGTTTCCAAATTATGGCAATTAAAAGCATTGTCACGTCCTTTTAATCCTCCTATTCCTAGGTAACATAGTTTCCGAATTATGGCAATTAAAAGCAATGCCACGCCCGTTTAATCCTCCTAGAGGCAGAATTTTCACAAAATCCATTTGTAGTGCAACTATGCAGTGTAAGATCATTCACGATGCAAGTTTTCAGATTCCTATGCCTAATCGTTTCCGAATTATGGCAATTAAAAGCAATGCCACGCCCATTTGATCCTCCTAGGGGCAGAAGTTTCAAAACATCTATTTGTAGTGCAACTGTAAGACCATGCAAGTTTGCAGATTCCTAGCCCTAATAGTTTCGGAATTATGGCAACTAAAAGCATAGCCACGCCCATTTAATCCTCCTAGAATCCAAATTGTCTCAAAATCCATTTGTAACGCAACTCTGCAGTGTAAGAACATTCACGATGGAAGTTTTCAGATTCCTAGGCCAAATAGTTTCCTAATTATGGCAATTAAAAACATTGCCACGCTTGTTTACTCCTCCTGGGGTCACAAAATCCATTTGTAATGCAAGACCGTTCACTATGCAAGGTTTCAGATTCCTATTCCTAATAGTTTCCGAATTATGGCAATTAAAAGCATTGCCACGGCCATTTAATCCTCCTAGGTACAGAATTTTCACAAAATCCATTTGTAGTGCAACTATGCAATGTAAGGCCATTCACGATGCAAGTTTTCAGGTTCCTAGGCCTAATAGTTTCCGAATTATAGCAATTAAAAACATTGCCACGACAATATAATCCTCCTAGGGGCAGAATTGTCACAAAATCCATTTGTAACGCAACTCCGCAGTGTAAGACCATTCACGATGCAAGTTTTCAGATTCCAAGGCCTAATAGTTTCAGAATTATGGCAAATAAAAGCATTGTCACGCCCGTTTAGTCCTCCTACGGGCGGAATTTTTACAAAATCCATTTGCAGTGCAACTCTGCAAAGTAAGGACATTCACGATGGTAGATTTTTTCACATTCCTAGGCCTAATAGTTTCGGAATTATTGCAAGTAAAATCATTGCCACGCTCTTTTAATCCTCCTAGGTGCAGAAGAAACAAAATCTATTTGTAGTGCTACTATGCAGTGTCAGATCATTCACGGTGCAAGTTTTCAGATTCCTATGCCTAAGAGATTCCGAATTATGGCAATTAAAAGCAATGCCACGCCCATTTGATCCTCCTAGGGTCAGAATTTTCAAAACATCTATTTGTAGTGCAACTGTAAGACCATGAAGGATGCAAGCTTGCAGATTCCGAGGCCTAATACTTTCCGAATTAAGGCAAGTAAAAGGATTGCCATCCCTGTTTAATCCTCCTAGGTGCAGAAGAAACAAAATCCATTTGTAGTGCTACTATGCAGTGTCAGATGATCCACGGTGCAAGTTTTCAGATTCCTATGCCTAAGAGTTTCCAAATTATGGCAATTAAAAGCAATGCCACGCCCATTTGATCCTACTAGGGTCAGAATTTTCAAAACATCTATTTGTAGTGCAACTGTAAGACCATGAAGGATGCAAGCTTGCAGAATCCGAGGCCTAATACTTTCCGAATTAAGGCAAGTAAAAGGATTGCCATGCCCGTTTAATCCTCCTAGGCGCAGAAGAAACAAAATCCATTTGTAGTTCTACTATTCAGTGTCAGATCATTCACGGTGCAAGTTTTCAGATTCCTATGCCTAAGAGTTTCCGAATTATGGCAACTAAAAGCAATGCGACGCCCATTTGATCCTCCTAGGGTCAGAATTTTCAAAACATCTATTTGTAGTGCAACTGTAAGACCATGAAGGATGCAAGCATGCAGATTAGGACGCCTAATACTTTCCGAATTAAGGCAAGTAAAAGGATTGCCATGCCCATTTAATCCTCCTAGGTGCAGAAGAAACAAAATCCATTTGTAATGCTACTATGCAGTGTCAGATCATTCACGGTGCAAGTTTTCAGATTCCTAGGCCTAATAGTTTTCCAATTATGGCAATTAAAAGCACTGCCACGACCATTTGATCCTCCTAGGGTCAGAATTTTCACAAAATCTAATTGTAGCGCAACTCTGCAGTGCAAGGCCATTCACTATACAAGTTTTCAGATTCCTAGGCGTAATAGTTTCCGAATTATGGCAATTAAAAGCATTGCCACGACCATTTCATCCTCCTAGGGGCAGAATTGTCACAAAATCCATTTGTAACGCAACTCTGCAGTGTAAGACCATTCACGATGCAAGTTTTCAGATTCCTAGGCCTAATAGTTTCCGAATTATGGCAATTAAAAGCATTGTCACGCCCTTTTAATCCTCCTATTCCTTGTTCACATAATTGCCGAATTATGGCAATTAAAAACATTGCCACGCTCGTCTAATCCTCCTGGGGGCAGAATCATTACAAAATCCATTTGTAACGCAACTCTGCAGTGTACGAGGATCCGCGATGCAAGTTTTCAGATTCCTAGGCCTAATAGTTTCCGAATTATAGCAAGTAAAAGCATTGCCACGAGTATTCAATCCTCCTTGGGAAGGAATTTTCACAAAATTCATTTGTAACTCAACTCTGCAGTGTAAGACCATTCACGATGCAAGTTTTCAGATTCCTAGGCCTAATAGTTTCCGAATTATGGCAATTAAATGCATTGTGACGACCATCCTCCTAGGGTAGAATTGTCACAAAATCCATTTATAACGCAACTCTGCAGTGCAAGAGGATCCGCGATGCAAGTTTTCAGATTCCTAGGCCTAATAGTTTCCGAATTATGGCAAGTAAAAGCATTGCCACGACTACTTATTCCTCCTTGGGGATGAATTGTCACAAAATTCATTTATAACGCAACTCTGCAGTATAAGAACATTCACGATGAAAGTTTTCAGATTCCTAGGCCTAATAGTTTCCGAAATATGGCAAGTAAAAGCATTGCCACGACTATTTAATCCTCCTTGGGAAAGAATTTTCACAAAATCCATTTGTAGTGCAACTCTGCAGTGTAAGACCATTCACGATGCAAGTTTTCAGATTTCTAGGCCTAATAGTTTCCGAATTATGACAATTAAAAGCATTGCCACGCCCATTTAGTCCTCCTAGGGCCGGAATTTTTACAACATCCAGTGTAAGATCATTCACGGTGCAAGTTTTCAGATTCCTAGGCCAAATAGTTTCCGAATTATGGCAATTAAAAGCATGGTTACGCCATTTTAATCCCCCTATTCCAAGGTCACATAGTTTCCGAATTATGGCAATTAAAACATTGCCACGCTCGTTTAATCCTCCTGGGGCAGAATCGTCACAAAATCCATTTGTAGTGCACCACCATTCACTATGCAAGTTTAAAGATTCTTAGGCCATATAGGTTCGGCATTATGGAAATTAAAAGCTTTTCCACGCCCATTTAGTCCTAGCGGCGAAATTTTTACAAAATCCATTTGTAGTGCAACTCTGCAGTGTAAGAACATTCACGATGCAAGTTTTCAGATTCCCAGTTTCCGAATTATGGCAATTAAAAGTAATGCCACGACCATTTCAGAATTGTGCAGAATTGTGACAATATCCATTTGTAGTGCAACTCTACAGTGTAATAACATTCACAATGCAACTTTTCAATTTCCTAGGTCTAATAGTTTCCAAATTGGGCAATTAAAAGCTTGGTCACGCCCTTTTAATCCTCGTATTCCTAGGTCACATAGTTTTCAAATTATGGCAATTAAAAACATTTCCACGGTGGTTTAATCCTCCTGGGGGCAGAATCGTCACAAAATCCATTTGTAGTGCAAGACCATTCACAATGCAAGATTTCAGATTCCTAGGCCTACTAGTTTCCGAATTATGGCAATTAAAAGCAATGCCACGACCATTTCAGAATTGTGCAGAATTGTGACAATATCCATTTGTAGTGCAACTCTACAGTGTAATAACATTCACAATGCAACTTTTCAATTTCCTAGGTCTAATAGTTTCCGAATTTTGGCAATTAAAAGCTTGGTCACGCCCTTTTAATCCTCGTATTCCTAGGTCACATAGTTTTCAAATTATGGCAATTAAAAACATTGCCACGCTCGTTTAATCGTCCTAGGGGCAGAAATGTCACAAAATCCATTTGCAGTGCAACTCTGCAGTGTAAGGCCATTCACGATGCATGATTTCAGATTTCTAGGCCTTATAGTTTCCGAATTATGACAATTAAAAGCAATGTCACGCCCTTTTAATCCTCCGATTCCTAGGTCACATAGTTTCCGAATTATGGCAATTAAAAATATTGCCACGCTCGTTTAATCCTCCTGGGTTGAGTTGTCACAAAATCCATTTGTAACGCAATTCTACAGTGTAAGACCATTCACGATGCAAGATTTCAGATTCCTAGGCCTAATATTTTCCGAATTATGGCAACTAAAAGCATTGCCACGCCCATTTAATCCTCCTGGGTTGAATTGTCACAAAATCCATTTGTAGTGCAAGGCCATTCGCTATGCAAGATTTCATATTCCCAGGCCAAATCGTTTCCGAATTATGACAATTAAAAGCATTGCCATGCCCGTTTATTCCTCCTAGGTGCAGAATTTTCACAAAATCCATTTGTAGTGCTACTATGCAGTGTCAGATCATTCACGTTGCAAGTTTTCAGATCCCCATGCCTAAGAGTTTCCGAATTATGGCAATTAAAAGCATTGCCACGACCATTTGATCCTCCTAGGGGCAGAATTTTCACAAAATCTAACTGTAGTGCAACTCTGCAATGTAAGGACATTCACGATGCAATATTTTTTCAGAATTATAGCAATTAAAAACATTGCCACGACAATATAATCCTCCTAGGGGCAAAATTGTCACAAAATCCATTTGTAACGCAACTCTGCAGTGTAAGACCATTCACGATGCAAGTTGTCAGATTCCTAGACCTAATAGTTTCCGACTTATGGCAAGTAAACGGATTGCCATGCCCGTTTAATCCTCCTGGGGGCAGAATCGTCACAAAATCCATTTATAGTGCAAGACCATTCACTATGCAAGTTTTCAGATTCCAAGGCCTAATAGTTTCCGAATTATGGCAACTAAAAGCATTGCCACGCCCATTTGGTCCTCCTAGGGGCGGCATTTTTACAAAATCCATTTACAGTGTAACTCTGCAATGTAAGGACATTCACGATGCAAGTTTTCAGATTCCTAGGCCTAATAGTTTCCAAATTATGGAAATTGTGACAATTATAATTATTGCCACGACCATTTAATCGTCCTAGGGGCAGAAGTTTTACAAAATCTAACTGTAATGCAACTCTGCAGTGTAAGACTATTCACAATGCAAGTTTTGAGATTCCTAGGCCGAATAGTTTCCGAATTATGAGAATTAAAACATTGCCACGACCATTTAATCCTCCTAGGGGCAGAATTGTCACAAAATCTATTTGTAACGCAACTCTGCAGTGTAAGACCATTCACGATGCAAGTTTTCAGATTCCTAGGCCTAATAGTTTCCGAATTATGGCAAGTAAAAGCATTGCCAAAGCATTTAGTCCTAGGGGCGGAATTTTTACAAAATCCATTTACAGTGCAACTCTGCAATGTAAGGACATTCACGATGCAAGTTTTCAGATTCCTAGGCCTAATAGTTTCCAAATTATGGAAATTTTGACAATTATAATTATTGCCACGACCATTTAATCGTCCTAGGGGCAGAATTTTGACAAAATCCATTCTAGTGCAAGACCATTCACGATGCAAGTTTTCAGATTTCTAGGCCTAATAGTTTCCGAATTATGGCAACTAAAAGTATTGCCACGCTTATTTAGTCCTCCTATGGGCGGAATTTTTACAAAATCCATTTACAGTGCAACTCTGCAATGTAAGGACATTCACGATGCAAGTTTTCAGATTCGTAGGCCTAATAGTTTCCAAATTATGGAAATTTTGACAATTATAATTATTGCCACGACCATTTAATCGTCATAGGGGCAGAATTTTTACAAAATCTATTCTAGTGCAAGACCATTCACTATGCAAGTTTTCAGATTCCTAGGCCTAATAGTTTCCGAATTATGGCAAGTAAAGTCATTGCCACGCCCATTTAGTCCCCCTAGGGCCGGAATTTTTACAAAATCCATTTACAGTGCAACTCTGCAATGTAAGGACATTCACGATGCAAGTTTTCAGATTCCTAGGCCTAATAGTTTCCAAATTATGGAAATTTTGACAATTATAGTTATTGCCACGACCATTTAATCGTCCTAGGGGCAGAATTTTTACAAAATCCATTCTGGTGCAAGACCATTCACTATGCAAGTTTTCAGATTCCTAGGCCTAATAGTTTCCGAATTATGGCAATTAAAAGCATTGCCACGACCATTTAATCCTCCTGGGAGCAGTATCGTCACTAAATCCATTTGTAGTGCAAGACCATTGACTATGCAAATTTTCAGATTCCTAGGCCTAATAGTTTCCGAATTATGGCAAGTAAAAGCATTGCCACGCCCATTTAGTCCTCCTAGGGGCGGCATTTTTACAAAATCCATTTGCAGTGCAACTATGCAGTGTAAGATCATTCACGATGCAAGTTTTCAGATTCCTATGCCTAAGAATTTCCGAATTATGGCAATTAAAAGCAATGCCACGCCCATTTGATCCTCCTAGGGGTAGAAGTTTCAAAACATCTATTTGTAGTGCAACTGTAAGACCATGCAAGTTTGCAGATTCCTAGGCCTAATAGTTTCGGAATTATGGCAACTAAAAGCATTGCCACGCCCATTTAATCCTCCTAGAAACAAAATTGTCACAAAATCCATTTGTAGCGCAACTCTGCAGTGCAAGGCCATTCACTATACAAGTTTTCAGATTCCTAGGTCTAATAGTTTCCGAATTATGGCAACTAAAAGCATTGCCACGCCCTTTTTAATACTCCTAGGGGCAGAAATGTCACAAAATCCATTTGTAGTGCAACCCTGCAGTGTAAGGCCATTCACGATGCAAGATTTCAGATTTCTAGGCAATAGTTTCCGAATTATAACAATTAAAAGCATTGTCACGCCCTATTAATCCTCCGATTCCTAGGTCACATAGTTTCCGAATTATGGCAATTAAAAATATTGCCACGCTCGTTTAATCCTCCTGGGTTGAGTTGTCACAAAATCCATTTGTAACGCAATTCTACAGTGTAAGACCATTCACGATGCAAGATTTCAGATTCCTAGGCCTAATATTTTCCGAATTATGGCAACTAAAAGCATTGCCACGCCCATTTAATCCTCCTGGGTTGAATTGTCACAAAATCCATTTGTAGTGCAAGGCCATTCGCTATGCAAGATTTCATATTCCCAGGCCAAATCGTTTCCGAATTATGACAATTAAAAGCATTGCCATGCCCGTTTATTCCTCCTAGGTGCAGAATTTTCACAAAATCCATTTGTAGTGCTACTATGCAGTGTCAGATCATTCACGTTGCAAGTTTTCAGATCCCCATGCCTAAGAGTTTCCGAATTATGGCAATTAAAAGCATTGCCACGACCATTTGATCCTCCTAGGGGCAGAATTTTCACAAAATCTAACTGTAGTGCAACTCTGCAATGTAAGGACATTCACGATGCAATATTTTTTCAGAATTATAGCAATTAAAAACATTGCCACGACAATATAATCCTCCTAGGGGCAAAATTGTCACAAAATCCATTTGTAACGCAACTCTGCAGTGTAAGACCATTCACGATGCAAGTTGTCAGATTCCTAGACCTAATAGTTTCCGACTTATGGCAAGTAAACGGATTGCCATGCCCGTTTAATCCTCCTGGGGGCAGAATCGTCACAAAATCCATTTATAGTGCAAGACCATTCACTATGCAAGTTTTCAGATTCCAAGGCCTAATAGTTTCCGAATTATGGCAACTAAAAGCATTGCCACGCCCATTTGGTCCTCCTAGGGGCGGCATTTTTACAAAATCCATTTACAGTGTAACTCTGCAATGTAAGGACATTCACGATGCAAGTTTTCAGATTCCTAGGCCTAATAGTTTCCAAATTATGGAAATTGTGACAATTATAATTATTGCCACGACCATTTAATCGTCCTAGGGGCAGAAGTTTTACAAAATCTAACTGTAATGCAACTCTGCAGTGTAAGACTATTCACAATGCAAGTTTTGAGATTCCTAGGCCGAATAGTTTCCGAATTATGAGAATTAAAACATTGCCACGACCATTTAATCCTCCTAGGGGCAGAATTGTCACAAAATCTATTTGTAACGCAACTCTGCAGTGTAAGACCATTCACGATGCAAGTTTTCAGATTCCTAGGCCTAATAGTTTCCGAATTATGGCAAGTAAAAGCATTGCCAAAGCATTTAGTCCTAGGGGCGGAATTTTTACAAAATCCATTTACAGTGCAACTCTGCAATGTAAGGACATTCACGATGCAAGTTTTCAGATTCCTAGGCCTAATAGTTTCCAAATTATGGAAATTTTGACAATTATAATTATTGCCACGACCATTTAATCGTCCTAGGGGCAGAATTTTGACAAAATCCATTCTAGTGCAAGACCATTCACGATGCAAGTTTTCAGATTTCTAGGCCTAATAGTTTCCGAATTATGGCAACTAAAAGTATTGCCACGCTTATTTAGTCCTCCTATGGGCGGAATTTTTACAAAATCCATTTACAGTGCAACTCTGCAATGTAAGGACATTCACGATGCAAGTTTTCAGATTCGTAGGCCTAATAGTTTCCAAATTATGGAAATTTTGACAATTATAATTATTGCCACGACCATTTAATCGTCATAGGGGCAGAATTTTTACAAAATCTATTCTAGTGCAAGACCATTCACTATGCAAGTTTTCAGATTCCTAGGCCTAATAGTTTCCGAATTATGGCAAGTAAAGTCATTGCCACGCCCATTTAGTCCCCCTAGGGCCGGAATTTTTACAAAATCCATTTACAGTGCAACTCTGCAATGTAAGGACATTCACGATGCAAGTTTTCAGATTCCTAGGCCTAATAGTTTCCAAATTATGGAAATTTTGACAATTATAGTTATTGCCACGACCATTTAATCGTCCTAGGGGCAGAATTTTTACAAAATCCATTCTGGTGCAAGACCATTCACTATGCAAGTTTTCAGATTCCTAGGCCTAATAGTTTCCGAATTATGGCAATTAAAAGCATTGCCACGACCATTTAATCCTCCTGGGAGCAGTATCGTCACTAAATCCATTTGTAGTGCAAGACCATTGACTATGCAAATTTTCAGATTCCTAGGCCTAATAGTTTCCGAATTATGGCAAGTAAAAGCATTGCCACGCCCATTTAGTCCTCCTAGGGGCGGCATTTTTACAAAATCCATTTGCAGTGCAACTATGCAGTGTAAGATCATTCACGATGCAAGTTTTCAGATTCCTATGCCTAAGAATTTCCGAATTATGGCAATTAAAAGCAATGCCACGCCCATTTGATCCTCCTAGGGGTAGAAGTTTCAAAACATCTATTTGTAGTGCAACTGTAAGACCATGCAAGTTTGCAGATTCCTAGGCCTAATAGTTTCGGAATTATGGCAACTAAAAGCATTGCCACGCCCATTTAATCCTCCTAGAAACAAAATTGTCACAAAATCCATTTGTAGCGCAACTCTGCAGTGCAAGGCCATTCACTATACAAGTTTTCAGATTCCTAGGTCTAATAGTTTCCGAATTATGGCAACTAAAAGCATTGCCACGCCCTTTTTAATACTCCTAGGGGCAGAAATGTCACAAAATCCATTTGTAGTGCAACCCTGCAGTGTAAGGCCATTCACGATGCAAGATTTCAGATTTCTAGGCAATAGCTTCCGAATTATAACAATTAAAAGCATTGTCACGCCCTATTAATCCTCCGATTCCTAGGTCACATAGTTTCCGAATTATGGCAATTAAAAATATTGCCACGCTCGTTTAATCCTCCTGGGTTGAGTTGTCACAAAATCCATTTGTAACGCAATTCTACAGTGTAAGACCATTCACGATGCAAGATTTCAGATTCCTAGGCCTAATATTTTCCGAATTATGGCAATCAAAAGCATTTCCACGACCATTTGATCCTCCTAGGAGCATAATTTTCACAAACACTGTGTGTAGTGCAAGTCTGTAGTGTAAGACTATTCGCGATGCAAGTTTTCAGATTCCTAGGCCTAATAGTTTCCGAATTATGCCAAGTAAAAGCATTGGCACGACTATTTAATCCTCCTTGGGGAGGAATTGTCACAAAATCCATTTGTAACTCAACTCTGCAGTGTAAGGCCATCCACGATGCAAGTTTTCAGATTCCTAGTTTGCCTAATAGTTTCCGAGTTATGGCAATTAGAAACATTGCCACGGTCGTTTAATCCTCCTGGGGGCAGAATCGTCACAAAATCCATTTGTAGTGTAATGCCATTCACGATGCAAGATTTCAGATTCCTAGGCCTAATAGTTTCCGAATTATGGCAACTAAAAGCATTGCCACGCCCATTTAATCCTCCTGGGTTCAATTGTCACAAAATCCATTTGTAGTGCAACTCTGCAGTGTAAGGCCATTCACTATGCAAGATTTCAGATTTCTAGGACTAATAGTTTCCGAATTATGACAATTAAAAGCAATGTCACGACCATTTGATCCTCCTAGGGGCAGAATTTTCAAAACATATATTTGTAGCGCAACTGTAACACCATTAACGATGCAAGTTTTCAGATTCCTAGGCCTAATAGTTTCCGAATTATGGCTATTAAAAGCATTGCCATGACCATTTAATTCTCCTAGAGGCAGAATTGTCGCAAAATCCATTTTTAAGGCAACTCTGCAGTGTAAGGCCATTCACGAAGCAAGTTTTCAGATTCCTAGGCCAAATAGTTTCCGAATTATGGCAATTAAAAGCATGGTCATTGTAAGGCCATTCACGATGAAAGATTTCAGATTCCTAGGCCTAATAGTTTCCAAATTATGGCAATTAAAAGCATTGTCACGTCCTTTTAATCCTCCTATTCCTAGGTAACATAGTTTCCGAATTATGGCAATTAAAAGCAATGCCACGCCCGTTTAATCCTCCTAGAGGCAGAATTTTCACAAAATCCATTTGTAGTGCAACTATGCAGTGTAAGATCATTCACGATGCAAGTTTTCAGATTCCTATGCCTAATCGTTTCCGAATTATGGCAATTAAAAGCAATGCCACGCCCATTTGATCCTCCTAGGGGCAGAAGTTTCAAAACATCTATTTGTAGTGCAACTGTAAGACCATGCAAGTTTGCAGATTCCTAGCCCTAATAGTTTCGGAATTATGGCAACTAAAAGCATAGCCACGCCCATTTAATCCTCCTAGAATCCAAATTGTCTCAAAATCCATTTGTAACGCAACTCTGCAGTGTAAGAACATTCACGATGGAAGTTTTCAGATTCCTAGGCCAAATAGTTTCCTAATTATGGCAATTAAAAACATTGCCACGCTTGTTTACTCCTCCTGGGGTCACAAAATCCATTTGTAGTGCAAGACCGTTCACTATGCAAGGTTTCAGATTCCTAGTCCTAATAGTTTCCGAATTATGGCAATTAAAAGCATTGCCACGGCCATTTAATCCTCCTAGGTACAGAATTTTCACAAAATCCATTTGTAGTGCAACTATGCAATGTAAGGCCATTCACGATGCAAGTTTTCAGGTTCCTAGGCCTAATAGTTTCCGAATTATAGCAATTAAAAACATTGCCACGACAATATAATCCTCCTAGGGGCAGAATTGTCACAAAATCCATTTGTAACGCAACTCCGCAGTGTAAGACCATTCACGATGCAAGTTTTCAGATTCCAAGGCCTAATAGTTTCAGAATTATGGCAAATAAAAGCATTGTCACGCCCGTTTAGTCCTCCTACGGGCGGAATTTTTACAAAATCCATTTGCAGTGCAACTCTGCAAAGTAAGGACATTCACGATGGTAGATTTTTTCACATTCCTAGGCCTAATAGTTTCGGAATTATTGCAAGTAAAATCATTGCCACGCTCTTTTAATCCTCCTAGGTGCAGAAGAAACAAAATCTATTTGTAGTGCTACTATGCAGTGTCAGATCATTCACGGTGCAAGTTTTCAGATTCCTATGCCTAAGAGATTCCGAATTATGGCAATTAAAAGCAATGCCACGCCCATTTGATCCTCCTAGGGTCAGAATTTTCAAAACATCTATTTGTAGTGCAACTGTAAGACCATGAAGGATGCAAGCTTGCAGATTCCGAGGCCTAATACTTTCCGAATTAAGGCAAGTAAAAGGATTGCCATCCCTGTTTAATCCTCCTAGGTGCAGAAGAAACAAAATCCATTTGTAGTGCTACTATGCAGTGTCAGATGATCCACGGTGCAAGTTTTCAGATTCCTATGCCTAAGAGTTTCCAAATTATGGCAATTAAAAGCAATGCCACGCCCATTTGATCCTACTAGGGTCAGAATTTTCAAAACATCTATTTGTAGTGCAACTGTAAGACCATGAAGGATGCAAGCTTGCAGAATCCGAGGCCTAATACTTTCCGAATTAAGGCAAGTAAAAGGATTGCCATGCCCGTTTAATCCTCCTAGGCGCAGAAGAAACAAAATCCATTTGTAGTTCTACTATTCAGTGTCAGATCATTCACGGTGCAAGTTTTCAGATTCCTATGCCTAAGAGTTTCCGAATTATGGCAATTAAAAGCAATGCCACGCCCATTTGATCCTCCTAGGGTCAGAATTTTCAAAACATCTATTTGTAGTGCAACTGTAAGACCATGAAGGATGCAAGCATGCAGATTAGGACGCCTAATACTTTCCGAATTAAGGCAAGTAAAAGGATTGCCATCCCTGTTTAATCCTCCTAGGTGCAGAAGAAACAAAATCCATTTGTAGTGCTACTATGCAGTGTCAGATGATCCACGGTGCAAGTTTTCAGATTCCTATGCCTAAGAGTTTCCAAATTATGGCAATTAAAAGCACTGCCACGACCATTTGATCCTCCTAGGGTCAGAATTTTCACAAAATCTAATTGTAGCGCAACTCTGCAGTGCAAGGCCATTCACTATACAAGTTTTCAGATTCCTAGGCGTAATAGTTTCCGAATTATGGCAATTAAAAGCATTGCCACGACCATTTCATCCTCCTAGGGGCAGAATTGTCACAAAATCCATTTGTAACGCAACTCTGCAGTGTACGAGGATCCGCGATGCAAGTTTTCAGATTCCTAGGCCTAATAGTTTCCGAATTATGGCAATTAAAAGCATTGTCACGCCCTTTTAATCCTCCTATTCCTTGTTCACATAATTGCCGAATTATGGCAATTAAAAACATTGCCACGCTCGTCTAATCCTCCTGGGGGCAGAATCATTACAAAATCCATTTGTAACGCAACTCTGCAGTGTACGAGGATCCGCGATGCAAGTTTTCAGATTCCTAGGCCTAATAGTTTCCGAATTATAGCAAGTAAAAGCATTGCCACGAGTATTCAATCCTCCTTGGGAAGGAATTTTCACAAAATTCATTTGTAACTCAACTCTGCAGTGTAAGACCATTCACGATGCAAGTTTTCAGATTCCTAGGCCTAATAGTTTCCGAATTATGGCAATTAAATGCATTGTGACGACCATCCTCCTAGGGTAGAATTGTCACAAAATCCATTTATAACGCAACTCTGCAGTGCAAGAGGATCCGCGATGCAAGTTTTCAGATTCCTAGGCCTAATAGTTTCCGAATTATGGCAAGTAAAAGCATTGCCACGACTACTTATTCCTCCTTGGGGATGAATTGTCACAAAATTCATTTATAACGCAACTCTGCAGTATAAGAACATTCACGATGAAAGTTTTCAGATTCCTAGGCCTAATAGTTTCCGAAATATGGCAAGTAAAAGCATTGCCACGACTATTTAATCCTCCTTGGGAAAGAATTTTCACAAAATCCATTTGTAGCGCAACTCTGCAGTGCAAGGCCATTCACTATACAAGTTTTCAGATTCCTAGGTCTAATAGTTTCCGAATTATGGCAACTAAAAGCATTGCCACGCCCTTTTTAATACTCCTAGGGGCAGAAATGTCACAAAATCCATTTGTAGTGCAACCCTGCAGTGTAAGGCCATTCACGATGCAAGATTTCAGATTTCTAGGCAATAGTTTCCGAATTATAACAATTAAAAGCATTGTCACGCCCTATTAATCCTCCGATTCCTAGGTCACATAGTTTCCGAATTATGGCAATTAAAAATATTGCCACGCTCGTTTAATCCTCCTGGGTTGAGTTTTCACAAAATCCATTTGTAACGCAATTCTACAGTGTAAGACCATTCGCGATGCAAGTTTTCAGATTCCTAGGACTAATAGTTTCCGAATTATGCCAAGTAAAAGCATTGCCACGACTATTTTAATCCTCCTTGGGGAGGAATTGTCACAAAATCCATTTGTAACTCAACTCTGCAGTGTAAGGCCATCCACGATGCAAGTTTTTAGATTCCTAGGCCTAATAGTTTCCGAGTTATGGCAATTAGAAAGATTGCCACGGTCGTTTAATCCTCCTGGGGGCAGAATCGTCACAAAATCCATTTGTAGTGTAAGGCCATTCACGATGCAAGATTTCAGATTCCTAGGCCTAATAGTTTCCGAATTATGGCAACTAAAAGCATTACCACGCACATTTAATCCTCCTGGGTTGAATTGTCACAAAATCCATTTGTAGTGCAACGCTGCAGTGTAAGGCCATTCACTATGCAAGATTTCAGATTTCTAGGACTATTAGTTTCCGAATTATGACAATTAAAAGCAATGTCACGACCATTTGATCCTCCTAGGGGCAGAATTTTCAAAACATATATTTGTAGCGCAACTGTAAGACCATTAACGATGCAAGTTTTCAGATTCCTAGGCCTAATAGTTTCCGAATTATGGCAAGTAAAAGGATTGCCATGCCCGTTTAATCATCCTAGGGACAGAATTGTCACTAAATCTATTTGTAGTGCAACTCTACAGTGTAAGTCCATTCACGATGCAAGTTTTCAGGTTCCTAGGCCTAATAGTTTCCGAATTATGGCAATTAAAAGCATTGCCATGACCATTTAATCCTCCTAGAGGCAGAATTGTCGCAAAATCCATTTTTAAGGCAACTCTGCAGTGTAAGGCCATTCACGATGCAAGTTTTCAGATTCCTAGGCCAAATAGTTTCCGAATTATGGCAATTAAAAGCATGGTCACGACCTTTTAAACCTCCTATTCCTAGGTCACATAGTTTCCGTATTATGGAAATTAAAAACATTGCCACGCTCGTTTAATCCTCCTGGAGGCAGAATTGGCAACTAAACGCATTGCCACGCCCATTTGATCCTCCTAGAAACAGAATTGTCACAAAATCGATTTGTAACGCAACTCTGCAGTGTAAGGCCATTCACGATGCAAGAATTCAGATTCCTAGGCCTAATAGTTTCCGAATTATGGCAATTAAAAGCATTGTCACGTCCTTTTAATCCTCCTATTCCTAGGTAACATAGTTTCCGAATTATGGCAATTAAAAACATTGCCACGGTCGTTTAATCCTCCTGGGGGCAGAATCGTCACAAAATCTATTTGTAGTGCAACTCTACAGTGTAAGGCTATTCACGATGCAAGTCTTCAGGTTCCTAGGCCTAATAGTTTCCGAATTATGGCAATTAAAAGCATTGCCACGACCATTCCATCTTCCTAGGAGCAGAATTTTCATAAAATCCATTCGTAGTGCAACTCTACAGTGTAAGACCATTCACTATGCAAGTTTTCAGATTCCTATGCCTAAGAGTTTCCGAATTATGCCAATTAAAAGCAATCCCACGACCATTTGATCCTCCTAGGGGCAGAATTTTCAAAACACATATTTGTAGTGCAACTGTAAGAACATTAACGATGCAAGTTTTCAGATTCCTAGGCTTAATAAATTCCGAATTATGTAGTGCAACTCTACAGTGTAAGACCATTCACGATGCAAGTTTTCAGGTTCCTAGGCCTAATAGTTTCCGAATTATTGCAATTAAAAGCATTGTCACGTCCTTTTAATCCCCCTATCCCTAAGTCTCGTAGTTTCCGAATTATGGCAATTAAAAGCATTGGCACGCTCGTTTAATCCTCCTGGGGGCAGAATCGTCACAAAATCCATTTGTAGTGTAAGGCCATTCACGATGCAAGATTTCAGATTCCTAGGCCTAACAGTTTCCGAATTATGGCAACTAAAAACATTGCCACTGTCGATTAATCCTCCTGGGGGCAGAATCATCACAAAATCCATTTGTAGTGCAAGACCATTCACTATGCAAGTTTTCAGATTCCTAGGCGTAATAATTTCCGAATTATGGCAATTAAAAGCATTGCCACGACCATTTCATCCTCCTAGGGGCAGAATTTTCACAAAATCCATTGGTACTGCAACTCTACAGTACAAGACCATTCACTATGCATGTTTTCAGATTCCTAGTCCTAATAGTTTCCGAATTATGGCAATTAAAAGAATTGTCACGCCCTTTTAATCCTCCTCTTCCTAGGTCACATAGTTTCCGAATTATGGCAATTAAAAACTGTTAAATGACTTAACACCTTTGAATACTTTTCAGTACTAACTTTATTCTTAAGATTTCTTTCCTTATATACATTTACATGCTAGTTCTTATCTACATTTTCTTATCTTTACATTTGTTTGTGGCTTAAAATATATATATGTTTATCCTATCCTAATTCTATTATCTGAGAAAGGTCGCCGTCATATTAGATGCCTGTTTATGTTTGAACTGCTTATCGTCTATCCTGGTTGCTTCGGTTATGTTCTTATCTCATAGCTGCCTGTTTATGTTACAGAAAGGGTCCCCGCCACTATTAGCCGATGTCGCCTGTTCATGTTTGAACATTCTGCCGGCCGCGCGAAAGTGCTAATATATTCTTCCTAATTATAGCTGCTCTTATGCAATATGCTAACAATATTAATATTACTATGCATACTAAAATTAATGATGTATGTCCACTGAGGTGATGAAAATCCAAGGCTCTTAGGTGAAGGTGGTTTTGCTTGAAGTCATCCAGGTTCTTCTGTACCTTAGCTAACTCATCATTTTTGTCGATTGCAGTAAAGTTAAATAGCCGAATGTCTTCTTTCTTCACTTGAATTATATTCTTAACCCAAATATTTTCAGAATTGTAGTGCATCTCTGACTGGATCTGCTGCGACGATGCTAAAAATACTCCTTTATACCTAGCATTACATCCCTGCTTCAACTCCAGAATGCCTTGTTCTGGCACCGCTACCCACTTTGCCTGCGATCGTCCACATATTATGCTGATACATATATGTTGCGTTGAATAATTTGAACAGCCATACATTCGGTGCGCCTAATTTTACCCACATATCTTCTTGGTTCACTTGATCGAATATACATTTGTTTACCTCAGCTGGTCTTAAAGGTGAGATCTCGCAGGAGCCATCCGTTGTTGCTTTCCAATGCCAGTTACCATAACATACGTAATTATTTGGTTTCTTTTTTACGCATTGATTTAGCTGTACTTGATTCATGAGAAAATAATGATCTTTTTCTACATTAAATATTAGCACTTCAGATTGTATTTGTGGAATTATAATTGTATCCTCCTTTCGTATTGGTAAGGTAATTATTCGGAAAACTTCTGATACTTCCGGCTGCAATAATGGAATCTCTATATCTATTACCAATCGCTTACCAATTATAATTCCTTTGGCTGTCATCCATCGAAGTACTTCTTGCAGTTCGTTTTCTGATTCCTCGCCTGGAAGCCTTAATTTTGAAGGCAGATTAATTTGGATTTTCTGTATTTCTTCCTGTAGCTGTAATGGACTTATTAAGAATGGATTAACACGTTGGTGATTAATGTCAATTAGCATGTTTATTATTGACATTTGTATTTCTTTACAGTCTCTTAACATCGTTTCTAACTGCATGGCCAATAAGTTAAATGTCATTCCCGTCTTATACGATCTATGGTTTTGTGCAGTCATATTATGTATCTCCATTATATGATCATTCATTTTTGCATGTTGGTTGTCCAGTAAGTTCCGCATATTTTGTTCTAATTTTTCGCGATCATCATCATCCATTAACCCAAATAGAATATGATACAGTGATCCTATGCTGCTGAATATTGCTCTTTTCTGTCCGCTATCTGTTATCAATAATCTATTATTTACTTTAAGCATGTCATACCTTCGCTGTAAGCCTGCTGTTATCAAAAGGCATTGTTCATCAAAATTACTTAATTTTGAGCATTATTCTTTTAGTTTGATGAAGTAGTCCTCTATAGCAATTGTTTCTTCTATGTATGGGTCTAAATTATAGTAAACAACTAACCTCCATTTTGATGCAGTAGTACTCATTTTTCCTATTGGATCTAAATAAATTGCGGCGTTGTTCTTCAACTTATTTATATGGACTTCAGGTATCTCTACTGAATTCTCTGTAGTTTTGTTTGCTCCAATCATTGAGATTCATAATATTATTACCATCATCCACATAGTACCAGCAATACCTCCACTATGGTTGCCACGATGTTCTAATCTGATATGATTTACGCTTGATTCATTCCGCTCCGCTTGTTCTTTTACCTGATTCTCTAGAGGGCAAATCTTTTGAATTGGCCGTTTCATTGTTCCTTTTGATGTCTTTAGAGTTACTACTCTAACCTTTCCGTCGGATCCTTTATGAACTTCATCGATTTTCGCCATTGGCCATCTTGATGGTGGTGTGTTCTCATCTCTTACAATAACAAGTTGCCCTTTTTCTAGATTCGTTTTTTCTGTTTTCCATTTTGCTCGTTTCTGTAATGAAACTAAATATTCTTTTTTCCATCTTTTCCAAAAGTCTCGTTTGAGTTTCTGTATTAATTTCCAACGGTCTAAGGAACCTATTCTTTCAGGGAATCCTTTATCTTCTGGACAATCGAGTAATGGACGTCCAATTAAAAAGTGGCCAGGTGTTAATATGTCAATACTGTCGATTTCACTTCCCAATGTTCCCAATGGACGTGAGTTTAATACTGCTTCCACCTGACAAAGAAATGTTGTCATCTCTTCAAATGTGAGCTTTGTTTCCCCTATAACTTTTCTCAAATGATGTTTCATGGACTTCACTGCGGCCTCCCATATTCCTCCGAAATGAGGGCTTGCCGGTGGGGAAAAATGCCACTCGATTTTTTCTGTTGCCAACTTTTGTGCGACTGATGTATTATTTCTTACAGCATTTTGATATTCTTCATCTAGGTGCCGTTTTGCTCCTATGAAGTTGGAGCCATTATCTGAATATAAGTGTGAACTCTTACCTCGTCTTGCAAAAAATCTTCTGAGCGTTGCAAGAAACGCTTCCGTCGTCAAATCACTAACTGCTTCTAGGTGTACTGCTTTCGTAGTCATGCACACAAATACAGCGATGTAGCCCTTAAACGCTTTCTGTCCTCTTCCTTTTGAACACCGCATTAATACTGGTCCAGCGTAGTCTACACCAGTGTGCTCGAATGGTAATGCAACATTTGTTCTAAACTTCGGTAAATTTCCCATCACTTGCTCTGCTGCTTTTTGGCTGTACCGAATACATACTACACAGTTATGATAACACTTTTTTAAGGCTTTCTTTATGCCTATTATCCAATATCTTCTTTTAATATACGCTTCTGTTACTGTGTTTCCACCATGTAGAGTAGCCACATGAGCATGTTGAATTATTAATTCTGATAAACTACATTTATCCAAAATAATTGGGTATTTTTGGTCTATTGGCAACATAGCATACTTTAATCTTCCACCTACTCTAAGGATTCCTTATTCGTCTATAAATGGTTTTAAATGTATAAGCTTGCTTTTTAAAGGGATTTCCTGTTTTCTTCTCAGTTTCCGTAATTCCTCTCCGAATTGCTGTTCTTGCTGTTGTTTGACTATAATTTTGTTCGCTTCCCAAAGTTCTTTGGAAGTCAAGTTCTTAGAAACTGACCGTAAACCTTTCAATTGTGTAAACCGGAGGACGTAAGCAACTATCCTTTCAATTTTCTTGAAATCCGAAACCGTTTCCAGCAGCTTTTCAATGAAGTGATTTCTTTCATTTTCTGTTCTAGTAGCAATTGTTATCGTTATCTCTTCCATAGGTTTTTGTTGAGGCCATTTCTCCTGAGGCTTCTTTAACCAGCTTGGGCCAGACCACCATAATACATGATCTTTTAGTTCTGAAGGGCAAACACCACGTGAAGCTAAATCTGCTGGATTGTCATTTGATTTTATATGTGACCATTTGGCATTTTTAATTTTTGTTCTTATTTGTGTTGTTCTAGTGCGTATAAATTTGTCCTTATTTTTCTC
The DNA here is from genome assembly GCA_949629155.1 of Myopa testacea. NCBI lineage: Eukaryota > Metazoa > Arthropoda > Insecta > Diptera > Conopidae > Myopa > Myopa testacea. Next base: position 1,787,057 of record OX451349.1, on the reverse strand, counting down.
ATTCTTGATCCACCACAAGGCTATCATAGAATCGCTCCAGCAAAATACTTCCACTGTCTTAGGAAAATATACTCTTACCTTTTCCATTAATTTCGCCAATAAATGCATACCACATAATTCTAATTTAGGTAACGTCTTCTTATTCTTTATAGGTGACACTTTAGTTTTAGCAGTTAATATTTTTATTGCTGATCTACTTTTTACATATATTACCGCTTCATATGCTCTTTCTGATGCATCCGAGAATCCATGGAGTTGCACTAAACAGTCGTTTTCGTCTGAGACGCTTAGCCATCGAGGAATTTTAATTGCTATTATCTCTATTAACCTTTGTTGAAATTTATGCCATTCTATTTTTAATTGATCATTCAATTCTTCGTCCCACTCTAAACCTTCTTGCCAAAGCTTCTGTATAAAAATTTTAGCTCTTACCGTGATAGGTGCTAACCAGCCGATTGGATCGAAGAGCTTAGCTATCTGTGCTAATATGTTTCTTTTCGTTGTATGGGTAATAGTGGGTAGATTAATTAAAAACCTAAAATTATCTTCAGTTGGATTCCACTGTATGCCAAGTGTCTTTGTTGTGTCATCACCATTGATTTGAAGAACTGCATACTCGCTGCCCTGTTTTACAAAACTTAGTAGATGCTGATCATTAGATGCCCATTTTCTCAACTGAAATCCAGCTCCTTCTAATTGGTTACTTATCTTCTCCATGATAAACCTACAATCTTCTCTATTGTTCGCACCTGTCATCAAGTCATCCATGTAAAAATCGTTCCTTATAATATTTCCAATAAGTTGATCCTCGCACTCATTAGCAATTTGATGTAGTGTTTTTACTTCTAAAAAGGGGGCTTCTGCTGTTCCATATGTTACTGTTGTTAGCTTATATTCAGCCAACTTCTGGTCTGGTCGTTCTCTCCAAATTATTCTTTGGTAATCTTGGTCTTCCTCAGCAACTTTAATCTGTCTATACATTTTCTCCACGTCTGCTGTAAGTACATATTTCCATAATCTCCACTTAAGAATTATGTCAAAAATATTTCTTTGTAATCTGGGGCCAATCATCATTATGTCGTTTAAGCTGTATCCATTTGATGTTTTTGCAGATGCATCAAATACTACCCTGACTTTCGTTGTTAGACTCTCTGTTCGAACCACTGCCTGATGAGGTAAATAATATTTCCCTTTCCCTTCTTCTCTTCTATGTACTTTGACCATGTGTCCTAATTTTTCATATTCCCTTAAAAATTTTATGTACTCGCTTTTTATATTTCCATCCTGTTTTCTCTCCATCGATAAGAATCGCGCTATAGCCTGTTTCTTTGATTCACCTAATGTGAAACCTTCTTTAAATGATATCCTTACAACGTACCTGCCATCTTCATCCCTCTTTGTTGTGTCCATATACATCTGCAAGCATAAGTCGCCTTCTACGCTATCATTGTTATCTTCTTGTATTTCTTCAGTTTCCCAAAATTTTTCTATGCTTGATGTTACTGCTGTTGTTGAACTCTTTTTTGATGTTACGTTCTGTATTGAACCGGATATCACCCAGCCGAATATAGTTTTTTGTCCAACAACGTTATTGTGCTTTCGTACACCTTGTATAATTTGTGAATAGAGATCACTACCAATTATAATGTCAATGCGATCTCTTTTATTTAGATTTGGATCTGCTAGTATGTAGTTTTTCCAATCGTCGATTTCAAAGTGGAACGAATCATCCGGCATTGGTTTTATTAAATTAGGTAATACTAGCAGCTGAGCTTTCATTTTGATATTGCTTAAGAACCTTGGCGTAATATCTAACCATACTTTGGCTTTGGCAACTCCTACGGTTGCATCTGATAGTCCAGTCAATTTCGTGTTAATCTTCGTTTTGGCTAAGGACAACATTTGCACCGCCTCCTCTGAAATCATTGAACTCTGTGATCCTTGGTCTATTAATGCACGCAGTAAGCAGTGGTTACCATCGACCGAAACTCCCTGTATCTGTGCTGTTGCTAGTAATACCATCTTATTGTTTGTTTCTTTTTGCGTCATAAAAATAGATTTATTTTTATTATTTTCAGAAGTCAGTTCTCTGACTTCTTTTTTATGTGTTTTTCCTCATTGTATTTTCGCGGTTTATAGTCGTCGGTATGCAGAAGTGTGTTGTGCATTCCATTACATTTCCTACACTTTGATTTACACCAGCATTCAGTATTCTGGTTATGATTTAAACATGTTTCACATAGTCTCTTGCTTCGAATATATGCTATTCTATTACCAACTGTTGCATCTAAAAATTGTTGGCAGTTGTACAACCGATGTTTTGTTTTATTACAAAATTCGCAGTTTCGCACTTCCCTGTTTAATTCGGCATGATGTGTATAATTTCTTCTATATTCGTTGTTTAAATTTGTTTTTCCTTGCGACTCTAATGTCTGATATAATTGCCCAAAAATTCTGTTACATCAATAAGATTCTGTATTTCCCTAGGTTTCTTCACATGTTGTCCATATAACTGCAATCCCTCGTTATCAAGTTTGCGTAGAATCAAGTAAGCAAATATTTCGTCTGCATTTAATTCTTTTGAAAAATAGCTTTTTATTAAATAGATGCATTCCTGTGATGTGTCATATAAACTTTTTACACTAATTGCTGATTTTGCGTCTATTTTTGGCAAATTCAAAATTCGCTCCATCTGCGTTGAAAAATTGACTCTCTTATTTTCATATCTTCTTTTTAAAGTATGCCATGCTTCATTTTAATTTGCTGAAGCTCCTTGTAATAGGTGTGATATACACATTCGTGCTTCGCCCTTCACACAAGAGCGCAAGTAGTCAAGCTTTATGGATACTGGCATTTCCTCATTTTTGTCTACAATGTCTTCAAATAGCTCTGAAAACATTTTCCATTCTTCTGATTTTCCATCAAATTTGTGTAACTCAACTTGTGGATATCTGGCTGCTATGTTAAACTTCGTCTCACCTGTTTCCAAATGACTTTCAGTTTCCTCCAACCATGCTTGCATATCGATCTCTACTTCGTCGATGAAATTTTCCTCTCGCAGTTTCGTTTTATCTGCTAATGAAAGCTTCATAAGCTGTTCTTGAAGTCGGTTATTCCATCGCTGTATTTTTCCTCTGAAAAACTCCACTTTCTCTTTCTTTGTTTTGTTAGCTTCTTTAAGTGCTTCTCTTAAATTTGCTAGTATTGTCATCGTTCTCTCGATAACTTCTTTATTCGAACATCGGTCCGTTTTATTTTGTGCTTCCTGTGTTTGCATTTCTCGACTGCTTTCTTTTCTGATTTCGTCAGATCTGCTTTGAATTTGCGGTGCTTCGCATACATTCTGTATCTCTTTATACAGTTTTTCCACTTGCTTGTTCCATGTTTCATTAAAATAGGGAATATCACATATCCCCAATTTCCATAATGCCTTGTCATTTTCTACAAATACCTTGTATTTCTTCTCTACATTTTTTTGTAATTCCTGAATCTTTTTCCTTGTTGTAACCTTTTTTGCTTCTTCCTCGATCGCTTCTAGCTCCTGCCAGATTGCTATTTGCTGCTCAACTAGTTTTTTATGTGATGCTGACATTTTGCTCATTATTTGTTTTAAATCTATATTATCTGTTTTCTACCAGTATTGTAGCTCTGGTAACGCTTTTCAATTCACTTTGCTCACTCACTCTGTATGAACTATTCTCTACCAGTATTGTAGCTCTGGCAACGCTTTTCAATTCACTTTGCTCACTTTTTCTTAGATCTGTATTATGTGTTTTCTACCAGTATTGTAGCTCTGGTAACGCTTTTCTCTTTACTTTGCACTCTCCGATGTCTAAGCCTCGGATACGCTTATTTTACTGTCTAAAGCCGTAAAATACGCTTATAGTTTCCTCGCTCTCTAGCGACTGGAAAACTTCTTTGTCGGTTTCTAAATAAAATCTAAGTCTCTTACCGCTGGTGGGGGAAAACTTAGTTTTATTTTTTTGAATGACCAAATTTTAAGTCTGGTTCAAATTTCTTAGAGTCTCTTACCACTGGTGGTGGAAAACTCTAAGAATTGCTCGAAGGACCAAATGTTAAATGACTTAACACCTTTGAATACTTTTCAGTACTAACTTTATTCTTAAGATTTCTTTCCTTATATACACTTACATGCTAGTTCTTATCTACATTTTCTTATCTTTACATTTGTTTGTGGCTTAAAATATATATATGTTTATCCTATCCTAATTCTATTATCTGAGAAAGGTCGCCGACACATTAGATGCCTGTTTATGTTTGAACTGCTTATCGTCTATCCTGGTTGCTTCGGTTATGTTCTTATCTCATAGCTGCCTGTTTATGTTACAGAAAGGGTCCCCGCCACTATTAGCCGATGTCGCCTGTTCATGTTTGAACAAAAACATTGCCACGGTGATTTAATTCTCCTGGGACAGAATCGTCACAAAATCCATTTGTAGTGCAAGACCATTCACGATGCAAGTTTTCAGATTCCTAGGCGAAATAATTTCCGAATTATGGCAATTAAAAGCATGGTCACGCCCTTTTAATCCTCCTATTCCTAGGTCACATAGTTTCCGAATTATGGCAATTAAAAACATTGCCACGCTCGTTTAATCCTCTTGGGGGCAGAATGGTCACAAAATCCATTTGTAGTGTAAGGCCATTCACGATGCAAGATTTCAGTTTCCTAGGTCTAATAGTTTCCGAATTATGGCAACTAAAAGCATTGTCACGCCCTTTTTAATCCTCCTAGGGGCAGAAATGTCACAAAATCCATTTGTAACGCAACTCTGCAGTGTAAGGCCATTCACGATGCAAGATTTCAGATTTCTAGGCCTAATAGTTTCCGAATTATGACAATTAAAAGCATTGTCACGCCCTATTAATCCTCCGATTCCTAGGTCACATAGTTTCCGAATTATGGCAATTAAAAATATTGCCACGCTCGTTAATCCTCCTGGGTTGAATTGTCACAAAATCCATTTGTAACGCAATTCTACAGTGTAAGACCATTCACGATGCAAGATTTCAGATTCCTAGGCCTAATATTTTCCGAATTATGGCAATCAAAAGCATTTCCAACACCATTTGATCCTCCTAGGGGCATAATTTTCACAAACACTGAGTGTAGTGCAACTCTGTAGTGTAAGACTATTCGCGATGCAAGTTTTCAGATTCCTAGGCCTAATAGTTTCCGAATTATGCCAAGTAAAAGCATTGCCACGACTATTTAATCCTCCTTGGGGAGGAGTTGTCACAAAATCCATTTGTAACTTAACTCTGCAGTGTAAGGCCATCCACGATGCAAGTTTTCAGATTCCTAGGCATAATAGTTTCCGAGTTATGGCAATTAAAAGCATTGTCACGCCCATTTAATCCTCCTATTCCTAGGTCACATAGTTTAATCGTCCTGGGGGCAGAATCGTCACAAAATCCATTTGTAGTGTAAGGCCATTCACGATGCAAGATTTCAGATTCCTAGGCCTAATAGTTTCCGAATTATGGCAACTAAAAGCATTGCCACGCCCATTTAATCCTCCTGGGTTGAATTGTCACAAAATCCATTTGTAGTGCAACTCTGCAGCGTAAGGCCATTCACGATGCAAGATTTCAGATTTCTAGGACTAATAGTTTCCGAATTATGACAATTAAAAGCAATGTCACGACCATTTGATCCTCCTAGGGGCAGAATTTTCAAAACATCTATTTGTAGCGCAACTGTAAGACCATTAACGATACAAGTTTTCAGATTCCTAGGCCTAATAGTTTCCGAATTATGGCAAGTAAAAGGATTACCATGCCCGTTTAATCATCCTAGGGCCAGAATTGTCACAAAATCTATTTGTAGTGCAACCTACAGTGTAAGACCATTCACGATGCAAGTTTTCAGGTTCCTACGCCTAATAGATTCCGAATTATGGCTATTAAAAGCATTGCCATGACCATTTAATCCTGCTAGAGGCAGAATTGTCGCAAAATCCATTTTTAAGGCAACTCTGCAGTGTAAGGCCATTAACGATGCAAGTTTTCAGATTCCTAGGCCAAATAGTTTCCGAATTATGGCAATTAAGAGCATGGTAACGCCCTTTTAAACCTCCTATTCCTAGGTCACATAGTTTCCGAATTATGGAAATTAAAAACATTGCCACGCTCGTTTAATCCTCCTGTAGGCAGAATTGGCAACTAAACGCATTGCCACGCAAATTTGATCCTCCTAGAAACAGAATTGTCACAAAATCCATTTGTAACGCAACTCTGCATTGTAAGGCCATTCACGATGCAAGATTTCAGATTCCTAGGCCAAATAGTTTCCGAACTATGGCAATTAAAAGCATTGTCACGCCCTTTTAATCCTCCGATTCCTAGGTCACATAGTTTCCGAATTATGGCAATTAAAAACATTGCCACTGTCGCTTAATCCTCCAGGGGCAGAATCGTCACAAAATCCATTTGTAGTGCAAGACCATTCACTATGCAAGCTTTCAGATTCCTAGTGCTAATAATTTCCGAATTATGGCAATTAAAAGCATTGCCACGACCATTTCATCCTCCTAGGGGCAGAATTTTCACAAAATCCATTGGTAGTGCAACTCTATAATGCAAGACCATTGTTTTCAAGTTTTCATATTCCTAGTCCTAATAGTTTCCGAATTATCGCAATTAAAAGCATTGTCACGCCCTTTTAATCCTCCTATTCCTAGGTCACATAGTTTCCGAATTATGGCAATTAAAAACCTTGCCACGGTCGTTTAATCCTCCTGGGGGCAGAATCGTCACAAAATCCATTTGTAGTGCAAGACCATTCACTATGCAAGTTTTCAGATTCCTAGGCGAAATAGTTTCCTAATTATGGCAATTAAAAGCATTGTCACGCCCTTTTAATCCTCCGATTCCTAGGTCACATAGTTTCCGAATTATGGCAATTAAAAACATTGCCACTGTCGCTTAATCCTCCAGGGGCAGAATCGTCACAAAATCCATTTGTAGTGCAAGACCATTCACTATGCAAGTTTTCAGATTCCTAGGCCTAATAGTTTCCGAATTATGGCAATTAAAAGCATTGCCACGACTATTTAGTCCTCCTTGGGCAGAATTGTCACAAAATCCATTTGTAACGCAGTTCTGCAGCGTAAGACCATTCACGAGGCAAGTTTTCAGATTCCTAGGCCTTATAGTTTTCGAATTATGGCAATTAAAAGCATTGCCACGACCATTTCATCTTCCTAGGGGCAGAATTTTCACAAAATCCATTTGTAGTGCAACTCTACAGTGCAAGTTTTCAGATTCCTAGGCCTAATAAATTCCGAATTATGGCAAGTAAAAGGATTGCCATGCCAGTATAATCTTCCTAGGGACAGAATTGTCACAAAATCCATTTGTAGTGCAACTCTACAGTGTAAGACCATTCACGATGCAAATTTTCACGTTCCTAGGCCTAATAGTTTCCGAATTATGGTTATTAAAAGCATTGCCATGACCATTTAATCCTCCTAGGGGCCGAATTGTCACAAAATCCATTTGTAACGCAACTCTGCAGTGTAAGACCATTCACGATGCAAGTTTTCAGATTCCAAGGCCTAATAGTTTCAAAATTATGGCAAATAAAAGCATTGTCACGCCCGTTTAGTCCTCCTACGGGCGGAATTTTTACAAAATCCATTTGCAGTGCAACTCTGCAAAGTAAGGACATTCACGATGTTAGATTTTTTCAGATTCCTAGGCCTAATAGTTTCCGAATTATGGCAACTAAAAACATTGCCACGGTCGATTAATCCTCCTGGGGACAGAATCGTCACAAAATCCATTTGTAGTGCAAGACCATTCACTATGCAAGTTTTCAGATTCCTAGGCGTAATAATTTCCGAATTATGGCAATTAAAAGCATTGCCACGACCATTTCACCCTCCTAGGGGCAGAATTTTCACAAAATCCATTGGTAGTGCAACTCTACAGTGCAAGACCATTCACTATGCAAGTTTTCAGATTCCTAGGCGTAATAATTTCCGAATTATGGCAATTAAAAGCATTGTCACGCCCTTTTAATCCTCCTTTCCTAGGTCACATAGTTTTCAAATTATGGCAATTAAAAACATTTCCATGGTGGTTTAATCCTCCTGGGGGCAGAATCGTCACAAAATCCATTTGTAGTGCAAGACCATTCACAATGCAAGTTTTCAGATTCCTAGGCCTAATAGTTTCCGAATTATGACAATTAAAGGCATTGTCATGCCCTTTTAATCCTCCTAGGGGCAGAATTGAAACAAAATCCATTTGTAACGCAACTCTGCCGTGTAAGACCATTCACGATGCAAGTTTTCAAATTCCTAGGCCAAATAATTTCCGAATTATGGCAATCAAAAGCATTTCCACGACCATTTGATCCTCCTAGGGGCATAATTTTCACAAACACTGAGTGTAGTGCAACTCTACAGTGTAAGAGCATTCACGATGCAAGTTTTCAGGTTCCTAGGCCTAATAAATTCCGAATTATGGCAAGTAAAAGCATTGTCACGCCCTTTTAATCCTCCTATTCCTAGGACACATAGTTTCCGAATTATGGCAATTAAAAACATTGCCACGGTGGTTGAATCCTCCTGGGGGCAGAATCGTCACAAAATCCATTTGTAGTGCAAGACCATTCACTATGCAAGTTTTCAGATTCCTAGGCGTAATAATTTCCGAATTATGGCAATTAAAAGCATTGCCACGACCATTTCATCCTCCTAGGGGCAGAATTGTTACAAAATCCATTTGTAACGCAACTCTACAGTGCAAGACCATTCACTATGCAAGTTTTCAGATTCCTAGTCCTAATAATTTCCGAATTATGGCAATTAAAAGCATTGTCACGCCCTTTTAATCCTCCTATTCCTAGGTCACATAGTTTTCAAATTATGGCAATTAAAAACATTTCCACGGTAGTTTAGCCCTCCTGGGGGCAGAATCGTCACAAAATCCATTTGTAGTGCAAGACCATTCACAATGCAAGTTTTCAGATTCCTAGGCCTAATAGTTTCCGAATTATGACAATTAAAGGCATTGTCACGCCCTTTTAATCCTCCGATTCCTAGGTCACATAGTTTCCGAATTATGGCAATTAAAAAATTGCCACGGTGGTTTAATCCTCCTGGGGACAGAATCGTCACAAAATCCATTTGTAGTGCAAGACCATTCACGATGCAAGTTTTCAGATTCCTAGGCCAAATAATTTCCGAATTATCCATGTCACAAAATCCATTTGTAGTGCAAGACCATTCACTATGCAAGTTTTCAGATTCCTAGTCCTAATAATTTCCGAATTATGGCAATTAAAAGCATTGCCACGACCATTTCATCCTCCTAGGGGTAGAATTTTCACAAAATCCATTGGTAGTGCAACTCTACAATGCAAGACCATTCACTATGCAAGTTTTCAGATTCCTAGTCCTAATAATTTCCGAATTATGGCAATTAAAAGCATTGTCACGCCCTTTTAATCCTCCTATTCCTAGGCCTAATAGTTTCCGAATTATGGCAACTAAAAACATTTCCACGGTGGTTTAATCCTCCTGGGGGCAGATTCGTCACAAAATCCATTTGTAGTGCAAGACCATTCACTATGCAAGTTTTCAGATTCCTAGGCGTAATAATTTCCGAATTATGGCAATTAAAAGCATTGCCACGACCATTTCATCCTCCTAGGGGCAGAATTGTTACAAAATCCATTTGTAACGCAACTCTACAGTGCAAGACCATTCACTATGCAAGTTTTCAGATTCCTAGTCCTAATAATTTCCGAATTATGGCAATTAAAAGCATTGTCACGCCCTTTTAATCCTCCTATTCCTAGGTCACATAGTTTTCAAATTATGGCAATTAAAAACATTTCCACGGTAGTTTAGCCCTCCTGGGGGCAGAATCGTCACAAAATCCATTTGTAGTGCAAGACCATTCACAATGCAAGTTTTCAGATTCCTAGGCCTAATAGTTTCCGAATTATGACAATTAAAGGCATTGTCACGCCCTTTTAATCCTCCGATTCCTAGGTCACATAGTTTCCGAATTATGGCAATTAAAAAATTGCCACGGTGGTTTAATCCTCCTGGGGACAGAATCGTCACAAAATCCATTTGTAGTGCAAGACCATTCACGATGCAAGTTTTCAGATTCCTAGGCCAAATAATTTCCGAATTATCCATGTCACAAAATCCATTTGTAGTGCAAGACCATTCACTATGCAAGTTTTCAGATTCCTAGTCCTAATAATTTCCGAATTATGGCAATTAAAAGCATTGCCACGACCATTTCATCCTCCTAGGGGTAGAATTTTCACAAAATCCATTGGTAGTGCAACTCTACAATGCAAGACCATTCACTATGCAAGTTTTCATATTCCTAGTCCTAATAGTTTCCGAATTATGGCAATTAAAAGCATTGTCACGCCCCTTTAATCCTCCTATTCCTAGGTCACATAGTTTCCGAATTATGGCAATTAAAAACCTTGCCACGGTCGTTTAATCCTCCTGGGGGCAGAATCGTCACAAAATCCATTTGTAGTGCAAGACCATTCACTATGCAAGTTTTCAGATTCCTAGGCCTAATAGTTTCCGAATTATGGCAATTAAAAGCATTGCCACGACAATTTAGTCCTCCTTGGGCAGAATTGTCACAAAATCCATTTGTAACGCAGTTCTGCAGCGTAAGACCATTCACGAGGCAAGTTTTCAGATTCCTAGGCCTTATAGTTTTCGAATTATGGCAATTAAAAGCATTGCCATGACCATTTAATCCTCCTAGGGGCAGAATTGTCACAAAATCCATTTGTAACGCAACTCTGCAGTGTAAGACCATTCACGATGCAAGTTTTCAGATGCCAAGGCCTAATAGTTTCAGAATTATGGCAAATAAAAGCATTGTCACGCCCGTTTAGTCCTCCTACGGGCGGAATTTTTACAAAATCCATTTGCAGTGCAACTCTGCAAAGTAAGGACATTCACGATGTTAGATTTTTTCAGATTCCTAGGCCTAATAGTTTCCGAATTATGGCAACTAAAAACATTGCCACGGTCGATTAATCCTCCTGGGGGCAGAATCGTCACAAAATCCATTTGTAGTGCAAGACCATTCACTATGCAAGTTTTCAGATTCCTAGTCCTAATAGTTTCCGAATTATGGCAATTAAAAGCATTGTCACGCCCTTTTAATCCTCCGATTCCTAGGTCACATAGTTTCCGAATTATGGCAATTAAAAACATTGCCACGGCGGTTTAATCCTCCTGGGGGCAGAATCGTCACAAAATCCATTTGTAGTGCAAGACCATTCACTATGCAAGTTTTCAGATTCCTAGGCGTAATAATTTCCGAATTATGGCAATTAAAAGCATTGCCACGACCATTTCACCCTCCTAGGGGCAGAATTTTCACAAAATCCATTGGTAGTGCAACTCTACAGTGCAAGACCATTCACTATGCAAGTTTTCAGATTCCTAGGCGTAATAATTTCCGAATTATGGCAATTAAAAGCATTGTCACGCCCTTTTAATCCTCCTTTCCTAGGTCACATAGTTTTCAAATTATGGCAATTAAAAACATTTCCACGGTGGTTTAATCCTCCTGGGGGCAGAATCGTCACAAAATCCATTTGTAGTGCAAGACCATTCACAATGCAAGTTTTCAGATTCCTAGGCCTAGTAGTTTCCGAATTATGACAATTAAAGGCATTGTCACGCCCTTTTAATCCTCCTAGGGGCAGAATTGAAACAAAATCCATTTGTAACGCAACTCTGCCGTGTAAGACCATTCACGATGCAAGTTTTCAAATTCCTAGGCCAAATAATTTCCGAATTATGGCAATCAAAAGCATTTCCACGACCATTTGATCCTCCTAGGGGCATAATTTTCACAAACACTGAGTGTAGTGCAACTCTACAGTGTAAGAGCATTCACGATGCAAGTTTTCAGGTTCCTAGGCCTAATAAATTCCAAATTATGGCAAGTAAAAGCATTGTCACGCCCTTTTAATCCTCCTATTCCTAGGTCACATAGTTTCCGAATTATGGCAATTAAAAACATTGCCACGGTGGTTGAATCCTCCTGGGGGCAGAATCGTCACAAAATCCATTTGTAGTGCAAGACCATTCACTATGCAAGTTTTCAGATTCCTAGGCGTAATAATTTCCGAATTATGGCAATTAAAAGCATTGCCACGACCATTTCATCCTCCTAGGGGCAGAATTGTTACAAAATCCATTTGTAACGCAACTCTACAGTGCAAGACCATTCACTATGCAAGTTTTCAGATTCCTAGTCCTAATAATTTCCGAATTATGGCAATTAAAAGCATTGTCACGCCCTTTTAATCCCCCTATTCCTAGGTCACATAGTTTTCAAATTATGGCAATTAAAAACATTTCCACGGTAGTTTAATCCTCCTGGGGGCAGAATCGTCACAAAATCCATTTGTAGTGCAAGACCATTCACAATGCAAGTTTTCAGATTCCTAGGCCTAATAGTTTCCGAATTATGACAATTAAAGGCATTGTCACGCCCTTTTAATCCTCCGATTCCTAGGTCACATAGTTTCCGAATTATGGCAATTAAAAAATTGCCACGGTGGTTTAATCCTCCTGGGGACAGAATCGTCACAAAATCCATTTGTAGTGCAAGACCATTCACGATGCAAGTTTTCAGATTCCTAGTCCTAATAATTTCCGAATTATGGCAATTAAAAGCATTGCCACGACCATTTCATCCTCCTAGGGGTAGAATTTTCACAAAATCCATTGGTAGTGCAACTCTACAATGCAAGACCATTCACTATGCAAGTTTTCATATTCCTAGTCCTAATAGTTTCCGAATTATGGCAATTAAAAGCATTGTCACGCCCCTTTAATCCTCCTATTCCTAGGTCACATAGTTTCCGAATTATGGCAATTAAAAACCTTGCCACGGTCGTTTAATCCCCCTGGGGGCAGAATCGTCACAAAATCCATTTGTAGTGCAAGACCATTCACTATGCAAGTTTTCAGATTCCTAGTCCTAATAATTTCCGAATTATGGCAATTAAAAGCATTGCCACGACCATTTCATCCTCCTAGGGGTAGAATTTTCACAAAATCCATTGGTAGTGCAACTCTACAATGCAAGACCATTCACTATGCAAGTTTTCATATTCCTAGTCCTAATAGTTTCCGAATTATGGCAATTAAAAGCATTGTCACGCCCCTTTAATCCTCCTATTCCTAGGTCACATAGTTTCCGAATTATGGCAATTAAAAACCTTGCCACGGTCGTTTAATCCCCCTGGGGGCAGAATCGTCACAAAATCCATTTGTAGTGCAAGACCATTCACTATGCAAGTTTTCAGATTCCTAGGCCTAATAGTTTCCGAATTATGGCAATTAAAAGCATTGCCACGACTATTTAGTCCTCCTTGGGCAGAATTGTCACAAAATCCATTTGTAACGCAGTTCTGCAGCGTAAGACCATTCACGAGGCAAGTTTTCAGATTCCTAGGCCTTATAGTTTTCGAATTATGGCAATTAAAAGCATTGCCATGACCATTTAATCCTCCTAGGGGCAGAATTGTCACAAAATCCATTTGTAACGCAACTTTGCAGTGTAAGACCATTCACGATGCAAGTTTTCAGATTCCAAGGCCTAATAGTTTCAGAATTATGGCAAATAAAAGCATTGTCACGCCCGTTTAGTCCTCCTACGGGCGGAATTTTTACAAAATCCATTTGCAGTGCAACTCTGCAAAGTAAGGACATTCACGATGTCAGATTTTTTCAGATTCCTAGGCCTAATAGTTTCCGAATTATGGCAACTAAAAACATTGCCACGGTCGATTAATCCTCCTGGGGGCAGAATCGTCACAAAATCCATTTGTAGTGCAAGACCATTCTCTATGCAAGTTTTCAGATTCCTAGTCCTAATAGTTTCCGAATTATGGCAATTAAAAGCATTGTCACGCCCTTTTAATCCTCCGATTCCTAGGTCACATAGTTTCCGAATTATGGCAATTAAAAACATTGCCACGGCGGTTTAATCCTCCTGGGGGCAGAATCGTCACAAAATCCATTTGTAGTGCAAGACCATTCACTATGCAAGTTTTCAGATTCCTAGGCGTAATAATTTCCGAATTATGGCAATTAAAAGCATTGCCACGACCATTTCACCCTCCTAGGGGCAGAATTTTCACAAAATCCATTGGTAGTGCAACTCTACAGTGCAAGACCATTCACTATGCAAGTTTTCAGATTCCTAGGCGTAATAATTTCCGAATTATGGCAATTAAAAGCATTGTCACGCCCTTTTAATCCTCCTTTCCTAGGTCACATAGTTTTCAAATTATGGCAATTAAAAACATTTCCACGGTGGTTTAATCCTCCTGGGGGCAGAATCGTCACAAAATCCATTTGTAGTGCAACTCTACAGTGTAAAACCATTCACGATGCAAGTTTTCAGGTTACTAGGCCTAATAGTTTCCGAATTATGGCAATTAAAAGCATTGTCACGCGCGTTTAATCCTCCTAGGGGCAGAATTGTCACAAAATACATTTGTAGTGCAACTCTAGAGTGTAAGGCCACTCACGATGCAAGATTTCAGATTCCTAGGCCAAATAGTTTCCGAATTATGGCAATTAAAAGCATTGTCACGTCCTTTTAATCCTCCGATTCCTAGGTCAAATAGTTTCCGAATTATGGCAATTAAAAACATTGCCACTGTCGCTTAATCCTCCAGGGGCAGAATCGTCACAAAATCCATTTGTAGTGCAAGACCATTCACTATGCAAGTTTTCAGATTCCTAGCCCTAATAATTTCCGAATTATGGCAATTAAAAGCATTGCCACGACCATTTCATCCTCCTAGGGGTAGAATTTTCACAAAATCCATTGGTAGTGCAACTCTACAATGCAAGACCATTCACTATGCAAGTTTTCATATTCCTAGTCCTAATAGTTTCCGAATTATGGCAATTAAAAGCATTGTCACGCCCTTTTAATCCTCCTATTCCTAGGTCACATAATTTCCGAATTATGGCAATTAAAAACCTTGCCACGGTCGTTTAATCCTCCTGGGGGCAGAATCGTCACAAAATCCATTTGTAGTGCAAGACCATTCACTATGCAAGTTTTCAGATTCCTAGGCCTAATAGTTTCCGAATTATGACAATTAAAAGCATTGCCACGGCTATTTAGTCCTCCTTGGGCAGAATTGTCACAAAATCCATTTGTAACGCAGTTCTGCAGCGTAAGACCATTCACGAGGCAAGTTTTCAGATTCCTAGGCTTTATAGTTTTCGAATTATGGCAATTAAAAGCATTGCCACGACGATTTCATCTTCCTAGGGGCAGAATTTTCACAAAATCCATTTGTAGTGCAACTCTACAGTGCAAGTTTTCAGATTCCTAGGCCTAATAAATTCCGAATTATGGCAAGTAAAAGGATTGCCATGCCAGTATAATCTTCCTAGGGGCAGAATTGTCACAAAATCCATTTGTAGTGCAACTCTACAGTGTAAGACCATTCACGATGCAAATTTTCAGGTTCCTAGGCCTAATAGTTTCCGAATTATGGCTATTAAAAGCATTGCCACGACCATTTCATCCTCCTAGGGGCAGAATTGTCACAAAATCCATTTGTAACGCAACTCTGCAGTGTAAGACCATTCACGATGCAAGTTTTCAGATTCCAAGGCCTAATAGTTTCAGAATTATGGCAAATAAAAGCATTGTCACGCCCGTTTAGTCCTCCTACGGGCGGAATTTTTACAAAATCCATTTGCAGTGCAACTCTGCAAAGTAAGGACATTCACAATGTTAGATTTTTTCAGATTCCTAGGCCTAATAGTTTCCGAATTATGGCAACTAAAAACATTGCCACGCCCTTTTAATCCTCCGATTCCTAGGTCACATAGTTTCCGAATTATGGCAATTAAAAACATTGCCACGGCGGTTTAATCCTCCTGGGGGCAGAATCGTCACAAAATCCATTTGTAGTGCAAGACCATTCACTATGCAAGTTTTCAGATTCCTAGTCCTAATAGTTTCCGAATTATGGCAATTAAAAGCATTGTCACGCCCTTTTAATCCTCCGATTCCTAGGTCACATAGTTTCCGAATTATGGCAATTAAAAACATTGCCACGGCGGTTTAATCCTCCTGGGGGCAGAATCGTCACAAAATCCATTTGTAGTGCAAGACCATTCACTATGCAAGTTTTCAGATTCCTAGGCGTAATAATTTCCGAATTATGGCAATTAAAAGCATTGCCACGACCATTTCACCCTCCTAGGGGCAGAATTTTCACAAAATCCATTGGTAGTGCAACTCTACAGTGCAAGACCATTCACTATGCAAGTTTTCAGATTCCTAGGCGTAATAATTTCCGAATTATGGCAATTAAAAGCATTGTCACGCCCTTTTAATCCTCCTTTCCTAGGTCACATAGTTTTCAAATTATGGCAATTAAAAACATTTCCACGGTGGTTTAATCCTCCTGGGGGCAGAATCGTCACAAAATCCATTTGTAGTGCAACTCTACAGTGTAAAACCATTCACGATGCAAGTTTTCAGGTTACTAGGCCTAATAGTTTCCGAATTATGGCAATTAAAAGCATTGTCACGCGCGTTTAATCCTCCTAGGGGCAGAATTGTCACAAAATACATTTGTAGTGCAACTCTAGAGTGTAAGGCCACTCACGATGCAAGATTTCAGATTCCTAGGCCAAATAGTTTCCGAATTATGGCAATTAAAAGCATTGTCACGTCCTTTTAATCCTCCGATTCCTAGGTCAAATAGTTTCCGAATTATGGCAATTAAAAACATTGCCACTGTCGCTTAATCCTCCAGGGGCAGAATCGTCACAAAATCCATTTGTAGTGCAATACCATTCACTATGCAAGTTTTCAGATTCCTAGCCCTAATAATTTCCGAATTATGGCAATTAAAAGCATTGCCACGACCATTTCATCCTCCTAGGGGTAGAATTTTCACAAAATCCATTGGTAGTGCAACTCTACAATGCAAGACCATTCACTATGCAAGTTTTCATATTCCTAGTCCTAATAGTTTCCGAATTATGGCAATTAAAAGCATTGTCACGCCCTTTTAATCCTCCTATTCCTAGGTCACATAATTTCCGAATTATGGCAATTAAAAACCTTGCCACGGTCGTTTAATCCTCCTGGGGGCAGAATCGTCACAAAATCCATTTGTAGTGCAAGACCATTCACTATGCAAGTTTTCAGATTCCTAGGCCTAATAGTTTCCGAATTATGACAATTAAAAGCATTGCCACGGCTATTTAGTCCTCCTTGGGCAGAATTGTCACAAAATCCATTTGTAACGCAGTTCTGCAGCGTAAGACCATTCACGAGGCAAGTTTTCAGATTCCTAGGCTTTATAGTTTTCGAATTATGGCAATTAAAAGCATTGCCACGACGATTTCATCTTCCTAGGGGCAGAATTTTCACAAAATCCATTTGTAGTGCAACTCTACAGTGCAAGTTTTCAGATTCCTAGGCCTAATAAATTCCGAATTATGGCAAGTAAAAGGATTGCCATGCCAGTATAATCTTCCTAGGGGCAGAATTGTCACAAAATCCATTTGTAGTGCAACTCTACAGTGTAAGACCATTCACGATGCAAATTTTCAGGTTCCTAGGCCTAATAGTTTCCGAATTATGGCTATTAAAAGCATTGCCACGACCATTTCATCCTCCTAGGGGCAGAATTGTCACAAAATCCATTTGTAACGCAACTCTGCAGTGTAAGACCATTCACGATGCAAGTTTTCAGATTCCAAGGCCTAATAGTTTCAGAATTATGGCAAATAAAAGCATTGTCACGCCCGTTTAGTCCTCCTACGGGCGGAATTTTTACAAAATCCATTTGCAGTGCAACTCTGCAAAGTAAGGACATTCACGATGTTAGATTTTTTCAGATTCCTAGGCCTAATAGTTTCCGAATTATGGCAACTAAAAACATTGCCACGGTCGATTAATCCTCCTGGGGGCAGAATCGTCACAAAATCCATTTGTAGTGCAAGACCATTCACTATGCAAGTTTTCAGATTCCTAGTCCTAATAGTTTCCGAATTATGGCAATTAAAAGCATTGTCACGCCCTTTTAATCCTCCGATTCCTAGGTCACATAGTTTCCGAATTATGGCAATTAAAAACATTGCCACGGCGGTTTAATCCTCCTGGGGGCAGAATCGTCACAAAATCCATTTGTAGTGCAAGACCATTCACTATGCAAGTTTTCAGATTCCTAGGCGTAATAATTTCCGAATTATGGCAATTAAAAGCATTGCCACGACCATTTCACCCTCCTAGGGGCAGAATTTTCACAAAATCCATTGGTAGTGCAACTCTACAGTGCAAGACCATTCACTATGCAAGTTTTCAGATTCCTAGGCGTAATAATTTCCGAATTATGGCAATTAAAAGCATTGTCACGCCCTTTTAATCCTCCTTTCCTAGGTCACATAGTTTTCAAATTATGGCAATTAAAAACATTTCCACGGTGGTTTAATCCTCCTGGGGGCAGAATCGTCACAAAATCCATTTGTAGTGCAAGACCATTCACGATGCAAGTTTTCAGATTCCTAGGCCAAATAATTTCCGAATTATCCATGTCACAAAATCCATTTGTAGTGCAAGACCATTCACTATGCAAGTTTTCAGATTCCTAGGCGTAATAATTTCCGAATTATGGCAATTAAAAGCATTGCCACGACCATTTCATCCTCCTAGGGGCAGAATTTTCATAAAATCCATTGGTAGTGCAACTCTACAGTGCAAGACCATTCACTATGCAAGTTTTCAGATTCCTAGTCCTAATAATTTCCGAATTATGGCAATTAAAAGCATTGTCACGCCCTTTTAATCCTCCTATTCCTAGGTCACATAGTTTTCAAATTATGGCAATTAAAAACATTTCCACGGTGGTTTAATCCTCCTGGGGGCAGAATCGTCACAAAATCCATTTGTAGTGCAAGACCATTCACGATGCAAGATTTCAGATTCCTAGGCCAAATAGTTTCCGAATTATGACAATTAAAAGCATTGTCACGCCCTTTTAATCCTCCGATTCCTAGGTCACATAGTTTCCGAATTATGGCAATTAAAAAATTGCCACGGTGCTTTAATCCTCCTGGGGGCAGATTCGTCACAAAATCCATTTGTAGTGCAAGATTATTCACGATGCAAGTTTTCAAATTCCTAGGCCAAATAATTTCCGAATTATGGCAATCAAAAGCATTTCCACGACCATTTGATCCTCCTAGGGGCATAATTTTCACAAACACTGAGTGTAGTGCAACTCTACAGTGTAAGAGCATTCACGATGCAAGTTTTCAGGTTCCTAGGCCTAATAAATTCCGAATTATGGCAAGTAAAAGCATTGTCACGCCCTTTTAATCCTCCTATTCCTAGGTCACATAGTTTCCGAATTATGGCAATTAAAAACATTGCCACGGTGGTTGAATCCTCCTGGGGGCAGAATCGTCACAAAATCCATTTGTAGTGCAAGACCATTCACTATGCAAGTTTTCAGATTCCTAGGCGTAATAATTTCCGAATTATGGCAATTAAAAGCATTGCCACGACCATTTCATCCTCCTAGGGGCAGAATTTTCATAAAATCCATTGGTAGTGCAACTCTACAGTGCAAGACCATTCACTATGCAAGTTTTCAGATTCCTAGTCCTAATAATTTCCGAATTATGCCAATTAAAATCATTGTCACGCCCTTTTAATCCTCCTATTCCTAGGTCACATAGTTTTCAAATTATGGCAATTAAAAACATTTCCACGGTAGTTTAATCCTCCTGGGGGCAGAATCGTCACAAAATCCATTTGTAGTGCAAGACCATTCACAATGGAAGTTTTCAGATTCCTAGGCCTAATAGTTTCCGAATTATGACAATTAAAGGCATTGTCACGCCCTTTTAATCCTCCGATTCCTAGGTCACATAGTTTCCGAATTATGGCAATTAAAAAATTGCCACGGTGGTTTAATCCTCCTGGGGACAGAATCGTCACAAAATCCATTTGTAGTGCAAGACCATTCACGATGCAAGTTTTCAGATTCCTAGGCCAAATAATTTCCGAATTATCCATGTCACAAAATCCATTTGTAGTGCAAGACCATTCACTATGCAAGTTTTCAGATTCCTAGTCCTAATAATTTCCGAATTATGGCAATTAAAAGCATTGCCACGACCATTTCATCGTCCTAGGGGTAGAATTTTCACAAAATCCATTGGTAGTGCAACTCTACAATGCAAGACCATTCACTATGCAAGTTTTCATATTCCTAGTCCTAATAGTTTCCGAATTATGGCAATTAAAAGCATTGTCACGCCCCTTTAATCCTCCTATTCCTAGGTCACATAGTTTCCGAATTATGGCAATTAAAAACCTTGCCACGGTCGTTTAATCCTCCTGGGGGAGAATCGTCACAAAATCCATTTGTAGTGCAAGACCATTCACTATGCAAGTTTTCAGATTCCTAGGCCTAATAGTTTCCGAATTATGGCAATTAAAAGCATTGCCACGACTATTTAGTCCTCCTTGGGCAGAATTGTCACAAAATCCATTTGTAACGATGCAAGTTTTCCGGTTACTAGGCCTAATAGTTTCCGAATTATGGCAATTAAAAGCATTGTCACGCGCGTTTAATCCTCCTAGGGGCAGAATTGTCACAAAATACATTTGTAGTGCAACTCTAGAGTGTAAGGCCACTCACGATGCAAGATTTCAGATTCCTAGGCCAAATAGTTTCCGAATTATGGCAATTAAAAGCATTGTCACGTCCTTTTAATCCTCCGATTCCTAGGTCAAATAGTTTCCGAATTATGGCAATTAAAAACATTGCCACTGTCGCTTAATCCTCCAGGGGCAGAATCGTCACAAAATCCATTTGTAGTGCAATACCATTCACTATGCAAGTTTTCAGATTCCTAGCCCTAATAATTTCCGAATTATGGCAATTAAAACATTGCCACGACCATTTCATCCTCCTAGGGGTAGAATTTTCACAAAATCCATTGGTAGTGCAACTCTACAATGCAAGACCATTCACTATGCAAGTTTTCATATTCCTAGTCCTAATAGTTTCCGAATTATGGCAATTAAAAGCATTGTCACGCCCTTTTAATCCTCCTATTCCTAGGTCACATAATTTCCGAATTATGGCAATTAAAAACCTTGCCACGGTCGTTTAATCCTCCTGGGGGCAGAATCGTCACAAAATCCATTTGTAGTGCAAGACCATTCACTATGCAAGTTTTCAGATTCCTAGGCCTAATAGTTTCCGAATTATGACAATTAAAAGCATTGCCACGGCTATTTAGTCCTCCTTGGGCAGAATTGTCACAAAATCCATTTGTAACGCAGTTCTGCAGCGTAAGACCATTCACGAGGCAAGTTTTCAGATTCCTAGGCTTTATAGTTTTCGAATTATGGCAATTAAAAGCATTGCCACGACGATTTCATCTTCCTAGGGGCAGAATTTTCACAAAATCCATTTGTAGTGCAACTCTACAGTGCAAGTTTTCAGATTCCTAGGCCTAATAAATTCCGAATTATGGCAAGTAAAAGGATTGCCATGCCAGTATAATCTTCCTAGGGGCAGAATTGTCACAAAATCCATTTGTAGTGCAACTCTACAGTGTAAGACCATTCACGATGCAAATTTTCAGGTTCCTAGGCCTAATAGTTTCCGAATTATGGCTATTAAAAGCATTGCCACGACCATTTCATCCTCCTAGGGGCAGAATTGTCACAAAATCCATTTGTAACGCAACTCTGCAGTGTAAGACCATTCACGATGCAAGTTTTCAGATTCCAAGGCCTAATAGTTTCAGAATTATGGCAAATAAAAGCATTGTCACGCCCGTTTAGTCCTCCTACGGGCGGAATTTTTACAAAATCCATTTGCAGTGCAACTCTGCAAAGTAAGGACATTCACGATGTTAGATTTTTTCAGATTCCTAGGCCTAATAGTTTCCGAATTATGGCAACTAAAAACATTGCCACGGTCGATTAATCCTCCTGGGGGCAGAATCGTCACAAAATCCATTTGTAGTGCAAGACCATTCACTATGCAAGTTTTCAGATTCCTAGTCCTAATAGTTTCCGAATTATGGCAATTAAAAGCATTGTCACGCCCTTTTAATCCTCCGATTCCTAGGTCACATAGTTTCCGAATTATGGCAATTAAAAACATTGCCACGGCGGTTTAATCCTCCTGGGGGCAGAATCGTCACAAAATCCATTTGTAGTGCAAGACCATTCACTATGCAAGTTTTCAGATTCCTAGGCGTAATAATTTCCGAATTATGGCAATTAAAAGCATTGCCACGACCATTTCACCCTCCTAGGGGCAGAATTTTCACAAAATCCATTGGTAGTGCAACTCTACAGTGCAAGACCATTCACTATGCAAGATTTCAGATTCCTAGGCCAAATAGTTTCCGAATTATGACAATTAAAAGCATTGTCACGCCCTTTTAATCCTCCGATTCCTAGGTCACATAGTTTCCGAATTATGGCAATTAAAAAATTGCCACGGTGCTTTAATCCTCCTGGGGGCAGAATCGTCACAAAATCCATTTGTAGTGCAAGATTATTCACGATGCAAGTTTTCAAATTCCTAGGCCAAATAATTTCCGAATTATGGCAATCAAAAGCATTTCCACGACCATTTGATCCTCCTAGGGGCATAATTTTCACAAACACTGAGTGTAGTGCAACTCTACAGTGTAAGAGCATTCACGATGCAAGTTTTCAGGTTCCTAGGCCTAATAAATTCCGAATTATGGCAAGTAAAAGCATTGTCACGCCCTTTTAATCCTCCTATTCCTAGGTCACATAGTTTCCGAATTATGGCAATTAAAAACATTGCCACGGTGGTTGAATCCTCCTGGGGGCAGAATCGTCACAAAATCCATTTGTAGTGCAAGACCATTCACTATGCAAGTTTTCAGATTCCTAGGCGTAATAATTTCCGAATTATGGCAATTAAAAGCATTGCCACGACCATTTCATCCTCCTAGGGGCAGAATTTTCATAAAATCCATTGGTAGTGCAACTCTACAGTGCAAGACCATTCACTATGCAAGTTTTCAGATTCCTAGTCCTAATAATTTCCGAATTATGCCAATTAAAAGCATTGTCACGCCCTTTTAATCCTCCTATTCCTAGGTCACATAGTTTTCAAATTATGGCAATTAAAAACATTTCCACGGTAGTTTAATCCTCCTGGGGGCAGAATCGTCACAAAATCCATTTGTAGTGCAAGACCATTCACAATGGAAGTTTTCAGATTCCTAGGCCTAATAGTTTCCGAATTATGACAATTAAAGGCATTGTCACGCCCTTTTAATCCTCCGATTCCTAGGTCACATAGTTTCCGAATTATGGCAATTAAAAAATTGCCACGGTGGTTTAATCCTCCTGGGGACAGAATCGTCACAAAATCCATTTGTAGTGCAAGACCATTCACGATGCAAGTTTTCAGATTCCTAGGCCAAATAATTTCCGAATTATCCATGTCACAAAATCCATTTGTAGTGCAAGACCATTCACTATGCAAGTTTTCAGATTCCTAGTCCTAATAATTTCCGAATTATGGCAATTAAAAGCATTGCCACGACCATTTCATCGTCCTAGGGGTAGAATTTTCACAAAATCCATTGGTAGTGCAACTCTACAATGCAAGACCATTCACTATGCAAGTTTTCATATTCCTAGTCCTAATAGTTTCCGAATTATGGCAATTAAAAGCATTGTCACGCCCCTTTAATCCTCCTATTCCTAGGTCACATAGTTTCCGAATTATGGCAATTAAAAACCTTGCCACGGTCGTTTAATCCTCCTGGGGGAGAATCGTCACAAAATCCATTTGTAGTGCAAGACCATTCACTATGCAAGTTTTCAGATTCCTAGGCCTAATAGTTTCCGAATTATGGCAATTAAAAGCATTGCCACGACTATTTAGTCCTCCTTGGGCAGAATTGTCACAAAATCCATTTGTAACGATGCAAGTTTTCCGGTTACTAGGCCTAATAGTTTCCGAATTATGGCAATTAAAAGCATTGTCACGCGCGTTTAATCCTCCTAGGGGCAGAATTGTCACAAAATACATTTGTAGTGCAACTCTAGAGTGTAAGGCCACTCACGATGCAAGATTTCAGATTCCTAGGCCAAATAGTTTCCGAATTATGGCAATTAAAAGCATTGTCACGTCCTTTTAATCCTCCGATTCCTAGGTCAAATAGTTTCCGAATTATGGCAATTAAAAACATTGCCACTGTCGCTTAATCCTCCAGGGGCAGAATCGTCACAAAATCCATTTGTAGTGCAATACCATTCACTATGCAAGTTTTCAGATTCCTAGCCCTAATAATTTCCGAATTATGGCAATTAAAAGCATTGCCACGACCATTTCATCCTCCTAGGGGTAGAATTTTCACAAAATCCATTGGTAGTGCAACTCTACAATGCAAGACCATTCACTATGCAAGTTTTCATATTCCTAGTCCTAATAGTTTCCGAATTATGGCAATTAAAAGCATTGTCACGCCCTTTTAATCCTCCTATTCCTAGGTCACATAATTTCCGAATTATGGCAATTAAAAACCTTGCCACGGTCGTTTAATCCTCCTGGGGGCAGAATCGTCACAAAATCCATTTGTAGTGCAAGACCATTCACTATGCAAGTTTTCAGATTCCTAGGCCTAATAGTTTCCGAATTATGACAATTAAAAGCATTGCCACGGCTATTTAGTCCTCCTTGGGCAGAATTGTCACAAAATCCATTTGTAACGCAGTTCTGCAGCGTAAGACCATTCACGAGGCAAGTTTTCAGATTCCTAGGCTTTATAGTTTTCGAATTATGGCAATTAAAAGCATTGCCACGACGATTTCATCTTCCTAGGGGCAGAATTTTCACAAAATCCATTTGTAGTGCAACTCTACAGTGCAAGTTTTCAGATTCCTAGGCCTAATAAATTCCGAATTATGGCAAGTAAAAGGATTGCCATGCCAGTATAATCTTCCTAGGGGCAGAATTGTCACAAAATCCATTTGTAGTGCAACTCTACAGTCTAAGACCATTCACGATGCAAATTTTCAGGTTCCTAGGCCTAATAGTTTCCGAATTATGGCTATTAAAAGCATTGCCACGACCATTTCATCCTCCTAGGGGCAGAATTGTCACAAAATCCATTTGTAACGCAACTCTGCAGTGTAAGACCATTCACGATGCAAGTTTTCAGATTCCAAGGCCTAATAGTTTCAGAATTATGGCAAATAAAAGCATTGTCACGCCCGTTTAGTCCTCCTACGGGCGGAATTTTTACAAAATCCATTTGCAGTGCAACTCTGCAAAGTAAGGACATTCACGATGTTAGATTTTTTCAGATTCCTAGGCCTAATAGTTTCCGAATTATGGCAACTAAAAACATTGCCACGGTCGATTAATCCTCCTGGGGGCAGAATCGTCACAAAATCCATTTGTAGTGCAAGACCATTCACTATGCAAGTTTTCAGATTCCTAGTCCTAATAGTTTCCGAATTATGGCAATTAAAAGCATTGTCACGCCCTTTTAATCCTCCGATTCCTAGGTCACATAGTTTCCGAATTATGGCAATTAAAAACATTGCCACGGCGGTTTAATCCTCCTGGGGGCAGAATCGTCACAAAATCCATTTGTAGTGCAAGACCATTCACTATGCAAGTTTTCAGATTCCTAGGCGTAATAATTTCCGAATTATGGCAATTAAAAGCATTGCCACGACCATTTCACCCTCCTAGGGGCAGAATTTTCACAAAATCCATTGGTAGTGCAACTCTACAGTGCAAGACCATTCACTATGCAAGTTTTCAGATTCCTAGGCGTAATAATTTCCGAATTATGGCAATTAAAAGCATTGTCACGCCCTTTTAATCCTCCTTTCCTAGGTCACATAGTTTTCAAATTATGGCAATTAAAAACATTTCCACGGTGGTTTAATCCTCCTGGGGGCAGAATCGTCACAAAATCCATTTGTAGTGCAAGACCATTCACGATGCAAGTTTTCAGATTCCTAGGCCAAATAATTTCCGAATTATCCATGTCACAAAATCCATTTGTATTGCAAGACCATTCACTATGCAAGTTTTCAGATTCCTAGGCGTAATAATTTCCGAATTATGGCAATTAAAAGCATTGCCACGACCATTTCATCCTCCTAGGGGCAGAATTTTCATAAAATCCATTGGTAGTGCAACTCTACAGTGCAAGACCATTCACTATGCAAGTTTTCAGATTCCTAGTCCTAATAATTTCCGAATTATGGCAATTAAAAGCATTGTCACGCCCTTTTAATCCTCCTATTCCTAGGTCACATAGTTTTCAAATTATGGCAATTAAAAACATTTCCACGGTGGTTTAATCCTCCTGGGGGCAGAATCGTCACAAAATCCATTTGTAGTGCAAGACCATTCACGATGCAAGATTTCAGATTCCTAGGCCAAATAGTTTCCGAATTATGACAATTAAAAGCATTGTCACGCCCTTTTAATCCTCCGATTCCTAGGTCACATAGTTTCCGAATTATGGCAATTAAAAAATTGCCACGGTGCTTTAATCCTCCTGGGGGCAGAATCGTCACAAAATCCATTTGTAGTGCAAGATTATTCACGATGCAAGTTTTCAAATTCCTAGGCCAAATAATTTCCGAATTATGGCAATCAAAAGCATTTCCACGACCATTTGATCCTCCTAGGGGCATAATTTTCACAAACACTGAGTGTAGTGCAACTCTACAGTGTAAGAGCATTCACGATGCAAGTTTTCAGGTTCCTAGGCCTAATAAATTCCGAATTATGGCAAGTAAAAGCATTGTCACGCCCTTTTAATCCTCCTATTCCTAGGTCACATAGTTTCCGAATTATGGCAATTAAAAACATTGCCACGGTGGTTGAATCCTCCTGGGGGCAGAATCGTCACAAAATCCATTTGTAGTGCAAGACCATTCACTATGCAAGTTTTCAGATTCCTAGGCGTAATAATTTCCGAATTATGGCAATTAAAAGCATTGCCACGACCATTTCATCCTCCTAGGGGCAGAATTTTCACAAAATCCATTGGTAGTGCAACTCTACAATGCAAGACCATTGTTTTCAAGTTTTCATATTCCTAGTCCTAATAGTTTCCGAATTATCGCAATTAAAAGCATTGTCACGCCCTTTTAATCCTCCTATTCCTAGGTCACATAGTTTTCAAATTATGGCAATTAAAAACATTTCCACGGTAGTTTAATCCTCCTGGGGGCAGAATCGTCACAAAATCCATTTGTAGTGCAAGACCATTCACAATGGAAGTTTTCAGATTCCTAGGCCTAATAGTTTCCGAATTATGACAATTAAAGGCATTGTCACGCCCTTTTAATCCTCCGATTCCTAGGTCACATAGTTTCCGAATTATGGCAATTAAAAAATTGCCACGGTGGTTTAATCCTCCTGGGGACAGAATCGTCACAAAATCCATTTGTAGTGCAAGACCATTCACGATGCAAGTTTTCAGATTCCTAGGCCAAATAATTTCCGAATTATCCATGTCACAAAATCCATTTGTAGTGCAAGACCATTCACTATGCAAGTTTTCAGATTCCTAGTCCTAATAATTTCCGAATTATGGCAATTAAAAGCATTGCCACGACCATTTCATCGTCCTAGGGGTAGAATTTTCACAAAATCCATTGGTAGTGCAACTCTACAATGCAAGACCATTCACTATGCAAGTTTTCATATTCCTAGTCCTAATAGTTTCCGAATTATGGCAATTAAAAGCATTGTCACGCCCCTTTAATCCTCCTATTCCTAGGTCACATAGTTTCCGAATTATGGCAATTAAAAACCTTGCCACGGTCGTTTAATCCTCCTGGGGGAGAATCGTCACAAAATCCATTTGTAGTGCAAGACCATTCACTATGCAAGTTTTCAGATTCCTAGGCCTAATAGTTTCCGAATTATGGCAATTAAAAGCATTGCCACGACTATTTAGTCCTCCTTGGGCAGAATTGTCACAAAATCCATTTGTAACGCAGTTCTGCAGCGTAAGACCATTCACGAGGCAAGTTTTCAGATTCCTAGGCCTTATAGTTTTCGAATTATGGCAATTAAAAGCATTGCCACGACCATTTCATCTTCCTAGGGGCAGAATTTTCACAAAATCCATTTGTAGTGCAACTCTACAGTGTAAGACCATTCACGATGCAAATTTTCACGTTCCTAGGCCTAATAGTTTCCGAATTATGGCTATTAAAAGCATTGCCATGACCATTTAATCCTCCTAGGGGCAGAATTGTCACAAAATCCATTTGTAACGCAACTCTGCAGTGTAAGACCATTCACGATGCAAGTTTTCAGATTCCAAGGCCTAATAGTTTCAGAATTATGGCAAATAAAAGCATTGTCACGCCCGTTTAGTCCTCCTACGGGCGGAATTTTTACAAAATCCATTTGCAGTGCAACTCTGCAAAGTAAGGACATTCACGATGTTAGATTTTTTCAGATTCCTAGGCCTAATAGTTTCCGAATTATGGCAACTAAAAACATTGCGCACGGTCGATTAATCCTCCTGGGGGCAGAATCGTCACAAAATCCATTTGTAGTGCAAGACCATTCACTATGCAAGTTTTCAGATTCCTAGTCCTAATAGTTTCCGAATTATGGCAATTAAAAGCATTGTCACGCCCTTTTAATCCTCCGATTCCTAGGTCACATAGTTTCCGAATTATGGCAATTAAAAACATTGCCACGGCGGTTTAATCCTCCTGGGGGCAGAATCGTCACAAAATCTATTTGTAGTGCAAGACCATTCACTATGCAAGTTTTCAGATTCCTAGGCGTAATAATTTCCGAATTATGGCAATTAAAAGCATTGCCACGACCATTTCATCCTCCTAGGGGCAGAATTTTCATAAAATCCATTGGTAGTGCAACTCTACAGTGCAAGACCATTCACTATGCAAGTTTTCAGATTCCTAGTCCTAATAATTTCCGAATTATGGCAATTAAAAGCATTGCCATGACCATTTAATCCTCCTAGGGGAAGAATTGTTGCAAAATCCATTTTTAAGGCAACTCTACAGTGTAAGGCCATTCACGATGCAAGTTTTCAGATTCCTAGGCCTAATAGTTTCCGAATTATGGCAACTAAAACATTGTCACGCCCTTTTAATCCTCCTATTCCTAGGTCACATAGTTTTCAAATTATGGCAATTAAAAACATTTCCACGGTGGTTTAATCCTCCTGGGGGCAGAATCGTCACAAAATCCATTTGTAGTGCAAGACCATTCACAATGCAAGTTTTCAGATTCCTAGGCCTAATAGTTTCCGAATTATGACAATTAAAAGCATTGTCACGCCCTTTTAATCCTCCGATTCCTAGGTCACATAGTTTCCGAATTATGGCAATTAAAAAATTGCCACGGTGCTTTAATCCTCCTGGGGGCAGAATCGTCACAAAATCCATTTGTAGTGCAAGATTATTCACGATGCAAGTTTTCAAATTCCTAGGCCAAATAATTTCCGAATTATGGCAATCAAAAGCATTTCCACGACCATTTGATCCTCCTAGGGGCATAATTTTCACAAACACTGAGTGTAGTGCAACTCTACAGTGTAAGAGCATTCACGATGCAAGTTTTCAGGTTCCTAGGCCTAATAAATTCCGAATTATGGCAAGTAAAAGCATTGTCACGCCCTTTTAATCCTCCTATTCCTAGGTCACACAGTTTCCGAATTATGGCAATTAAAAACATTGCCACGGTGGTTGAATCCTCCTGGGGGCAGAATCGTCACAAAATCCATTTGTAGTGCAAGACCATTCACTATGCAAGTTTTCAGATTCCTAGGCGTAATAATTTCCGAATTATGGCAATCAAAAGCATTTCCACGACCATTTGATCCTCCTAGGGGCATAATTTTCACAAACACTGAGTGTAGTGCAACTCTACAGTGTAAGAGCATTCACGATGCAAGTTTTCAGGTTCCTAGGCCTAATAAATTCCGAATTATGGCAAGTAAAAGCATTGTCACGCCCTTTTAATCCTCCTATTCCTAGGTCACATAGTTTCCGAATTATGGCAATTAAAAACATTGCCACGGTGGTTGAATCCTCCTGGGGGCAGAATCGTCACAAAATCCATTTGTAGTGCAAGATTATTCACTATGCAAGTTTTCAAATTCCTAGGCCTAATAGTTTCCGAATTATGGCAATTAAAAGCATTGCCACGACCATTTCATCCTCCTAGGGGCAGAATTTTCATAAAATCCATTGGTAGTGCAACTCTACAGTGCAAGACCATTCACTATGCAAGTTTTCAGATTCCTAGTCCTAATAATTTCCGAATTATGCCAATTAAAAGCATTGTCACGCCCTTTTAATCCTCCTATTCCTAGGTCACATAGTTTTCAAATTATGGCAATTAAAAACATTTCCACGGTAGTTTAATCCTCCTGGGGGCAGAATCGTCACAAAATCCATTTGTAGTGCAAGACCATTCACAATGGAAGTTTTCAGATTCCTAGGCCTAATAGTTTCCGAATTATGACAATTAAAGGCATTGTCACGCGCTTTTAATCCTCCGATTCCTAGGTCACATAGTTTCCGAATTATGGCAATTAAAAAATTGCCACGGTGGTTTAATCCTCCTGGGGACAGAATCGTCACAAAATCCATTTGTAGTGCAAGACCATTCACGATGCAAGTTTTCAGATTCCTAGGCCAAATAATTTTCGAATTATCCATGTCACAAAATCCATTTGTAGTGCAAGACCATTCACTATGCAAGTTTTCAGATTCCTAGTCCTAATAATTTCCGAATTATGGCAATTAAAAGCATTGCCACGACCATTTCATCGTCCTAGGGGTAGAATTTTCACAAAATCCATTGGTAGTGCAACTCTACAATGCAAGACCATTCACTATGCAAGTTTTCATATTCCTAGTCCTAATAGTTTCCGAATTATGGCAATTAAAAGCATTGTCACGCCCCTTTAATCCTCCTATTCCTAGGTCACATAGTTTCCGAATTATCGCAATTAAAAACCTTGCCACGGTCGTTTAATCCTCCTGGGGGCAGAATCGTCACAAAATCCATTTGTAGTGCAAGACCATTCACTATGCAAGTTTTCAGATTCCTAGGCCTAATAGTTTCCGAATTATGGCAATTAAAAGCATTGCCACGACTATTTAGTCCTCCTTGGGCAGAATTGTCACAAAATCCATTTGTAACGCAGTTCTGCAGCGTAAGACCATTCACGAGGCAAGTTTTCAGATTCCTAGGCCTTATAGTTTTCGAATTATGGCAATTAAAAGCATTGCCACGACCATTTCATCTTCCTAGGGGCAGAATTTTCACAAAATCCATTTGTAGTGCAACTCTACAGTGCAAGTTTTCAGATTCCTAGGCCTAATAAATTCCGAATTATGGCAAGTAAAAGGATTGCCATGCCAGTATAATCTTTCTAGGGGCAGAATTGTCACAAAATCCATTTGTAGTGCAACTCTACAGTGTAAGACCATTCACGATGCAAATTTTCACGTTCCTAGGCCTAATAGTTTCCGAATTATGGCTATTAAAAGCATTGCCATGACCATTTAATCCTCCTAGGGGCAGAATTGTCACAAAATCCATTTGTAACGCAACTCTGCAGTGTAAGACCATTCACGATGCAAGTTTTCAGATTCCAAGGCCTAATAGTTTCAGAATTATGGCAAATAAAAGCATTGTCACGCCCGTTTAGTCCTCCTACGGGCGGAATTTTTACAAAATCCATTTGCAGTGCAACTCTGCAAAGTAAAGACATTCACGATGTTAGATTTTTTCAGATTCCTAGGCCTAATAGTTTCCGAATTATGGCAACTAAAAACATTGCCACGGTCGATTAATCCTCCTGGGGGCAGAATCGTCACAAAATCCATTTGTAGTGCAAGACCATTCACTATGCAAGTTTTCAGATTCCTAGTCCTAATAGTTTCCGAATTATGGCAATTAAAAGCATTGTCACGCCCTTTTAATCCTCCGATTCCTAGGTCACATAGTTTCCGAATTATGGCAATTAAAAACATTGCCACGGCGGTTTAATCCTCCTGGGGGCAGAATAGTCACAAAATCCATTTGTAGTGCAAGACCATTCACTATGCAAGTTTTCAGATTCCTAGGCGTAATAATTTCCGAATTATGGCAATTAAAAGCATTGCCACGACCATTTCACCCTCCTAGGGGCAGAATTTTCACAAAATCCATTGGTAGTGCAACTCTACAGTGTAGGACCATTCACTATGCAAGTTTTCAGATTCCTAGGCGTAATAATTTCCGAATTATGGCTATTAAAAGCATTGTCACGCCCTTTTAATCCTCCTTTCCTAGGTCACATAGTTTTCAAATTATGGCAATTAAAAACATTTCCACGGTGGTTTAATCCTCCTGGGGGCAGAATCGTCACAAAATCCATTTGCAGTGCAACTCTACAGTGTAAGAGCATTCACGATGCAAGTTTTCAGGTTCCTAGGCCTAATAGTTTCCGAATTATGGCTATTAAAAGCATTGCCATGACCATTTAATCCTCCTAGGGGAAGAATTGTTGCAAAATCCATTTTTAAGGGAACTCTGCAGTGTAAGGCCATTCACGATGCAAGTTTTCAGATTCCTAGGCCTAATAGTTTCCGAATTATGGCAATTAAAAGCATTGTCACGCCCTTTTAATCCTCCTATTCCTAGGTCACATAGTTTCCGAATTATGGCAATTAAAAACATTGCCACGGTGGTTTAATCCTCCTGGGGGCAGAATCGTCACAAAATCTATTTGTAGTGCAAGACCATTCACTATGCAAGTTTTCAGATTCCTAGGCGTAATAATTTCCGAATTATGGCAATTAAAAGCATTGCCACGACCATTTCATCCTCCTAGGGGCAGAATTTTCATAAAATCCATTGGTAGTGCAACTCTACAGTGCAAGACCATTCACTATGCAAGTTTTCAGATTCCTAGTCCTAATAATTTCCGAATTATGGCAATTAAAAGCATTGCCATGACCATTTAATCCTCCTAGGGGAAGAATTGTTGCAAAATCCATTTTTAAGGCAACTCTGCAGTGTAAGGCCATTCACGATGCAAGTTTTCAGATTCCTAGGCCTAATAGTTTCCGAATTATGGCAACTAAAACATTGTCACGCCCTTTTAATCCTCCTATTCCTAGGTCACATAGTTTTCAAATTATGGCAATTAAAAACATTTCCACGGTGGTTTAATCCTCCTGGGGGCAGAATCGTCACAAAATCCATTTGTAGTGCAAGACCATTCACAATGCAAGTTTTCAGATTCCTAGGCCTAATAGTTTCCGAATTATGACAATTAAAAGCATTGTCACGCCCTTTTAATCCTCCGATTCCTAGGTCACATAGTTTCCGAATTATGGCAATTAAAAAATTGCCACGGTGCTTTAATCCTCCTGGGGGCAGAATCGTCACAAAATCCATTTGTAGTGCAAGATTATTCACGATGCAAGTTTTCAAATTCCTAGGCCAAATAATTTCCGAATTATGGCAATCAAAAGCATTTCCACGACCATTTGATCCTCCTAGGGGCATAATTTTCACAAACACTGAGTGTAGTGCAACTCTACAGTGTAAGAGCATTCACGATGCAAGTTTTCAGGTTCCTAGGCCTAATAAATTCCGAATTATGGCAAGTAAAAGCATTGTCACGCCCTTTTAATCCTCCTATTCCTAGGTCACACAGTTTCGGAATTATGGCAATTAAAAACATTGCCACGGTGGTTGAATCCTCCTGGGGGCAGAATCGTCACAAAATCCATTTGTAGTGCAAGACCATTCACTATGCAAGTTTTCAGATTCCTAGGCGTAATAATTTCCGAATTATGGCAATTAAAAGCATTGCCACGACCATTTCATCCTCGAAGGGGCAGAATTTTCATAAAATCCATTGGTAGTGCAACTCTACAGTGCAAGACCATTCACTATGCAAGTTTTCAGATTCCTAGTCCTAATAATTTCCGAATTATGGCAATTAAAAGCATTGTCACGCCCTTTTAATCCTCCTATTCCTAGGTCACATAGTTTTCAAATTATGGCAATTAAAAACATTTCCACGGTAGTTTAATCCTCCTGGGGGCAGAATCGTCACAAAATCCATTTGTAGTGCAAGACCATTCACAATGCAAGTTTTCAGATTCCTAGGCCTAATAGTTTCCGAATTATGACAATTAAAGGCATTGTCACGCCCTTTTAATCCTCCGATTCCTAGGTCACATAGCTTCCGAATTATGGCAATTAAAAAATTGCCACGGTGGTTTAATCCTCCTTGGGACAGAATCGTCACAAAATCCATTTGTAGTGCAAGACCATTCACGATGCAAGTTTTCAGATTCCTAGGCCAAATAATTTCCGTATTATGGCAATTAAAAGCATTGCCACGACCATTTCATCCTCCTAGAGGCAGAATTTTCACAAAATCCATTGGTAGTGCAACTCTACGGTGCAAGACCATTCACTATGCAAGTTTTCAGATTCCTAGTCCTAATAGTTTCCGAATTATGGCAATTAAAAGCATTGTCACGCACTTTTAATCCTCCGATTCCTAGGTCACATAGTTTCCGAATTATGGCAATTAAAAACATTGCCACGGTGGTTTAATCCTCCTGGGAGCAGAATCGTCAAAAAATCCATTTGTAGTGCAAGACCATTCACTATGCAAGTTTTCAGATTCCTAGGCGTAATAATTTCCGAATTATGGCAATTAAAAGCATTGCCACGACCATTTCACCCTCCTAGGGGAAGAATTTTCACAAAATCCATTGGTAGTGCAACTCTACAGTGCAAGACCATTCACTATGCAAGTTTTCAGATTCCTAGGCGTAATAATTTCCGAATTATGGCAATTAAAAGCATTGTCACGCCCTTTTAATCCTCCTATTCCTAGGTCACATAGTTTTCAAATTATGGCAATTAAAAACATTTCCACGGTGGTTTAATCCTCCTGGGGGCAGAATCGTCACAAAATCCATTTGTAGTGCAAGACCATTCAATTTCAATTTCAATTTCAATTTATTAAATTTATAATTGCACACTAAGACATGAGTCTTTAATAGTGCTCCACGAAATAATATAAAACATGAAACAAAAAACAAAAATTTAAATAATAAAAATAAAAATAACACATAATCAGAATAATAAATTACTTAAAACTAAGAATAACAATTCATATAAATTAAATAAAAATTTATAAACACATAAATGCTAACATTTTTCGTTATTAAGCTTAAAACCTAAAGATAGAATAGAGTCTAGTGAAAATTTTTAAAATGAAAAGAAGACAGGAATATAGATTATACAATAGATTCGAACACATATTTAACTATTAGAAAAATACACAACAATTGCTTGCTTGAAACGGGCGGTCAACGAAATCCGTCGCAAATGCAACGGTAGCGATTTCCAGAGTCTGATGGTGCTAATGAAAAAGAACCTGCTACTATTGAGAAAGTTGTACCTCGGAACTATAAAACTTAAAGCTCTTGCAGACCGAAGATATCTCAGCTTCTCATATAAGTACTGGGGGTTCTGGGTATGGACAAGCTTATGTAAAAACATAATGTTTTGGATACTTTGATATTCCGGTAATCCACACCCTAGAATACCTTTGCTTACAAGCGAAATATGCTCGAAACGTCGGACAGCATAAACGTACCTAGCAGCATTGTTAAATGCTACAAGAAGCTTATGCTGAGATTGCGAATCGAGATGGCTGTACACAATACCCAGAAACGTTACATGAGGCATAATCAACTGTTTGACGAGTCTGCGTCTGGTCTCAAGAGGAGTGTAGTTGGCAGACGACCGCAAGCATCGCAAAATCCCATAAATTTTCCCAACAGTAGCATTAATATGGTCCGTACATGTAAATTTGGAGTTGAGTATGAATCCAAGATTTTTTACCTTGCTCACAAACTCCAACTGAGTAGCGCCAATGATCAAAGGCGGGATGTAATCAAAACAAGAATTCCTTCTTATAATAGGAAGTACTTTTGATTTGGTAGGATTAATGCGTAGCAGATTGGAAGCAGCCCAAGTGTTAAGTGAGGACAAATCACAATTGAGTTTACAGCACAAATCCTCAACAAGACTAATAGGACTGGATAAATAGATCTGTATATCATCAGCGTAAGCATGTATCGAGGCATGTTTACAAACTGAGAAGACATCGTTAATAAACATTGAAAACAATAGAGGACCCAAAATTGACCCTTGAGGGACTCCTTTGGTGACTAATTTAAACGAGGACAGTTTACTTCCAATTTTCACACGCTGCATTCTTCCTTCGAGGTAACACCAAAGCAAATTAACTGCACTACTACTAAAATAAAAATTACTACTTAGCTTTCTACACAGCAGAGTATGATCTACAGAGTCAAAAGCCTTAGAAAAATCAATCAGGCAAAGTAGTGTCAGATCATCTTGGTCATAAAATATTCTAACATCATCAGTAATTTTCAATAGAGCGGTCGCACAACTATGGCCAGTTCGGAAGCCCGATTGCAGTGGAGATAACAATTTGTTTAAATTCAAATAAGTAGATATTTGAAAATAAATGATCCTTTCAAAGATTTTTCCCAAAGCAGGCAGAATACTTATAGGCCTAAAGTCAGTAGGGTGCGACGCAGATGCGGATTTAGCAATAGGGATTATTGTGGCTGTTTTCCACAAACTAGGAAATCTCGAGCATGTCAGGCAATGATTCATGATGTGAGTTAGGGGAGCTATAATGTACGGTAATACTACCTTAACAAACCTAATAGATAATCCATCAACCCCCACCGCATTAGAGGTTATTTTATATACATTATTAGCTACATCACTTTCATTAACAGAAGAAAATACAAACGGAGAAATGGATGATATACCTGACGTTTCAGATAATTCATTTCTATCAAGAATGCCACTATAGGGACTATAGCTAACATTAGACAAAAATATTTCATTGAGTACATCCGGATCCAAATCACATTCTTCCTGGACTTTGTCAACAATTCTTAGCTTCTTTATATTTTTCCATAGCTGCTTAGAACTCAAATTGTGATTAAGCTTTGAGCTAAAATACTTCTTTTTATACCCTACACACGAAGTGAATAGGGTATATTCACTTACTGCTTCCGTTTGTAACGCATTAAAGGAGGCGTGACAGGTATAGAAAAGTATATATATTCTTGATCAGCGTGACCTCCTGAGTCGATTTAGCCATGTCCGTCCGTCTGTCTGTCTGTCCGTCTGTCCGTCTGTCCGTCTGTGGAAATCACGATTACAGGAGAACGAATAGAGATATCTTCACCAAACTTGGCACAAACATTGTCTATCATTAGAAACTCATCGGTATTGAAAATGGACAAAATCGGACCATTACCACGCCTACTTTTTATACTGAATATAAATTCTTCCATGGTTATAGCTTAATTTCTCAGCTTGTAGAACGAATTTGGAGTTTAAATTTTGTCCAGAAGTCCACTGTCTCTGACCAAAACAGATCACCAAAAATGGGCGTGGTCCGCCCACTAATTAAATAAAACTCGATTACAGGAGAACGAATAGATATTTTTATTAAATTTGGCGCGAATGTTGTCTATCATAAGAAACTCATCGGTATTGAAAATGGGCAAAATCGGACCATTGCCACGCCTACTTTTTATAATAAATATATAATTAATTCATACTTATAGCTCAATTTATCAGCTTGTAGAAAGAATTTCAGGTTGAAATTTTATTCACAAATCAACTGTCTTTGACCAAAACATACTACAAAAAAGGGCGTGGTCCGCCCACTAATTAAATAAAACTCGATTACAGGAGAACGAAAGAGATATTTTCATCAAACTTGGCATGAATATTGTCTTTCATCACAGGCTATTTGAGATTGAAAACGAAAAAAATTAGATCATTGCCACGTCTCATTTCTAAGTACAAGTGTGTAGGGTATATGAACTTCGGCCAGGCCGAAGTTAACACTCTTTCTGGTTTTCATTTCTTAATAACATTGTTGCTGTATTGCGAGCACTTCTATATTCTTCCCACGCCTGAGCTGCCCTACTTTTTTTCCATTTAGAGTGCAGTTTATTCCTTTTCTTTATGGCCACTAAGACACTATCAGTAAACCAGGGGCATCCTCTGTTTGATACTCGAACTGATCGCAGTGGAACATGATTGAAAAAAGCAGTATTTAATTTTGTCATGAAGTCATTGAGTTTGTCATCAACTGTTTCATAGAACCAGACGTCATTCCAACATATTGCTGATAATTCCCCATATAATGACTCATAATTAATTGCATTGAAATCAAAATAAGAAAAGTTATGTACTTGATTTCTGCATAAAGATATATTAAGACTAAAGAATAAAAGATCGTGGTCAGATATGAAGGTCAATTGGTCGTAATGTAAAAGAATGGAACTATCAGATATAAGACAAACGTCAAGTAAGCTAGGTTCGCAAGCAGGTGCATACCTAGTAGGTATGTCAGAGTTGATGATACTTAAGCCACACATTGAGACATAATACAAAAAATTTTCAGTTACAGAATCACTAACTAACAAATTAACGTTAACATCACCACACACAACAAGATAATCGTAGTCAATAAGTTTACCAGAGAGGTCAGTAAAAAACGGTTCTACACTTTGACTACGCCGAGGATTATAAACACACGAGACAAGAATTTTTATACTATTATCATATATTGCTACATTTAGGAACTCACAAGAGCTATTTCCTTTATCAATAAGTTTAGAGTTGAGAGTACGCTTACAGTAAATGGCAACGCCACCACCCCTTTTAACACATCTGTCATTGCGGTAAAGCTTATAGCCATCAAAGTTATACAACAAATCAGACACCTCACTTTTGAACCACGTTTCCGAGACACAAACAACATCCACAGCCGAACCCTCAAAAATATATCTAGCATAGTCCAATTTCAAACCATTCAAGCTTCTTGCATTAAAATGTATGACATTTAAACCACACGATTGCTTGCATAAAACATTCACCAAGGCTTTGTAACAATCAATAGCACCATCAACATTATCGCCATCATGAGACAACATCAGAAAAAATAAAGCCAGTCTCAGATACAAGCAAGTGTATAGCATCAAAATAATTCAACAGGTGTTCAAGAAGAGATAATGTTGGGGAGGAAGATAGTAAGCAAATAGTATTCGTAGGAAAGATGAAAGTTAGTATTATAGTTGAAAAGAGTAGTAATATGTTAATAAGTAGTCCTAACCAGAAGTATTTAAAGTATAGACAACTTAAAAATAGTAAACATT
Source organism: Myopa testacea (assembly GCA_949629155.1). NCBI lineage: Eukaryota > Metazoa > Arthropoda > Insecta > Diptera > Conopidae > Myopa > Myopa testacea. The sequence goes on along the minus strand of OX451349.1, from coordinate 1,747,667 downwards.
TATAATTACACATAATTCACATAAATATTAGCTTCCAACGACGCGATCAACACTCATCATGTCACTAACCAGCTTTGCCTCGTTATCAGCTGAAGCTCTGACAAATACTCGCCCACGTAAAGTAAACACAGAGACAAGTAATTTCTCTCTCCTCTTCATGTTAGCATACTGCAGTACTTCACGATTTGCTTTAGTTAGACTTTCATGCAGGTAGATATTTTGGTCACCGTTTAATCCAACATCATCAAGTATTAATTGGCGTTTATTCTGCTTTCGAAAAACAGCAATAGCCTTGAAGAAGTCATTGCGATCATCTGCCGAAGACAGCTTAGCTATGATCATCGAGTTTTTGTTTCTGTTATTTATTTTAGACTTAACACGAAATATCTTCCGAAGAACTAAAGTATCCATTTTTACAGATTTGCTAATTTTTCCAAAAATGTCAGAAAGATTTTCACCAGGTGTAAAAGGTATCCCATTAACTAAAACATCTGCTGAGACACAATCACTTTCAAACTTCTCCATCTTCGATTTTAAATTAATGATCTCAACATTTAGCGCAGCTGCAGGAGAGTTTGCGCTTACACAGTCAGTCGCAAGCTTGCTCTTAAAATCATCGAATTGCTCTTTTAATGTAGACATTTCAGCACAAGACACTTCAAGTACAGCCACTCTTTCTATAACATTTCTTAAAGCAGATTTAATATTCGTCAGCTCAGCCGACACTTCACCAATCCTCTGCAGCACTCTCTCCTCAGATGCAACTAGTGCGCAGGTCATTTGCTCGACAATGCTCTCCTTGAAACAATTTAGCTTAGAGTCCAAGTTAGAATTCGAGAGCAATAATGCAGAAGCCGAGGATGAGTCATCAACAGATAACGGTTTCGTGCAAAGAGGAGTTGAAGGAGTCAACACTTTTCGTCCAGCACTTCGAGTAATTTTTACATTATTTGACATATTGAACAATTAATAACAATTAATTAACAAACGAGTACTTATGAAATTATTATTCAAAAAACACAATTTTAATGACGGCAAAAGTGATCAGAGGCCAGATAACTTAAATCATGAAATCAAAAGAAGTTAATCGCGAGCGCCAAAAACACGTCTACTCAACTTGACATTCTCTCATACTTCCAAGTTTTCAGATTCCTAGGCCTAATAGTTTCCGAATTATGCCAATTAAAGGCATTGTCACGCCCTTTTAATCCTCCGATTCCTAGGTCACATAGTTTCCGAATTATGGCAATTAAAAACATTGCCACGGTGGTTTAATCCTCCTGGGGGCAGAATCGTCACAAAATCCATTTGTAGTGCAAGACCATTCACGATGCAAGTTTTCAGATTCCTAGGCCTTATAATTTTCGAATTATGGCAATTAAAAGCATTGCCACGAGCATTTCATCTTCCTAGGGGCAGAATTTTCACAAAATCCATTTGTAGTGCAACTCTACAGGGTAAGACCATTCACGATGCAAGTTTTCAGATTCTTATGCCTAAGAGTTTCCGAATTATGGCAATTAAAAGCAATCCCACGACCATTTGATCCTCCTAGGGGCAGAATTTTCAAAACACATATTTGTAGTGCAACTGTAAGACTATTAACGATGCAAGTTTTCAGATTCCTAGGCCTAATAAATTCCGAATTATGGCAAGTAAAAACATTGCCATGCCAGTATAATCTTCCTAGGGGCAGAATTGTCACAAAATCCATTTGTAGTGCAACTCTACAGTGTAAGACCATTCACGATGCAAGTTTTCAGGTTCCTAGGCCTAATAGTTTCCGAATTATGGCTATTAAAAGCATTGCCATGACCATCTAATCCTCCTAGGGGCAGAATTGTCGCAAAATCCATTTTTAAGGCAACTCTGCAGTGTAAGGCCACTCACGATGCAAGTTTTCAGATTCCTAGGCCTAATAGTTTCCGAATTATGGCAATTAAAAGCATTGTCACGCCCTTTTAATCCTCCTATTCCTAGGTCACATAGTTTTCAAATTATGGCAATTAAAAACATTTCCACGGTGGTTTAATCCTCCTGGGGGCAGAATCGTCACAAAATCCATTTGTAGTGCAAGACCATTCACAATGCAAGTTTTCAGATTCCTAGGCCTAATAGTTTCCGAATTATGACAATTAAAAGCATTGTCACGCCCTTTTAATCCTCCGATTCCTAGGTCACATAGTTTCCGAATTATGGCAATTAAAAAATTGCCCCGGTGGTTTAATCCTCCTGGGGGCAGAATCGTCACAAAATCCATTTGTAGTGCAAGACCATTCACGATGCAAGTTTTCAGATTCCTAGGCCAAATAATTTCCGAATTATGGCAATCAAAAGCATTTCCACGACCATTTGATCCTCCTAGGGGCATAGTTTTCACAAACACTGAGTGTAATGCAACTCTACAGTGTAAGAGCATTCACGATGCAAGTTTTCAGGTTCCTAGGCCTAATAGTTTCCGAATTATGGCTATTAAAAGCATTGCCATGACCATTTAATCCTCCTAGGGGCAGAATTGTCGCAAAATCCATTTTTAAGGCAACTCTGCAGTGTAAGGCCATTCACGATGCAAGTTTTCAGATTCCTAGGCCTAATAGTTTCCGAATTATGGCAATTAAAAGCATTGTCACGCCCTTTTAATCCTCCGATTCCTAGGTCACATAGTTTCCGAGTTATGGCAATTAAAAACATTGCCACGGTGGTTTAATCCTCCTGGGGGCAGAATCGTCACAAAATCCATTTGTAGTGCAAGACCATTCACTATGCAAGTTTTCAGATTCCTAGGCGTAATAATTTCCGAATTATGGCAATTAAAAGCATTGCCACGACCATTTCATCCTCCTAGGGGCAGAATTTTCACAAAATCCATTGGTAGTGCAACTCTACGGTGCAAGACCATTCACTATGCAAGTTTTCAGATTCCTAGTCATAATAGTTCCTGAATTATGGCAATTAAAAGCATTGTCACGCCCTTTTAATCCTCCGATTCCTAGGTCACATAGTTTCCGAATTATGGCAATTAAAAACATTGCCACGGTGGTTTAATCCTCCTGGGGGCAGAATCGTCACAAAATCCATTTGTAGTGCAAGACCATTCACGATGCAAGTTTTCAGATTCCTAGGCCTAATAGTTTCCGAATTATGGCAATTAAAAGCATTGTCACGCCCTTTTAATCCTCCGATTCCTAGGTCACATAGTTTCCGAGTTATGGCAATTAAAAACATTGCCACGGTGGTTTAATCCTCCTGGGGGCAGAATCGTCACAAAATCCATTTGTAGTGCAAGACCATTCACTATGCAAGTTTTCAGATTCCTAGGCGTAATAATTTCCGAATTATGGCAATTAAAAGCATTGCCACGACCATTTCATCCTCCTAGGGGCAGAATTTTCACAAAATCCATTGGTAGTGCAACTCTACGGTGCAAGACCATTCACTATGCAAGTTTTCAGATTCCTAGTCATAATAGTTCCTGAATTATGGCAATTAAAAGCATTGTCACGCCCTTTTAATCCTCCGATTCCTAGGTCACATAGTTTCCGAATTATGGCAATTAAAAACATTGCCACGGTGGTTTAATCCTCCTGGGGGCAGAATCGTCACAAAATCCATTTGTAGTGCAAGACCATTCACTATGCAAGTTTTCAGATTCCTAGGCGTAATAATTTCCGAATTATGGCAATTAAAAGCATTGCCACGACCATTTCATCCTCCTAGGGGCAGAATTTTCACAAAATCCATTGGTAGTGCAACTCTACGGTGCAAGACCATTCACTATGCAAGTTTTCAGATTCCTAGTCATAATAGTTCCTGAATTATGGCAATTAAAAGCATTGTCACGCCCTTTTAATCCTCCGATTCCTAGGTCACATAGTTTCCGAATTATGGCAATTAAAAACATTGCCACGGTGGTTTAATCCTCCTGGGGGCAGAATCGTCACAATATCCATTTGTAGTGCAAGACCATTCGCGATGCAAGTTTTCAGATTCCTAGTAATCTTATAGTTTTCGAATTATGGCAATTAAAAGCATTGCCACGAGCATTTCATCTTCCTAGGGGCAGAATTTTCACAAAATCCATTTGTAGTGCAACTCTACAGTGTAAGACCATTCACGATGCAAGTTTTCAGATTCCTAGGCCTAATAGTTTCCGAATTATGACAATTAAAAGCATTGTCACGCCCTTTTAATCCTCCGATTCCTAGGTCACATAGTTTCCGAATTATGGCAATTAAAAAATTGCCACGGTGGTTTAATCCTCCTGGGGGCAGAATCGTCACAAAATCCATTTGTAGTGCAAGACCATTCACTATGCAAGTTTTCAGATTCCTAGGCCAAATAATTTCCGAATTATGGCAATCAAAAGCATTTCCACGACCATTTGATCCTCCTAGGGGCATAATTTTCACAAACACTGACTGTAGTGCAACTCTACAGTGTAAGAGCATTCACGATGCAAGTTTTCAGGTTCCTAGGCCTAATAGTTTCCGAATTATGGCTATTAAAAGCATTGCCATGACCATCTAATCCTCCTAGGGGCAGAATTGTCGCAAAATCCATTTTTAAGGCAATTCTGCAGTGTAAGGCCATTCACGATGCAAGTTTTCAGATTCCTAGGCCTAATAGTTTCCGAATTATGGCAATTAAAAGCATTGTCACGCCCTTTTAATCCTCCTATTCCTAGGTCACATAGTTTTAAAATTATGGCAATTAAAAACATTTCCACGGTGGTTTAATCCTCCTGGGGGCAGAATCGTCACAAAATCCATTTGTAGTGCAAGACCATTCACAATGCAAGTTTTCAGATTCCTAGGCCTAATAGTTTCCGAATTATGACAATTAAAAGCATTGTCACGCCCTCTTAATCCTCCGATTCCTAGGTCACATAGTTTCCGAATTATGGCAATTAAAAAATTGCCACGGTGCTTTAATCCTCCTGGGGGCAGAATCGTCACAAAATCCATTTGTAGTGCAAGATTATTCACGATGCAAGTTTTCAAATTCCTAGGCCAAATAATTTCCGAATTATGGCAATCAAAAGCATTTCCACGACCATTTGATCCTCCTAGGGGCATAATTTTCACAAACACTGAGTGTAGTGCAACTCTACAGTGTAAGAGCATTCACGATGCAAGTTTTCAGGTTCCTAGGCCTAATAAATTCCGAATTATGGCAAGTAAAAGCATTGTCACGCCCTTTTAATCCTCCTATTCCTAGGTCACACAGTTTCCGAATTATGGCAATTAAAAACATTGCCACGGTGGTTGAATCCTCCTGGGGGCAGAATCGTCACAAAATCCATTTGTAGTGCAAGACCATTCACAATGCAAGTTCTCAGATTCCTAGGCCTAATAGTTTCCGAATTATGACAATTAAAGGCATTGTCACGCCCTTTTAATCCTCCGATTCCTAGGTCACATAGTTTCCGAATTATGGCAATTAAAAAATTGCCACGGTGCTTTAATCCTCCTGGGGACAGAATCGTCACAAAATCCATTTGTAGTGCAAGATTATTCACGATGCAAGTTTTCAAATTCCTAGGCCAAATAATTTCCGAATTATGGCAATCAAAAGCATTTCCACGACCATTTGATCCTCCTAGGGGCACAATTTTCACAAACACTGAGTATAGTGCAACTCTACAGTGTAAGAGCATTCACGATGCAAGTTTTCAGGTTCCTAGGCCTAATAAATTCCGAATTATGGCAAGTAAAAGCATTGTCACGCCCTTTTAATCCTCCTATTCCTAGGTCACACAGTTTCCGAATTATGGCAATTAAAAACATTGCCACGGTGGTTGAATCCTCCTGGGGGCAGAATCGTCACAAAATCCATTTGTAGTGCAAGACCATTCACAATGCAAGTTCTCAGATTCCTAGGCCTAATAGTTTCCGAATTATGACAATTAAAGGCATTGTCACGCCCTTTTAATCCTCCGATTCCTAGGTCACATAGTTTCCGAATTATGGCAATTAAAAAATTGCCACGGTGGTTTAATCCTCCTGGGGGCAGAATCGTAACAAAATCCATTTGTAGTGCAAGACCATTCACAATGCAAGTTCTCAGATTCCTAGGCCTAATAGTTTCCGAATTATGACAATTAAAGGCATTGTCACGCCCTTTTAATCCTCCGATTCCTAGGTCACATAGTTTCCGAATTATGGCAATTAAAAAATTGCCACGGTGGTTTAATCCTCCTGGGGACAGAATCGTCACAAAATCCATTTGTAGTGCAAGACCATTCACTATGCAAGTTTTCAGATTCCTAGTCCTAATAGTTTCCGAATTATGGCAATTAAAAGCATTGTCACGCATTTTTAATCCTCCGATTCCTAGGTCACATAGTTTCCGAATTATGGCAATTAAAAACATTGCCACGGTGGTTTAATCCTCCTGGGAGCAGAATCGTCAAAAAATCCATTTGTAGTGCAAGACCATTCACTATGCAAGTTTTCAGATTCCTAGGCGTAATAATTTCCGAATTATGGCAATTAAAAGCATTGCCACGAAGAGAATTTTCACAAAATCCATTGGTAGTGCAACTCTACAGTGCAAGACCATTCACTATGCAAGTTTTCAGATTCCTAGGCGTAATAATTTCCGAATTATGGCAATTAAAAGCATTGTCACGCCCTTTTAATCCTCCTATTCCTAGGTCACATAGTTTTCAAATTATGGCAATTAAAAACATTTCCACGGTGGTTTAATCCTCCTGGGGGCAGAATCGTCACAAAATCCATTTGTAGTGAAGGCCATTCACAATGCAAGTTTTCAGATTCCTAGGCCTAATACATAGTTTCCGAATTATGACAATTAAAAGCATTGTCACGCCCTTTTAATCCTCCGATTCCTAGGTCACATAGTTTCCGAATTATGGCAATTAAAAACATTGCCACGGTGGTTTAATCCTCCTGGGGGCAGAATCGTCACAAAATCCATTTGTAGTGCAAGACCATTCACGATGCAAGTTTTCAGATTCCTAGGCCTTATAGTTTTCGAATTATGGCAATTAAAAGCATTGCCACGAGCATTTGATCTTCCTAGGGGCAGAATTTTCACAAAATCCATTTGTAGTGCAACTCTACAGTGTAAGACCATTCACGATGCAAGTTTTCAGATTCTTATGCCTAAGAGTTTCCGAATTATGGCAATTAAAAGCAATCCCACGACCATTTTCACAAAATCCATTGGTAGTGCAACTCTACAGTGTAAGACCATTCACGATGCAAATTTTCAGGTTCCTAGGCCTAATAGTTTCCGAATTATGGCTATTAAAAGCATTGCCATGACCATTTAATCCTCCTAGGGGCAGAATCGTCACAAAATCCATTTGTAGTGCAAGACCATTCGCTATGCAAGTTTTCAGATTCCTAGGCGTAATAATTTCCGAATTATGGCAATTAAAAGCATTGCCACGACCATTTCATCCTCCTAGGGGCAGAATTTTCACAAAATCCATTGGTAGTGCAACTCTACGGTGCAAGACCATTCACTATGCAAATTTTCAGATTCCTAGTCCTAATAGTTTCCAAATTATGGCAATTAAAAGCATTGTCACGCCCTTTTAATCCTCCGATTCCTAGGTCACATAGTTTCCGAATTATGGCAATTAAAAACATTGCCACGGTGGTTTAATCCTCCTGGGGGCAGAATCGTCACAATATCCATTTGTAGTGCAAGACCATTCACGATGCAAGTTTTCAGATTCCTAGGCCTTATAGTTTTCGAATTATGGCAATTAAAAGCATTGCCACGAGCATTTCATCTTCCTAGGGGCAGAATTTTCACAAAATCCATTTGTAGTGCAACTCTACACTGTAAGACCATTCACGATGCAAGTTTTCAGATTCCTATGCCTAAGAGTTTCCGAATTATGGCAATTAAAAGCAATCCCACGACCATTTGATCCTCCTAGGGGCAGAATTTTCAAAACACATATTTGTAGTGCAACTGTAAGACCATTAACGATGCAAGTTTTCAGATTCCTAGGCCTAATAAATTCCGAATTATGGCTATTAACCTTTATGTGACTGAAGAAAAAAACAACATATTATGGCTGACAAGGTACCCGGGTACCTTAAATGAAAATATTCTGAAATATTCATAAATAGTAACAAATTATCAACAATTATAATAAATTATAAATTTATAAGTTGGTTTTATCATTTGGTAATATAAATTCAGTAACTTATAAAATAACGTACTGTTAAGTTTACTTTTTGTGTACTTTCCGTACATCGCTGCTCAGAACTTTACCGTTATTTAGACCGTAAAGACCTGGCGCGGCAAAGTTTTCCTTCATTTGTTTAACTAAAGAAACCTTCAACAATTTTATAAATAAGATATTCGATATTATCTTAAGGAAAACGAACCCAAAAGGTCAGCAAGTTACAGAAGAATATAACAAAAAGATCTTACAGCAGATTCCTGATGCTACGAAGTGTCCAACTGTAAAAGCCTTTATTGCATTTACCGTGAATTGGAATGCATTACTGTAGACTAACAGTTATTCCTATATAGGGGTCACACAAAATGTACTCAATACATTCCCCCAAAATCGGCGAAGTATGGGATTAAAATTTTTTGGGCTTGTGATGCAAGTAAAGTATACCCTCTTCAAGGGCAGATATATACGGCCAAACCGATAGGTGATGAGAGGCAAATCAATGTAGGTGAGCGTGTTGTACTAGATTTAGTCTAATTTTATATGGATTCAGGACGAAATATTACCGCCGACACTTTTTTACAAGTTGGGCACTAGCTAAAACTTTAAATTCGTCGAACATGATTCTGGTTGGAACGGTACGAAAAACAAAAAATATTTGCCTCATGCAAGCTTCAAAACATAAGACCATATATTCTACTAATTTTGCTTCCAGTGAATTAGCCACCTTATGTTCCAAAAAAGTGCAAATCAGTAAGATACAACAACCGCAAATCCTCAAATAATTTCGTATTATAACAAAACAAAAGGGGGCGTTGATACAATGGATAAAATGCTAGATGAATACACAGTTAAACGCAAAACTAATCGCTAGCCGCTTGCAATGTTCTACAATATAATTAATATCGCTGCTTTTGGGCATACATTATTTTTATGGAAAATTATCCAAAATTCAAAGGCACAGATCGGCGACGCAAGTTTCTCAAGGACCACGCGATAGATTTATGCAAACCAAATATGGAAATACGCTCTTCTAATGCAACAGTGTTTGGTAATCGACAAATTCGAAACTACAGAGCTTGTTCTAGGACGCACCATATCGAAAGGCACACCGCACAATATCTGTCTTCCCCGAGTTGCTGGCCGAAAACCTGTCATAGACAGTTGTCCTATTTGTCGGGCCTTGAAATATAAGCAACAAAAAACCAGAAAATCCTGTGTTATATGCTCGATGCCCGTGTGTGATGAGCACTCCATTGCCTATTTGCAACACATTCGGTCAATAATATAAATGTAAATAATGTAAATTATCAATAATTCAATAAATTATAACCTTCATAAGTTGGCTTTCTTATAGTAGTTTTTTTGGAAACAAAAATTTAGAAAAACGTATTAATTAGTTTGTAGGTACCCGCGTACCTCCTCAGCCATGATAGGGTGTCAGAAATATATTAACGGATTTCGTAAAGAAAACGTTGAAAGAAAAAGACACAAATATTATATCATAATATGCTTTATGTGTTTAGAGATGTCACAAAATTTCATATCACTGTGTTTAAGAGAATTAAAGTTATGTTGCTCTAAAAATTTAAAAGGTACCCGGGTACCTCCTCAGCCACATAAAGGTTAAAAGCATTGCCATGACCATTTAATCCTCCTAGGGCAGAATTGTCGCAAAATCCATTTTTAAGGCAACTCTGCAGTGTAATGCCATTCACGATGCAAGTTTTCAGATTCCTAGGCCTAATAGTTTCCGAATTATGGCAATTAAAAGCATTGTCACGTCCTTTTAATCCCCCTATCCCTAAGTCACATAGTTTCCGAATTATGGCAATTAAAAGCATTGCCACGCTCGTTTAATCCTCCTGGGGGCAGAATCGTCATAAAATCCATTTGTAGTGCAAGACCATTCACTATGCAAGTTTTCAGATTCCTATGCGTAATAATTTCCGAATTATGGCAATTAAAAGCATTGCCACGACCATTTCATCCTCCTAGGGGCAGAATTTTCACAAAATCCATTGGTAGTGCAACTCTACAGTGCAAGACCATTCACTATGCAAGTTTTCAGATTCCTAGGCGTAATAATTTCCGAATTATGGCAATTAAAAGCATTGTCACGCCCTTTTAATCCTCCTATTCCTAGGTCACATAGTTTTCAAATTATGGCAATTAAAAACATTTCCACGGTGGTTTAATCCTCCTGGGGGCAGAATCGTCACAAAATCCATTTGTAGTGCAAGACCATTCACAATGCAAGTTTTCAGATTCCTAGGCCTAATAGTTTCCGAATTATGACAATTAAAAGCATTGTCACGCCCTTTTAATCCTCCGATGCCTAGGTCACATAGTTTCCGAATTATGGCAATTAAAAACATTGCCACGGTGGTTTAATCCTCCTGTGGGCAGAATCGTCACAAAATCCATTTGTAGTGCAAGACCATTCACGATGCAAGTTTTCAGATTCCTAGGCCTTATAGTTTTCGAATTATGGCAATTAAAAGCATTGCCACGAGCATTTCATCTTCCTAGGGGCAGACTTTTCAAAACACATATTTGTAGTGCAATTGTAAGACCATTAACGATGCAAGTTTTCAGATTCCTAGGCCTAATAAATTCCGAATTATGGCAAGTAAAAGGATTGCCATGCCAGTATAATCTTCCTAGGGGCAGAATTGTCACAAAATCCATTTGTAGTGCAACTCTACAGTGTAAGACCATTCACGGTGCAAGTTTTCAGGTTCCTAGGCCTAATAGTTTCCGAATTATGGCAATTAAAAGCATTGCCACGGCCATTTCATCCTCCTAGGGGCAGACTTTTCACAAAATCTATTTGTAGTGCAACTCTACAGTGTAAGACCATTCACGATGCAAGTTTTCAGATTCCTATGCCTAAGAGTTTCCGAATTATGGCAATTAAAAGCAATCCCACGACCATTTGATCCTCCTAGGGGCAGACTTTTCAAAACACATATTTGTAGTGCAATTGTAAGACCATTAACGATGCAAGTTTTCAGATTCCTAGGCCTAATAAATTCCGAATTATGGCAAGTAAAAGGATTGCCATGCCAGTATAATCTTCCTAGGGGCAGAATTGTCACAAAATCCATTTGTAGTGCAACTCTACAGTGTAAGACCATTCACGATGCAAGTTTTCAGGTTCCTAGGCCTAATAGTTTCCGAATTATGGCAACTAAAAGCATTGCCACGACCATTTCATCCTCCTAGGGGCAGAATTTTCACAAAATCTATTTGTAGTGCAACTCTACAGTGTAAGACCATTCACGATGCAAGTTTTCAGATTCCTATGCCTAAGAGTTTCCGAATTATGGCAATTAAAAGCAATCCCACGACCATTTGATCCTCCTAGGGGCAGACTTTTCAAAACACATATTTGTAGTGCAATTGTAAGACCATTAACGATGCAAGTTTTCAGATTCCTAGGCCTAACAAATTCCGAATTATGGCAAGTAAAAGGATTGCCATGCCAGTATAATCTTCCTAGGGGCAGAATTGTCACAAAATCCATTTGTAGTGCAACTCTACAGTGTAAGACCATTCACGATGCAAGTTTTCAGGTTCCTAGGCCTAATAGTTTCCGAATTATGGCAATTAAAAGCATTGCCACGACCATTTCATCCTCCTAGGGGCAGAATTTTCACAAAATCTATTTGTAGTGCAACTCTACAGTGTAAGACCATTCACGATGCAAGTTTTCAGATTCCTATGCCTAAGAGTTTCCGAATTATGGCAATTAAAAGCAATCCCACGACCATTTGATCCTCCTAGGGGCAGACTTTTCAAAACACATATTTGTAGTGCAATTGTAAGACCATTAACGATGCAAGTTTTCAGATTCCTAGGCCTAATAAATTCCGAATTATGGCAAGTAAAAGGATTGCCATGCCAGTATAATCTTCCTAGGGGCAGAATTGTCACAAAATCCATTTGTAGTGCAACTCTACGGTGCAAGACCATTCGCTATGCAAGTTTTCAGATTCCTAGGCGTAATAATTTCCGAATGATGGCAATTAAAAGCATTGCCACGACCATTTCATCCTCCTAGGGGCAGAATTTTCACAAAATCCATTGGTAGTGCAACTCTACGGTGCAAGACCATTCACTATGCAAGTTTTCAGATTCCTAGTCCTAATAGTTTCCAAATTATGGCAATTAAAAGCATTGTCACGCCCTTTTAATCCTCCGATTCCTAGGTCACATAGTTTCCGAATTATGGCAATTAAAAACATTGCCACGGTGGTTTAATCCTCCTGGGGGCAGAATCGTCACAATATCCATTTGTAGTGCAAGACCATTCACGATGCAAGTTTTCAGATTCCTAGGCCTTATAGTTTTCGAATTATGGCAATTAAAAGCATTGCCACGAGCATTTCATCTTCCTAGGGGCAGAATTTTCACAAAATCCATTTGTAGTGCAACTCTACAGTGTAAGACCATTCACGATGCAAGTTTTCAGATTCCTATGCCTAAGAGTTTCCGAATTATGGCAATTAAAAGCAATCCCACGACCATTTGATCCTCCTAGGGGCAGAATTTTCAAAACACATATTTGTAGTGCAACTGTAAGACCATTAACGATGCAAGTTTTCAGATTCCTAGGCCTAATAAATTCCGAATTATGGCTATTAAAAGCATTGCCATGACCATTTAATCCTCCTAGGGCAGAATTGTCGCAAAATCCATTTTTAAGGCAACTCTGCAGTGTAATGCCATTCACGATGCAAGTTTTCAGATTCCTAGGCCTAATAGTTTCCGAATTATGGCAATTAAAAGCATTGTCACGTCCTTTTAATCCCCCTATCCCTAAGTCACATAGTTTCCGAATTATGGCAATTAAAAGCATTGCCACGCTCGTTTAATCCTCCTGGGGGCAGAATCGTCACAAAATCCATTTGTAGTGCAAGACCATTCACTATGCAAGTTTTCAGATTCCTAGGCGTAATAATTTCCGAATTATGGCAATTAAAAGCATTGCCACGACCATTTCATCCTCCTAGGGGCAGAATTTTCACAAAATCCATTGGTAGTGCAACTCTACAGTGCAAGACCATTCACTATGCAAGTTTTCAGATTCCTAGGCGTAATAATTTCCGAATTATGGCAATTAAAAGCATTGTCACGCCCTTTTAATCCTCCTATTCCTAGGTCACATAGTTTTCAAATTATGGCAATTAAAAACATTTCCACGGTGGTTTAATCCTCCTGGGGGCAGAATCGTCACAAAATCCATTTGTAGTGCAAGACCATTCACAATGCAAGTTTTCAGATTCCTAGGCCTAATAGTTTCCGAATTATGACAATTAAAAGCATTGTCACGCCCTTTTAATCCTCCGATTCCTAGGTCACATAGTTTCCGAATTATGGCAATTAAAAACATTGCCACGGTGGTTTAATCCTCCTGGGGGCAGAATCGTCACAAAATCCATTTGTAGTGCAAGACCATTCACGATGCAAGTTTTCAGATTCCTAGGCCTTATAGTTTTCGAATTATGGCAATTAAAAGCATTGCCACGAGCATTTCATCTTCCTAGGGGCAGACTTTTCAAAACACATATTTGTAGTGCAATTGTAAGACCATTAACGATGCAAGTTTTCAGATTCCTAGGCCTAATAAATTCCGAATTATGGCAAGTAAAAGGATTGCCATGCCAGTATAATCTTCCTAGGGGCAGAATTGTCACAAAATCCATTTGTAGTGCAACTCTACAGTGTAAGACCATTCACGATGCAAGTTTTCAGGTTCCTAGGCCTAATAGTTTCCGAATTATGGCAATTAAAAGCATTGCCACGAGCATTTCATCCTCCTAGGGGCAGACTTTTCACAAAATCTATTTGTAGTGCAACTCTACAGTGTAAGACCATTCACGATGCAAGTTTTCAGATTCCTATGCCTAAGAGTTTCCGAATTATGGCAATTAAAAGCAATCCCACGACCATTTGATCCTCCTAGGGGCAGACTTTTCAAAACACATATTTGTAGTGCAATTGTAAGACCATTAACGATGCAAGTTTTCAGATTCCTAGGCCTAATAAATTCCGAATTAATGCAAGTAAAAGGATTGCCATGCCAGTATAATCTTCCTAGGGGCAGAATTGTCACAAAATCCATTTGTAGTGCAACTCTACAGTGTAAGACCATTCACGATGCAAGTTTTCAGGTTCCTAGGCCTAATAGTTTCCGAATTATGGCAATTAAAAGCATTGCCACGACCATTTCATCCTCCTAGGGGCAGAATTTTCACAAAATCTATTTGTAGTGCAACTCTACAGTGTAAGACCATTCACGATGCAAGTTTTCAGATTCCTATGCCTAAGAGTTTCCGAATTATGGCAATTAAAAGCAATCCCACGACCATTTGATCCTCCTAGGGGCAGACTTTTCAAAACACATATTTGTAGTGCAATTGTAAGACCATTAACGATGCAAGTTTTCAGATTCCTAGGCCTAATAATTTCCGAATTATGGCAATTAAAAGCATTGTCACGCCCTTTTAATCCTCCAATTCCTAGGTCACATAGTTTTCAAATTATGGCAATTAAAAACATTTCCACGGTGGTTTAATCCTCCTGGGGGCAGAATCGTCACAAAATCCATTTGTAGTGCAAGACCATTCACAATGCAAGTTTTCAGATTCCTAGGCCTAATAGTTTCCGAATTATGACAATTAAAAGCATTGTCACGCCCTTTTAATCCTCCGATTCCTAGGTCACATACTTTCCGAATTATGGCAATTAAAAACATTGCCACGGTGGTTTAATCCTCCTGGGGGCAGAATCGTCACAAAATCCATTTGTAGTGCAAGACCATTCACGATGCAAGTTTTCAGATTCCTAGGCCTTATAGTTTTCGAATTATGGCAATTAAAAGCATTGCCACGAGCATTTCATCTTCCTAGAGGCAGAATTTTCACAAAATCCATTTGTAGTGCAACTCTACAGTGTAAGACCATTCACGATGCAAGTTTTCAGATTCCTATGCCTAAGAGTTTCCGAATGATGGCAATTAAAAGCAATCCCACGACCATTTGATCCTCCTAGGGGCAGAATTTTCAAAACACATATTTGTAGTGCAACTGTAAGACCATTAACGATGCAAGTTTTCAGATTCCTAGGCCTAATAAATTCCGAATTATGGCAAGTAAAAGGATTGCCATGCCAGTATAATCTTCCTAGGGGCAGAATTGTCACAAAATCCATTTGTAGTGCAACTCTACAGTGTAAGACCATTCACGATGCAAGTTTTCAGGTTCCTAGGCCTAATAGTTTCCGAATTATGGCTATTAAAAGCATTGCCATGACCATTTAATCCTCCTAGGGGCAGAATTGTCGCAAAATCCATTTTTAAGGCAACTCTGCAGTGTAAGGCCATTCACGATGCAAGTTTTCAGATTCCTAGACCTAATAGTTTCCGAATTATGGCAATTAAAAGCATTGTCACGCCCTTTTAATCCTCCTATTCCTAGGTCACATAGTTTCCGAATTATGGCAATTAAAAACATTGCCACGGTGGTTTAATCCTTCTGGGGCAGAATCGATACAAAATCCATTTGTAGTGCAAGACCATTCACTATGCAAGTTTTCAGATTCCTAGGCGTAATAATTTCCGAATTATGGCAATTAAAAGCATTGCCACGACCATTTCATCGTCCTAGGGGCAGAATTTTCATAAAATCCATTGGTAGTGCAACTCTACAGTGCAAGCCCATTCACTATGCAAGTTTTCAGATTCCTAGTCCTAATAATTTCCGAATTATGGCAATTAAAAGCATTGTCACGCCCTTTTAATCCTCCTATTCCTAGGTCACATAGTTTTCAAATTATGGCAATTAAAAACATTTCCACGGTGGTTTAATCCTCCTGGGGGCAGAATCGTCACAAAATCCATTTGTAGTGCAAGACCATTCACAATGCAAGTTTTCAGATTCCTAGGCCTAATAGTTTCCAAATTATGACAATTAAAAGCATTGTCACGCCCTTTTAATCCTCCGATTCCTAGGTCACATAGTTTCCGAATTATGGCAATTAAAAACATTGCCACGGTGGTTTAATCCTCCTGGGGGCAGAATCGTCACAAAATCCATTTGTAGTGCAAGACCATTCACGATGCAAGTTTTCAGATTCCTAGGCCTTATAGTTTTCGAATTATGGCAATTAAAAGCATTGCCACGAGCATTTCATCTTCCTAGGGGCAGAATTTTCACAAAATCTATTTGTAGTGCAACTCTACAGTGTAAGACCATTCACGATGCAAGTTTTCAGATTCCTATGCCTAAGAGTTTCCGAATTATGGCAATTAAAAGCAATCCCACGACCATTTGATCCTCCTAGGGGCAGACTTTTCAAAACACATATTTGTAGTGCAACTGTAAGACCATTAACGATGCAAGTTTTCAGATTCCTAGGCCTAATAAATTCCGAATTATGGCAAGTAAAAGGATTGCCATGCCAGTATAATCTTCCTAGGGGCAGAATTGTCACAAAATCCATTTGTAGTGCAACTCTACAGTGTAAGACCATTCACGATGCAAGTTTTCAGGTTCCTAGGCCTAATAGTTTCCGAATTAAAGCAATTAAAAGCATTGCCACGACCATTTCATCCTCCTAGGTGCAGAATTTTCACAAAATCCATTGGTTTTGCAACTCTACGGTGCAAGACCATTCACTATGCAAGTTTTCAGATTCCTAGCCCTAATAGTTTCCGAATTATGACAATTAAAAGCATTGTCACGCACTTTTAATCCTCCGATTCCTAGGTCACATAGTTTCCGAATTATGGCAATTAAAAACATTGCCACGGTGGTTTAATCCTCCTGGGGGCAGAATCGTCACAAAATCCAATTGTAGTGCAAGACCATTCACTATGCAAGTTTTCAGATTCCTAGGCGTAATAATTTCCGAATTATGGCAATTAAAAGCATTGCCACGACCATTTCACCCTCCTAGGGGCAGAATTTTCACAAAATCCATTGGTAGTGCAAATCTACAGTGCAAGACCATTCACTATGCAAGTTTTCAGATTCCTAGGCGTAATAATTTCCGAATTATGGCAATTAAAAGCATTGTCACGCCCTTTTAATCCTCCAATTCCTAGGTCACATAGTTTTCAAATTATGGCAATTAAAAACATTTCCACGGTGGTTTAATCCTCCTGGGGGCAGAATCGTCACAAAATCCATTTGTAGTGCAAGACCATTCACAATGCAAGTTTTTAGATTCCTAGGCCTAATAGTTTCCGAATTATGACAATTAAAAGCATTGTCACGCCCTTTTAATCCTCCGATTCCTAGGTCACATAGTTTCCGAATTATGGCAATTAAAAACATTGCCACGGTGGTTTAATCCTCCTGGGGGCAGAATCGTCACAAAATCCATTTGTAGTGCAAGACCATTCACGATGCAAGTTTTCAGATTCCTAGGCCTTATGGTTTTCGAATTATGGCAATTAAAAGCATTGCCACGAGCATTTCATCTTCCTAGGGGCAGAATTTTCACAAAATCCATTTGTAGTGCAACTCTACAGTGTAAGACCATTCACGATGCAAGTTTTCAGATTCCTATGCCTAAGAGTTTCCGAATGATGGCAATTAAAAGCAATCCCACGACCATTTGATCCTCCTAGGGGCAGAATTTTCAAAACACATATTTGTAGTGCAACTGTAAGACCATTAACGATGCAAGTTTTCAGATTCCTAGGCCTAATAAATTCCGAATTATGGCAAGTAAAAGGATTGCCATGCCAGTATAATCTTCCTAGGGGCAGAATTGTCACAAAATCCATTTGTAGTGCAACTCTACAGTGTAAGACCATTCACGATGCAAGTTTTCAGGTTCCTAGGCCTAATAGTTTCCGAATTATGGCTATTAAAAGCATTGCCATGACCATTTAATCCTCCTAGGGGCAGAATTGTCGCAAAATCCATTTTTAAGGCAACTCTGCAGTGTAAGGCCATTCACGATGCAAGTTTTCAGATTCCTAGACCTAATAGTTTCCGAATTATGGCAATTAAAAGCATTGTCACGCCCTTTTAATCCCCCTATCCCTAAGTCACATAGTTTCCGAATTATGGCAATTAAAAACATTGCCACGGTGGTTTAATCCTCCTGGGGGCAGAATCGTCACAAAATCCATTTGTAGTGCAAGACCATTCACTATGCAAGTTTTCAGATTCCTAGGCGTAATAATTTCCGAATTATGGCAATTAAAAGCATTGCCACGACCATTTCATCCTCCTAGGGGCAGAATTTTCACAAAATCCATTGGTAGTGCAACTCTACAGTGCAAGACCATTCACTATGCAAGTTTTCAGATTCCTAGTCCTAATAGTTTCCGAATTATGGCAATTAAAAGCATTGTCACGCCCTTTTAATCCTCCTATTCCTAGGTCACATAGTTTCCGAATTATGGCAATTAAAAACATTGCCACGGTGGTTTAATCCTCCTGGGGGCAGAATCGTCACAAAATCCATTTGTAGTGCAAGACCATTCACTATGCAAGTTTTCAGATTCCTAGGCGTAATAATTTCCGAATTATGGCAATTAAAAGCATTGCCACGACCATTTCATCCTCCTTAGGGGCAGAATTTTCATAAAATCCATTGGTAGTGCAACTCTACAGTGCAAGACCATTCACTATGCAAGTTTTCAGATTCCTAGTCCTAATAATTTCCGAATTATGGCAATTAAAAGCATTGTCACGCCCTTTTAATCCTCCTATTCCTAGGTCACATAGTTTTCAAATTATGGCAATTAAAAACATTTCCACGGTGGTTTAATCCTCCTGGGGTCAGAATCGTCACAAAATCCATTTGTAGTGCAAGACCATTCACAATGCAAGTTTTCAGATTCCTAGGCCTAATAGTTTCCAAATTATGACAATTAAAAGCATTGTCACGCCCTTTTAATCCTCCGATTCCTAGGTCACATAGTTTCCGAATTATGGCAATTAAAAAATTGCCACGGGTGTTTAATCCTCCTGGGGGCAGAATCGTCACAAAATCCATTTGTAGTGCAAGACCATTCACGATGCAAGTTTTCAGATTCCTAGGCGTAATAATTTCCGAATTATGGCAATTAAAAGCATTGCCACGACCATTTCATCCTCCTAGGGGCAGAATTTTCATAAAATCCATTGGTAGTGCAACTCTACGGTGCAAGACCATTCACTATGCAAGTTTTCAGATTCCTAGGCCTAATAGTTTCCGAATTATGACAATTAAAAGCATTGTCACGCCCTTTTAATCCTCCGATTCCTAGGTCACATAGTTTCCGAATTATGGCAATTAAAAACATTGCCACGGTGGTTTAATCCTCCTGGGGGCAGAATCGTCACAAAATCCATTTGTAGTGCAAGACCATTCACGATGCAAGTTTTCAGATTCCTAGGCCTTATAGTTTTCGAATTATGGCAATTAAAAGCATTGCCACGAGCATTTCATCTTCCTAGGGGCAGAATTTTCACAAAATCCATTTGTAGTGCAACTCTACAGTGTAAGACCATTCACGATGCAAGTTTTCAGATTCCTATGCCTAAGAGTTTCCGAATGATGGCAATTAAAAGCAATCCCACGACCATTTGATCCTCCTAGGGGCAGAATTTTCAAAACACATATTTGTAGTGCAACTGTAAGACCATTAACGATGCAAGTTTTCAGATTCCTAGGCCTAATAAATTCCGAATTATGGCAAGTAAAAGGATTGCCATGCCAGTATAATCTTCCTAGGGGCAGAATTGTCACAAAATCCATTTGTAGTGCAACTCTACAGTGTAAGACCATTCACGATGCAAGTTTTCAGGTTCCTAGGCCTAATAGTTTCCGAATTATGGCTATTAAAAGCATTGCCATGACCATTTAATCCTCCTAGGGGCAGAATTGTCGCAAAATCCATTTTTAAGGCAACTCTGCAGTGTAAGGCCATTCACGATGCAAGTTTTCAGATTCCTAGACCTAATAGTTTCCGAATTATGGCAATTAAAAGCATTGTCACGCCCTTTTAATCCCCCTATCCCTAAGTCACATAGTTTCCGAATTATGGCAATTAAAAACATTGCCACGGTGGTTTAATCCTCCTGGGGGCAGAATCGTCACAAAATCCATTTGTAGTGCAAGACCATTCACTATGCAAGTTTTCAGATTCCTAGGCGTAATAATTTCCGAATTATGGCAATTAAAATCATTGCCACGACCATTTCATCCTCCTAGGGGCAGAATTTTCACAAAATCCATTGGTAGTGCAACTCTACAGTGCAAGACCATTCACTATGCAAGTTTTCAGATTCCTAGTCCTAATAGTTTCCGAATTATGGCAATTAAAAGCATTGTCACGCCCTTTTAATCCTCCTATTCCTAGGTCACATAGTTTCCGAATTATGGCAATTAAAAACATTGCCAAGGTGGTTTAATCCTCCTGGGGGCAGAATCGTCACAAAATCCATTTGTAGTGCAAGACCATTCACTATGCAAGTTTTCAGATTCCTAGGCGTAATAATTTCCGAATTATGGCAATTAAAAGCATTGCCACGACCATTTCATCCTCCTTAGGGGCAGAATTTTCATAAAATCCATTGGTAGTGCAACTCTACAGTGCAAGACCATTCACTATGCAAGTTTTCAGATTCCTAGTCCTAATAATTTCCGAATTATGGCAATTAAAAGCATTGTCACGCCCTTTTAATCCTCCTATTCCTAGGTCACATAGTTTTCAAATTATGGCAATTAAAAACATTTCCACGGTGGTTTAATCCTCCTGGGGTCAGAATCGTCACAAAATCCATTTGTAGTGCAAGACCATTCACAATGCAAGTTTTCAGATTCCTAGGCCTAATAGTTTCCAAATTATGACAATTAAAAGCATTGTCACGCCCTTTTAATCCTCCGATTCCTAGGTCACATAGTTTCCGAATTATGGCAATTAAAAAATTGCCACGGGTGTTTAATCCTCCTGGGGGCAGAATCGTCACAAAATCCATTTGTAGTGCAAGACCATTCACGATGCAAGTTTTCAGATTCCTAGGCGTAATAATTTCCGAATTATGGCAATTAAAAGCATTGCCACGACCATTTCATCCTCCTAGGGGCAGAATTTTCATAAAATCCATTGGTAGTGCAACTCTACGGTGCAAGACCATTCACTATGCAAGTTTTCAGATTCCTAGGCCTAATAGTTTCCGAATTATGACAATTAAAAGCATTGTCACGCCCTTTTAATCCTCCGATTCCTAGGTCACATAGTTTCCGAATTATGGCAATTAAAAACATTGCCACGGTGGTTTAATCATCCTGGGGGCAGAATCGTCACAAAATCCATTTGTAGTGCAAGACCATTCACGATGCAAGTTTTCAGATTCCTAGGCCTTATAGTTTTCGAATTATGGCAATTAAAAGCATTGCCACGAGCATTTCATCTTCCTAGGGGCAGAATTTTCACAAAATCCATTTGTAGTGCAACTCTACAGTGTAAGACCATTCACGATGCAAGTTTTCAGATTCCTATGCCTAAGAGTTTCCGAATGATGGCAATTAAAAGCAATCCCACGACCATTTGATCCTCCTAGGGGCAGAATTTTCAAAACACATATTTGTAGTGCAACTGTAAGACCATTAACGATGCAAGTTTTCAGATTCCTAGGCCTAATAAATTCCGAATTATGGCAAGTAAAAGGATTGCCATGCCAGTATAATCTTCCTAGGGGCAGAATTGTCACAAAATCCATTTGTAGTGCAACTCTACAGTGTAAGACCATTCACGATGCAAGTTTTCAGGTTCCTAGGCCTAATAGTTTCCGAATTATGGCTATTAAAAGCATTGCCATGACCATTTAATCCTCCTAGGGGCAGAATTGTCGCAAAATCCATTTTTAAGGCAACTCTGCAGTGTAAGGCCATTCAGGATGCAAGTTTTCAGATTCCTAGACCTAATAGTTTCCGAATTATGGCAATTAAAAGCATTGTCACGCCCTTTTAATCCCCATATCCCTAAGTCACATAGTTTCCGAATTATGGCAATTAAAAACATTGCCACGGTGGTTTAATCCTCCTGGGGGCAGAATCGTCACAAAATCCATTTGTAGTGCAAGACCATTCACTATGCAAGTTTTCAGATTCCTAGGCGTAATAATTTCCGAATTATGGCAATTAAAAGCATTGCCACGACCATTTCATCCTCCTAGGGGCAGAATTTTCACAAAATCCATTGGTAGTGCAACTCTACAGTGCAAGACCATTCACTATGCAAGTTTTCAGATTCCTAGTCCTAATAGTTTCCGAATTATGGCAATTAAAAGCATTGTCACGCCCTTTTAATCCTCCTATTCCTAGGTCACATAGTTTCCGAATTATGGCAATTAAAAACATTGCCACGGTGGTTTAATCCTCCTGGGGGCAGAATCGTCACAAAATCCATTTGTAGTGCAAGACCATTCACTATGCAAGTTTTCAGATTCCTAGGCGTAATAATTTCCGAATTATGGCAATTAAAAGCATTGCCACGACCATTTCATCCTCCTTAGGGGCAGAATTTTCATAAAATCCATTGGTAGTGCAACTCTACAGTGCAAGACCATTCACTATGCAAGTTTTCAGATTCCTAGTCCTAATAATTTCCGAATTATGGCAATTAAAAGCATTGTCACGCCCTTTTAATCCTCCTATTCCTAGGTCACATAGTTTTCAAATTATGGCAATTAAAAACATTTCCACGGTGGTTTAATCCTCCTGGGGTCAGAATCGTCACAAAATCCATTTGTAGTGCAAGACCATTCACAATGCAAGTTTTCAGATTCCTAGGCCTAATAGTTTCCAAATTATGACAATTAAAAGCATTGTCACGCCCTTTTAATCCTCCGATTCCTAGGTCACATAGTTTCCGAATTATGGCAATTAAAAAATTGCCACGGGTGTTTAATCCTCCTGGGGGCAGAATCGTCACAAAATCCATTTGTAGTGCAAGACCATTCACTATGCAAGTTTTCAGATTCCTAGGCCTAATAGTTTCCGAATTATGACAATTAAAAGCATTGCCACGACCATTTCATCCTCCTAGGGGCAGAATTTTCATAAAATCCATTGGTAGTGCAACTCTACGGTGCAAGACCATTCACTATGCAAGTTTTCAGATTCCTAGTCCTAATAATTTCCGAATTATGGCAATTAAAAGCATTGTCACGCCCTTTTAATCCTCCGATTCCTAGGTCACATAGTTTCCGAATTATGGCAATTAAAAAATTGCCACGGTTGTTTAATCCTCCTGGGGGCAGAATCGTCACAAAATCCATTTGTAGTGCAAGACCATTCACGATGCAAGTTTTCCTCCTATTCCTAGGTCACATAGTTTGCGAATTATGGCAATTAAAAACATTGCCACGGTGGTTTAATCCTCCTGAGGGCAGAATCGTCACAAAATCCATTTGTAGTGCAAGACCATTCACTATGCAAGTTTTCAGGTTCCTAGGCCTAATAGTTTCCGAATTATGGCTATTAAAAGCATTGCCATGACCATTTAATCCTCCTAGAGGCAGAATTGTCGCAAAATCCATTTTTAAGGCAACTCTGCAGTGTAATGCCATTCACGATGCAAGTTTTCAGATTCCTAGGCCTAATAGTTTCCGAATTATGGCAATTAAAAGCATTGTCACGTCCTTTTAATCCCCCTATCCCTAAGTCACATAGTTTCCGAATTATGGCAATTAAAAGCATTGCCAAGCTCGTTTAATCCTCCTGGAGCAGAATCGTCACAAAATCCATTTGTAGTGTAAGGCCATTCACGATGCAAGATTTCAGATTCCTAGGCCTAATAGTTTCCGAATTATGGCAACTAAAAACATTGCCACGGTCGATTAATCCTCCTGGGGGCAGAATCGTCACAAAATCCATTTGTAGTGCAAGACCATTCACTATGCAAGTTTTCAGATTCCTAGGCGTAATAAATTCCGAATTATGGCAATTAAAAGCATTGCCACGACCATTTCATCCTCCTAGAGGCAGAATTTTCACAAAATCCATTGGTAGTGCAACTCTACAGTGCAAGACCATTCACTATGCAAGTTTTCAGATTCCTAGTCCTAATAATTTCCGAATTATGGCAATTAAAAGCATTGTCACGCCCTTTTAATCCTCCTATTCCTAGGTCACATAGTTTTCAAATTATGGCAATTAAAAACATTTCCACGGTGGTTTAATCCTCCTGGGGTCAGAATCGTCACAAAATCCATTTGTAGTGCAAGACCATTCACAATGCAAGTTTTCAGATTCCTAGGCCTAATAGTTTCCAAATTATGACAATTAAAAGCATTGTCACGCCCTTTTAATCCTCCGATTCCTAGGTCACATAGTTTCCGAATTATGGCAATTAAAAAATTGCCACGGGTGTTTAATCCTCCTGGGGGCAGAATCGTCACAAAATCCATTTGTAGTGCAAGACCATTCACTATGCAAGTTTTCAGATTCCTAGGCCTAATAGTTTCCGAATTATGACAATTAAAAGCATTGCCACGACCATTTCATCCTCCTAGGGGCAGAATTTTCATAAAATCCATTGGTAGTGCAACTCTACGGTGCAAGACCATTCACTATGCAAGTTTTCAGATTCCTAGTCCTAATAATTTCCGAATTATGGCAATTAAAAGCATTGTCACGCCCTTTTAATCCTCCGATTCCTAGGTCACATAGTTTCCGAATTATGGCAATTAAAAAATTGCCACGGTTGTTTAATCCTCCTGGGGGCAGAATCGTCACAAAATCCATTTGTAGTGCAAGACCATTCACGATGCAAGTTTTCCTCCTATTCCTAGGTCACATAGTTTGCGAATTATGGCAATTAAAAACATTGCCACGGTGGTTTAATCCTCCTGAGGGCAGAATCGTCACAAAATCCATTTGTAGTGCAAGACCATTCACTATGCAAGTTTTCAGGTTCCTAGGCCTAATAGTTTCCGAATTATGGCTATTAAAAGCATTGCCATGACCATTTAATCCTCCTAGAGGCAGAATTGTCGCAAAATCCATTTTTAAGGCAACTCTGCAGTGTAATGCCATTCACGATGCAAGTTTTCAGATTCCTAGGCCTAATAGTTTCCGAATTATGGCAATTAAAAGCATTGTCACGTCCTTTTAATCCCCCTATCCCTAAGTCACATAGTTTCCGAATTATGGCAATTAAAAGCATTGCCAAGCTCGTTTAATCCTCCTGGAGCAGAATCGTCACAAAATCCATTTGTAGTGTAAGGCCATTCACGATGCAAGATTTCAGATTCCTAGGCCTAATAGTTTCCGAATTATGGCAACTAAAAACATTGCCACGGTCGATTAATCCTCCTGGGGGCAGAATCGTCACAAAATCCATTTGTAGTGCAAGACCATTCACTATGCAAGTTTTCAGATTCCTAGGCGTAATAAATTCCGAATTATGGCAATTAAAAGCATTGCCACGACCATTTCATCCTCCTAGAGGCAGAATTTTCACAAAATCCATTGGTAGTGCAACTCTACAGTGCAAGACCATTCACTATGCAAGTTTTCAGATTCCTAGTCCTAATAGTTTCCGAATTATGGCAATTAAAAGCATTGTCACGCCCTTTTAATCCTCCTATTCCTAGGTCACATAGTTTCCGAATTATGGCAATTAAAAACATTGCCACGGTGGTTTAATCCTCCTGGGGGCAGAATCGTCACAAAATCCATTTGTAGTGCAAGACCATTCACTATGCAAGTTTTCAGATTCCTGGGCGTAATAATTTCCGAATTATGGCAATTAAAAGCATTGCCACGACCATTTCATCCTCCTAGGGGCAGAATTTTCACAAAATCCATTGGTAGTGCAACTCTACGGTGCAAACCATTCACTATGCAAGTTTTCAGATTCCTAGTCCTAATATTTTCCGAATTATGGCAATTAAAAGCATTGTCACGCCCTTTTAATCCTCCGATTCCTAGGTCACATAGTTTCCGAATTATGGCAATTAAAAACATTGCCACGGTGGTTTAATCCTCCTGGGGGCAGAATCGTCACAATATCCATTTGTAGTGCAAGACCATTCACGATGCAAGTTTTCAGATTCCTAGGCCTTATAGTTTTTGAATTATGGCAATTAAAAGCATTGCCACGAGCATTTCATCTTCCTAGGGGCAGAATTGTCACAAAATCCATTTGTAGTGCAACTCTACAGTGTAAGACCATTCACGATGCAAGTTTTCAGGTTCCTAGGCCTAATAGTTTCCGAATTATGGCTATTAAAAGCATTGCCATGACCATTTAATCCTCCTAGGGGCAGAATTGTCGCAAAATCCATTTTTAAGGCAACTCTGCAGTGTAAGGCCATTCACGATGCAAGTTTTCAGATTCCTAGACCTAATAGTTTCCGAATTATGGCAATTAAAAGCATTGTCACGCCCTTTTAATCCCCCTATCCCTAAGTCACATAGTTTCCGAATTATGGCAATTAAAAACATTGCCACGGTGGTTTAATCCTCCTGGGGGCAGAATCGTCACAAAATCCATTTGTAGTGCAAGACCATTCACTATGCAAGTTTTCAGATTCCTAGGCGTAATAATTTCCGAATTATGGCAATTAAAAGCATTGCCACGACCATTTCATCCTCCTAGGGGCAGAATTTTCACAAAATCCATTGGTAGTGCAACTCTACAGTGCAAGACCATTCACTATGCAAGTTTTCAGATTCCTAGTCCTAATAGTTTCCGAATTATGGCAATTAAAAGCATTGTCACGCCCTTTTAATCCTCCTATTCCTAGGTCACATAGTTTCCGAATTATGGCAATTAAAAACATTGCCACGGTGGTTTAATCCTCCTGGGGGCAGAATCGTCACAAAATCCATTTGTAGTGCAAGACCATTCACTATGCAAGTTTTCAGATTCCTAGGCGTAATAATTTCCGAATTATGGCAATTAAAAGCATTGCCACGACCATTTCATCCTCCTTAGGGGCAGAATTTTCATAAAATCCATTGGTAGTGCAACTCTACAGTGCAAGACCATTCACTATGCAAGTTTTCAGATTCCTAGTCCTAATAATTTCCGAATTATGGCAATTAAAAGCATTGTCACGCCCTTTTAATCCTCCTATTCCTAGGTCACATAGTTTTCAAATTATGGCAATTAAAAACATTTCCACGGTGGTTTAATCCTCCTGGGGTCAGAATCGTCACAAAATCCATTTGTAGTGCAAGACCATTCACAATGCAAGTTTTCAGATTCCTAGGCCTAATAGTTTCCAAATTATGACAATTAAAAGCATTGTCACGCCCTTTTAATCCTCCGATTCCTAGGTCACATAGTTTCCGAATTATGGCAATTAAAAAATTGCCACGGGTGTTTAATCCTCCTGGGGGCAGAATCGTCACAAAATCCATTTGTAGTGCAAGACCATTCACGATGCAAGTTTTCAGATTCCTAGGCGTAATAATTTCCGAATTATGGCAATTAAAAGCATTGCCACGACCATTTCATCCTCCTAGGGGCAGAATTTTCATAAAATCCAATGGTAGTGCAACTCTACGGTGCAAGACCATTCACTATGCAAGTTTTCAGATTCCTAGTCCTAATAATTTCCGAATTATGGCAATTAAAAGCATTGTCACGCCCTTTTAATCCTCCGATTCCTAGGTCACATAGTTTCCGAATTATGGCAATTAAAAAATTGCCACGGTTGTTTAATCCTCCTGGGGGCAGAATCGTCACAAAATCCATTTGTAGTGCAAGACCATTCACGATGCAAGTTTTCCTCCTATTCCTAGGTCACATAGTTTGCGAATTATGGCAATTAAAAACATTGCCACGGTGGTTTAATCCTCCTGAGGGCAGAATCGTCACAAAATCCATTTGTAGTGCACGACCATTCACTATGCAAGTTTTCAGGTTCCTAGGCCTAATAGTTTCCGAATTATGGCTATTAAAAGCATTGCCATGACCATTTAATCCTCCTAGAGGCAGAATTGTCGCAAAATCCATTTTTAAGGCAACTCTGCAGTGTAATGCCATTCACGATGCAAGTTTTCAGATTCCTAGGCCTAATAGTTTCCGAATTATGGCAATTAAAAGCATTGTCACGTCCTTTTAATCCCCCTATCCCTAAGTCACATAGTTTCCGAATTATGGCAATTAAAAGCATTGCCAAGCTCGTTTAATCCTCCTGGAGCAGAATCGTCACAAAATCCATTTGTAGTGTAAGGCCATTCACGATGCAAGATTTCAGATTCCTAGGCCTAATAGTTTCCGAATTATGGCAACTAAAAACATTGCCACGGTCGATTAATCCTCCTGGGGGCAGAATCGTCACAAAATCCATTTGTAGTGCAAGACCATTCACTATGCAAGTTTTCAGATTCCTAGGCGTAATAAATTCCGAATTATGGCAATTAAAAGCATTGCCACGACCATTTCATCCTCCTAGAGGCAGAATTTTCACAAAATCCATTGGTAGTGCAACTCTACAGTGCAAGACCATTCACTATGCAAGTTTTCAGATTCCTAGTCCTAATAGTTTCCGAATTATGGCAATTAAAAGCATTGTCACGCCCTTTTAATCCTCCTATTCCTAGGTCACATAGTTTCCGAATTATGGCAATTAAAAACATTGCCACGGTGGTTTAATCCTCCTGGGGGCAGAATCGTCACAAAATCCATTTGTAGTGCAAGACCATTCACTATGCAAGTTTTCAGATTCCTGGGCGTAATAATTTCCGAATTATGGCAATTAAAAGCATTGCCACGACCATTTCATCCTCCTAGGGGCAGAATTTTCACAAAATCCATTGGTAGTGCAACTCTACGGTGCAAACCATTCACTATGCAAGTTTTCAGATTCCTAGTCCTAATATTTTCCGAATTATGGCAATTAAAAGCATTGTCACGCCCTTTTAATCCTCCGATTCCTAGGTCACATAGTTTCCGAATTATGGCAATTAAAAACATTGCCACGGTGGTTTAATCCTCCTGGGGGCAGAATCGTCACAATATCCATTTGTAGTGCAAGACCATTCACGATGCAAGTTTTCAGATTCCTAGGCCTTATAGTTTTTGAATTATGGCAATTAAAAGCATTGCCACGAGCATTTCATCTTCCTAGGGGCAGAATTTTCACAAAATCCATTTGTAGTGCAACTCTACAGTGTAAGACCATTCACGATGCAAGTTTTCAGATTCCTAGGCCTAATAGTTTCCGAATTATGACAATTAAAAGCATTGTCACGCCCTTTTAATCCTCCGATTCCTAGGTCACATAGTTTCCGAATTATGGCAATTAAAAAATTGCCACGGTGGTTTAATCCTCCTGGGGCAGAATCGTCACAAAATCCATTTGTAGTGCAAGACCATTCACGATGCAAGTTTTCGATTTCTAGGCCAAATAATTTCCGAATTATGGCAATCAAAAGCATTTCCACGACCATTTGATCGTCCTAGGGGCATAATTTTCACAAACACTGAGTGTAGTGCAACTCTACAGTGTAAGAGCATTCACGATGCAAGTTTTCAGGTTCCTAGGCCTTATAGTTTTCGAATTATGGCAATTAAAAGCATTGCCACGAGCATTTCATCTTCCTAGGGGCAGAATTTTCACAAAATCCATTTGTAGTGCAACTCTACAGTGTAAGACCATTCACGATGCAAGTTTTCAGATTCCTATGCCTAAGAGTTTCCGAATTATGGCAATTAAAAGCAATCCCACGACCATTTGATCCTCCTAGGGGCAGAATTTTCAAAACACATATTTGTAGTGCAACTGTAAGACCATTAACGATGCAAGTTTTCAGATTCCTAGGCCTAATAAATTCCGCATTATGGCAAGTAAAAGGATTGCCATGCCAGTATAATCTTCGTAGGGGCAGAATTGTCACAAAATCCATTTGTAGTGCAACTCTACACTGTAAGACCATTCACGATGCAAGTTTTCAGGTTCCTAGGCCTAATAGTTTCCGAATTATGGCTATTAAAAGCATTGCCATGACCATTTAATCCTCCTAGGGGCAGAATTGTCGCAAAATCCATTTTTAAGGCAACTCTGCAGTGTAATGCCATTCACGATGCAAGTTTTCAGATTCCTAGGCCTAATAGTTTCCGAATTATGGCAATTAAAAGCATTGTCACGTCCTTTTAATCCCCCTATCCCTAAGTCACATAGTTTCCGAATTATGGCAATTAAAAGCATTGCCACGCTCGCTTAATCCTCCTGGGGGCAGAATCGTCACAAAATCCATTTGTAGTGTAAGGCCATTCTCGATGCAAGATTTCAGATTCCTAGGCCTAATAGTTTCCGAATTATGGCAACTAAAAACATTGCCACGGTCGATTAATCCTCCTGGGGGCAGAATCGTCACAAAATCCATTTGTAGTGCAAGACCATTCACTATGCAAGTTTTCAGATTCCTAGGCGTAATAATTTCCGAATTATGGCAATTAAAAGCATTGCCACGACCATTTCATCCTCCTAGGGGCAGAATTTTCACAAAATCCATTGGTAGTGCAACTCTACAGTGCAAGACCATTCACTATGCAAGTTTTCAGATTCCTAGTCCTAATAGTTTCCGAATTATGGCAATTAAAAGCATTGTCACGCCCTTTTAATCCTCCTATTCCTAGGTCACATAGTTTCCGAATTATGGCAATTAAAAACATTGCCACGGTGGTTTAATCCTCCTGGGGGCAGAATCGTCACAAAATCCATTTGTAGTGCAAGACCATTCACTATGCAAGTTTTCAGATTCCTAGGCGTAATAATTTCCGAATTATGGCAATTAAAAGCATTGCCACGACCATTTCATCCTCCTAGGGGCAGAATTTTCACAAAATCCATTGGTAGTGCAACTCTACGGTGCAAGACCATTCACTATGCAAGTTTTCAGATTCCTAGTCCTAATAGTTTCTGAATTATGGGAATTAAAAGCATTGTCACGCCCTTTTAATCCTCCTATTCCTAGGTCACATAGTTTCCGAATTATGGCAATTAAAAACATTGCCACGGTGGTTTAATCCTCCTGGGGGCAGAATCGTCACAATATCCATTTGTAGTGCAAGACCATTCACGATGCAAGTTTTCAGATTCCTAGGCCTTATAGTTTTTGAATTATGGCAATTAAAAGCACTGCCACGAGCATTTCATCTTCCTAGGGGTAGAATTTTCACAAAATCCATTTGTAGTGCAACTCTACAGTGTAAGACCATTCACGATGCAAGTTTTCAGATTCCTAGGCCTAATAGTTTCCGAATTATGACAATTAAAAGCATTGTCACGCCCTTTTAATCCTCCGATTCCTAGGTCACATAGTTTCCGAATTATGGCAATTAAAAAATTGCCACGGTGGTTTAATCCTCCTGGGGGCAGAATCGTCACAAAATCCATTTGTAGTGCAAGTCCATTCACGATGCAAGTTTTCAGATTCCTAGGCCAAATAATTTCCGAATTATGGCAATCAAAAGCATTTCCACGACCATTTGATCGTCCTAGGGGCATAATTTTCACAAACACTGAGTGTAGTGCAACTCTACAGTGTAAGAGCATTCACGATGCAAGTTTTCAGGTTCCTAGGCCTAATAGTTTCCGAATTATGGCTATTAAAAGCATTGCCATGACCATTTAATCCTCCTAGGGGCAGAATTGTCGCAAAATCCATTTTTAAGGCAACTCTGCAGTGTAAGGCCATTCACGATGCAAGTTTTCAGATTCCTAGGCCTAATAGTTTCCGAATTATGGCAATTAAAAGCATTGTCACGCCCTTTTAATCCTCCTATTCCTAGGTCACATAGTTTGCGAATTATGGCAATTAAAAACATTGCCACGGTGGTTTAATCCTCCTGGGGGCAGAATCGTCACAAAATCCATTTGTAGTGCAAGACCATTCCCTATGCAAGTTTTCAGATTCCTAGGCATAATAATTTCCGAATTATGGCAATTAAAAGCATTGCCACGACCATTTCATCCTCCTAGGGGCAGAATTTTCACAAAATCCATTGGTAGTGCAACTCTACGGTGCAAGACCATTCACTATGCAAGTTTTCAGATTCCTAGTCCTAATAGTTTCTGAATTATGGGAATTAAAAGCATTGTCACGCCCTTTTAATCCTCCTATTCCTAGGTCACATAGTTTCCGAATTATGGCAATTAAAAACATTGCCACGGTGGTTTAATCCTCCTGGGGGCAGAATCGTCACAATATCCATTTGTAGTGCAAGACCATTCACGATGCAAGTTTTCAGATTCCTAGGCCTTATAGTTTTCGAATTATGGCAATTAAAAGCATTGCCACGAGCATTTCATCTTCCTAGGGGCAGAATTTTCACAAAATCCATTTGTAGTGCAACTCTACAGTGTAAGACCATTCACGATGCAAGTTTTCAGATTCCTATGCCTAAGAGTTTCCGAATTATGGCAATTAAAAGCAATCCCACGACCATTTGATCCTCCTAGGGGCAGAATTTTCAAAACACATATTTGTAGTGCAACTGTAAGACCATTAACGATGCAAGTTTTCAGATTCCTAGGCCTAATAAATTCCGAATTATGGCAAGTAAAAGGATTGCCATGCCAGTATAATCTTCGTAGGGGCAGAATTGTCACAAAATCCATTCGTAGTGCAACTCTACAGTGTAAGACCATTCACGATGCAAGTTTTCAGGTTCCTAGGCCTAATAGTTTCCGAATTATGGCTATTAAAAGCATTGCCATGACCATTTAATCCTCCTAGGGGCAGAATTGTCGCAAAATCCATTTTTAAGGCAACTCTGCAGTGTAATGCCATTCACGATGCAAGTTTTCAGATTCCTAGGCCTAATAGTTTCCGAATTATGGCAATTAAAAGCATTGTCACGTCCTTTTAATCCCCCTATCCCTAAGTCACATAGTTTCCGAATTATGGCAATTAAAAGCATTGCCACGCTCGCTTAATCCTCCTGGGGGCAGAATCGTCACAAAATCCATTTGTAGTGTAAGGCCATTCTCGATGCAAGATTTCAGATTCCTAGGCCTAATAGTTTCCGAATTATGGCAACTAAAAACATTGCCACGGTCGATTAATCCTCCTGGGGGCAGAATCGTCACAAAATCCATTTGTAGTGCAAGACCATTCACTATGCAAGTTTTCAGATTCCTAGGCGTAATAATTTCCGAATTATGGCAATTAAAAGCATTGCCACGACCATTTCATCCTCCTAGGGGCAGAATTTTCACAAAATCCATTGGTAGTGCAACTCTACAGTGCAAGACCATTCACTATGCAAGTTTTCAGATTCCTAGTCCTAATAGTTTCCGAATTATGGCAATTAAAAGCATTGTCACGCCCTTTTAATCCTCCTATTCCTAGGTCACATAGTTTCCGAATTATGGCAATTAAAAACATTGCCACGATGGTTTAGTCCTCCTGGGGGCAGAATCGTCACAAAATCCATTTGTAGTGCAAGACCATTCACTATGCAAGTTTTCAGATTCCTAGGCGTAATAATTTCCGAATTATGGCAATTAAAAGCATTGCCACGACCATTTCATCCTCCTAGGGGCAGAATTTTCACAAAATCCATTGGTAGTGCAACTCTACGGTGCAAGACCATTCACTATGCAAGTTTTCAGATTCCTAGTCCTAATAGTTTCCAAATTATGGCAATTAAAAGCATTGTCACGCCCTTTTAATCCTCCGATTCCTAGGTCACATAGTTTCCGAATTATGGCAATTAAAAACATTGCCACGGTGGTTTAATCCTCCTGGGGGCAGAATCGTCACAATATCCATTTGTAGTGCAAGACCATTCACGATGCAAGTTTTCAGATTCCTAGGCCTTATAGTTTTCGAATTATGGCAATTAAAAGCATTGCCACGAGCATTTCATCTTCCTAGGGGCAGAATTTTCACAAAATCCATTTGTAGTGCAACTCTACAGTGTAAGACCATTCACGATGCAAGTTTTCAGATTCCTATGCCTAAGAGTTTCCGAATTATGGCAATTAAAAGCAATCCCACGACCATTTGATCCTCCTAGGGGCAGAATTTTCAAAACACATATTTGTAGTGCAACTGTAAGACCATTAACGATGCAAGTTTTCAGATTCCTAGGCCTAATAAATTCCGAATTATGGCTATTAAAAGCATTGCCATGACCATTTAATCCTCCTAGGGCAGAATTGTCGCAAAATCCATTTTTAAGGCAACTCTGCAGTGTAATGCCATTCACGATGCAAGTTTTCAGATTCCTAGGCCTAATAGTTTCCGAATTATGGCAAATAAAAGCATTGTCACGTCCTTTTAATCCCCCTATCCCTAAGTCACATAGTTTCCGAATTATGGCAATTAAAAGCATTGCCACGCTCGTTTAATCCTCCTGGGGGCAGAATCGTCACAAAATCCATTTGTAGTGCAAGACCATTCACTATGCAAGTTTTCAGATTCCTAGGCGTAATAATTTCCGAATTATGGCAATTAAAAGCATTGCCACGACCATTTCATCCTCCTAGGGGCAGAATTTTCACAAAATCCATTGGTAGTGCAACTCTACAGTGCAAGACCATTCACTATGCAAGTTTTCAGATTCCTAGTCCTAATAGTTTCCGAATTATGGCAATTAAAAGCATGGTAACGCCCTTTTAAACCTCCTATTCCTAGGTCACATAGTTTCCGAATTATGGAAATTAAAAACATTGCCACGCTCGTTTAATCCTCCTGGAGGCAGAATTGGCAACTAAACGCATTGCCACGCCCATTTGATCCTCCTAGAAACAGAATTGTCACAAAATCCATTTGTAACGCAACTCTGCAGTGTGAGGCCATTCACGATGCAAGATTTCAGATTCTTAGGCCAAATAGTTTCCTAATTATGGCAATTAAAAGCATTGTCGCGCCCTTTTAATCCTCCTATTCCTAGGTAACATAGTTTCCGAATTATGGCAATTAAAAACATTGCCACGGTCGTTTAATCCTCCTAGGGGCAGAATCGTCACAAAATCCATTTGTAGTGCAACTCTACAGTGTAAGACCATTCACGATGCAAGTCCTGAAGACTTGCTAGGCCTAATAGTTTCCGAATTATGGCAATTAAAAGCATTGCCACGACCATTTCATCTTCCTAGGTGCAGAATTGTCACAAAATCCATTTGTAGTGCAACTCTACAGTGTAAGACCATTCACGATGCAAGTTTTCAGATTCCTATGCCTAAGAGTTTCCGAATTATGGCAATTAAAAGCAATGCCACGACCATTTGATTCTCCTAGGGGCAGAATTTTCAAAACACCTATTTGTAGTGTAACTGTAAGACCATTAACGATGCAAGTTTTCCGATTCCTAGGCCTAATAAATTCCGAATTATGACAAGTAAAAGGATTGCCATGCCTAGGTGCAGAAGTGTTACAAAATCCATTTGTAGTGCAACTCTACAGTGTAAAACCATTCACGATGCAAGTTTTCAGGTTACTAGGCCTAATAGTTTCCGAATTATGGCAATTAAAAGCATTGTCACGCGCGTTTAATCCTCCTGGGGGCAGAATCGTCACAAAATCCATTTGTAGTGCAAGACTATTCACTATGCAAGTTTTCAGATTCCTAGGCCTTATAGTTTCCGAATTATGGCAATTAATAGCATTGCCACGCCCATTTAGTCCTCCTAGGGGCGAAATTTTTACAAAATCCATTTGTAGAGCATCTATGCAGTATAAGATCATTTACGATGCAAGTTTTCAGATTCCTATGCCTAAGAGTTTCCGAATTATGGCAATTAAAAGCAATGCCATGACCATTTGATCCTCCTAGGGGCAGAATTTTCAAAACACCTATTTGTAGTGTAACTGTAAGACCATTAACGATGCAAGTTTTCAGATCCCTAGGCCTAATAAATTCCGAATTATGACAAGTAAAAGGATTGCCATGCCTAGGTGCAGAATTGTTACAAAATCCATTTGTAGTGCAACTCTACAGTGTAAAACCATTCACGATGCAAGTTTTCAGGTTACTAGGCCTAATAGTTTCCGAATTATGGCAATTAAAAGCATTGTCACGCGCGTTTAATCCTCCTGGGGGCGAAATTTTTACAAAATCCATTTGTAGTGCAACTATGCAGTGTAAGATCATTCACGATGCAAGTTTTCAGATTCCTAGACCAAATAGTTTCCGAATTATGGCAATTAAGAGCATGGTAACGCCCTTTTAAACCTCCTATTCCTAGGTCACATAGTTTCCGAATTATGGAAATTAAAAACATTGCCACGCTCGTTTAATCCTCCTGGAGGCAGAATTGCCAACTAAACGCATTGCCACGCCCATTTGATCCTCCTAGAAACAGAATTGTCACAAAACCCATTTGTAACCCAACTCTGCAGTGTAAGGCAATTCACGATGCAAGATTTCAGATTCCTAGGCCAAATAGTTTCCTAATTATGGCAATTAAAAGCATTGTCACGCCCTTTTAATCCTCCGATTCCTAGGTCACATAGTTTCCGAATTATGGCAATTAAAAACATTGCCACTGTCGCTTAATCCTCCAGGGGCAGAATCGTCACAAAATCCATTTGTAACGCAGTTCTTCAGCGTAAGACCATTCACGAGGCAAGCTTTCAGATTCCTAGGCCTTATAGTTTTCGAATTATGGCAATTAAAAGCATTGCCACGACCATTTCATCTTCCTAGGGGCAGAATTTTCACAAAATCCATTTGTAGTGCAACTCTACAGTGCAAGTTTTCAGATTCCTAGGCCTAATAAATTCCGAATTATGGCTATTAAAAGCATTGCCATGACCATTTAATCCTCCTAGGGGCAGAATTGTCGCAAAATCCATTTTTAAGGCAACTCTGCAGTGTAAGGCCATTCACGATGCAAGTTTTCAGATTCCTAGGCGTAATAATTTCCGAATTATGGCAATTAAAAGCATTGCCACGACCATTTCATCCTCCTAGGGGCAGAATTTTCACAAAATCCATTGGTAGTGCAACTCTACAGTGCAAGACCATTCACTATGCAAGTTTTCAGATTCCTAGTCCTAATAGTTTCCGAATTATGGCAATTAAAAGCATTGTCACGCCCTTTTAATCCTCCTATTCCTAGGTCACATAGTTTCCGAATTATGGCAATTAAAAACATTGCCACGGTGGTTTAATCCACCTGGGGGCAGAATCGTCACAAAATCCATTTGTAGTGCAAGACCATTCACTATGCAAGTTTTCAGATTCCTAGGCGTAATAATTTCCGAATTATGGCAATTAAAAGCATTGCCACGACCATTTCATCCTCCTAGGGGCAGAATTTTCACAAAATCCATTGGTAGTGCAACTCTACGGTGCAAGACCATTCACTATGCAAGTTTTCAGATTCCTAGTCCTAATAGTTTCCAAATTATGGCAATTAAAAGCATTGTCACGCCCTTTTAATCCTCCGATTCCTAGGTCACATAGTTTCCGAATTATGGCAATTAAAAACATTGCCACGGTGGTTTAATCCTCCTGGGGGCAGAATCGTCACAATATCCATTTGTAGTGCAAGACCATTCACGATGCAAGTTTTCAGATTCCTAGGCCTTATAGTTTTCGAATTATGGCAATTAAAAGCATTGCCACGAGCATTTCATCTTCCTAGGGGCAGAATTTTCACAAAATCCATTTGTAGTGCAACTCTACAGTGTAAGACCATTCACGATGCAAGTTTTCAGATTCCTATGCCTAAGAGTTTCCGAATTATGGCAATTAAAAGCAATCCCACGACCATTTGATCCTCCTAGGGGCAGAATTTTCAAAACACATATTTGTAGTGCAACTGTAAGACCATTAACGATGCAAGTTTTCAGATTCCTAGGCCTAATAAATTCCGAATTATGGCTATTAAAAGCATTGCCATGACCATTTAATCCTCCTAGGGCAGAATTGTCGCAAAATCCATTTTTGAGGCAACTCTGCAGTGTAATGCCATTCACGATGCAAGTTTTCAGATTCCTAGGCCTAATAGTTTCCGAATTATGGCAATTAAAAGCATTGTCACGTCCTTTTAATCCCCCTATCCCTAAGTCACATAGTTTCCGAATTATGGCAATTAAAAGCATTGCCACGCTCGTTTAATCCTCCTGGGGGCAGAATCGTCACAAAATCCATTTGTAGTGCAAGACCATTCACTATGCAAGTTTTCAGATTCCTAGGCGTAATAATTTCCGAATTATGGCAATTAAAAGCATTGCCACGACCATTTCATCCTCCTAGGGGCAGAATTTTCACAAAATCCATTGGTAGTGCAACTCTACAGTGCAAGACCATTCACTATGCAAGTTTTCAGATTCCTAGTCCTAATAGTTTCCGAATTATGGCAATTAAAAGCATGGTAACGCCCTTTTAAACCTCCTATTCCTAGGTCACATAGTTTCCGAATTATGGAAATTAAAAACATTGCCACACTCGTTTAATCCTCCTGGAGGCAGAATTGGCAACTAAACGCATTGCCACGCCCATTTGATCCTCCTAGAAACAGAATTGTCACAAAATCCATTTGTAACGCAACTCTGCAGTGTGAGGCCATTCACGATGCAAGATTTCAGATTCTTAGGCCAAATAGTTTCCTAATTATGGCAATTAAAAGCATTGTCGCGCCCTTTTAATCCTCCTATTCCTAGGTAACATAGTTTCCGAATTATGGCAATTAAAAACATTGCCACGGTCGTTTAATCCTCCTAGGGGCAGAATTGTCACAAAATCCATTTGTAGTGCAACTCTACAGTGTAAGACCATTCACGATGCAAGTCCTGAAGACTTGCTAGGCCTAATAGTTTCCGAATTATGGCAATTAAAAGCATTGCCACGACCATTTCATCTTCCTAGGTGCAGAATTGTCACAAAATCCATTTGTAGTGCAACTCTACAGTGTAAGACCATTCACGATGCAAGTTTTCAGATTCCTATGCCTAAGAGTTTCCGAATTATGGCAATTAAAAGCAATGCCACGACCATTTGATTCTCCTAGGGGCAGAATTTTCAAAACACCTATTTGTAGTGTAACTGTAAGACCATTAACGATGCAAGTTTTCCGATTCCTAGGCCTAATAAATTCCGAATTATGACAAGTAAAAGGATTGCCATGCCTAGGTGCAGAAGTGTTACAAAATCCATTTGTAGTGCAACTCTACAGTGTAAAACCATTCACGATGCAAGTTTTCAGGTTACTAGGCCTAATAGTTTCCGAATTATGGCAATTAAAACCATTGTCACGCGCGTTTAATCCTCCTGGGGGCAGAATCGTCACAAAATCCATTTGTAGTGCAAGACTATTCACTATGCAAGTTTTCAGATTCCTAGGCGTAATAATTTCCGAATTATGGCAATTAAAAGCATTGCCACGACCATTTCATCCTCCTAGGGGCAGAATTTTCACAAAATCCATTGGTAGTGCAACTCTACAGTGCAAGACCATTCACTATGCAAGTTTTCAGATTCCTAGTCCTAATAGTTTCCGAATTATGGCAATTAAAAGCATGGTAACGCCCTTTTAAACCTCCTATTCCTAGGTCACATAGTTTCCGAATTATGGCAATTAAAAGCATTGCCACGCTCGTGTAATCCTCCTGGGGGCAGAATCGTCACAAAATCCATTTGTAGTGCAAGACCATTCACTATGCAAGTTTTCAGATTCCTAGGCGTAATAATTTCCGAATTATGGCAATTAAAAGCATTGCCACGACCATTTCATCCTCCTAGGGCAGAATTTTCACAAAATCCATTGGTAGTGCAACTCTACAGTGCAAGACCATTCACTATGCAAGTTTTCAGATTCCTAGTCCTAATAGTTTCCGAATTATGGCAATTAAAAGCATGGTAACGCCCTTTTAAACCTCCTATTCCTAGGTCACATAGTTTCCGAATTATGGAAATTAAAAACATTGCCACGCTCGTTTAATCCTCCTGGAGGCAGAATTGGCAACTAAACGCATTGCCACGCCCATTTGATCCTCCTAGAAACAGAATTGTCACAAAATCCATTTGTAACGCAACTCTGCAGTGTGAGGCCATTCACGATGCAAGATTTCAGATTCTTAGGCCAAATAGTTTCCTAATTATGGCAATTAAAAGCATTGTCGCGCCCTTTTAATCCTCCTATTCCTAGGTAACATAGTTTCCGAATTATGGCAATTAAAAACATTGCCACGGTCGTTTAATCCTCCTAGGGGCAGAATCGTCACAAAATCCATTTGTGGTGCAACTCTACAGTGTAAGACCATTCACGATGCAAGTCCTGAAGACTTGCTAGGCCTAATAGTTTCCGAATTATGGCAATTAAAAGCATTGCCACGACCATTTCATCTTCCTAGGTGCAGAATTGTCACAAAATCCATTTGTAGTGCAACTCTACAGTGTAAGACCATTCACGATGCAAGTTTTCAGATTCCTATGCCTAAGAGTTTCCGAATTATGGCAATTAAAAGCAATGCCACGACCATTTGATCCTCCTAGGGGCAGAATTTTCAAAACACCTATTTGTAGTGTAACTGTAAGACCATTAACGATGCAAGTTTTCCGATTCCTAGGCCTAATAAATTCCGAATTATGACAAGTAAAAGGATTGCCATGCCTAGGTGCAGAAGTGTTACAAAATCCATTTGTAGTGCAACTCTACAGTGTAAAACCATTCACGATGCAAGTTTTCAGGTTACTAGGCCTAATAGTTTCCGAATTATGGCAATTAAAAGCATTGTCACGCGCGTTTAATCCTCCTGGGGGCAGAATCGTCACAAAATCCATTTGTAGTGCAAGACTATTCACTATGCAAGTTTTCAGATTCCTAGGCCTTATAGTTTCCGAATTATGGCAATTAAAAGCAATGCCATGACCATTTGATCCTCCTAGGGGCAGAATTTTCAAAACACCTATTTGTAGTGTAACTGTAAGACCATTAACGATGCAAGTTTTCAGATCCCTAGGCCTAATAAATTCCGAATTATGACAAGTAAAAGGATTGCCATGCCTAGGTGCAGAATTGTTACAAAATCCATTTGTAGTGCAACTCTACAGTGTAAAACCATTCACGATGCAAGTTTTCAGGTTACTAGGCCTAATAGTTTCCGAATTATGGCAATTAAAAGCATTGTCACGCGCGTTTAATCCTCCTGGGGGCGAAATTTTTACAAAATCCATTTGTAGTGCAACTATGCAGTGTAAGATCATTCACGATGCAAGTTTTCAGATTCCTAGACCAAATAGTTTCCGAATTATGGCAATTAAGAGCATGGTAACGCCCTTTTAAACCTCCTATTCCTAGGTCACATAGTTTCCGAATTATGGAAATTAAAAACATTGCCACGCTCGTTTAATCCTCCTGGAGGCAGAATTGGCAACTAAACGCATTGCCACGCCCATTTGATCCTCCTAGAAACAGAATTGTCACAAAACCCATTTGTAACCCAACTCTGCAGTGTAAGGCAATTCACGATGCAAGATTTCAGATTCCTAGGCCAAATAGTTTCCTAATTATGGCAATTAAAAGCATTGTCACGCCCTTTTAATCCTCCGATTCCTAGGTCACATAGTTTCCGAATTATGGCAATTAAAAACATTGCCACTGTCGCTTAATCCTCCAGGGGCAGAATCGTCACAAAATCCATTTGTAACGCAGTTCTGCAGCGTAAGACCATTCACGAGGCAAGCTTTCAGATTCCTAGGCCTTATAGTTTTCGAATTATGGCAATTAAAAGCATTGCCACGACCATTTCATCTTCCTAGGGGCAGAATTTTCACAAAATCCATTTGTAGTGCAACTCTACAGTGCAAGTTTTCAGATTCCTAGGCCTAATAAATTCCGAATTATGGCTATTAAAAGCATTGCCATGACCATTTAATCCTCCTAGGGGCAGAATTGTCGCAAAATCCATTTTTAAGGCAAC
This sequence comes from Myopa testacea, assembly GCA_949629155.1. NCBI lineage: Eukaryota > Metazoa > Arthropoda > Insecta > Diptera > Conopidae > Myopa > Myopa testacea. Next base: position 1,705,648 of record OX451349.1, on the reverse strand, counting down.
TCTGCAGTGTAAGGCCATTCACGATGCAAGTTTTCAGATTCCTAGGCGTAATAATTTCCGAATTATGGCAATTAAAAGCATTGCCACGACCATTTCATCCTCCTAGGGGCAGAATTTTCACAAAATCCATTGGTAGTGCAACTCTACAGTGTAAGACCATTCACGATGCAAGTTTTCGGATTCCTAGGCGTAATAATTTCCGAATTATGGCAATTAAAAGCATTGCCACGACCATTTCATCCTCCTAGGGGCAGAATTTTCACAAAATCCATTGGTAGTGCAACTCTACAGTGTAAGACCATTCACGATGCAAATTTACAGGTTCCTAGGCCTAATAGTTTCCGAATTATGGCTATTAAAAGCATTGCCATGACCATTTAATCCTCCTAGGGGCAGAATTGTCGCAAAATCCATTTTTAAGGCAACTCTGCAGTGTAAGGCCATTCACGATGCAAGTTTTCAGATTCCTAGGCGTAATAATTTCCGAATTATGGCAATTAAAAGCATTGCCACGACCATTTAATCCTCCTAGGGGCAGAATTTTCACAAAATCCATTGGTAGTGCAACTCTACAGTGTAAGACCATTCACGATGCAAATTTTCAGGTTCCTAGGCCTAATAGTTTCCGAATTATGGCTATTAAAAGCATTGCCATGACCATTTAATCCTCCTAGGGGCAGAATTGTCACAAAATCCATTTGTAGTGCAAGACCATTCACTATGCAAGTTTTCAGATTCCTAGTCCTAATAGTTTCCGAATTATGGCAATTAAAAGCATTGTCACGCCCTTTTAATCCTCCTATTCCTTGGTCACATAGTTTCCGAATTATGGCAGGTCAGAATCGTCACAAAATCCATTTGTAGTGTAAGGCCATTCACGATGCAAGATTTCAGATTCCTAGGCCTAATAGTTTCCGAATTATGGCAACTAAAAGCATTGCCACGCCCATTTAATCCTCCTGGGTTGAATTGTCACAAAATCCATTTGTAGTGCAACTCTGCAGTGTAAGGCCATTCACTATGCAAGATTTCAGATTTCTAGGACTAATAGTTTCCGAATTATGACAATTAGAAGCAATGTCACGACCATTTGATCCTCCTTTTAATCCTCCGATTCCTAGGTCACATAGTTTCCGAATTATGGCAATTAAAAACATTGCCACGGTGGTTTAATCCTTCTTGGGGCAGAATCGTCACAAAATCCATTTGTAGTGCAAGACCATTCACTATGCAAGTTTTCAGATTCCTAGGCGTAATAATTTCCGAATTATGGCAATTAAAAGCATTGCCACGACCATTTCACCCTCCTAGGGGCAGAATTTTCACAAAATCCACTGGTAGTGCAACTCTACATTGCAAGACCATTCACTATGCAAGTTTTCAGATTCCTAGTCCTAATAATTTCCGAATTATGGCAATTAAAAGCATTGCCACGACCATTTAATCCTCCTAGGGGCAGAATTGTCGCAAAATCCATTTTTAAGGCAACTCTGCAGTGTAAGGCCATTCACGATGCAAGTTTTCAGATTCCTAGGCGTAATAATTTCCGAATTATGGCAATTAAAAGCATTGCCACGACCATTTCATCCTCCTAGGGGCAGAATTTTCACAAAATCCATTGGTAGTGCAACTCTACAGTGTAAGACCATTCACGATGCAAATTTTCAGGTTCCTAGGCCTAATAGTTTCCGAATTATGGCTATTAAAAGCATTGCCATGACCATTTAATCCTCCTAGGGGCAGAATTGTCACAAAATCCATTTGTAGTGCAAGACCATTCACTATGCAAGTTTTCAGATTCCTAGTCCTAATAGTTTCCGAATTATGGCAATTAAAAGCATTGTCACGCCCTTTTAATCCTCCTATTCCTTGGTCACATAGTTTCCGAATTATGGCAGGTCAGAATCGTCACAAAATCCATTTGTAGTGTAAGGCCATTCACGATGCAAGATTTCAGATTCCTAGGCCTAATAGTTTCCGAATTATGGCAACTAAAAGCATTGCCACGCCCATTTAATCCTCCTGGGTTGAATTGTCACAAAATCCATTTGTAGTGCAACTCTGCAGTGTAAGGCCATTCACTATGCAAGATTTCAGATTTCTAGGACTAATAGTTTCCGAATTATGACAATTAGAAGCAATGTCACGACCATTTGATCCTCCTTTTAATCCTCCGATTCCTAGGTCACATAGTTTCCGAATTATGGCAATTAAAAACATTGCCACGGTGGTTTAATCCTTCTTGGGGCAGAATCGTCACAAAATCCATTTGTAGTGCAAGACCATTCACTATGCAAGTTTTCAGATTCCTAGGCGTAATAATTTCCGAATTATGGCAATTAAAAGCATTGCCACGACCATTTCACCCTCCTAGGGGCAGAATTTTCACAAAATCCACTGGTAGTGCAACTCTACAGTGCAAGACCATTCACTATGCAAGTTTTCAGATCCCTAGGCCTAATAAATTCCGAATTATGACAAGTAAAAGGATTGCCATGCCTAGGTGCAGAATTGTTACAAAATCCATTTGTAGTGCAACTCTACAGTGTAAAACCATTCACGATGCAAGTTTTCAGGTTACTAGGCCTAATAGTTTCCGAATTATGGCAATTAAAAGCATTGTCACGCGCGTTTAATCCTCCTGGGGGCGAAATTTTTACAAAATCCATTTGTAGTGCAACTATGCAGTGTAAGATCATTCACGATGCAAGTTTTCAGATTCCTAGACCAAATAGTTTCCGAATTATGGCAATTAAGAGCATGGTAACGCCCTTTTAAACCTCCTATTCCTAGGTCACATAGTTTCCGAATTATGGAAATTAAAAACATTGCCACGCTCGTTTAATCCTCCTGGAGGCAGAATTGGCAACTAAACGCATTGCCACGCCCATTTGATCCTCCTAGAAACAGAATTGTCACAAAACCCATTTGTAACCCAACTCTGCAGTGTAAGGCAATTCACGATGCAAGATTTCAGATTCCTAGGCCAAATAGTTTCCTAATTATGGCAATTAAAAGCATTGTCACGCCCTTTTAATCCTCCGATTCCTAGGTCACATAGTTTCCGAATTATGGCAATTAAAAACATTGCCACTGTCGCTTAATCCTCCAGGGGCAGAATCGTCACAAAATCCATTTGTAACGCAGTTCTGCAGCGTAAGACCATTCACGAGGCAAGCTTTCAGATTCCTAGGCCTTATAGTTTTCGAATTATGGCAATTAAAAGCATTGCCACGACCATTTCATCTTCCTAGGGGCAGAATTTTCACAAAATCCATTTGTAGTGCAACTCTACAGTGCAAGTTTTCAGATTCCTAGGCCTAATAAATTCCGAATTATGGCTATTAAAAGCATTGCCATGACCATTTAATCCTCCTAGGGGCAGAATTGTCGCAAAATCCATTTTTAAGGCAACTCTGCAGTGTAAGGCCATTCACGATGCAAGTTTTCAGATTCCTAGGCGTAATAATTTCCGAATTATGGCAATTAAAAGCATTGCCACGACCATTTCATCCTCCTAGGGGCAGAATTTTCACAAAATCCATTGGTAGTGCAACTCTACAGTGTAAGACCATTCACGATGCAAGTTTTCGGATTCCTAGGCGTAATAATTTCCGAATTATGGCAATTAAAAGCATTGCCACGACCATTTAATCCTCCTAGGGGCAGAATTGTCGCAAAATCCATTTTTAAGGCAACTCTGCAGTGTAAGGCCATTCACGATGCAAGTTTTCAGATTCCTAGGCGTAATAATTTCCGAATTATGGCAATTAAAAGCATTGCCACGACCATTTCATCCTCCTAGGGGCAGAATTTTCACAAAATCCATTGGTAGTGCAACTCTACAGTGTAAGACCATTCACGATGCAAGTTTTCAGATTCCTAGTCCTAATAATTTCCGAATTATGGCAATTAAAAGCATTGCCACGACCATTTAATCCTCCTAGGGGCAGAATTGTCGCAAAATCCATTTTTAAGGCAACTCTGCAGTGTAAGGCCATTCACGATGCAAGTTTTCAGATTCCTAGGCGTAATAATTTCCGAATTATGGCAATTAAAAGCATTGCCACGACCATTTCATCCTCCTAGGGGCAGAATTTTCACAAAATCCATTGGTAGTGCAACTCTACAGTGTAAGACCATTCACGATGCAAATTTTCAGGTTCCTAGGCCTAATAGTTTCCGAATTATGGCTATTAAAAGCATTGCCATGACCATTTAATCCTCCTAGGGGCAGAATTGTCACAAAATCCATTTGTAGTGCAAGACCATTCACTATGCAAGTTTTCAGATTCCTAGTCCTAATAGTTTCCGAATTATGGCAATTAAAAGCATTGTCACGCCCTTTTAATCCTCCTATTCCTTGGTCACATAGTTTCCGAATTATGGCAGGTCAGAATCGTCACAAAATCCATTTGTAGTGTAAGGCCATTCACGATGCAAGATTTCAGATTCCTAGGCCTAATAGTTTCCGAATTATGGCAACTAAAAGCATTGCCACGCCCATTTAATCCTCCTGGGTTGAATTGTCACAAAATCCATTTGTAGTGCAACTCTGCAGTGTAAGGCCATTCACTATGCAAGATTTCAGATTTCTAGGACTAATAGTTTCCGAATTATGACAATTAGAAGCAATGTCACGACCATTTGATCCTCCTTTTAATCCTCCGATTCCTAGGTCACATAGTTTCCGAATTATGGCAATTAAAAACATTGCCACGGTGGTTTAATCCTTCTTGGGGCAGAATCGTCACAAAATCCATTTGTAGTGCAAGACCATTCACTATGCAAGTTTTCAGATTCCTAGGCGTAATAATTTCCGAATTATGGCAATTAAAAGCATTGCCACGACCATTTCACCCTCCTAGGGGCAGAATTTTCACAAAATCCACTGGTAGTGCAACTCTACAGTGCAAGACCATTCACTATGCAAGTTTTCAGATCCCTAGGCCTAATAAATTCCGAATTATGACAAGTAAAAGGATTGCCATGCCTAGGTGCAGAATTGTTACAAAATCCATTTGTAGTGCAACTCTACAGTGTAAAACCATTCACGATGCAAGTTTTCAGGTTACTAGGCCTAATAGTTTCCGAATTATGGCAATTAAAAGCATTGTCACGCGCGTTTAATCCTCCTGGGGGCGAAATTTTTACAAAATCCATTTGTAGTGCAACTATGCAGTGTAAGATCATTCACGATGCAAGTTTTCAGATTCCTAGACCAAATAGTTTCCGAATTATGGCAATTAAGAGCATGGTAACGCCCTTTTAAACCTCCTATTCCTAGGTCACATAGTTTCCGAATTATGGAAATTAAAAACATTGCCACGCTCGTTTAATCCTCCTGGAGGCAGAATTGGCAACTAAACGCATTGCCACGCCCATTTGATCCTCCTAGAAACAGAATTGTCACAAAACCCATTTGTAACCCAACTCTGCAGTGTAAGGCAATTCACGATGCAAGATTTCAGATTCCTAGGCCAAATAGTTTCCTAATTATGGCAATTAAAAGCATTGTCACGCCCTTTTAATCCTCCGATTCCTAGGTCACATAGTTTCCGAATTATGGCAATTAAAAACATTGCCACTGTCGCTTAATCCTCCAGGGGCAGAATCGTCACAAAATCCATTTGTAACGCAGTTCTGCAGCGTAAGACCATTCACGAGGCAAGCTTTCAGATTCCTAGGCCTTATAGTTTTCGAATTATGGCAATTAAAAGCATTGCCACGACCATTTCATCTTCCTAGGGGCAGAATTTTCACAAAATCCATTTGTAGTGCAACTCTACAGTGCAAGTTTTCAGATTCCTAGGCCTAATAAATTCCGAATTATGGCTATTAAAAGCATTGCCATGACCATTTAATCCTCCTAGGGGCAGAATTGTCGCAAAATCCATTTTTAAGGCAACTCTGCAGTGTAAGGCCATTCACGATGCAAGTTTTCAGATTCCTAGGCGTAATAATTTCCGAATTATGGCAATTAAAAGCATTGCCACGACCATTTCATCCTCCTAGGGGCAGAATTTTCACAAAATCCATTGGTAGTGCAACTCTACAGTGTAAGACCATTCACGATGCAAGTTTTCGGATTCCTAGGCGTAATAATTTCCGAATTATGGCAATTAAAAGCATTGCCACGACCATTTCATCCTCCTAGGGGCAGAATTTTCACAAAATCCATTGGTAGTGCAACTCTACAGTGTAAGACCATTCACGATGCAAATTTACAGGTTCCTAGGCCTAATAGTTTCCGAATTATGGCTATTAAAAGCATTGCCATGACCATTTAATCCTCCTAGGGGCAGAATTGTCGCAAAATCCATTTTTAAGGCAACTCTGCAGTGTAAGACCATTCACTATGCAAGTTTTCAGATTCCTAGGCGTAATAATTTCCGAATTATGGCAATTAAAAGCATTGCCACGACCATTTCACCCTCCTAGGGGCAGAATTTTCACAAAATCCATTGGTAGTGCAACTCTACAGTGCAAGACCATTCACTATGCAAGTTTTCAGATTCCTAGTCCTAATAATTTCCGAATTATGGCAATTAAAAGCATTGTCACGCCCTTTTAATCCTCCTATTCCTAGGCCTAATAGTTTCCGAATTATGGCAACTAAAAACATTTCCACGGTGGTTTAATCCTCCTGGGGGCAGATTCGTCACAAAATCCATTTGTAGTGCAAGACCATTCACTATGCAAGTTTTCAGATTCCTAGGCGTAATAATTTCCGAATTATGGCAATTAAAAGCATTGCCACGACCATTTCATCCTCCTAGGGGCAGAATTTTCACAAAATCCATTGGTAGTGCAACTCTACGGTGCAAGACCATTCACTATGCAAGTTTTCAGATTCCTAGTCCTAATAGTTTCCGAATTATGGCTGTTAAAAGCATTGTCACGCCCTTTTAATCCTCCGATTCCTAGGTCACATAGTTTCCGAATTATGGCAATTAAAAACATTGCCACGGTGGTTTAATCCTCCTTGGGGCAGAATCGTCACAAAATCCATTTGTAGTGCAAGACCATTCACTATGCAAGTTTTCAGATTCCTAGGCCTAATAGTTTCCGAATTATGACAATTAAAAGCATTGTCACGCCCTTTTAATCCTCCGATTCCTAGGTCACATAGTTTCCGAATTATGGCAATTAAAAAATTGCCACGGTGGTTTAATCCTCCTGGGGGCAGATTCGTCACAAAATCCATTTGTAGTGCAAGACCATTCACTATGCAAGTTTTCAGATTCCTAGGCGTAATAATTTCCGAACTATGGCGATTAAAAGCATTGCCACGACCATTTCATCCTTCTAGGGGCAGAATTTTCATAAAATCCATTGGTAGTGCAACTCTACAGTGCAAGACCATTCACTATGCAAGTTTTCAGATTCCTAGTCCTAATAATTTCCGAATTGTGGCAATTAAAAGCATTGTCACGCCCTTTTAATCCTCCTATTCCTAGGCCTAATAGTTTCCGAATTATGGCAACTAAAAACATTTCCACGGTGGTTTAATCCTCCTGGGGGCAGATTCGTCACAAAATCCATTTGTAGTGCAAGACCATTTACTATGCAAGTTTTCAGATTCCTAGGCGTAATAATTTCCGAATTATGGCAATTAAAAGCATTGGCACGACCATTTCATCCTCCTAGGGGCAGAATTTTCACAAAATCCATTGGTAGTGCAACTCTACGGTGCAAGACCATTCACTATGCAAGTTTTCAGATTCCTAGTCCTAATAGTTTCCGAATTATGGCAATTAAAAGCATTGTCACGCCCTTTTAATCCTCCGATTCCTAGGACACATAGTTTCCGAATTATGGCAATTAAAAACATTGCCACGGTGGTTTAATCCTCCTGGGGGCAGAATCGTCACAAAATCCATTTGTAGTGCAAGACCATTCACGATGCAAGTTTTCAGATTCCTAGGCCAAATAATTTCCGAATTATGGCAATCAAAAGCATTTCCACGACCATTTGATCCTCCTAGGGGCATAATTTTCACAAACACTGAGTGTAGTGCAACTCTACAGTGTAAGAGCATTCACGATGCAAGTTTTCAGGTTCCTAGGCCTAATAGTTTCCGAATTATGGCTATTAAAAGCATTGCCATGACCATTTAATCCTCCTAGGGGCAGAATTGTCGCAAAATCCATTTTTAAGGCAACTCTGCAGTGTAAGGCCATTCACGATGCAAGTTTTCAGATTCCTAGGCCAAATAGTTTCCGAATTATGGCAATTAAAAGCTGGTAACGCCCTTTTAAACCTCCTATTCCTAGGTCACATAGTTTCCGAATTATGGAAATTAAAAACATTGCCACGCTCGTTTAATCCTCCTGGAGGCAGAATTGGCAACTAAACGCATTGCCACGCCCATTTGATCCTCCTAGAAACAGAATTGTCACAAAATCCATTTGTAACGCAACTCTGCAGTGTAAGGCCATTCACGATGCAAGATTTCAGATTCCTAGGCCAAATAGTTTCCGAATTATGGCAATTAAAAACATTGCCACGGTGGTTTAATCCTCCTGGGGGCAGAATCGTCACAAAATCCATTTGTAGTGCAAGACCATTCACTATGCAAGTTTTCAGATTCCTAGGCGTAATAATTTCCGAATTATGGCAATTAAAAACATTGCCACGAGCATTTCATCCTCCTAGGGGCAGAATTTTCACAAAATCCATTTGTAGTGCAACTCTACAGTGTAAGACCATTCACGATGCAAGTTTTCAGGTTCCTAGGCCTAATAGTTTCCGAATTATGGCTATTAAAAGCATTGCCATGACCATTTAATCCTCCTAGGGGAAGAATTGTCGCAAAATCCATTTTTAAGGCAACTCCGCAGTGTAAGGCCATTCACGATGCAAGTTTTTAGATTCCTAGGCCCAATAGTTTCCGAATTATGGCAATTAAAAGCATTGTCACGCCCTTTTAATCCTCCGATTCCTAGGACACATAGTTTCCGAATTATGGCAATTAAAAACATTGCCACGGTGGTTTAATCCTCCTGGGGGCAGAATCGTCACAAAATCCATTTGTAGTGCAAGACCATTCACGATGCAAGTTTTCAGATTCCTAGGCCAAATAATTTCCGAATTATGGCAATCAAAAGCATTTCCACGACCATTTGATCCTCCTAGGGGCATAATTTTCACAAACACTGAGTGTAGTGCAACTCTACAGTGTAAGAGCATTCACGATGCAAGTTTTCAGGTTCCTAGGCCTAATAGTTTCCGAATTATGGCTATTAAAAGCATTGCCATGACCATTTAATCCTCCTAGGGGCAGAATTGTCGCAAAATCCATTTTTAAGGCAACTCTGCAGTGTAAGGCCATTCACGATGCAAGTTTTCAGATTCCTAGGCCAAATAGTTTCCGAATTATGGCAATTAAAAGCTGGTAACGCCCTTTTAAACCTCCTATTCCTAGGTCACATAGTTTCCGAATTATGGAAATTAAAAACATTGCCACGCTCGTTTAATCCTCCTGGAGGCAGAATTGGCAACTAAACGCATTGCCACGCCCATTTGATCCTCCTAGAAACAGAATTGTCACAAAATCCATTTGTAACGCAACTCTGCAGTGTAAGGCCATTCACGATGCAAGATTTCAGATTCCTAGGCCAAATAGTTTCCGAATTATGGCAATTAAAAACATTGCCACGGTGGTTTAATCCTCCTGGGGGCAGAATCGTCACAAAATCCATTTGTAGTGCAAGACCATTCACTATGCAAGTTTTCAGATTCCTAGGCGTAATAATTTCCGAATTATGGCAATTAAAAACATTGCCACGAGCATTTCATCCTCCTAGGGGCAGAATTTTCACAAAATCCATTTGTAGTGCAACTCTACAGTGTAAGACCATTCACGATGCAAGTTTTCAGGTTCCTAGGCCTAATAGTTTCCGAATTATGGCTATTAAAAGCATTGCCATGACCATTTAATCCTCCTAGGGGAAGAATTGTCGCAAAATCCATTTTTAAGGCAACTCCGCAGTGTAAGGCCATTCATGATGCAAGTTTTTAGATTCCTAGGCCCAATAGTTTCCGAATTATGGCAATTAAAAGCATTGTCACGCCCTTTTAATCCTCCTATTCCTAGGTCACATAGTTTCCGAATTATGGCAATTAAAAACATTGCCACGGTGGTTTAATCCTCCTGGGGGCAGAATCGTCACAAAATCCATTTGTAGTGCAAGACCATTCACTATGCAAGTTTTCAGATTCCTAGTCCTAATAATTTCCGAATTATGGCAATTAAAAGCATTGTCACGCCCTTTTAATCCTCCTATTCCTAGGTCACATAGTTTCCGAATTATGGCAATTAAAAACATTGCCACGGTGGTTTAATCCTCCTGGGGGCAGAATCGTCACAAAATCCATTTGTAGTGCAAGACCATTCACTATGCAAGTTTTCAGATTCCTAGGCGTAATAATTTCCGAATTATGGCAATTAAAAGCATTGCCACGACCATTTCACCCTCCTAGGGGCAGAATTTTCACAAAATCCATTTGTAGTGCAACTCTACAGTGTAAGACCATTCACGATGCAAGTTTTCAGGTTCCTAGGCCTAATAAATTCCGAATTATGTCAAGTAAAAGGATTGCCATGCCAGTATAATCTTCCTAGGGGCAGAATTGTCACAAAATCCATTTGTAGTGCAACTCTACAGTGTAAGACCATTCACGATGCAAGTTTTCAGGTTCCTAGGCCTAATAGTTTCCGAATTATGGCTATTAAAAGCATTGCCATGACCATTTAATCCTCCTAGGGGAAGAATTGTCGCAAAATCCATTTTTAAGGCAACTCTGCAGTGTAAGGCCATTCACGAGGAAAGTTTTTAGATTCCTAGGCCTAATAGTTTCCGAATTATGGCAATTAAAAGCATTGTCACGCCCTTTTAATCCTCCTATTCCTAGGTCACATAGTTTCCGAATTATGGCAATTAAAAACATTGCCACGGTGGTTTAATCCTCCTGGGGGCAGAATCGTCACAAAATCCATTTGTAGTGCAAGACCATTCACTATGCAAGTTTTCAGATTCCTAGGCGTAATAATTTCCGAATTATGGCAATTAAAAGCATTGCCACGACCATTTCATCCTCCTAGGGGCAGAATTTTCATAAAATCCATTGGTAGTGCAACTCTACAGTGCAAGACCATTCACTATGCAAGTTTTCAGATTCCTAGTCCTAATAATTTCCGAATTATGGCAATTAAAAGCATTGTCACGCCCTTTTAATCCTCCTATTCCTAGGCCTAATAGTTTCCGAATTATGGCAACTAAAAACATTTCCACGGTGGTTTAATCCTCCTGGGGGCAGATTCGTCACAAAATCCATTTGTAGTGCAAGACCATTCACTATGCAAGTTTTCAGATTCCTAGGCGTAATAATTTCCGAATTATGGCAATTAAAAGCATTGCCACGACCATTTCATCCTCCTAGGGGCAGAATTTTCACAAAATCCATTAGTAGTGCAACTCTGCGGTGCAAGACCATTCACTATGCAAGTTTTCAGATTCCTAGTCCTAATAGTTTCCGAATTATGGCAATTAAAAGCATTGTCACGCCCTTTTAATCCTCCTATTCCTAGGTCACATAGTTTCCGAATTATGGCAATTAAAAACATTGCCACGGTGGTTTAATCCTCCTGGGGGCAGAATCGTCACAAAATCCATTTGTAGTGCAAGACCATTCACTATGCAAGTTTTCAGATTCCTAGGCGTAATAATTTCCGAATTATGGCAATTAAAAGCATTGCCACGACCATTTCACCCTCCTAGGGGCAGAATTTTCACAAAATCCATTTGTAGTGCAACTCTGCAGTGTAAGGCCATTCACGATGCAAGTTTTCAGGTTACTAGGCCTAATAGTTTCCGAATTATGGCAATTAAAAGCATTGTCACGCGCGTTTAATCCTCCTATTCCTAGGTCACATAGTTTCCGAATTATGGCAATTAAAAACATTGCCACGGTGGTTTAATCCTCCTGGGGGCAGAATCGTCACAAAATCCATTTGTAGTGCAAGACCATTCACTATGCAAGTTTTCAGATTCCTAGGCGTAATAATTTCCGAATTATGGCAATTAAAAGCATTGCCACGACCATTTCACCCTCCTAGGGGCGAAATTTTTACAAAATCCATTTGTAGTGCAACTATGCAGTGTAAGATCATTCACGATGCAAGTTTTCAGATTCCTAGACCAAATAGTTTCCGAATTATGGCAATTAAGAGCATGGTAACGCCCTTTTAAACCTCCTATTCCTAGGTCACATAGTTTCCGAATTATGGAAATTAAAAACATTGCCACGCTCGTTTAATCCTCCTGGAGGCAGAATTGGCAACTAAACGCATTGCCACGCCCATTTGATCCTCCTAGAAACAGAATTGTCACAAAACCCATTTGTAACCCAACTCTGCAGTGTAAGGCAATTCACGATGCAAGATTTCAGATTCCTAGGCCAAATAGTTTCCTAATTATGGCAATTAAAAGCATTGTCACGCCCTTTTAATCCTCCGATTCCTAGGTCACATAGTTTCCGAATTATGGCAATTAAAAACATTGCCACTGTCGCTTAATCCTCCAGGGGCAGAATCGTCACAAAATCCATTTGTAGTGCAAGACCATTCACTATGCAAGTTTTCAGATTCCTAGTCCTAATAATTTCCGAATTATGGCAATTAAAAGCATTGCCACGACCATTTCATCCTCCTAGGGGTAGAATTTTCACAAAATCCATTGGTAGTGCAACTCCACAATGCAAGACCATTCACTATGCAAGTTTTCATATTCCTAGTCCTAATAGTTTCCGAATTATGGCAATTAAAAGCATTGTCACGCCCTTTTAATCCTCCTATTCCTAGGTCACATAGTTTCCGAATTATGGCAATTAAAAACCTTGCCACGGTCGTTTAATCCTCCTGGGGGCAGAATCGTCACAAAATCCATTTGTAGTGCAAGACCATTCACTATGCAAGTTTTCAGATTCCTAGGCCTAATAGTTTCCGAATTATGGCAATTAAAAGCATTGCCACGACTATTTAGTCCTCCTTGGGCAGAATTGTCACAAAATCCATTTGTAACGCAGTTCTGCAGCGTAAGACCATTCACGAGGCAAGTTTTCAGATTCCTAGGCCTTATAGTTTTCGAATTATGGCAATTAAAAGCATTGCCACGACCATTTCATCTTCCTAGGGGCAGAATTTTCACAAAATCCATTTGTAGTGCAACTCTACAGTGCAAGTTTTCAGATTCCTAGGCCTAATAAATTCCGAATTATGGCTATTAAAAGCATTGCCATGACCATTTAATCCTCCTAGGGGCAGAATTGTCGCAAAATCCATTTTTAAGGCAACTCTGCAGTGTAAGGCCATTCACGATGCAAGTTTTCAGATTCCTAGGCGTAATAATTTCCGAATTATGGCAATTAAAAGCATTGCCACGACCATTTCATCCTCCTAGGGGCAGAATTTTCACAAAATCCATTGGTAGTGCAACTCTACAGTGTAAGACCATTCACGATGCAAGTTTTCAGATTCCTAGGCGTAATAATTTCCGAATTATGGCAATTAAAAGCATTGCCACGACCATTTCATCCTCCTAGGGGCAGAATTTTCACAAAATCCATTGGTAGTGCAACTCTACAGTGTAAGACCATTCACGATGCAAATTTTCAGGTTCCTAGGCCTAATAGTTTCCGAATTATGGCTATTAAAAGCATTGCCATGACCATTTAATCTTCCTAGGGGCAGAATTGTCGCAAAATCCATTTTTAAGGCAACTCTGCAGTGTAAGGCCATTCACGATGCAAGTTTTCAGATTCCTAGGCGTAATAATTTCCGAATTATGGCAATTAAAAGCATTGCCACGACCATTTCATCCTCCTAGGGGCAGAATTTTCACAAAATCCATTGGTAGTGCAACTCTACAGTGTAAGACCATTCACGATGCAAATTTTCAGGTTCCTAGGCCTAATAGTTTCCGAATTATGGCTATTAAAAGCATTGCCATGACCATTTAATCCTCCTAGGGGCAGAATTGTCACAAAATCCATTTGTAGTGCAAGACCATTCACTATGCAAGTTTTCAGATTCCTAGTCCTAATAGTTTCCGAATTATGGCAATTAAAAGCATTGTCACGCCCTTTTAATCCTCCTATTCCTTGGTCACATAGTTTCCGAATTATGGCAGGTCAGAATCGTCACAAAATCCATTTGTAGTGTAAGGCCATTCACGATGCAAGATTTCAGATTCCTAGGCCTAATAGTTTCCGAATTATGGCAACTAAAAGCATTGCCACGCCCATTTAATCCTCCTGGGTTGAATTGTCACAAAATCCATTTGTAGTGCAACTCTGCAGTGTAAGGCCATTCACTATGCAAGATTTCAGATTCCTAGGCCTAATAGTTTCCGAATTATGGCAACTAAAAACATTGCCACGGTCGATTAATCCTCCTGGGGGCAGAATCGTCACAAAATCCATTTGTAGTGCAAGACCATTCACTATGCAAGTTTTCAGATTCCTAGGCGTAATAATTTCCGAATTATGGCAATTAAAAGCATTGCCACGACCATTTCATCCTCCTAGGGGCAGAATTTTCACAAAATCCATTGGTAGTGCAACTCTACAGTGCAAGACCATTCACTATGCAAGTTTTCAGATTCCTAGTCCTAATAGTTTCCGAATTATGGCAATTAAAAGCATTGTCACGCCCTTTTAATCCTCCTATTCCTAGGTCACATAGTTTCCGAATTATGGCAATTAAAAACATTGCCACGGTGGTTTAATCCTCCTGGGGGCAGAATCGTCACAAAATCCATTTGTAGTGCAAGACCATTCACTATGCAAGTTTTCAGATTCCTAGGCGTAATAATTTCCGAATTATGGCGATTAAAAGCATTGCCATGACCATTTAATCCTCCTAGGGGCAGAATTGTCGCAAAATCCATTTTTAAGGCAACTCTGCAGTGTAAGGCCATTCACGATGCAAGTTTTCAGATTCCTAGGCCTAATAGTTTCCGAATTATGGCAATTAAAAGCATTGTCACGCCCTTTTAATCCTCCTATTCCTAGGTCACATAGTTTCCGAATTATGGCAATTAAAAACATTGCCACGGTGGTTTAATCCTTCTGGGGCAGAATCGTCACAAAATCCATTTGTAGTGCAAGACCATTCACTATGCAAGTTTTCAGATTCCTAGGCGTAATAATTTCCGAATTATGGCGATTAAAAGCATTGCCATGACCATTTAATCCTCCTAGGGGCAGAATTGTCGCAAAATCCATTTTTAAGGCAACTCTGCAGTGTAAGGCCATTCACGATGCAAGTTTTCAGATTCCTAGGCCTAATAGTTTCCGAATTATGGCAATTAAAAGCATTGTCACGCCCTTTTAATCCTCCTATTCCTAGGTCACATAGTTTCCGAATTATGGCAATTAAAAACATTGCCACGGTCGATTAATCCTCCTGGGGGCAGAATCGTCACAAAATCCATTTGTAGTGCAAGACCATTCACTATGCAAGTTTTCAGATTCCTAGGCGTAATAATTTCCGAATTATGGCAATTAAAAGCATTGCCACGACCATTTCATCCTCCTAGGGGCAGAATTTTCATAAAATCCATTGGTAGTGCAACTCTACAGTGCAAGCCGATTCACTATGCAAGTTTTCAGATTCCTAGTCCTAATAATTTCCGAATTATGGCAATTAAAAGCATTGTCACGCCCTTTTAATCCTCCGATTCCTAGGTCACATAGTTTCCGAATTATGGCAATTAAAAACATTGCCACGGTGGTTTAATCCTCCTGGGGGCAGAATCGTCACAAAATCCATTTGTAGTGCAAGACCATTCACTATGCAAGTTTTCAGATTCCTAGGCGTAATAATTTCCGAATTATGGCAATTAAAAGCATTGCCACGACCATTTCACCCTCCTAGGGGCAGAATTTTCACAAAATCCATTTGTAGTGCAACTCTACAGTGTAAGACCATTCACGATGCAAGTTTTCAGGTTCCTAGGCCTAATAAATTCCGAATTATGTCAAGTAAAAGGATTGCCATGCCAGTATAATCTTCCTAGGGGCAGAATTGTCACAAAATCCATTTGTAGTGCAACTCTACAGTGTAAGACCATTCACGATGCAAGTTTTCAGGTTCCTAGGCCTAATAGTTTCCGAATTATGGCTATTAAAAGCATTGCCATGACCATTTAATCGTCCTAGGGGAAGAATTGTCGCAAAATCCATTTTTAAGGCAACTCTGCAGTGTAAGGCCATTCACGAGGAAAGTTTTTAGATTCCTAGGCCTAATAGTTTCCGAATTATGGCAATTAAAAGCATTGTCACGCCCTTTTAATCCTCCTATTCCTAGGTCACATAGTTTCCGAATTATGGCAATTAAAAACATTGCCACGGTGGTTTAATCCTCCTGGGGGCAGAATCGTCACAAAATCCATTTGTAGTGCAAGACCATTCACTATGCAAGTTTTCAGATTCCTAGGCGTAATAATTTCCGAATTATGGCAATTAAAAGCATTGCCACGACCATTTCATCCTCCTAGGGGCAGAATTTTCATAAAATCCATTGGTAGTGCAACTCTACAGTGCAAGACCATTCACTATGCAAGTTTTCAGATTCCTAGTCCTAATAATTTCCGAATTATGGCAATTAAAAGCATTGTCACGCCCTTTTAATCCTCCTATTCCTAGGCCTAATAGTTTCCGAATTATGGCAACTAAAAACATTTCCACGGTGGTTTAATCCTCCTGGGGGCAGATTCGTCACAAAATCCATTTGTAGTGCAAGACCATTCACTATGCAAGTTTTCAGATTCCTAGGCGTAATAATTTCCGAATTATGGCAATTAAAAGCATTGCCACGACCATTTCATCCTCCTAGGGGCAGAATTTTCACAAAATCCATTAGTAGTGCAACTCTGCGGTGCAAGACCATTCACTATGCAAGTTTTCAGATTCCTAGTCCTAATAGTTTCCGAATTATGGCAATTAAAAGCATTGTCACGCCCTTTTAATCCTCCTATTCCTAGGTCACATAGTTTCCGAATTATGGCAATTAAAAACATTGCCACGGTGGTTTAATCCTCCTGGGGGCAGAATCGTCACAAAATCCATTTGTAGTGCAAGACCATTCACTATGCAAGTTTTCAGATTCCTAGGCGTAATAATTTCCGAATTATGGCAATTAAAAGCATTGCCACGACCATTTCACCCTCCTAGGGGCAGAATTTTCACAAAATCCATTTGTAGTGCAACTCTGCAGTGTAAGGCCATTCACGATGCAAGTTTTCAGGTTACTAGGCCTAATAGTTTCCGAATTATGGCAATTAAAAGCATTGTCACGCGCGTTTAATCCTCCTATTCCTAGGTCACATAGTTTCCGAATTATGGCAATTAAAAACATTGCCACGGTGGTTTAATCCTCCTGGGGGCAGAATCGTCACAAAATCCATTTGTAGTGCAAGACCATTCACTATGCAAGTTTTCAGATTCCTAGGCGTAATAATTTCCGAATTATGGCAATTAAAAGCATTGCCACGACCATTTCACCCTCCTAGGGGCGAAATTTTTACAAAATCCATTTGTAGTGCAACTATGCAGTGTAAGATCATTCACGATGCAAGTTTTCAGATTCCTAGACCAAATAGTTTCCGAATTATGGCAATTAAGAGCATGGTAACGCCCTTTTAAACCTCCTATTCCTAGGTCACATAGTTTCCGAATTATGGAAATTAAAAACATTGCCACGCTCGTTTAATCCTCCTGGAGGCAGAATTGGCAACTAAACGCATTGCCACGCCCATTTGATCCTCCTAGAAACAGAATTGTCACAAAACCCATTTGTAACCCAACTCTGCAGTGTAAGGCAATTCACGATGCAAGATTTCAGATTCCTAGGCCAAATAGTTTCCTAATTATGGCAATTAAAAGCATTGTCACGCCCTTTTAATCCTCCGATTCCTAGGTCACATAGTTTCCGAATTATGGTAATTAAAAACATTGCCACTGTCGCTTAATCCTCCAGGGGCAGAATCGTCACAAAATCCATTTGTAGTGCAAGACCATTCACTATGCAAGTTTTCAGATTCCTAGGCGTAATAATTTCCGAATTATGGCAATTAAAAGCATTGCCACGACCATTTCACCCTCCTAGGGGCGAAATTTTTACAAAATCCATTTGTAGTGCAACTATGCAGTGTAAGATCATTCACGATGCAAGTTTTCAGATTCCTAGACCAAATAGTTTCCGAATTATGGCAATTAAGAGCATGGTAACGCCCTTTTAAACCTCCTATTCCTAGGTCACATAGTTTCCGAATTATGGAAATTAAAAACATTGCCACGCTCGTTTAATCCTCCTGGAGGCAGAATTGGCAACTAAACGCATTGCCACGCCCATTTGATCCTCCTAGAAACAGAATTGTCACAAAACCCATTTGTAACCCAACTCTGCAGTGTAAGGCAATTCACGATGCAAGATTTCAGATTCCTAGGCCAAATAGTTTCCTAATTATGGCAATTAAAAGCATTGTCACGCCCTTTTAATCCTCCTATTCCTAGGTCACATAGTTTCCGAATTATGGCAATTAAAAACATTGCCACGGTGGTTTAATCCTCCTGGGGGCAGAATCGTCACAAAATCCATTTGTAGTGCAAGACCATTCACTATGCAAGTTTTCAGATTCCTAGGCGTAATAATTTCCGAATTATGGCGATTAAAAGCATTGCCATGACCATTTAATCCTCCTAGGGGCAGAATTGTCGCAAAATCCATTTTTAAGGCAACTCTGCAGTGTAAGGCCATTCACGATGCAAGTTTTCAGATTCCTAGGCCTAATAGTTTCCGAATTATGGCAATTAAAAGCATTGTCACGCCCTTTTAATCCTCCTATTCCTAGGTCACATAGTTTCCGAATTATGGCAATTAAAAACATTGCCACGGTGGTTTAATCCTTCTGGGGCAGAATCGTCACAAAATCCATTTGTAGTGCAAGACCATTCACTATGCAAGTTTTCAGATTCCTAGGCGTAATAATTTCCGAATTATGGCGATTAAAAGCATTGCCATGACCATTTAATCCTCCTAGGGGCAGAATTGTCGCAAAATCCATTTTTAAGGCAACTCTGCAGTGTAAGGCCATTCACGATGCAAGTTTTCAGATTCCTAGGCCTAATAGTTTCCGAATTATGGCAATTAAAAGCATTGTCACGCCCTTTTAATCCTCCTATTCCTAGGTCACATAGTTTCCGAATTATGGCAATTAAAAACATTGCCACGGTGGTTTAATCCTTCTGGGGCAGAATCGTCACAAAATCCATTTGTAGTGCAAGACCATTCACTATGCAAGTTTTCAGATTCCTAGGCGTAATAATTTCCGAATTATGGCAATTAAAAGCATTGCCACGACCATTTCATCCTCCTAGGGGCAGAATTTTCATAAAATCCATTGGTAGTGCAACTCTACAGTGCAAGCCGATTCACTATGCAAGTTTTCAGATTCCTAGTCCTAATAATTTCCGAATTATGGCAATTAAAAGCATTGTCACGCCCTTTTAATCCTCCGATTCCTAGGTCACATAGTTTCCGAATTATGGCAATTAAAAACATTGCCACGGTGGTTTAATCCTCCTGGGGGCAGAATCGTCACAAAATCCATTTGTAGTGCAAGACCATTCACGATGCAAGTTTTCAGATTCCTAGGCCTTATAGTTTTCGAATTATGGCAATTAAAAGCATTGCCACGAGCATTTCATCTTCCTAGGGGCAGAATTTTCACAAAATCTATTTGTAGTGCAACTCTACAGTGTAAGACCATTCACGATGCAAGTTTTCAGATTCCTATGCCTAAGAGTTTCCGAATTATGGCAATTAAAAGCAATCCCACGACCATTTGATCCTCCTAGGGGCAGACTTTTCAAAACACATATTTGTAGTGCAACTGTAAGACCATTAACGATGCAAGTTTTCAGATTCCTAGGCCTAATAAATTCCGAATTATGGCAAGTAAAAGGATTGCCATGCCAGTATAATCTTCCTAGGGGCAGAATTGTCACAAAATCCATTTGTAGTGCAACTCTACAGTGTAAGACCATTCACGATGCAAGTTTTCAGGTTCCTAGGCCTAATAGTTTCCGAATTAAAGCAATTAAAAGCATTGCCACGACCATTTCATCCTCCTAGGGGCAGAATTTTCACAAAATCCATTGGTTTTGCAACTCTACGGTGCAAGACCATTCACTATGCAAGTTTTTAGATTCCTAGCCCTAATAGTTTCCGAATTATGACAATTAAAAGCATTGTCACGCACTTTTAATCCTCCGATTCCTAGGTCACATAGTTTCCGAATTATGGCAATTAAAAACATTGCCACGGTGGTTTAATCCTCCTGGGGGCAGAATCGTCACAAAATCCATTTGTAGTGCAAGACCATTCACTATGCAAGTTTTCAGATTCCTAGGCGTAATAATTTCCGAATTATGGCAATTAAAAGCATTGCCACGACCATTTCACCCTCCTAGGGGCAGAATTTTCACAAAATCCATTGGTAGTGCAAATCTACAGTGCAAGACCATTCACTATGCAAGTTTTCAGATTCCTAGGCGTAATAATTTCCGAATTATGGCAATTAAAAGCATTGTCACGCCCTTTTAATCCTCCAATTCCTAGGTCACATAGTTTTCAAATTATGGCAATTAAAAACATTTCCACGGTGGTTTAATCCTCCTGGGGGCAGAATCGTCACAAAATCCATTTGTAGTGCAAGACCATTCACAATGCAAGTTTTCAGATTCCTAGGCCTAATAGTTTCCGAATTATGACAATTAAAAGCATTGTCACGCCCTTTTAATCCTCCGATTCCTAGGTCACATAGTTTCCGAATTATGGCAATTAAAAACATTGCCACGGTGGTTTAATCCTCCTGGGGGCAGAATCGTCACAAAATCCATTTGTAGTGCAAGACCATTCACGATGCAAGTTTTCAGATTCCTAGGCCTTATAGTTTTCGAATTATGGCAATTAAAAGCATTGCCACGAGCATTTCATCTTCCTAGGGGCAGAATTTTCACAAAATCCATTTGTAGTGCAACTCTACAGTGTAAGACCATTCACGATGCAAGTTTTCAGATTCCTATGCCTAAGAGTTTTCGAATGATGGCAATTAAAAGCAATCCCACGACCATTTGATCCTCCTAGGGGCAGAATTTTCAAAACACATATTTGTAGTGCAACTGTAAGACCATTAACGATGCAAGTTTTCAGATTCCTAGGCCTAATAAATTCCGAATTATGGCAAGTAAAAGGATTGCCATGCCAGTATAATCTTCCTAGGGGCAGAATTGTCACAAAATCCATTTGTAGTGCAACTCTACAGTGTAAGACCATTCACGATGCAAGTTTTCAGGTTCCTAGGCCTAATAGTTTCCGAATTATGGCTATTAAAAGCATTGCCATGACCATTTAATCCTCCTAGGGGCAGAATTGTCGCAAAATCCATTTTTAAGGCAACTCTGCAGTGTAAGGCCATTCACGATGCAAGTTTTCAGATTCCTAGACCTAATAGTTTCCGAATTATGGCAATTAAAAGCATTGTCACGCCCTTTTAATCCTCCTATTCCTAGGTCACATAGTTTCCGAATTATGGCAATTAAAAACATTGCCACGGTGGTTTAATCCTTCTGGGGCAGAATCGTCACAAAATCCATTTGTAGTGCAAGACCATTCACTATGCAAGTTTTCAGATTCCTAGGCGTAATAATTTCCGAATTATGGCAATTAAAAGCATTGCCACGACCATTTCATCCTCCTAGGGGCAGAATTTTCATAAAATCCATTGGTAGTGCAACTCTACAGTGCAAGACCATTCACTATGCAAGTTTTCAGATTCCTAGTCCTAATAATTTCCGAATTATGGCAATTAAAAGCATTGTCACGCCCTTTTAATCCTCCTATTCCTAGGTCACATAGTTTTCAAATTATGGCAATTAAAAACATTTCCACGGTGGTTTAATCCTCCTGGGGGCAGAATCGTCACAAAATCCATTTGTAGTGCAAGACCATTCACAATGCAAGTTTTCAGATTCCTAGGCCTAATAGTTTCCAAATTATGACAATTAAAAGCATTGTCACGCCCTTTTAATCCTCCTATTCCTAGGTCACATAGTTTCCGAATTATGGCAATTAAAAAATTGCCACGGGTGTTTAATCCTCCTGGGGGCAGAATCGTCACAAAATCCATTTGTAGTGCAAGACCATTCACGATGCAAGTTTTCAGATTCCTAGGCGTAATAATTTCCGAATTATGGCAATTAAAAGCATTGCCACGACCATTTCATCCTCCTAGGGGCAGAATTTTCATAAAATCCATTGGTAGTGCAACTCTACGTGCAAGACCATTCACTATGCAAGTTTTCAGATTCCTAGTCCTAATAATTTCCGAATTATGGCAATTAAAAGCATTGTCACGCCCTTTTAATCCTCCGATTCCTAGGTCACATAGTTTCCGAATTATGGCAATTAAAAAATTGCCACGGTTGTTTAATCCTCCTGGGGGCAGAATCGTCACAAAATCCATTTGTAGTGCAAGACCATTCACGATGCAAGTTTTCCTCCTATTCCTAGGTCACATAGTTTGCGAATTATGGCAATTAAAAACATTGCCACGGTGGTTTAATCCTCCTGAGGGCAGAATCGTCACAAAATCCATTTGTAGTGCAAGACCATTCACTATGCAAGTTTTCAGGTTCCTAGGCCTAATAGTTTCCGAATTATGGCTATTAAAAGCATTGCCATGACCATTTAATCCTCCTAGAGGCAGAATTGTCGCAAAATCCATTTTTAAGGCAACTCAGTGTAATGCTGCAGTGTAATGCCATTCACGATGCAAGTTTTCAGATTCCTAGGCCTAATAGTTTCCGAATTATGGCAATTAAAAGCATTGTCACGTACTTTTAATCCCCCTATCCCTAAGTCACATAGTTTCCGAATTATGGCAATTAAAAGCATTGCCAAGCTCGTTTAATCCTCCTGGAGCAGAATCGTCACAAAATCCATTTGTAGTGCAAGACCATTCACTATGCAAGTTTTCAGATTCCTAGGCGTAATAATTTCCGAATTATGGCAATTAAAAGCATTGCCACGAGCATTTCATCTTCCTAGGGGCAGAATTTTCACAAAATCCATTTGTAGTGCAACTCTACAGTGTAAGACCATTCACGATGCAAGTTTTCAGATTCCTAGGCCTAATAGTTTCCGAATTATGACAATTAAAAGCATTGTCACGCCCTTTTAATCCTCCGATTCCTAGGTCACATAGTTTCCGAATTATGGCAATTAAAAACATTGCCACGGTGGTTTAATCCTCCTGGGGGCAGAATCGTCACAATATCCATTTGTAGTGCAAGACCATTCACGATGCAAGTTTTCAGATTCCTAGGCCTTATAGTTTTTGAATTATGGCAATTAAAAGCATTGCCACGACCATTTCATCTTCCTAGGGGTAGAATTTTCACAAAATCCATTTGTAGTGCAACTCTACAGTGTAAGACCATTCACGATGCAAGTTTTCAGATTCCTAGGCCTAATAGTTTCCGAATTATGACAATTAAAAGCATTGTCACGCCCTTTTAATCCTCCGATTCCTAGGTCACATAGTTTCCGAATTATGGCAATTAAAAAATTGCCACGGTGGTTTAATCCTCCTGGGGGCAGAATCGTCACAAAATCCATTTGTAGTGCAAGACCATTCACGATGCAAGTTTTCAGATTCCTAGGCCAAATAATTTCCGAATTATGGCAATCAAAAGCATTTCCACGACCATTTGATCGTCCTAGGGGCATAATTTTCACAAACACTGAGTGTAGTGCAACTCTACAGTGTAAGAGCATTCACGATGCAAGTTTTCAGGTTCCTAGGCCTAATAGTTTCCGAATTATGGCTATTAAAAGCATTGCCATGACCCTTTAATCCTCCTAGGGGCAGAATTGTCGCAAAATCCATTTTTAAGGCAACTCTGCAGTGTAAGGCCATTCACGATGCAAGTTTTCAGATTCCTAGGCCTAATAGTTTCCGAATTATGGCAATTAAAAGCATTGTCACGCCCTTTTAATCCTCCTATTCCTAGGTCACATAGTTTGCGAATTATGGCAATTAAAAACATTGCCACGGTGGTTTAATCCTCCTGGGGGCAGAATCGTCACAAAATCCATTTGTAGTGCAAGACCATTCCCTATGCAAGTTTTCAGATTCCTAGGCATAATAATTTCCGAATTATGGCAATTAAAAGCATTGCCACGACCATTTCATCCTCCTAGGGGCAGAATTTTCACAAAATCCATTGGTAGTGCAACTCTACGGTGCAAGACCATTCACTATGCAAGTTTTCAGATTCCTAGTCCTAATAGTTTCCGAATTATGGCAATTAAAAGCATTGTCACGCCCTTTTAATCCTCCGATTCCTAGGTCACATAGTTTCCGAATTATGGCAATTAAAAACATTGCCACGGTGGTTTAATCCTCCTGGGGGCAGAATCGTCACAATATCCATTTGTAGTGCAAGACCATTCACGATGCAAGTTTTCAGATTCCTAGGCCTTATAGTTTTCGAATTATGGCAATTAAAAGCATTGCCACGAGCATTTCATCTTCCTAGGGGCAGAATTTTCACAAAATCCATTTGTAGTGCAACTCTACAGTGTAAGACCATTCACGATGCAAGTTTTCAGATTCCTATGCCTAAGAGTTTCCGAATTATGGCAATTAAAAGCAATCCCACGACCATTTGATCCTCCTAGGGGCAGAATTTTCAAAACACATATTTGTAGTGCAACTGTAAGACCATTAACGATGCAAGTTTTCAGATTCCTAGGCCTAATAAATTCCGAATTATGGCTATTAAAAGCATTGCCATGACCATTTAATCCTCCTAGGGGCAGAATTGTCGCAAAATCCATTTTTAAGGCAACTCTGCAGTGTAATGCCATTCACGATGCAAGTTTTCAGATTCCTAGGCCTAATAGTTTCCGAATTATGGCAATTAAAAGCATTGTCACGTCCTTTTAATCCCCCTATCCCTAAGTCACATAGTTTCCGAATTATGGCAATTAAAAGCATTGCCACGCTCGCTTAATCCTCCTGGGGGCTGAATCGTCACAAAATCCATTTGTAGTGTAAGGCCATTCTCGATGCAAGATTTCAGATTCCTAGGCCTAATAGTTTCCGAATTATGGCAACTAAAAACATTGCCACGGTCGATTAATCCTCCTGGGGGCAGAATCGTCACAAAATCCATTTGTAGTGCAAGACCATTCACTATGCAAGTTTTCAGATTCCTAGGCGTAATAATTTCCGAATTATGGCAATTAAAAGCATTGCCACGACCATTTCATCCTCCTAGGGGCAGAATTTTCACAAAATCCATTGGTAGTGCAACTCTACAGTGCAAGACCATTCACTATGCAAGTTTTCAGATTCCTAGTCCTAATAGTTTCCGAATTATGGCAATTAAAAGCATTGTCACGCCCTTTTAATCCTCCTATTCCTAGGTCACATAGTTTCCGAATTATGGCAATTAAAAACATTGCCACGGTGGTTTAATCCTCCTGGGGGCAGAATCGTCACAAAATCCATTTGTAGTGCAAGACCATTCACTATGCAAGTTTTCAGATTCCTAGGCGTAATAATTTCCGAATTATGGCAATTAAAAGCATTGCCACGACCATTTCATCCTCCTAGGGGCAGAATTTTCACAAAATCCATTGGTAGTGCAACTCTACGGTGCAAGACCATTCACTATGCAAGTTTTCAGATTCCTAGTCCTAATAGTTTCCAAATTATGGCAATTAAAAGCATTGTCACGCCCTTTTAATCCTCCGATTCCTAGGTCACATAGTTTCCGAATTATGGCAATTAAAAACATTGCCACGGTGGTTTAATCCTCCTGGGGGCAGAATCGTCACAATATCCATTTGTAGTGCAAGACCATTCACGATGCAAGTTTTCAGATTCCTAGGCCTTATAGTTTTCGAATTATGGTAATTAAAAGCATTGCGACGAGCATTTCATCTTCCTAGGGGCAGAATTTTCACAAAATCCATTTGTAGTGCAACTCTACAGTGTAAGACCATTCACGATGCAAGTTTTCAGATTTCTATGCCTAAGAGTTTCCGAATTATGGCAATTAAAAGCAATCCCACGACCATTTGATCCTCCTAGGGGCAGAATTTTCAAAACACATATTTGTAGTGCAACTGTAAGACCATTAACGATGCAAGTTTTCAGATTCCTAGGCCTAATAAATTCCGAATTATGGCTATTAAAAGCATTGCCATGACCATTTAATCCTCCTAGGGCAGAATTGTCGCAAAATCCATTTTTAAGGCAACTCTGCAGTGTAATGCCATTCACGATGCAAGTTTTCAGATTCCTAGGCCTAATAGTTTCCGAATTATGGCAATTAAAAGCATTGTCACGTCCTTTTAATCCCCCTATCCCTAAGTCACATAGTTTCCGAATTATGGCAATTAAAAGCATTGCCACGCTCGTTTAATCCTCCTGGGGGGATTCGAAATCGTCACAAAATCCATTTGTAGTGCAAGACCATTCACTATGCAAGTTTTCAGATTCCTAGGCGTAATAATTTCCGAATTATGGCAATTAAAAGCATTGCCACGACCATTTCATCCTCCTAGGGGCAGAATTTTCACAAAATCCATTGGTAGTGCAACTCTACAGTGCAAGACCATTCACTATGCAAGTTTTCAGATTCCTAGTCCTAATAGTTTCCGAATTATGGCAATTAAAAGCATGGTAACGCCCTATTAAACCTCCTATTCCTAGGTCACATAGTTTCCGAATTATGGAAATTAAAAACATTGCCACGCTCGTTTAATCCTCCTGGAGGCAGAATTGGCAACTAAACGCATTGCCACGACCATTTGATCCTCCTAGAAACAGAATTGTCACAAAATCCATTTGTAACGCAATTCTGCAGTGTGAGGCCATTCACGATGCAAGATTTCAGATTCTTAGGCCAAATAGTTTCCTAATTATGGCAATTAAAAGCATTGTCGCGCCCTTTTAATCCTCCTATTCCTAGGTAACATAGTTTCCGAATTATGGCAATTAAAAACATTGCCACGGTCGTTTAATCCTCCTAGGGGCAGAATCGTCACAAAATCCATTTGTAGTGCAACTCTACAGTGTAAGACCATTCACGATGCAAGTCCTGAAGACTTGCTAGGCCTAATAGTTTCCGAATTATGGCAATTAAAAGCATTGCCACGACCATTTCATCTTCCTAGGTGCAGAATTGTCACAAAATCCATTTGTAGTGCAACTCTACAGTGTAAGACCATTCACGATGCAAGTTTTCAGATTCCTATGCCTAAGAGTTTCCGAATTATGGCAATTAAAAGCAATGCCACGACCATTTGATCCTCCTAGGGGCAGAATTTTCAAAACACCTATTTGTAGTGTAACTGTAAGACCATTAACGATGCAAGTTTTCCGATTCCTAGGCCTAATAAATTCCGAATTATGACAAGTAAAAGGATTGCCGTGCCTAGGTGCAGAAGTGTTACAAAATCCATTTGTAGTGCAACTCTACAGTGTAAAACCATTCACGATGCAAGTTTTCAGGTTACTAGGCCTAATAGTTTCCGAATTATGGCAATTAAAAGCATTGTCACGCGCGTTTAATCCTCCTGGGGGCAGAATCGTCACAAAATCCATTTGTAGTGCAAGACTATTCACTATGCAAGTTTTCAGATTCCTAGGCCTTATAGTTTCCGAATTATGGCAATTAATAGCATTGCCACGCCCATTTAGTCCTCCTAGGGGCGAAATTTTTACAAAATCCATTTGTAGAGCATCTATGCAGTATAAGATCATTTACGATGCAAGTTTTCAGATTCCTATGCCTAAGAGTTTCCGAATTATGGCAATTAAAAGCAATGCCATGACCATTTGATCCTCCTAGGGGCAGAATTTTCAAAACACCTATTTGTAGTGTAACTGTAAGACCATTAACGATGCAAGTTTTCAGATCCCTAGGCCTAATAAATTCCGAATTATGACAAGTAAAAGGATTGCCATGCCTAGGTGCAGAATTGTTACAAAATCCATTTGTAGTGCAACTCTACAGTGTAAAACCATTCACGATGCAAGTTTTCAGGTTACTAGGCCTAATAGTTTCCGAATTATGGCAATTAAAAGCATTGTCACGCGCGTTTAATCCTCCTGGGGGCGAAATTTTTACAAAATCCATTTGTAGTGCAACTATGCAGTGTAAGATCATTCACGATGCAAGTTTTCAGATTCCTAGACCAAATAGTTTCCGAATTATGGCAATTAAGAGCATGGTAACGCCCTTTTAAACCTCCTATTCCTAGGTCACATAGTTTCCGAATTATGGAAATTAAAAACATTGCCACGCTCGTTTAATCCTCCTGGAGGCAGAATTGGCAACTAAACGCATTGCCACGCCCATTTGATCCTCCTAGAAACAGAATTGTCACAAAACCCATTTGTAACCCAACTCTGCAGTGTAAGGCAATTCACGATGCAAGATTTCAGATTCCTAGGCCAAATAGTTTCCTAATTATGGCAATTAAAAGCATTGTCACGCCCTTTTAATCCTCCGATTCCTAGGTCACATAGTTTCCGAATTATGGCAATTAAAAACATTGCCACTGTCGCTTAATCCTCCAGGGGCAGAATCGTCACAAAATCCATTTCTAACGCAGTTCTGCAGCGTAAGACCATTCACGAGGCAAGCTTTCAGATTCCTAGGCCTTATAGTTTTCGAATTATGGCAATTAAAAGCATTGCCACGACCATTTCATCTTCCTAGGGGCAGAATTTTCACAAAATCCATTTGTAGTGCAACTCTACAGTGCAAGTTTTCAGATTCCTAGGCCTAATAAATTCCGAATTATGGCTATTAAAAGCATTGCCATGACCATTTAATCCTCCTAGGGGCAGAATTGTCGCAAAATCCATTTTTAAGGCAACTCTGCAGTGTAAGGCCATTCACGATGCAAGTTTTCAGATTCCTAGGCGTAATAATTTCCGAATTATGGCAATTAAAAGCATTGCCACGACCATTTCATCCTCCTAGGGGCAGAATTTTCACAAAATCCATTGGTAGTGCAACTCTACAGTGTAAGACCATTCACGATGCAAGTTTTCGGATTCCTAGGCGTAATAATTTCCGAATTATGGCAATTAAAAGCATTGCCACGACCATTTCATCCTCCTAGGGGCAGAATTTTCACAAAATCCATTGGTAGTGCAACTCTACAGTGTAAGACCATTCACGATGCAAATTTTCAGGTTCCTAGGCCTAATAGTTTCCGAATTATGGCTATTAAAAGCATTGCCATGACCATTTAATCCTCCTAGGGGCAGAATTGTCGCAAAATCCATTTTTAAGGCAACTCTGCAGTGTAAGGCCATTCACGATGCAAGTTTTCAGATTCCTAGGCGTAATAATTTCCGAATTATGGCAATTAAAAGCATTGCCACGACCATTTCATCCTCCTAGGGGCAGAATTTTCACAAAATCCATTGGTAGTGCAACTCTACAGTGTAAGACCATTCACGATGCAAATTTTCAGGTTCCTAGGCCTAATAGTTTCCGAATTATGGCAATTAAAAGCATTGCCATGACCATTTAATCCTCCTAGGGGCAGAATTGTCACAAAATCCATTTGTAGTGCAAGACCATTCACTATGCAAGTTTTCAGATTCCTAGTCCTAATAGTTTCCGAACTATGGCAATTAAAAGCATTGTCACGCCCTTTTAATCCTCCTATTCCTTGGTCACATAGTTTCCGAATTATGGCAGGTCAGAATCGTCACAAAATCCATTTGTAGTGTAAGGCCATTCACGATGCAAGATTTCAGATTCCTAGGCCTAATAGTTTCCGAATTATGGCAACTAAAAGCATTGCCACGCCCATTTAATCCTCCTGGGTTGAATTGTCACAAAATCCATTTGTAGTGCAACTCTGCAGTGTAAGGCCATTCACTATGCAAGATTTCAGATTTCTAGGACTAATAGTTTCCGAATTATGACAATTAGAAGCAATGTCACGACCATTTGATCCTCCTTTTAATCCTCCGATTCCTAGGTCACATAGTTTCCGAATTATGGCAATTAAAAACATTGCCACGGTGGTTTAATCCTCCTTGGGGCAGAATCGTCACAAAATCCATTTGTAGTGCAAGACCATTCACTATGCAAGTTTTCAGATTCCTAGGCGTAATAATTTCCGAATTATGGCAATTAAAAGCATTGCCACGACCATTTCACCCTCCTAGGGGCAGAATTTTCACAAAATCCACTGGTAGTGCAACTCTACAGTGCAAGACCATTCACTATGCAAGTTTTCAGATTCCTAGTCCTAATAATTTCCGAATTATGGCAATTAAAAGCATTGTCACGCCCTTTTAATCCTCCTATTCCTAGGCCTAATAGTTTCCGAATTATGGCAACTAAAAACATTTCCACGGTGGTTTAATCCTCCTGGGGGCAGATTCGTCACAAAATCCATTTGTAGTGCAAGACCATTCACTATGCAAGTTTTCAGATTCCTAGGCGTAATAATTTCCGAATTATGGCAATTAAAAGCATTGCCACGACCATTTCATCCTCCTAGGGGCAGAATTTTCACAAAATCCATTGGTAGTGCAACTCTACGGTGCAAGACCATTCACTATGCAAGTTTTCAGATTCCTAGTCCTAATAGTTTCCGAATTATGGCTGTTAAAAGCATTGTCACGCCCTTTTAATCCTCCGATTCCTAGGTCACATAGTTTCCGAATTATGGCAATTAAAAACATTGCCACGGTGGTTTAATCCTCCTTGGGGCAGAATCGTCACAAAATCCATTTGTAGTGCAAGACCATTCACTATGCAAGTTTTCAGATTCCTAGGCCTAATAGTTTCCGAATTATGACAATTAAAAGCATTGTCACGCCCTTTTAATCCTCCGATTCCTAGGTCACATAGTTTCCGAATTATGGCAATTAAAAAATTGCCACGGTGGTTTAATCCTCCTGGGGGCAGATTCGTCACAAAATCCATTTGTAGTGCAAGACCATTCACTATGCAAGTTTTCAGATTCCTAGGCGTAATAATTTCCGAACTATGGCGATTAAAAGCATTGCCACGACCATTTCATCCTTCTAGGGGCAGAATTTTCATAAAATCCATTGGTAGTGCAACTCTACAGTGCAAGACCATTCACTATGCAAGTTTTCAGATTCCTAGTCCTAATAATTTCCGAATTATGGCAATTAAAAGCATTGTCACGCCCTTTTAATCCTCCTATTCCTAGGCCTAATAGTTTCCGAATTATGGCAACTAAAAACATTTCCACGGTGGTTTAATCCTCCTGGGGGCAGATTCGTCACAAAATCCATTTGTAGTGCAAGACCATTTACTATGCAAGTTTTCAGATTCCTAGGCGTAATAATTTCCGAATTATGGCAATTAAAAGCATTGGCACGACCATTTCATCCTCCTAGGGGCAGAATTTTCACAAAATCCATTGGTAGTGCAACTCTACGGTGCAAGACCATTCACTATGCAAGTTTTCAGATTCCTAGTCCTAATAGTTTCCGAATTATGGCAATTAAAAGCATTGTCACGCCCTTTTAATCCTCCGATTCCTAGGACATAGTTTCCGAATTATGGCAATTAAAAACATTGCCACGGTGGTTTAATCCTCCTGGGGGCAGAATCGTCACAAAATCCATTTGTAGTGCAAGACCATTCACGATGCAAGTTTTCAGATTCCTAGGCCAAATAATTTCCGAATTATGGCAATCAAAAGCATTTCCACGACCATTTGATCCTCCTAGGGGCATAATTTTCACAAACACTGAGTGTAGTGCAACTCTACAGTGTAAGAGCATTCACGATGCAAGTTTTCAGGTTCCTAGGCCTAATAGTTTCCGAATTATGGCTATTAAAAGCATTGCCATGACCATTTAATCCTCCTAGGGGCAGAATTGTCGCAAAATCCATTTTTAAGGCAACTCTGCAGTGTAAGGCCATTCACGATGCAAGTTTTCAGATTCCTAGGCCAAATAGTTTCCGAATTATGGCAATTAAAAGCTGGTAACGCCCTTTTAAACCTCCTATTCCTAGGTCACATAGTTTCCGAATTATGGAAATTAAAAACATTGCCACGCTCGTTTAATCCTCCTGGAGGCAGAATTGGCAACTAAACGCATTGCCACGCCCATTTGATCCTCCTAGAAACAGAATTGTCACAAAATCCATTTGTAACGCAACTCTGCAGTGTAAGGCCATTCACGATGCAAGATTTCAGATTCCTAGGCCAAATAGTTTCCGAATTATGGCAATTAAAAACATTGCCACGGTGGTTTAATCCTCCTGGGGGCAGAATCGTCACAAAATCCATTTGTAGTGCAAGACCATTCACTATGCAAGTTTTCAGATTCCTAGGCGTAATAATTTCCGAATTATGGCAATTAAAAACATTGCCACGAGCATTTCATCCTCCTAGGGGCAGAATTTTCACAAAATCCATTTGTAGTGCAACTCTACAGTGTAAGACCATTCACGATGCAAGTTTTCAGGTTCCTAGGCCTAATAGTTTCCGAATTATGGCTATTAAAAGCATTGCCATGACCATTTAATCCTCCTAGGGGAAGAATTGTCGCAAAATTCATTTTTAAGGCAACTCCGCAGTGTAAGGCCATTCACGATGCAAGTTTTTAGATTCCTAGGCCTAATAGTTTCCGAATTATGGCAATTAAAAGCATTGTCACGCCCTTTTAATCCTCCTATTCCTAGGTCACATAGTTTCCGAATTATGGCAATTAAAAACATTGCCATGGTGGTTTAATCCTCCTGGGGGCAGAATCGTCACAAAATCCATTTGTAGTGCAAGACCATTCACTATGCAAGTTTTCAGATTCCTAGTCCTAATAATTTCCGAATTATGGCAATTAAAAGCATTGTCACGCCCTTTTAATCCTCCTATTCCTAGGTCACATAGTTTCCGAATTATGGCAATTAAAAACATTGCCACGGTGGTTTAATCCTCCTGGGGGCAGAATCGTCACAAAATCCATTTGTAGTGCAAGACCATTCACTATGCAAGTTTTCAGATTCCTAGGCGTAATAATTTCCGAATTATGGCAATTAAAAGCATTGCCACGACCATTTCACCCTCCTAGGGGCAGAATTTTCACAAAATCCATTTGTAGTGCAACTCTACAGTGTAAGACCATTCACGATGCAAGTTTTCAGGTTCCTAGGCCTAATAAATTCCGAATTATGGCAAGTAAAAGGATTGCCATGCCAGTATAATCTTCCTAGGGGCAGAATTGTCACAAAATCCATTTGTAGTGCAACTCTACAGTGTAAGACCATTCACGATGCAAGTTTTCAGGTTCCTAGGCCTAATAGTTTCCGAATTATGGCTATTAAAAGCATTGCCATGACCATTTAATCCTCCTAGGGGAAGAATTGTCGCAAAATCCATTTTTAAGGCAACTCTGCAGTGTAAGGCCATTCACGAGGAAAGTTTTTAGATTCCTAGGCCTAATAGTTTCCGAATTATGGCAATTAAAAGCATTGTCACGCCCTTTTAATCCTCCTATTCCTAGGTCACATAGTTTCCGAATTATGGCAATTAAAAACATTGCCAGGGTGGTTTAATCCTCCTGGGGGCAGAATCGTCACAAAATCCATTTGTAGTGCAAGACCATTCACTATGCAAGTTTTCAGATTCCTAGGCGTAATAATTTCCGAATTATGGCAATTAAAAGCATTGCCACGACCATTTCATCCTCCTAGGGGCAGAATTTTCATAAAATCCATTGGTAGTGCAACTCTACAGTGCAAGACCATTCACTATGCAAGTTTTCAGATTCCTAGTCCTAATAATTTCCGAATTATGGCAATTAAAAGCATTGTCACGCCCTTTTAATCCTCCTATTCCTAGGCCTAATAGTTTCCGAATTATGGCAACTAAAAACATTTCCACGGTGGTTTAATCCTCCTGGGGGCAGATTCGTCACAAAATCCATTTGTAGTGCAAGACCATTCACTATGCAAGTTTTCAGATTCCTAGGCGTAATAATTTCCGAATTATGGCAATTAAGAGCATTGCCACGACCATTTCATCCTCCTAGGGGCAGAATTTTCACAAAATCCATTGGTAGTGCAACTCTGCGGTGCAAGACCATTCACTATGCAAGTTTTCAGATTCCTAGTCCTAATAGTTTCCGAATTATGGCAATTAAAAGCATTGTCACGCCCTTTTAATCCTCCTATTCCTAGGTCACATAGTTTCCGAATTATGGCAATTAAAAACATTGCCACGGTGGTTTAATCCTCCTGGGGGCAGAATCGTCACAAAATCCATTTGTAGTGCAAGACCATTCACTATGCAAGTTTTCAGATTCCTAGGCGTAATAATTTCCGAATTATGGCAATTAAAAGCATTGCCACGACCATTTCACCCTCCTAGGGGCAGAATTTTCACAAAATCCATTTGTAGTGCAACTCTACAGTGTAAAACCATTCACGATGCAAGTTTTCAGGTTACTAGGCCTAATAGTTTCCGAATTATGGCAATTAAAAGCATTGTCACGCGCGTTTAATCCTCCTGGGGGCGAAATTTTTACAAAATCCATTTGTAGTGCAACTATGCAGTGTAAGATCATTCACGATGCAAGTTTTCAGATTCCTAGACCAAATAGTTTCCGAATTATGGCAATTAAGAGCATGGTAACGCCCTTTTAAACCTCCTATTCCTAGGTCACATAGTTTCCGAATTATGGAAATTAAAAACATTGCCACGCTCGTTTAATCCTCCTGGAGGCAGAATTGGCAACTAAACGCATTGCCACGCCCATTTGATCCTCCTAGAAACAGAATTGTCACAAAACCCATTTGTAACCCAACTCTGCAGTGTAAGGCAATTCACGATGCAAGATTTCAGATTCCTAGGCCAAATAGTTTCCTAATTATTGCAATTAAAAGCATTGTCACGCCCTTTTAATCCTCCGATTCCTAGGTCACATAGTTTCCGAATTATGGCAATTAAAAACATTGCCACTGTCGCTTAATCCTCCAGGGGCAGAATCGTCACAAAATCCATTTGTAGTGCAAGACCATTCACTATGCAAGTTTTCAGATTCCTAGTCCTAATAATTTCCGAATTATGGCAATTAAAAGCATTGCCACGACCATTTCATCCTCCTAGGGGTAGAATTTTCACAAAATCCATTGGTAGTGCAACTCTACAATGCAAGACCATTCACTATGCAAGTTTTCATATTCCTAGTCCTAATAGTTTCCGAATTATGGCAATTAAAAGCATTGTCACGCCCTTTTAATCCTCCTATTCCTAGGTCACATAGTTTCCGAATTATGGCAATTAAAAACCTTGCCACGGTCGTTTAATCCTCCTGGGGGCAGAATCGTCACAAAATCCATTTGTAGTGCAAGACCATTCACTATGCAAGTTTTCAGATTCCTAGGCCTAATAGTTTCCGAATTATGGCAATTAAAAGCATTGCCACGACTATTTAGTCCTCCTTGGGCAGAATTGTCACAAAATCCATTTGGAACGCAGTTCTGCAGCGTAAGACCATTCACGAGGCAAGTTTTCAGATTCCTAGGCCTTATAGTTTTCGAATTATGGCAATTAAAAGCATTGCCACGACCATTTCATCTTCCTAGGGGCAGAATTTTCACAAAATCCATTTGTAGTGCAACTCTACAGTGCAAGTTTTCAGATTCCTAGGCCTAATAAATTCCGAATTATGGCTATTAAAAGCATTGCCATGACGATTTAATCCTCCTAGGGGCAGAATTGTCGCAAAATCCATTTTTAAAGCAACTCTGCAGTGTAAGGCCATTCACGATGCAAGTTTTCAGATTCCTAGGCGTAATAATTTCCGAATTATGGCAATTAAAAGCATTGCCACGACCATTTCATCCTCCTAGGGGCAGAATTTTCACAAAATCCATTGGTAGTGCAACTCTACAGTGTAAGACCATTCACGATGCAAGTTTTCAGATTCCTAGGCGTAATAATTTCCGAATTATGGCAATTAAAAGCATTGCCACGACCATTTCATCCTCCTAGGGGCAGAATTTTCACAAAATCCATTGGTAGTGCAACTCTACAGTGTAAGACCATTCACGATGCAAATTTTCAGGTTCCTAGGCCTAATAGTTTCCGAATTATGGCTATTAAAAGCATTGCCATGACCATTTAATCCTCCTAGGGGCAGAATTGTCGCAAAATCCATTTTTAAGGCAACTCTGCAGTGTAAGGCCATTCACGATGCAAGTTTTCAGATTCCTAGGCGTAATAATTTCCGAATTATGGCAATTAAAAGCATTGCCACGACCATTTCATCCTCCTAGGGGCAGAATTTTCACAAAATCCATTGGTAGTGCAACTCTACAGTGTAAGACCATTCACGATGCAAATTTTCAGGTTCCTAGGCCTAATAGTTTCCGAATTATGGCAATTAAAAGCATTGCCATGACCATTTAATCCTCCTAGGGGCAGAATTGTCACAAAATCCATTTGTAGTGCAAGACCATTCACTATGCAAGTTTTCAGATTCCTAGTCCTAATAGTTTCCGAATTATGGCAATTAAAAGCATTGTCACGCCCTTTTAATCCTCCTATTCCTTGGTCACATAGTTTCCGAATTATGGCAGGTCAGAATCGTCACAAAATCCATTTGTAGTGTAAGGCCATTCACGATGCAAGATTTCAGATTCCTAGGCCTAATAGTTTCCGAATTATGGCAACTAAAAGCATTGCCACGCCCATTTAATCCTCCTGGGTTGAATTGTCACAAAATCCATTTGTAGTGCAACTCTGCAGTGTAAGGCCATTCACTATGCAAGATTTCAGATTTCTAGGACTAATAGTTTCCGAATTATGACAATTAGAAGCAATGTCACGACCATTTGATCCTCCTTTTAATCCTCCGATTCCTAGGTCACATAGTTTCCGAATTATGGCAATTAAAAACATTGCCACGGTGGTTTAATCCTCCTTGGGGCAGAATCGTCACAAAATCCATTTGTAGTGCAAGACCATTCACTATGCAAGTTTTCAGATTCCTAGGCGTAATAATTTCCGAATTATGGCAATTAAAAGCATTGCCACGACCATTTCACCCTCCTAGGGGCAGAATTTTCACAAAATCCACTGGTAGTGCAACTCTACAGTGCAAGACCATTCACTATGCAAGTTTTCAGATTCCTAGTCCTAATAATTTCCGAATTATGGCAATTAAAAGCATTGTCACGCCCTTTTAATCCTCCTATTCCTAGGCCTAATAGTTTCCGAATTATGGCAACTAAAAACATTTCCACGGTGGTTTAATCCTCCTGGGGGCAGATTCGTCACAAAATCCATTTGTAGTGCAAGACCATTCACTATGCAAGTTTTCAGATTCCTAGGCGTAATAATTTCCGAATTATGGCAATTAAAAGCATTGCCACGACCATTTCATCCTCCTAGGGGCAGAATTTTCACAAAATCCATTGGTAGTGCAACTCTACGGTGCAAGACCATTCACTATGCAAGTTTTCAGATTCCTAGTCCTAATAGTTTCCGAATTATGGCTGTTAAAAGCATTGTCACGCCCTTTTAATCCTCCGATTCCTAGGTCACATAGTTTCCGAATTATGGCAATTAAAAACATTGCCACGGTGGTTTAATCCTCCTTGGGGCAGAATCGTCACAAAATCCATTTGTAGTGCAAGACCATTCACTATGCAAGTTTTCAGATTCCTAGGCCTAATAGTTTCCGAATTATGACAATTAAAAGCATTGTCACGCCCTTTTAATCCTCCGATTCCTAGGTCACATAGTTTCCGAATTATGGCAATTAAAAAATTGCCACGGTGGTTTAATCCTCCTGGGGGCAGATTCGTCACAAAATCCATTTGTAGTGCAAGACCATTCACTATGCAAGTTTTCAGATTCCTAGGCGTAATAATTTCCGAACTATGGCGATTAAAAGCATTGCCACGACCATTTCATCCTTCTAGGGGCAGAATTTTCATAAAATCCATTGGTAGTGCAACTCTACAGTGCAAGACCATTCACTATGCAAGTTTTCAGATTCCTAGTCCTAATAATTTCCGAATTATGGCAATTAAAAGCATTGTCACGCCCTTTTAATCCTCCTATTCCTAGGCCTAATAGTTTCCGAATTATGGCAACTAAAAACATTTCCACGGTGGTTTAATCCTCCTGGGGGCAGATTCGTCACAAAATCCATTTGTAGTGCAAGACCATTTACTATGCAAGTTTTCAGATTCCTAGGCGTAATAATTTCCGAATTATGGCAATTAAAAGCATTGGCACGACCATTTCATCCTCCTAGGGGCAGAATTTTCACAAAATCCATTGGTAGTGCAACTCTACGGTGCAAGACCATTCACTATGCAAGTTTTCAGATTCCTAGTCCTAATAGTTTCCGAATTATGGCAATTAAAAGCATTGTCACGCCCTTTTAATCCTCCGATTCCTAGGACATAGTTTCCGAATTATGGCAATTAAAAACATTGCCACGGTGGTTTAATCCTCCTGGGGGCAGAATCGTCACAAAATCCATTTGTAGTGCAAGACCATTCACGATGCAAGTTTTCAGATTCCTAGGCCAAATAATTTCCGAATTATGGCAATCAAAAGCATTTCCACGACCATTTGATCCTCCTAGGGGCATAATTTTCACAAACACTGAGTGTAGTGCAACTCTACAGTGTAAGAGCATTCACGATGCAAGTTTTCAGGTTCCTAGGCCTAATAGTTTCCGAATTATGGCTATTAAAAGCATTGCCATGACCATTTAATCCTCCTAGGGGCAGAATTGTCGCAAAATCCATTTTTAAGGCAACTCTGCAGTGTAAGGCCATTCACGATGCAAGTTTTCAGATTCCTAGGCCAAATAGTTTCCGAATTATGGCAATTAAAAGCTGGTAACGCCCTTTTAAACCTCCTATTCCTAGGTCACATAGTTTCCGAATTATGGAAATTAAAAACATTGCCACGCTCGTTTAATCCTCCTGGAGGCAGAATTGGCAACTAAACGCATTGCCACGCCCATTTGATCCTCCTAGAAACAGAATTGTCACAAAATCCATTTGTAACGCAACTCTGCAGTGTAAGGCCATTCACGATGCAAGATTTCAGATTCCTAGGCCAAATAGTTTCCGAATTATGGCAATTAAAAACATTGCCACGGTGGTTTAATCCTCCTGGGGGCAGAATCGTCACAAAATCCATTTGTAGTGCAAGACCATTCACTATGCAAGTTTTCAGATTCCTAGGCGTAATAATTTCCGAATTATGGCAATTAAAAACATTGCCACGAGCATTTCATCCTCCTAGGGGCAGAATTTTCACAAAATCCATTTGTAGTGCAACTCTACAGTGTAAGACCATTCACGATGCAAGTTTTCAGGTTCCTAGGCCTAATAGTTTCCGAATTATGGCTATTAAAAGCATTGCCATGACCATTTAATCCTCCTAGGGGAAGAATTGTCGCAAAATCCATTTTTAAGGCAACTCCGCAGTGTAAGGCCATTCACGATGCAAGTTTTTAGATTCCTAGGCCTAATAGTTTCCGAATTATGGCAATTAAAAGCATTGTCACGCCCTTTTAATCCTCCTATTCCTAGGTCACATAGTTTCCGAATTATGGCAATTAAAAACATTGCCATGGTGGTTTAATCCTCCTGGGGGCAGAATCGTCACAAAATCCATTTGTAGTGCAAGACCATTCACTATGCAAGTTTTCAGATTCCTAGTCCTAATAATTTCCGAATTATGGCAATTAAAAGCATTGTCACGCCCTTTTAATCCTCCTATTCCTAGGTCACATAGTTTCCGAATTATGGCAATTAAAAACATTGCCACGGTGGTTTAATCCTCCTGGGGGCAGAATCGTCACAAAATCCATTTGTAGTGCAAGACCATTCACTATGCAAGTTTTCAGATTCCTAGGCGTAATAATTTCCGAATTATGGCAATTAAAAGCATTGCCACGACCATTTCACCCTCCTAGGGGCAGAATTTTCACAAAATCCATTTGTAGTGCAACTCTACAGTGTAAGACCATTCACGATGCAAGTTTTCAGGTTCCTAGGCCTAATAAATTCCGAATTATGGCAAGTAAAAGGATTGCCATGCCAGTATAATCTTCCTAGGGGCAGAATTGTCACAAAATCCATTTGTAGTGCAACTCTACAGTGTAAGACCATTCACGATGCAAGTTTTCAGGTTCCTAGGCCTAATAGTTTCCGAATTATGGCTATTAAAAGCATTGCCATGACCATTTAATCCTCCTAGGGGAAGAATTGTCGCAAAATCCATTTTTAAGGCAACTCTGCAGTGTAAGGCCATTCACGAGGAAAGTTTTTAGATTCCTAGGCCTAATAGTTTCCGAATTATGGCAATTAAAAGCATTGTCACGCCCTTTTAATCCTCCTATTCCTAGGTCACATAGTTTCCGAATTATGGCAATTAAAAACATTGCCAGGGTGGTTTAATCCTCCTGGGGGCAGAATCGTCACAAAATCCATTTGTAGTGCAAGACCATTCACTATGCAAGTTTTCAGATTCCTAGGCGTAATAATTTCCGAATTATGGCAATTAAAAGCATTGCCACGACCATTTCATCCTCCTAGGGGCAGAATTTTCATAAAATCCATTGGTAGTGCAACTCTACAGTGCAAGACCATTCACTATGCAAGTTTTCAGATTCCTAGTCCTAATAATTTCCGAATTATGGCAATTAAAAGCATTGTCACGCCCTTTTAATCCTCCTATTCCTAGGCCTAATAGTTTCCGAATTATGGCAACTAAAAACATTTCCACGGTGGTTTAATCCTCCTGGGGGCAGATTCGTCACAAAATCCATTTGTAGTGCAAGACCATTCACTATGCAAGTTTTCAGATTCCTAGGCGTAATAATTTCCGAATTATGGCAATTAAGAGCATTGCCACGACCATTTCATCCTCCTAGGGGCAGAATTTTCACAAAATCCATTGGTAGTGCAACTCTGCGGTGCAAGACCATTCACTATGCAAGTTTTCAGATTCCTAGTCCTAATAGTTTCCGAATTATGGCAATTAAAAGCATTGTCACGCCCTTTTAATCCTCCTATTCCTAGGTCACATAGTTTCCGAATTATGGCAATTAAAAACATTGCCACGGTGGTTTAATCCTCCTGGGGGCAGAATCGTCACAAAATCCATTTGTAGTGCAAGACCATTCACTATGCAAGTTTTCAGATTCCTAGGCGTAATAATTTCCGAATTATGGCAATTAAAAGCATTGCCACGACCATTTCACCCTCCTAGGGGCAGAATTTTCACAAAATCCATTTGTAGTGCAACTCTACAGTGTAAAACCATTCACGATGCAAGTTTTCAGGTTACTAGGCCTA
Organism: Myopa testacea; assembly: GCA_949629155.1. Taxonomy (NCBI): domain Eukaryota; kingdom Metazoa; phylum Arthropoda; class Insecta; order Diptera; family Conopidae; genus Myopa; species Myopa testacea. The sequence continues at coordinate 1,664,151 of OX451349.1, read as the reverse complement.
ATAGTTTCCGAATTATGGCAATTAAAAGCATTGTCACGCGCGTTTAATCCTCCTGGGGGCGAAATTTTTACAAAATCCATTTGTAGTGCAACTATGCAGTGTAAGATCATTCACGATGCAAGTTTTCAGATTCCTAGACCAAATAGTTTCCGAATTATGGCAATTAAGAGCATGGTAACGCCCTTTTAAACCTCCTATTCCTAGGTCACATAGTTTCCGAATTATGGAAATTAAAAACATTGCCACGCTCGTTTAATCCTCCTGGAGGCAGAATTGGCAACTAAACGCATTGCCACGCCCATTTGATCCTCCTAGAAACAGAATTGTCACAAAACCCATTTGTAACCCAACTCTGCAGTGTAAGGCAATTCACGATGCAAGATTTCAGATTCCTAGGCCAAATAGTTTCCTAATTATGGCAATTAAAAGCATTGTCACGCCCTTTTAATCCTCCGATTCCTAGGTCACATAGTTTCCGAATTATGGCAATTAAAAACATTGCCACTGTCGCTTAATCCTCCAGGGGCAGAATCGTCACAAAATCCATTTGTAGTGCAAGACCATTCACTATGCAAGTTTTCAGATTCCTAGTCCTAATAATTTCCGAATTATGGCAATTAAAAGCATTGCCACGACCATTTCATCCTCCTAGGGGTAGAATTTTCACAAAATCCATTGGTAGTGCAACTCTACAATGCAAGACCATTCACTATGCAAGTTTTCATATTCCTAGTCCTAATAGTTTCCGAATTATGGCAATTAAAAGCATTGTCACGCCCTTTTAATCCTCCTATTCCTAGGTCACATAGTTTCCGAATTATGGCAATTAAAAACCTTGCCACGGTCGTTTAATCCTCCTGGGGGCAGAATCGTCACAAAATCCATTTGTAGTGCAAGACCATTCACTATGCAAGTTTTCAGATTCCTAGGCCTAATAGTTTCCGAATTATGGCAATTAAAAGCATTGCCACGACTATTTAGTCCTCCTTGGGCAGAATTGTCACAAAATCCATTTGGAACGCAGTTCTGCAGCGTAAGACCATTCACGAGGCAAGTTTTCAGATTCCTAGGCCTTATAGTTTTCGAATTATGGCAATTAAAAGCATTGCCACGACCATTTCATCTTCCTAGGGGCAGAATTTTCACAAAATCCATTTGTAGTGCAACTCTACAGTGCAAGTTTTCAGATTCCTAGGCCTAATAAATTCCGAATTATGGCTATTAAAAGCATTGCCATGACGATTTAATCCTCCTAGGGGCAGAATTGTCGCAAAATCCATTTTTAAAGCAACTCTGCAGTGTAAGGCCATTCACGATGCAAGTTTTCAGATTCCTAGGCGTAATAATTTCCGAATTATGGCAATTAAAAGCATTGCCACGACCATTTCATCCTCCTAGGGGCAGAATTTTCACAAAATCCATTGGTAGTGCAACTCTACAGTGTAAGACCATTCACGATGCAAGTTTTCAGATTCCTAGGCGTAATAATTTCCGAATTATGGCAATTAAAAGCATTGCCACGACCATTTCATCCTCCTAGGGGCAGAATTTTCACAAAATCCATTGGTAGTGCAACTCTACAGTGTAAGACCATTCACGATGCAAATTTTCAGGTTCCTAGGCCTAATAGTTTCCGAATTATGGCTATTAAAAGCATTGCCATGACCATTTAATCCTCCTAGGGGCAGAATTGTCGCAAAATCCATTTTTAAGGCAACTCTGCAGTGTAAGGCCATTCACGATGCAAGTTTTCAGATTCCTAGGCGTAATAATTTCCGAATTATGGCAATTAAAAGCATTGCCACGACCATTTCATCCTCCTAGGGGCAGAATTTTCACAAAATCCATTGGTAGTGCAACTCTACAGTGTAAGACCATTCACGATGCAAATTTTCAGGTTCCTAGGCCTAATAGTTTCCGAATTATGGCTATTAAAAGCATTGCCATGACCATTTAATCCTCCTAGGGGCAGAATTGTCACAAAATCCATTTGTAGTGCAAGACCATTCACTATGCAAGTTTTCAGATTCCTAGTCCTAATAGTTTCCGAATTATGGCAATTAAAAGCATTGTCACGCCCTTTTAATCCTCCTATTCCTTGGTCACATAGTTTCCGAATTATGGCAGGTCAGAATCGTCACAAAATCCATTTGTAGTGTAAGGCCATTCACGATGCAAGATTTCAGATTCCTAGGCCTAATAGTTTCCGAATTATGGCAACTAAAAGCATTGCCACGCCCATTTAATCCTCCTGGGTTGAATTGTCACAAAATCCATTTGTAGTGCAACTCTGCAGTGTAAGGCCATTCACTATGCAAGATTTCAGATTTCTAGGACTAATAGTTTCCGAATTATGACAATTAGAAGCAATGTCACGACCATTTGATCCTCCTAGGGGCAGAATCATCACAAAATCCATTTGTAGTGCAAGACCATTCACTATGCAAGATTTCAGATTCCTAGGCCTAATAGTTTCCGAATTATGGCAACTAAAAACATTGCCACGGTCGATTAATCCTCCTGGGGGCAGAATCGTCACAAAATCCATTTGTAGTGCAAGACCATTCACTATGCAAGTTTTCAGATTCCTAGGCGTAATAATTTCCGAATTATGGCAATTAAAAGCATTGCCACGACCATTTCATCCTCCTAGGGGCAGAATTTTCACAAAATCCATTGGTAGTGCAACTCTACGGTGCAAGACCATTCACTATGCAAGTTTTCAGATTCCTAGTCCTAATAGTTTCCGAATTATGGCTATTAAAAGCATTGTCACGCCCTTTTAATCCTCCGATTCCTAGGTCACATAGTTTCCGAATTATGGCAATTAAAAACATTGCCACGGTGGTTTAATCCTCCTTGGGGCAGAATCGTCACAAAATCCATTTGTAGTGCAAGACCATTCACTATGCAAGTTTTCAGATTCCTAGGCCTAATAGTTTCCGAATTATGACAATTAAAAGCATTGTCACGCCCTTTTAATCCTCCGATTCCTAGGTCACATAGTTTCCGAATTATGGCAACTAAAAACATTGCCACGGTCGATTAATCCTCCTGGGGGCAGAATCGTCACAAAATCCATTTGTAGTGCAAGACCATTCACTATGCAAGTTTTCAGATTCCTAGGCGTAATAATTTCCGAATTATGGCAATTAAAAGCATTGCCACGACCATTTCATCCTCCTAGGGGCAGAATTTTCACAAAATCCATTGGTAGTGCAACTCTACGGTGCAAGACCATTCACTATGCAAGTTTTCAGATTCCTAGTCCTAATAGTTTCCGAATTATGGCTATTAAAAGCATTGTCACGCCCTTTTAATCCTCCGATTCCTAGGTCACATAGTTTCCGAATTATGGCAATTAAAAACATTGCCACGGTGGTTTAATCCTCCTTGGGGCAGAATCGTCACAAAATCCATTTGTAGTGCAAGACCATTCACTATGCAAGTTTTCAGATTCCTAGGCCTAATAGTTTCCGAATTATGACAATTAAAAGCATTGTCACGCCCTTTTAATCCTCCGATTCCTAGGTCACATAGTTTCCGAATTATGGCAATTAAAAAATTGCCGCGGTGGTTTAATCCTCCTGGGGGCAGATTCGTCACAAAATCCATTTGTAGTGCAAGACCATTCACTATGCAAGTTTTCAGATTCCTAGGCGTAATAATTTCAGAACTATGGCGATTAAAAGCATTGCCACGACCATTTCATCCTTCTAGGGGCAGAATTTTCATAAAATCCATTGGTAGTGCAACTCTACAGTGCAAGACCATTCACTATGCAAGTTTTCAGATTCCTAGTCCTAATAATTTCCGAATTATGGCAATTAAAAGCATTGTCACGCCCTTTTAATCCTCCTATTCCTAGGCCTAATAGTTTCCGAATTATGGCAACTAAAAACATTTCCACGGTGGTTTAATCCTCCTGGGGGCAGATTCGTCACAAAATCCATTTGTAGTGCAAGACCATTTACTATGCAAGTTTTCAGATTCCTAGGCGTAATAATTTCCGAATTATGGCAATTAAAAGCATTGGCACGACCATTTCATCCTCCTAGGGGCAGAATTTTCACAAAATCCATTGGTAGTGCAACTCTACGGTGCAAGACCATTCACTATGCAAGTTTTCAGATTCCTAGTCCTAATAGTTTCCGAATTATGGCTATTAAAAGCATTGTCACGCCCTTTTAATCCTCCGATTCCTAGGTCACATAGTTTCCGAATTATGGCAATTAAAAACATTGCCACGGTGGTTTAATCCTCCTTGGGGCAGAATCGTCACAAAATCCATTTGTAGTGCAAGACCATTCACTATGCAAGTTTTCAGATTCCTAGGCCTAATAGTTTCCGAATTATGACAATTAAAAGCATTGTCACGCCCTTTTAATCCTCCGATTCCTAGGTCACATAGTTTCCGAATTATGGCAATTAAAAAATTGCCGCGGTGGTTTAATCCTCCTGGGGGCAGATTCGTCACAAAATCCATTTGTAGTGCAAGACCATTCACTATGCAAGTTTTCAGATTCCTAGGCGTAATAATTTCAGAACTATGGCGATTAAAAGCATTGCCACGACCATTTCATCCTTCTAGGGGCAGAATTTTCATAAAATCCATTGGTAGTGCAACTCTACAGTGCAAGACCATTCACTATGCAAGTTTTCAGATTCCTAGTCCTAATAATTTCCGAATTATGGCAATTAAAAGCATTGTCACGCCCTTTTAATCCTCCTATTCCTAGGCCTAATAGTTTCCGAATTATGGCAACTAAAAACATTTCCACGGTGGTTTAATCCTCCTGGGGGCAGATTCGTCACAAAATCCATTTGTAGTGCAAGACCATTTACTATGCAAGTTTTCAGATTCCTAGGCGTAATAATTTCCGAATTATGGCAATTAAAAGCATTGGCACGACCATTTCATCCTCCTAGGGGCAGAATTTTCACAAAATCCATTGGTAGTGCAACTCTACGGTGCAAGACCATTCACTATGCAAGTTTTCAGATTCCTAGTCCTAATAGTTTCCGAATTATGGCAATTAAAAGCATTGTCACGCCCTTTTAATCCTCCGATTCCTAGGACACATAGTTTCCGAATTATGGCAATTAAAAACATTGCCACGGTGGTTTAATCCTCCTGGGGGCAGAATCGTCACAAAATCCATTTGTAGTGCAAGACCATTCACGATGCAAGTTTTCAGATTCCTAGGCCAAATAATTTCCGAATTATGGCAATCAAAAGCATTTCCACGACCATTTGATCCTCCTAGGGGCATAATTTTCACAAACACTGAGTGTAGTGCAACTCTACAGTGTAAGAGCATTCACGATGCAAGTTTTCAGGTTCCTAGGCCTAATAGTTTCCGAATTATGGCTATTAAAAGCATTGCCATGACCATTTAATCCTCCTAGGGGCAGAATTGTCGCAAAATCCATTTTTAAGGCAACTCTGCAGTGTAAGGCCATTCACGATGCAAGTTTTCAGATTCCTAGGCCTAATAGTTTCCGAATTATGGCAATTAAAAGCATTGTCACGCCCTTTTAATCCTCCTATTCCTAGGTCACATAGTTTCCGAATTATGGCAATTAAAAACATTGCCACGGTGGTTTAATCCTCCTGGGGGCAGAATCGTCACAAAATCCATTTGTAGTGCAAGACCATTCACTATGCAAGTTTTCAGATTCCTAGGCGTAATAATTTCCGAATTATGGCGATTAAAAGCATTGCCACGACCATTTCATCCTTCTAGGGGCAGAATTTTCATAAAATCCATTGGTAGTGCAACTCTACAGTGCAAGACCATTCACTATGCAAGTTTTCAGATTCCTAGTCCTAATAATTTCCGAATTATGGCAATTAAAAGCATTGTCACGCCCTTTTAATCCTCCTATTCCTAGGTCACATAGTTTTCAAATTATGGCAATTAAAAACATTTCCACGGTGGTTTAATCCTCCTGGGGGCAGAATCGTCACAAAATCCATTTGTAGTGCAAGACCATTCACTATGCAAGTTTTCAGATTCCTAGGCGTAATAATTTCCGAATTATGGCGATTAAAAGCATTGCCATGACCATTTAATCCTCCTAGGGGAAGAATTGTCGCAAAATCCATTTTTAAGGCAACTCTGCAGTGTAAGGCGATTCACGATGCAAGTTTTTAGATTCCTAGGCCTAATAGTTTCCGAATTATGTCAATTAAAAGCATTGTCACGCCCTTTTAATCCTCCTATTCCTAGGTCACATAGTTTCCGAATTATGGCAATTAAAAACATTGCCACGGTGGTTTAATCCTCCTGGGGGCAGAATCGTCGCAAAATCCATTTGTAGTGCAAGACCATTCACTATGCAAGTTTTCAGATTCCTAGGCGTAATAATTTCCGAATTATGGCAATTAAAAGCATTGCCACGACCATTTCATCCTCCTAGGGGCAGAATTTTCATAAAATCCATCGGTAGTGCAACTCTACAGTGCAAGACCATTCACTATGCAAGTTTTCAGATTCCTAGTCCTAATAATTTCCGAATTATGGCAATTAAAAGCATTGTCACGCCCTTTTAATCCTCCTATTCCTAGGTCACATAGTTTCCGAATTATGGCAATTAAAAACATTGCCACGGTGGTTTAATCCTCCTGGGGGCAGAATCGTCACAAAATCCATTTGTAGTGCAAGACCATTCACTATGCAAGTTTTCAGATTCCTAGGCGTAATAATTTCCGAATTATGGCAATTAAAAGCATTGCCACGACCATTTCACCCTCCTAGGGGCAGAATTTTCACAAAATCCATTTGTAGTGCAACTCTGCAGTGTAAGGCCATTCACTATGCAAGATTTCAGATTTCTAGGCCTAATAGTTTCCGAATTATGACAATTAGAAGCAATGTCACGACCATTTGATCCTCCTTTTAATACACCGATTCCTAGGTCACATAGTTTCCGAATTATGGCAACTAAAAACATTTCCACGGTGGTTTAATCCTCCTGGGGGCAGATTCGTCACAAAATCCATTTGTAGTGCAAGACCATTCACTATGCAAGTTTTCAGATTCCTAGGCGTAATAATTTCCGAATTATGGCAATTAAAAGCATTGCCACGACCATTTCATCCTCCTAGGGGCAGAATTTTCACAAAATCCATTGGTAGTGCAACTCTACGGTGCAAGACCATTCACTATGCAAGTTTTCAGATTCCTAGTCCTAATAGTTTCCGAATTATGGCTGTTAAAAGCATTGTCACTCCCTTTTAATCCTCCGATTCCTAGGTCACATAGTTTCCGAATTATGGCAATTAAAAACATTGCCACGGTGGTTTAATCCTCCTTGGGGCAGAATCGTCACAAAATCCATTTGTAGTGCAAGACCATTCACTATGCAAGTTTTCAGATTCCTAGGCCTAATAGTTTCCGAATTATGACAATTAAAAGCATTGTCACGCCCTTTTAATCCTCCGATTCCTAGGTCACATAGTTTCCGAATTATGGCAATTAAAAAATTGCCACGGTGGTTTAATCCTCCTGGGGGCAGATTCGTCACAAAATCCATTTGTAGTGCAAGACCATTCACTATGCAAGTTTTCAGATTCCTAGGCGTAATAATTTCCGAACTATGGCGATTAAAAGCATTGCCACGACCATTTCATCCTTCTAGGGCAGAATTTTCACAAAATCCATTGGTAGTGCAACTCTACAGTGCAAGACCATTCACTATGCAAGTTTTCAGATTCCTAGGCGCAATAATTTCCGAATTATGGCAATTAAAAGCATTGTCACGCCCTTTTAATCCTCCTATTCCTAGGTCACATAGTTTTCAAATTATGGCAATTAAAAACATTTCCACGGTGGTTTAATCCTCCTGGGGGCAGAATCGTCACAAAATCCATTTGAAACGCAGTTCTGCAGCTTAAGACCATTCTCGAGGCAAGTTTTCAGATTCCTAGGCCTTATGGTTTTCGAATTATGGCAATTAAAAGCATTGCCACGACCATTTCATCTTCCTACGGGCAGAATTTTCACAAAATCCATTGGTAGTGCAACTCTACAGTGCAAGACCATTCACTATGCAAGTTTTCAGATTCCTAGGCGCAAAAATTTCCGAATTATGGCAATTAAAAGCATTGTCACGCCCTTTTAATCCTCCTATTCCTAGGTCACATAGTTTTCAAATTATGGCAATTAAAAACATTTCCACGGTGGTTTAATCCTCCTGGGGGCAGAATCGTCACAAAATCCATTTGTAGTGCAAGACCATTCACAATGCAAGTTTTCAGATTCCTAGGCCTTATAGTTTTCGAATTATGGCAATTAAAAACATTGCCACGAGCATTTCATCTTCCTAGGGGCAGAATTTTCACAAAATCCATTTGTAGTGCAACTCTACAGTGTAAGACCATTCACGATGCAAGTTTTCAGATTCCTAGTCCTAATAATTTCCGAATTAAGGCAATTAAAAGCATTGTCCCGCCCTTTTAATCCTCCTATTCCTAGGCCTAATAGTTTCCGAATTATGGCAACTAAAAACATTTCCACGGTGGTTTAATCCTCCTGGGGGCAGATTCGTCACAAAATCCATTTGTAGTGCAAGACCATTCACTATGCAAGTTTTCAGATTCCTAGGCGTAATAATTTCCGAATTATGGCAATTAAAAGCATTGCCACGACCATTTCATCCTCCTAGGGGCAGAATTTTCACAAAATCCATTGGTAGTGCAACTCTGCGGTGCAAGACCATTCACTATGCAAGTTTTCAGATTCCTAGTCCTAATAGTTTCCGAATTATGGCAATTTGGGGTTCCGAATTGGGGGCAGAATCGTCACAATATCCATTTGTAGTGCAAGACCATTCACGATGCAAGTTTTCAGATTCCTAGGCCTTATAGTTTTGAATTATGGCATTTAAAAGCATTGCCACGAGCATTTCATCTTCCTAGGGGCAGAATTTTCACAAAATCCATTTGTAGTGCAACTCTACAGTGTAAGACCATTCACGATTCAAGTTTTCAGATTCCTATGCCTAAGAGTTTCCGAATTATGGCAATTAAAAGCAATCCCACGACCATTTGATCCTCCTAGGGGCAGAATTTTCAAAACACATATTTGTAGTGCAACTGAAAGACCATTAACGATGCAAGTTTTCAGATTCCTAGGCCTAATAAATTCCGAATTATGGCAAGTAAAAGCATTGCCACGACCATTTCACCCTCCTAGGGGCAGAATTTTCACAAAATCCACTGGTAGTGCAACTCTACAGTGCAAGACCATTCACTATGCAAGTTTTCAGATTCCTAGTCCTAATAATTTCCGAATTATGGCAATTAAAAGCATTGTCACGCCCTTTTAATCCTCCTATTCCTAGGCCTAATAGTTTCCGAATTATGGCAACTAAAAACATTTCCACGGTGGTTTAATCCTCCTGGGGGCAGATTCGTCACAAAATCCATTTGTAGTGCAAGACCATTCACTATGCAAGTTTTCAGATTCCTAGGCGTAATAATTTCCGAATTATGGCAATTAAAAGCATTGCCACGACCATTTCATCCTCCTAGGGGCAGAATTTTCACAAAATCCATTGGTAGTGCAACTCTACGGTGCAAGACCATTCACTATGCAAGTTTTCAGATTCCTAGTCCTAATAGTTTCCGAATTATGGCTGTTAAAAGCATTGTCACTCCCTTTTAATCCTCCGATTCCTAGGTCACATAGTTTCCGAATTATGGCAATTAAAAACATTGCCACGGTGGTTTAATCCTCCTTGGGGCAGAATCGTCACAAAATCCATTTGTAGTGCAAGACCATTCACTATGCAAGTTTTCAGATTCCTAGGCGTAATAATTTCCGAATTATGGCAATTAAAAGCATTGCCACGACCATTTCATCCTCCTAGGGGCAGAATTTTCACAAAATCCATTGGTAGTGCAACTCTACGGTGCAAGACCATTCACTATGCAAGTTTTCAGATTCCTAGTCCTAATAGTTTCCGAATTATGGCTGTTAAAAGCATTGTCACTCCCTTTTAATCCTCCGATTCCTAGGTCACATAGTTTCCGAACTATGGCGATTAAAAGCATTGCCACGACCATTTCATCCTTCTAGGGCAGAATTTTCACAAAATCCATTGGTAGTGCAACTCTACAGTGCAAGACCATTCACTATGCAAGTTTTCAGATTCCTAGGCGTAATAATTTCCGAATTATGGCAATTAAAAGCATTGCCACGACCATTTCATCCTCCTAGGGGCAGAATTTTCACAAAATCCATTGGTAGTGCAACTCTACAGTGCAAGACCATTCACTATGCAAGTTTTCAGATTCCTAGGCGCAATAATTTCCGAATTATGGCAATTAAAAGCATTGTCACGCCCTTTTAATCCTCCTATTCCTAGGTCACATAGTTTTCAAATTATGGCAATTAAAAACATTTCCACGGTGGTTTAATCCTCCTGGGGGCAGAATCGTCACAAAATCCATTTGTAGTGCAAGACCATTCACTATGCAAGTTTTCAGATTCCTAGGCGTAATAATTTCCGAATTATGGCAATTAAAAGCATTGCCACGACCATTTCACCCTCCTAGGGGCAGAATTTTCACAAAATCCATTTGTAGTGCAACTCTACAGTGTAAGACCATATACGATGCAAGTTTTCAGGTTCCTAGGCCTAATAAATTCCGAATTATGGCAAGTAAAAGGATTGCCATGCCAGTATAATCTTCCTAGGGGCAGAATTGTCACAAAATCCATTTGTAGTGCAACTCTACAGTGTAAGACCATTCACGATGCAAGTTTTCAGGTTCCTAGGCCTAATAGTTTCCGAATTATGGCTATTAAAAGCATTGCCATGACCATTTAATCCTCCTATTCCTAGGTCACATAGTTTCCGAATTATGGCAATTAAAAACATTGCCACGGTGGTTTAATCCTCCTGGGGGCAGAATCGTCACAAAATCCATTTGTAGTGCAAGACCATTCACTATGCAAGTTTTCAGATTCCTAGGCGTAATAATTTCCGAATTATGGCAATTAAAAGCATTGCCACGACCATTTCATCCTCCTAGGGGCAGAATTTTCACAAAATCCATTGGTAGTGCAACTCTACAGTGCAAGACCATTCACGATGCAAGTTTTCAGATTCCTAGTCCTAATAGTTTCCGAATTATGACAATTAAAAGCATTGTCACGCCCTTTTAATCCTCCGATTCCTAGGTCACATAGTTTCCGAATTATGGCAATTAAAAACATTGCCACGGTGGTTTAATCCTCCTGGGGGCAGAATCGTCACAAAATCCATTTGTAGTGCAAGACCATTCACTATGCAAGTTTTCAGATTCCTAGGCCTAATAGTTTCCGAATTATGACAATTAAAAGCATTGTCACGCCCTTTTAATCCTCCGATTCCTAGGTCACATAGTTTCCGAATTATGACAATTAAAAAATTGCCACGGTGGTTTAATCCTCCTGGGGGCAGATTCGTCACAAAATCCATTTGTAGTGCAAGACCATTCACAATGCAAGTTTTCAGATTCCTAGGCCTAATAGTTTCCGAATTATGACAATTAAAAGCATTGTCACGCCCTTTTAATCCTCCGATTCCTAGGTCACATAGTTTCCGAATTATGGCAATTAAAAACATTGCCACGGTGGTTTAATCCTCCTGGGGGCAGAATCGTCACAAAATCCATTTGTAGTGCAAGACCATTCACTATGCAAGTTTTCAGATTCCTAGGCCTAATAGTTTCCGAATTATGACAATTAAAAGCATTGTCACGCCCTTTTAATCCTCCGATTCCTAGGTCACATAGTTTCCGAATTATGGCAATTAAAAAATTGCCACGGTGGTTTAATCCTCCTGGGGGAATATTCGTCACAAAATCCATTTGTAGTGCAAGACCATTCACTATGCAAGTTTTCAGATTCCTAGGCCTAATAGTTTCCGAATTATGACAATTAAAAGCATTGTCACGCCCTTTTAATCCTCCGATTCCTAGGTCACATAGTTTCCGAATTATGGCAATTAAAAAATTGCCACGGTGGTTTAATCCTCCTGGGGGCAGAATCGTCACAAAATCCATTTGTAGTGCAAGACCATTCACGATGCAAGTTTTCAGATTCCTAGGCCAAATAATTTCCGAATTATGGCAATCAAAAGCATTTCCACGACCATTTGATCCTCCTAGGGGCATAATTTTCACAAACACTGAGTGTAGTGCAACTCTACAGTGTAAGAGCATTCACGATACAAGTTTTCAGGTTCCTAGGCCTAATAGTTTCCGAATTATGACTATTAAAAGCATTGCCATGACCATTTAATCCTCCTAGGGGCAGAATTGTCGCAAAATCCATTTTTAAGGCAACTCTGCAGTGTAAGGCCATTCACGATGCAAATTTTCAGATTCCTAGGCCTAATAGTTTCCGAATTATGGCAATGAAAAGCATTGTCACGCCCTTTTAATCCTCCTATTCCTAGGTCACATAGTTTCCGAATTATGGCAATTAAAAACATTGCCACGGTGGTTTAATTCTCCTGGGGGCAGAATCGTCACAAAATCCATTTGTAGTGCAAGACCATTCACTATGCAAGTTTTCAGATTCCTAGGCGTAATAATTTCCGAATTATGGCAATTAAAAGCATTGCCACGACCATTTCATCCTCCTAGGGGCAGAATTTTCACAAAATCCATTGGTAGTGCAACTCTACGGTGCAAGACCATTCACTATGCAAGTTTTCAGATTCCTAGTCCTAATAGTTTCCGAATTATGGCAATTAAAAGCATTGTCACGCCCTTTTAATCCTCCGATTCCTAGGTCACATAGTTTCCGAATTATGGCAATTAAAAACATTGCCACGGTGGTTTAATCCTCCTTGGGGGCAGAATCGTCACAATATCCATTTGTAGTGCAAGACCATTCACGATGCAAGTTTTCAGATTCCTAGGCCTTATAGTTTTGAATTATGGCATTTAAAAGCATTGCCACGAGCATTTCATCTTCCTAGGGGCAGAATTTTCACAAAATCCATTTGTAGTGCAACTCTACAATGTAAGACCATTCACGATGCAAGTTTTCAGATTCCTATGCCTAAGAGTTTCCGAATTATGGCAATTAAAAGCAATCCCACGACCATTTGATCCTCCTAGGGGCAGAATTTTCAAAACACATATTTGTAGTGCAATTGTAAGACCATTAACGATACAAATTTTCAGATTCCTAGGCCTAATAGTTTCCGAATAATGGCAAGTAAAAGGATTCCCATGCCCGTTTAATCATCCTAGGGGCATAATTGTCACAAAATCTATTTGTAGTGCAACTCTACAGTGTAAGACCATTCACGATGCAAGTTTTCAGGTTCCTAGGCCTAATAGTTTCCGAATTATGGCTATTAAAAGCATTGCCATGACCATTTAATCCTCCTAGAGGCAGAATTGTCGCAAAATCCATTTTTAAGGCAACTCTGCAGTGTAAGGCCATTCACGATGCAAGTTTTCAGATTCCTAGGCCAAATAGTTTCCGAATTATGGCAATTAAGAGCATGGTAACGCCCTTTTAAACCTCCAATTCCTAGGTCACATAGTTTCCGAATTATGGAAATTAAAAACATTGCCACGCTCGTTTAATCCTCCTGGAGGCAGAATTGGCAACTAAACGCATTGCCACGCCCATTTGATCCTCCTAGAAACAGAATTGTCACAAAATCCATTTGTAACGCAACTCTGCAGTGTAAGGCCATTCACGATGCAAGATATCAGATTCCTAGGCCAAATAGTTTCCTAATTATGGCAATTAAAAGCATTGTCACACCCTTTTAATCCTCCGATTCCTAGGTCACATAGATTCCGAATTATGGCAATTAAAAACATTGCCACTGTCGCTTAATCCTCCAGGGGCAGAATCATCACAAAATCCATTTGTAGTGCAAGACCATTCACTATGCAAGTTTTCAGATTCCTAGTCCTAATAGTTTCCGAATTATGGCAATTAAAAGCATTGTCACGTCCTTTTAATCCCCCTATCCCTAAGTCACATAGTTTCCGAATTATGGCAATTAAAAGCATTGCCACGCTCGTTTAAGCCTCCTGGGGGCAGAATCGTCACAAAATCCATTTGTAGTGCAAGACCATTCACTATGCAAGTTTTCAGATTCCTAGGCGTAATAATTTCCGAATTATGGCAATTAAAAGCATTGTCACGCCCTTTTAATCCTCCTATTCCTAGGTCACATAGTTTTCAAATTATGGCAATTAAAAACATTTCCACGGTGGTTTAATCCTCCTGGGGGCAGAATCGTCACAAAATCCATTTGAAACGCAGTTCTGCAGCTTAAGACCATTCTCGAGGCAAGTTTTCAGATTCCTAGGCCTTATGGTTTTCGAATTATGGCAATTAAAAGCATTGCCACGACCATTTCATCTTCCTAGGGGCAGAATTTTCACAAAATCCATTGGTAGTGCAACTCTACAGTGCAAGACCATTCACTATGCAAGTTTTCAGATTCCTAGGCGCAATAATTTCCGAATTATGGCAATTAAAAGCATTGTCACGCCCTTTTAATCCTCCTATTCCTAGGTCACATAGTTTTCAAATTATGGCAATTAAAAACATTTCCACGGTGGTTTAATCCTCCTGGGGGCAGAATCGTCACAAAATCCATTTGTAGTGCAAGACCATTCACAATGCAAGTTTTCAGATTCCTAGGCCTTATAGTTTTCGAATTATGGCAATTAAAAACATTGCCACGAGCATTTCATCTTCCTAGGGGCAGAATTTTCACAAAATCCATTTGTAGTGCAACTCTACAGTGTAAGACCATTCACGATGCAAGTTTTCAGATTCCTAGTCCTAATAATTTCCGAATTAAGGCAATTAAAAGCATTGTCCCGCCCTTTTAATCCTCCTATTCCTAGGCCTAATAGTTTCCGAATTATGGCAACTAAAAACATTTCCACGGTGGTTTAATCCTCCTGGGGGCAGATTCGTCACAAAATCCATTTGTAGTGCAAGACCATTCACTATGCAAGTTTTCAGATTCCTAGGCGTAATAATTTCCGAATTATGGCAATTAAAAGCATTGCCACGACCATTTCATCCTCCTAGGGGCAGAATTTTCACAAAATCCATTGGTAGTGCAACTCTGCGGTGCAAGACCATTCACTATGCAAGTTTTCAGATTCCTAGTCCTAATAGTTTCCGAATTATGGCAATTTGGGGTTCCGAATTGGGGGCAGAATCGTCACAATATCCATTTGTAGTGCAAGACCATTCACGATGCAAGTTTTCAGATTCCTAGGCCTTATAGTTTTGAATTATGGCATTTAAAAGCATTGCCACGAGCATTTCATCTTCCTAGGGGCAGAATTTTCACAAAATCCATTTGTAGTGCAACTCTACAGTGTAAGACCATTCACGATTCAAGTTTTCAGATTCCTATGCCTAAGAGTTTCCGAATTATGGCAATTAAAAGCAATCCCACGACCATTTGATCCTCCTAGGGGCAGAATTTTCAAAACACATATTTGTAGTGCAACTGAAAGACCATTAACGATGCAAGTTTTCAGATTCCTAGGCCTAATAAATTCCGAATTATGGCAAGTAAAAGCATTGCCACGACCATTTCACCCTCCTAGGGGCAGAATTTTCACAAAATCCACTGGTAGTGCAACTCTACAGTGCAAGACCATTCACTATGCAAGTTTTCAGATTCCTAGTCCTAATAATTTCCGAATTATGGCAATTAAAAGCATTGTCACGCCCTTTTAATCCTCCTATTCCTAGGCCTAATAGTTTCCGAATTATGGCAACTAAAAACATTTCCACGGTGGTTTAATCCTCCTGGGGGCAGATTCGTCACAAAATCCATTTGTAGTGCAAGACCATTCACTATGCAAGTTTTCAGATTCCTAGGCGTAATAATTTCCGAATTATGGCAATTAAAAGCATTGCCACGACCATTTCATCCTCCTAGGGGCAGAATTTTCACAAAATCCATTGGTAGTGCAACTCTACGGTGCAAGACCATTCACTATGCAAGTTTTCAGATTCCTAGTCCTAATAGTTTCCGAATTATGGCTGTTAAAAGCATTGTCACTCCCTTTTAATCCTCCGATTCCTAGGTCACATAGTTTCCGAACTATGGCGATTAAAAGCATTGCCACGACCATTTCATCCTTCTAGGGCAGAATTTTCACAAAATCCATTGGTAGTGCAACTCTACAGTGCAAGACCATTCACTATGCAAGTTTTCAGATTCCTAGGCGTAATAATTTCCGAATTATGGCAATTAAAAGCATTGCCACGACCATTTCATCCTCCTAGGGGCAGAATTTTCACAAAATCCATTGGTAGTGCAACTCTACAGTGCAAGACCATTCACTATGCAAGTTTTCAGATTCCTAGGCGCAATAATTTCCGAATTATGGCAATTAAAAGCATTGTCACGCCCTTTTAATCCTCCTATTCCTAGGTCACATAGTTTTCAAATTATGGCAATTAAAAACATTTCCACGGTGGTTTAATCCTCCTGGGGGCAGAATCGTCACAAAATCCATTTGTAGTGCAAGACCATTCACTATGCAAGTTTTCAGATTCCTAGTCCTAATAATTTCCGAATTATGGCAATTAAAAGCATTGTCACGCCCTTTTAATCCTCCTATTCCTAGGTCACATAGTTTCCGAATTATGGCAATTAAAAACATTGCCACGGTGGTTTAATCCTCCTGGGGGCAGAATCGTCACAAAATCCATTTGTAGTGCAAGACCATTCACTATGCAAGTTTTCAGATTCCTAGGCGTAATAATTTCCGAATTATGGCAATTAAAAGCATTGCCACGACCATTTCACCCTCCTAGGGGCAGAATTTTCACAAAATCCATTTGTAGTGCAACTCTACAGTGTAAGACCATATACGATGCAAGTTTTCAGGTTCCTAGGCCTAATAAATTCCGAATTATGGCAAGTAAAAGGATTGCCATGCCAGTATAATCTTCCTAGGGGCAGAATTGTCACAAAATCCATTTGTAGTGCAACTCTACAGTGTAAGACCATTCACGATGCAAGTTTTCAGGTTCCTAGGCCTAATAGTTTCCGAATTATGGCTATTAAAAGCATTGCCATGACCATTTAATCCTCCTAGGGGAAGAATTGTCGCAAAATCCATTTTTAAGGCAACTCTGCAGTGTAAGGCCATTCACGAGGAAAGTTTTTAGATTCCTAGGCCTAATAGTTTCCGAATTATGGCAATTAAAAGCATTGTCACGCCCTTTTAATCCTCCTATTCCTAGGTCACATAGTTTCCGAATTATGGCAATTAAAAACATTGCCACGGTGGTTTAATCCTCCTGGGGGCAGAATCGTCACAAAATCCATTTGTAGTGCAAGACCATTCACTATGCAAGTTTTCAGATTCCTAGGCGTAATAATTTCCGAATTATGGCAATTAAAAGCATTGCCACGACCATTTCATCCTCCTAGGGGAAGAATTGTCGCAAAATCCATTTTTAAGGCAACTCCGCAGTGTAAGGCCATTCACGATGCAAGTTTTTAGATTCCTAGGCCTAATAGTTTCCGAATTATGGCAATTAAAAGCATTGTCACGCCCTTTTAATCCTCCTATTCCTAGGTCACATAGTTTCCGAATTATGGCAATTAAAAACATTGCCACGGTGGTTTAATCCTCCTGGGGGCAGAATCGTCACAAAATCCATTTGTAGTGCAAGACCATTCACTATGCAAGTTTTCAGATTCCTAGGCGTAATAATTTCCGAATTATGGCAATTAAAAGCATTGCCACGACCATTTCATCCTCCTAGGGGCAGAATTTTCACAAAATCCATTGGTAGTGCAACTCTACAGTGCAAGACCATTCACGATGCAAGTTTTCAGATTCCTAGTCCTAATAGTTTCCGAATTATGACAATTAAAAGCATTGTCACGCCCTTTTAATCCTCCGATTCCTAGGTCACATAGTTTCCGAATTATGGCAATTAAAAACATTGCCACGGTGGTTTAATCCTCCTGGGGGCAGAATCGTCACAAAATCCATTTGTAGTGCAAGACCATTCACTATGCAAGTTTTCAGATTCCTAGGCCTAATAGTTTCCGAATTATGACAATTAAAAGCATTGTCACGCCCTTTTAATCCTCCGATTCCTAGGTCACATAGTTTCCGAATTATGACAATTAAAAAATTGCCACGGTGGTTTAATCCTCCTGGGGGCAGATTCGTCACAAAATCCATTTGTAGTGCAAGACCATTCACAATGCAAGTTTTCAGATTCCTAGGCCTAATAGTTTCCGAATTATGACAATTAAAAGCATTGTCACGCCCTTTTAATCCTCCGATTCCTAGGTCACATAGTTTCCGAATTATGGCAATTAAAAACATTGCCACGGTGGTTTAATCCTCCTGGGGGCAGAATCGTCACAAAATCCATTTGTAGTGCAAGACCATTCACTATGCAAGTTTTCAGATTCCTAGGCCTAATAGTTTCCGAATTATGACAATTAAAAGCATTGTCACGCCCTTTTAATCCTCCGATTCCTAGGTCACATAGTTTCCGAATTATGGCAATTAAAAAATTGCCACGGTGGTTTAATCCTCCTGGGGGAATATTCGTCACAAAATCCATTTGTAGTGCAAGACCATTCACTATGCAAGTTTTCAGATTCCTAGGCCTAATAGTTTCCGAATTATGACAATTAAAAGCATTGTCACGCCCTTTTAATCCTCCGATTCCTAGGTCACATAGTTTCCGAATTATGGCAATTAAAAAATTGCCACGGTGGTTTAATCCTCCTGGGGGCAGAATCGTCACAAAATCCATTTGTAGTGCAAGACCATTCACGATGCAAGTTTTCAGATTCCTAGGCCAAATAATTTCCGAATTATGGCAATCAAAAGCATTTCCACGACCATTTGATCCTCCTAGGGGCATAATTTTCACAAACACTGAGTGTAGTGCAACTCTACAGTGTAAGAGCATTCACGATACAAGTTTTCAGGTTCCTAGGCCTAATAGTTTCCGAATTATGACTATTAAAAGCATTGCCATGACCATTTAATCCTCCTAGGGGCAGAATTGTCGCAAAATCCATTTTTAAGGCAACTCTGCAGTGTAAGGCCATTCACGATGCAAATTTTCAGATTCCTAGGCCTAATAGTTTCCGAATTATGGCAATGAAAAGCATTGTCACGCCCTTTTAATCCTCCTATTCCTAGGTCACATAGTTTCCGAATTATGGCAATTAAAAACATTGCCACGGTGGTTTAATTCTCCTGGGGGCAGAATCGTCACAAAATCCATTTGTAGTGCAAGACCATTCACTATGCAAGTTTTCAGATTCCTAGGCGTAATAATTTCCGAATTATGGCAATTAAAAGCATTGCCACGACCATTTCATCCTCCTAGGGGCAGAATTTTCACAAAATCCATTGGTAGTGCAACTCTACGGTGCAAGACCATTCACTATGCAAGTTTTCAGATTCCTAGTCCTAATAGTTTCCGAATTATGGCAATTAAAAGCATTGTCACGCCCTTTTAATCCTCCGATTCCTAGGTCACATAGTTTCCGAATTATGGCAATTAAAAACATTGCCACGGTGGTTTAATCCTCCTTGGGGGCAGAATCGTCACAATATCCATTTGTAGTGCAAGACCATTCACGATGCAAGTTTTCAGATTCCTAGGCCTTATAGTTTTGAATTATGGCATTTAAAAGCATTGCCACGAGCATTTCATCTTCCTAGGGGCAGAATTTTCACAAAATCCATTTGTAGTGCAACTCTACAATGTAAGACCATTCACGATGCAAGTTTTCAGATTCCTATGCCTAAGAGTTTCCGAATTATGGCAATTAAAAGCAATCCCACGACCATTTGATCCTCCTAGGGGCAGAATTTTCAAAACACATATTTGTAGTGCAATTGTAAGACCATTAACGATACAAATTTTCAGATTCCTAGGCCTAATAGTTTCCGAATAATGGCAAGTAAAAGGATTCCCATGCCCGTTTAATCATCCTAGGGGCATAATTGTCACAAAATCTATTTGTAGTGCAACTCTACAGTGTAAGACCATTCACGATGCAAGTTTTCAGGTTCCTAGGCCTAATAGTTTCCGAATTATGGCTATTAAAAGCATTGCCATGACCATTTAATCCTCCTAGAGGCAGAATTGTCGCAAAATCCATTTTTAAGGCAACTCTGCAGTGTAAGGCCATTCACGATGCAAGTTTTCAGATTCCTAGGCCAAATAGTTTCCGAATTATGGCAATTAAGAGCATGGTAACGCCCTTTTAAACCTCCAATTCCTAGGTCACATAGTTTCCGAATTATGGAAATTAAAAACATTGCCACGCTCGTTTAATCCTCCTGGAGGCAGAATTGGCAACTAAACGCATTGCCACGCCCATTTGATCCTCCTAGAAACAGAATTGTCACAAAATCCATTTGTAACGCAACTCTGCAGTGTAAGGCCATTCACGATGCAAGATATCAGATTCCTAGGCCAAATAGTTTCCTAATTATGGCAATTAAAAGCATTGTCACACCCTTTTAATCCTCCGATTCCTAGGTCACATAGATTCCGAATTATGGCAATTAAAAACATTGCCACTGTCGCTTAATCCTCCAGGGGCAGAATCATCACAAAATCCATTTGTAGTGCAAGACCATTCACTATGCAAGTTTTCAGATTCCTAGTCCTAATAGTTTCCGAATTATGGCAATTAAAAGCATTGTCACGTCCTTTTAATCCCCCTATCCCTAAGTCACATAGTTTCCGAATTATGGCAATTAAAAGCATTGCCACGCTCGTTTAAGCCTCCTGGGGGCAGAATCGTCACAAAATCCATTTGTAGTGCAAGACCATTCACTATGCAAGTTTTCAGATTCCTAGGCGTAATAATTTCCGAATTATGGCAATTAAGCAAGTTTTCAGATTCCTAGTCCTAATAATTTCCGAATTATGGCAATTAAAAGCATTGTCACGCCCTTTTAATCCTCCTATTCCTAGGTCACATAGTTTTCAAATTATGGCAATTAAAAACAATTCCACGGTGGTTTAATCCTCCTGGGGGCAGAATCGTCACAAGATCCATTTGTAGTGCAAGACCATTCACAATGCAAGTTTTCAGATTCCTAGGCCTAATAGTTTCCGAATTATGGCAATTAAAAGCATTGTCACGCCCTTTTAATCCTCCGATTCCTAGGTCACATAGTTTCCGAATTATGGCAATTAAAAACATTGCCACGGTGGTTTAATCCTCCTGGGGGCAGAATCGTCACAAAATCCATTTGTAGTGCAAGACCATTCACTATGCAAGTTTTCAGATTCCTAGGCGTAATAATTTCCGAATTATGACAATTAAAAGCATTGCCACGACCATTTCACCCTCCTAGGGGCAGAATTTTCACAAAATCCATTGGTAGTGCAACTCTACAGTGCAAGACCATTCACTATGCAAGTTTTCAGATTCCTAGGCCAAATAGTTTCCTAATTATGGCAATTAAAAGCATTGTCACGCCCTTTTAATCCTCCGATTCCTAGGTCACATAGTTTCCGAATTATGGCAATTAAAAGCATTGCCACGCTCGTTTAATCCTCCTGGGGGCAGAATCGTCACAAAATCCATTTGAAGTGTAAGGCCATTCACGATGCAAGATTTCAGATTCCTAGGCCTAATAGTTTCCGAATTATGGCAACTAAAAACATTGCCACGGTCGATTAATCCTCCTGGGGGCAGAATCATCACAAAATCCATTTGTATTGCAAGACCATTCACTATGCAAGTTTTCAGATTCCTAGGCGTAATAATTTCCGAATTATGTCAATTAAAAGCATTGGCACGACCATTTCATCCTCCTAGGGGCAGAATTTTCACAAAATCCATTGGTAGTGCAACTCTACAGTGCAAGACCATTCACTATGCAAGTTTTCAGATTCCTAGCCCTAATAGTTTCCGAATTATGGCAATTAAAAGCATTGTAACGCCCTTTTAATCCTCCTATTCCTAGGTCACATAGTTTCCGAATTATGGCAATTAAAAACATTGCCACGGTGGTTTAATCCTCCTGGGGGCAGAATCGTCACAAAATCCATTTGTAGTGCAAGACCATTCACTATGCAAGTTTTCAGATTACTAGGCATAATAATTTCCGAATTATGGCAATTAAAAGCATTGCCACGACCATTTCATCCTCCTAGGGGCAGAATTTTCACAAAATCCATTGGTAGTGCAACTCTACAGTGCAAGACCATTCACGATGCAAGTTTTCAGATTCCTAGTCCTAATAATTGCCGAATTATGGCAATTTATAGCATTGTCACGCCCTTTTAATCCTCCTATTCCTAGGTCACATAGTTTTCAAATTATGGCAATTAAAAACATTTTCACGGTGGTTTAATCCTCCTGGGGGCAGAATCGACACAAAATCCATTTGTAGTGCAAGACCATTCACAATGCAAGTTTTCAGATTCCTAGACCTAATAGTTTCCGAATTATGACAATTAAAAGCATTGTCACGCCCTTTTAATCCTCCGATTCCTAGGTCACATAGTTTCCGAATTATGGCAATTAAAAACATTGCCACGGTGGTTTAATCCTCCTGGGGGCAGAATCGTCACAAAATCCATTTGTAGTGCAAGACCATTCACGATGCAAGTTTTCAGATTCCTAGGCCAAATAATTTCCGAATTATGGCAATTAAAATCATGGTCACGCCCTTTTAATCCTCCGATTCCTAGGTCACATAGTTTCCGAATTATGGCAATTAAAAACATTGCCACGCTCGTTTAATCCTCTTGGGGGCAGAATGGTCAGAAAATCCATTTGTAGTGTAAGGCCATTCACGATGCAAGTTTTCAGATTCCTAGGCCTAACAGTTTCCGAATTATGGCAAGTAAAAGGATTGCGATGCCCGTTTAATCATCCTAGGGGCAGAATTGTCACAAAATCTATTTGTAGTGCAACTCTACAGGGTAAGACCATTCACGATGCAAGTTTTCAGGTTCCTAGGCCTAATAGTTTCCGAATTATTGCTACTAAAAGCATTGCCATGACCATTTAATCCTCCTAGAGGCAGAATTGTCGCAAAATCCCTTTTTAAGGCAACTCTGCAGTGTAAGGCCATTCACGATGCAAGTTTTCAGATTCCTAGGCCAAATAGTTTCCGAATTATGGCAATTAAGAGCATGGTAACGCCCTTTTAATCCTCCTATTCCTAGGTCACATAGTTTCCGAATTATGGCAATTAAAATCATTGCCATGCCCATTTAATCCTCCTGGAGGCAGAATTGGCAACTAAACGCATTGCCACGCCCATTTGATCCTCCTAGAAACGAATTGTCACAAAATCCATTTGTAACGCAACTCTGCAGTGTAAGGCCATTCACGATGCAAGATTTCAGATTCCTAGGCCTAATAGTTTCCGAATTATTGCTACTAAAAGCATTGCCATGACCATTTAATCCTCCTAGAGGCAGAATTGTCGCAAAATCCCTTTTTAAGGCAACTCTGCAGTGTAAGGCCATTCACGATGCAAGATTTCAGATTACTAGGCCAAATAGTTTGCTAACTATGGCAATTCAAAGCATTGTCACGCCCTTTTAATCCTCCGATTCCTAGGTCACATAGTTTCCGAATTATGGCAATTAAAAACATTGCCACTGTCGCTTAATCCTCCAGGGGCAGAATCGTCACAAAATCCATTTGTAGTGCAAAACCATTCACTATGCTAGTTTTCAGATTCCTAGTCCTAATAATTTCCGAATTATGGCAATTAAAAGCATTGCCACGACCATTTCATACTCCTAGGGGCAGAATTTTCACAAAATCCATTGGTAGATCAACTCTACAATGCAAGACCATTCACTATGCAAGTTTTCATATTCCTAGTCCTAATAGTTTCCGAATTATGGCAATTAAAAGCACTGCCACGACCATTTCATCTTCCTAGGGGCAGAATTTTCACAAAATCCATTTGTAGTGCAACTCTACAGTGTAAGACCATTCACGATGCAAGTTTTCAGATTCCTAGGCCTTATAGTTTTCGAATTATGGCAATTAAAATCATTCCCACGACCATTTCATCATCCTAGGGGCAGAATTGTCACAAAATCCATTTGTAGTGCAACTCTACCGTGTAAGACCATTCACGATGCAAGTTTTCAGATTCCTAGGCCAAATAGTTTCCGAATTATGGCAATTTAGAGCATGGTAACGCCCTTTTAAACCTCCTATTCCTAGGTCACATAGTTTCCGAATTATGGAAATTAAAAACATTGCCACGCTCGTTTAATCCTCCTGGAGGCAGAATTGGCAACTAAACGCATTGCCACGCCCATTTGATCCTCCTAGAAACAGAATTGTCACAAAATCCATTTGTAACGCAACTCTGCAGTGTAAGGCCATTCACGATGCAAGATTTCAGATTCCTAGGCCAAATAGCTTCCGAATTATGGCAATTAAAAGCATTGTCACGACCTTTTAATCCTCCGATTCCTAGGTCACATAGTTTCCGAATTATGGCAATTAAAAACCTTGCCACGGTCGTTTAAGCCTCCTGGGGGCAGAATCGTCACAAAATCCATTTGTAGTGCAAGACCATTCACTATGCAAGTTTTCAGATTCCTAGGCGTAATAATTTCCGAATTATGGCAATTAAAAGCATTGGCACGACCATTTCATCCTCCTAGTGGCAGAATTTTCACAAAATCCATTGGTAGTGCAACTCTACAGTGCAAGACCATTCACTATGCAAGTTTTCAGATTCCTAGCCCTAATAGCTTCCGAATTATGGCAATTAAAAGCATTGTAACGCCCTTTTAATCCTCCTATTCCTAGGTCACATAGTTTCCGAATTATGGCAATTAAAAACATTGCCACGGTGGTTTAATCCTCCTGGGGGCAGAATCGTCACAAAATCTATTTGTAGTGCAAGACCATTCACAATGCAAGTTTTCAGATTCCTAGGCGTAATAATTTCCGAATTATGGCAATTAAAAGCATTGCCACGACCATTTCATCCTCCTAGGATCAGAATTTTCACAAAATCCATTGGTAGTCCAACTCTACAGTGCAAGACCATTCACTATGCAAGTTTTCAGATTCCTAGTCCTAATAATTTCCGAATTATGGCAATTAAAAGCATTGTCACGCCCTTTTAATCCTCCTATTCCTAGGTCACATAGGTTTCAAATTATGGCAATTAAAAACATTTCCACGGTGGTTTAATCCTCCTGGGGCAGAATCGTCACAAAATCCATTTGTAGTGCAAGAACATTCACAATGAAAGTTTTCAGATTCCTAGGCCTAATAGTTTCCGAATTATGACAATTAAAAGCATTGTCACGCCCTTTTAATCCTCCGATTCCTAGGTCACATAGTTTCCGAATTATGGCAATTAAAAACATTGCCACGGTGGTTTAATCCTCCTGGGGGCAGAATCGTCACAAAATCCATTTGTAGTGCAAGACCATTCACCATGCAAGTTTTCAGATTCCTAGGCCAAATAATTTCCGAATTATGGCAATTAAAAGCATGGTCACGCCCTTTTAATCCTCCTATTCCTAGGTCACAGAGTTGCCGAATTATGGCAATTAAAAACATTGCCACGCTCGTTTAATCCTCTTGGGGCAGAATGGTCAGAAAATCCATTTGTAGTGTAAGGCCATTCACGATGCAAGATTTCAGATTCCTAGGCCTAATAGTTTCCGAATTATGGCAAGTAAAAGGATTGCCATGCCCGTTTAATCATCCTAGGGGCAGAATTGTCACAAAATCTATTTGTAGTGCAACTCTACAGTGTAAGACCATTCACGATGCAAGTTTTCAGATTCCTAGGCCTAATAGTTTCCGAATTATGGCAAGTAAAAGGATTGCCATGCCCGTTTAATCATCCTAGGGGCAGAATTGTCACAAAATCTATTTGTAGTGCAACTCTACAGTGTAAGACCATTCACGATGCAAGTTTTCAGATTCCTAGGCCAAATAGTTTCCGAATTATGGCAATTTAGAGCATGGTAACGCCCTTTTAAACCTCCTATTCCTAGGTCACATAGTTTCCGAATTATGGAAATTAAAGACATTGCCACGCTCGTTTAATCCTCCTGGAGGCAGAATTGGCAACTAAACGCATTGCCACGCCCATTTTATCCTCCAAGAAACAGAATTGTCACAAAATCCATTTGTAACGCAACTCTGCAGTGTAAGGCCATTCACGATGCAAGATTTCAGATTCCTAGGCCAAATAGTTTCCTAATTATGGCAATTAAAAGCATTGTCACGCCCTTTTAATCCTCCGATTCCTAGGTCACATAGTTTCCGAATTATGGCAATTAAAAACATTGCCACGGTGGTTTAATCCTCCTGGGGGCAGAATCGTCACAAAATCCATTTGTAGTGCAAGACCATTCACTATGCAAGTTTTCATATTCCTAGTCCTAATAGTTTCCGAATTATGGCAATTAAAAGCATTGTCACGCTTTTTTAATCCTCCTATTCCTAGGTCACATAGTTTCCGAATTATGGCAATTAAAAACCTTGCCACGGTCGTTTAATCCTCCTGGGTGCAGAATCGTCACAAAATCCATTTGTAGTGCAAGACCTTTCACTATGCAAGTTTTCAGATTCCTAGGCCTAATAGTTTTCGAATTATGGCAATTAAAAGCATTGCCACGACTATTTAGTCCTCCTTGGGCAGAAATGTCACAAAATCCATTTGAAACGCAGTTCTGCAGCTTAAGACCATTCTCGAGGCAAGTTTTCAGATTCCTAGGCCTTATAGTTTTCGAATTATGGCAATTAAAAGCATTGCCACGACCATTTCATCTTCCTAGGGGCAGAATTTTCACAAAATCCATTTGTAGTGCAACTCTACAGTGTAAGACCATTCACGATGCAAGTTTTCAGATTCCTATGCCTAAGAGTTTCCGAATTATGGCAATTAAAAGCAATCCCACGACCATTTGATCCTCCTAGGGGCAGAATTTTCAAAACACATATTTGTAGTGCAACTGTAAGACCATTAACGATGCAAGTTTTCAGATTCCTAGGCCTAATAGTTTCCGAATTATGGCAAGTAAAAGGATTGCCATGCCAGTATAATCTTCCTAGGGGCAGAATTTTCACAAAATCCATTTGTAGTGCAACTCTACAGTGTAAGACCATTCTCGATGCAAGTTTTCAGATTCCTATGCCTAAGAGTTTCCGAATTATGGCAAGTAAAAGGATTGCCATGCCCGTTTAATCATCCTAGGGGCAGAATTGTCACAAAATCTATTTGTAGTGCAACTCTACAGTGTAAGACCATTCACGATGCAAGTTTTCAGATTCCTAGGCCAAATAGTTTCCGAATTATGGCAATTTAGAGCATGGTAACGCCCTTTTAAACCTCCTATTCCTAGGTCACATAGTTTCCGAATTATGGAAATTAAAGACATTGCCACGCTCGTTTAATCCTCCTGGAGGCAGAATTGGCAACTAAACGCATTGCCACGCCCATTTTATCCTCCAAGAAACAGAATTGTCACAAAATCCATTTGTAACGCAACTCTGCAGTGTAAGGCCATTCACGATGCAAGATTTCAGATTCCTAGGCCAAATAGTTTCCTAATTATGGCAATTAAAAGCATTGTCACGCCCTTTTAATCCTCCGATTCCTAGGTCACATAGTTTCCGAATTATGGCAATTAAAAACATTGCCACTGTGGTTTAATCCTCCTGGGGGCAGAATCGTCACAAAATCCATTTGTAGTGCAAGACCATTCACTATGCAAGTTTTCATATTCCTAGTCCTAATAGTTTCCGAATTATGGCAATTAAAAGCATTGTCACGCTTTTTTAATCCTCCTATTCCTAGGTCACATAGTTTCCGAATTATGGCAATTAAAAACCTTGCCACGGTCGTTTAATCCTCCTGGGTGCAGAATCGTCACAAAATCCATTTGTAGTGCAAGACCTTTCACTATGCAAGTTTTCAGATTCCTAGGCCTAATAGTTTTCGAATTATGGCAATTAAAAGCATTGCCACGACTATTTAGTCCTCCTTGGGCAGAAATGTCACAAAATCCATTTGAAACGCAGTTCTGCAGCTTAAGACCATTCTCGAGGCAAGTTTTCAGATTCCTAGGCCTTATAGTTTTCGAATTATGGCAATTAAAAGCATTGCCACGACCATTTCATCTTCCTAGGGGCAGAATTTTCACAAAATCCATTTGTAGTGCAACTCTACAGTGTAAGACCATTCACGATGCAAGTTTTCAGGTTCCTAGGCCTAATAGTTTCCGAATTATGGCTATTAAAAGCATTGCCATGACCATTTAATCCTCCTAGGGGCAGAATTGTCGCAAAATCCATTTTTAAGGCAACTCCGCAGTGTAAGGCCATTCACGATGCAAGTTTTTAGATTCCTAGGCCTAATAGTTTCCGAATTATGGCAATTAAAAGCATTGTCACGCCCTTTTAATCCTCCTATTCCTAGGTCACATAGTTTCCGAATTATGGCAATTAAAAACATTGCCACGGTGGTTTAATCCTCCTGGGGGCAGAATCGTCACAAAATCCATTTGTAGTGCAAGACCATTCACTATGCAAGTTTTCAGATTCCTAGGCGTAATAATTTCCGAATTATGGCAATTAAAAGCATTGCCACGACCATTTCATCCTCCTAGGGGCAGAATTTTCACAAAATCCATTGGTAGTGCAACTCTACAGTGCAAGACCATTCACTATGCAAGTTTTCAGATTCCTAGTCCTAATAGTTTCCGAATTATGACAATTAAAAGCATTGTCACGCCCTTTTAATCCTCCGATTCCTAGGTCACATAGTTTCCGAATTATGGCAATTAAAAACATTGCCACGGTGGTTTAATCCTCCTGGGGGCAGAATCGTCACAAAATCCATTTGTAGTGCAAGACCATTCACCATGCAAGTTTTCAGATTCCTAGGCCAAATAATTTCCGAATTATGGCAATTAAAAGCATGGTCACGCCCTTTTAATCCTCCTATTCCTAGGTCACAGAGTTGCCGAATTATGGCAATTAAAAACATTGCCACGCTCGTTTAATCCTCTTGGGGCAGAATGGTCAGAAAATCCATTTGTAGTGTAAGGCCATTCACGATGCAAGATTTCAGATTCCTAGGCCTAATAGTTTCCGAATTATGGCAAGTAAAAGGATTGCCATGCCCGTTTAATCATCCTAGGGGCAGAATTGTCACAAAATCTATTTGTAGTGCAACTCTACAGTGTAAGACCATTCACGATGCAAGTTTTCAGATTCCTAGGCCAAATAGTTTCCGAATTATGGCAATTTAGAGCATGGTAACGCCCTTTTAAACCTCCTATTCCTAGGTCACATAGTTTCCGAATTATGGAAATTAAAGACATTGCCACGCTCGTTTAATCCTCCTGGAGGCAGAATTGGCAACTAAACGCATTGCCACGCCCATTTTATCCTCCAAGAAACAGAATTGTCACAAAATCCATTTGTAACGCAACTCTGCAGTGTAAGGCCATTCACGATGCAAGATTTCAGATTCCTAGGCCAAATAGTTTCCTAATTATGGCAATTAAAAGCATTGTCACGCCCTTTTAATCCTCCGATTCCTAGGTCACATAGTTTCCGAATTATGGCAATTAAAAACATTGCCACGGTGGTTTAATCCTCCTGGGGGCAGAATCGTCACAAAATCCATTTGTAGTGCAAGACCATTCACTATGCAAGTTTTCATATTCCTAGTCCTAATAGTTTCCGAATTATGGCAATTAAAAGCATTGTCACGCTTTTTTAATCCTCCTATTCCTAGGTCACATAGTTTCCGAATTATGGCAATTAAAAACCTTGCCACGGTCGTTTAATCCTCCTGGGTGCAGAATCGTCACAAAATCCATTTGTAGTGCAAGACCTTTCACTATGCAAGTTTTCAGATTCCTAGGCCTAATAGTTTTCGAATTATGGCAATTAAAAGCATTGCCACGACTATTTAGTCCTCCTTGGGCAGAAATGTCACAAAATCCATTTGAAACGCAGTTCTGCAGCTTAAGACCATTCTCGAGGCAAGTTTTCAGATTCCTAGGCCTTATAGTTTTCGAATTATGGCAATTAAAAGCATTGCCACGACCATTTCATCTTCCTAGGGGCAGAATTTTCACAAAATCCATTTGTAGTGCAACTCTACAGTGTAAGACCATTCACGATGCAAGTTTTCAGATTCCTATGCCTAAGAGTTTCCGAATTATGGCAATTAAAAGCAATCCCACGACCATTTGATCCTCCTAGGGGCAGAATTTTCAAAACACATATTTGTAGTGCAACTGTAAGACCATTAACGATGCAAGTTTTCAGATTCCTAGGCCTAATAGTTTCCGAATTATGGCAAGTAAAAGGATTGCCATGCCAGTATAATCTTCCTAGGGGCAGAATTTTCACAAAATCCATTTGTAGTGCAACTCTACAGTGTAAGACCATTCACGATGCAAGTTTTCAGATTCCTATGCCTAAGAGTTTCCGAATTATGGCAAGTAAAAGGATTGCCATGCCCGTTTAATCATCCTAGGGGCAGAATTGTCACAAAATCTATTTGTAGTGCAACTCTACAGTGTAAGACCATTCACGATGCAAGTTTTCAGATTCCTAGGCCAAATAGTTTCCGAATTATGGCAATTTAGAGCATGGTAACGCCCTTTTAAACCTCCTATTCCTAGGTCACATAGTTTCCGAATTATGGAAATTAAAGACATTGCCACGCTCGTTTAATCCTCCTGGAGGCAGAATTGGCAACTAAACGCATTGCCACGCCCATTTTATCCTCCAAGAAACAGAATTGTCACAAAATCCATTTGTAACGCAACTCTGCAGTGTAAGGCCATTCACGATGCAAGATTTCAGATTCCTAGGCCAAATAGTTTCCTAATTATGGCAATTAAAAGCATTGTCACGCCCTTTTAATCCTCCGATTCCTAGGTCACATAGTTTCCGAATTATGGCAATTAAAAACATTGCCACGGTGGTTTAATCCTCCTGGGGGCAGAATCGTCACAAAATCCATTTGTAGTGCAAGACCATTCACTATGCAAGTTTTCATATTCCTAGGCTAATAGTTTCCGAATTATGGCAATTAAAAGCATTGTCACGCTTTTTTAATCCTCCTATTCCTAGGTCACATAGTTTCCGAATTATGGCAATTAAAAACCTTGCCACGGTCGTTTAATCCTCCTGGGTGCAGAATCGTCACAAAATCCATTTGTAGTGCAAGACCTTTCACTATGCAAGTTTTCAGATTCCTAGGCCTAATAGTTTTCGAATTATGGCAATTAAAAGCATTGCCACGACTATTTAGTCCTCCTTGGGCAGAAATGTCACAAAATCCATTTGAAACGCAGTTCTGCAGCTTAAGACCATTCTCGAGGCAAGTTTTCAGATTCCTAGGCCTTATAGTTTTCGAATTATGGCAATTAAAAGCATTGCCACGACCATTTCATCTTCCTAGGGGCAGAATTTTCACAAAATCCATTTGTAGTGCAACTCTACAGTGTAAGACCATTCACGATGCAAGTTTTCAGGTTCCTAGGCCTAATAGTTTCCGAATTATGGCTATTAAAAGCATTGCCATGACCATTTAATCCTCCTAGGGGCAGAATTGTCGCAAAATCCATTTTTAAGGCAACTCCGCAGTGTAAGGCCATTCACGATGCAAGTTTTTAGATTCCTAGGCCTAATAGTTTCCGAATTATGGCAATTAAAAGCATTGTCACGCCCTTTTAATCCTCCTATTCCTAGGTCACATAGTTTCCGAATTATGGCAATTAAAAACATTGCCACGGTGGTTTAATCCTCCTGGGGGCAGAATCGTCACAAAATCCATTTGTAGTGCAAGACCATTCACTATGCAAGTTTTCAGATTCCTAGGCGTAATAATTTCCGAATTATGGCAATTAAAAGCATTGCCACGACCATTTCATCCTCCTAGGGGCAGAATTTTCACAAAATCCATTGGTAGTGCAACTCTACAGTGCAAGACCATTCACTATGCAAGTTTTCAGATTCCTAGTCCTAATAGTTTCCGAATTATGACAATTAAAAGCATTGTCACGCCCTTTTAATCCTCCGATTCCTAGGTCACATAGTTTCCGAATTATGGCAATTAAAAACATTGCCACGGTGGTTTAATCCTCCTGGGGGCAGAATCGTCACAAAATCCATTTGTAGTGCAAGACCATTCACTATGCAAGTTTTCAGATTCCTAGGCCTAATAGTTTCCGAATTATGACAATTAAAAGCATTGTCACGCCCTTTTAATCCTCCGATTCCTAGGTCACATAGTTTCCGAATTATGACAATTAAAAAATTGCCACGGTGGTTTAATCCTCCTGGGGGCAGATTCGTCACAAAATCCATTTGTAGTGCAAGACCATTCACAATGCAAGTTTTCAGATTCCTAGGCCTAATAGTTTCCGAATTATGACAATTAAAAGCATTGTCACGCCCTTTTAATCCTCCGATTCCTAGGTCACATAGTTTCCGAATTATGGCAATTAAAAACATTGCCACGGTGGTTTAATCCTCCTGGGGGCAGAATCGTCACAAAATCCATTTGTAGTGCAAGACCATTCACTATGCAAGTTTTCAGATTCCTAGGCCTAATAGTTTCCGAATTATGACAATTAAAAGCATTGTCACGCCCTTTTAATCCTCCGATTCCTAGGTCACATAGTTTCCGAATTATGGCAATTAAAAAATTGCCAAGTTTTCAGATTCCTAGGCCTTATAGTTTTCGAATTATGGCAATTAAAAGCATTGCCACGACCATTTCATCTTCCTAGGGGCAGAATTTTCACAAAATCCATTTGTAGTGCAACTCTACAGTGTAAGACCATTCACGATGCAAGTTTTCAGATTCCTATGCCTAAGAGTTTCCGAATTATGGCAATTAAAAGCAATCCCACGACCATTTGATCCTCCTAGGGGCAGAATTTTCAAAACACATATTTGTAGTGCAACTGTAAACCCATTAACGATGCAAGTTTTCAGATTCCTAGGCCTAATAGTTTCCGAATTATGGCAAGTAAAAGGATTGCCATGCCAGTATAATCTTCCTAGGGGCAGAATTTTCACAAAATCCATTTGTAGTGCAACTCTACAGTGTAAGACCATTCACGATGCAAGTTTTCAGATTCCTATGCCTAAGAGTTTCCGAATTATGGCAAGTAAAAGGATTGCCATGCCCGTTTAATCATCCTAGGGGCAGAATTGTCACAAAATCTATTTGTAGTGCAACTCTACAGTGTAAGACCATTCACGATGCAAGTTTTCAGATTCCTAGGCCAAATAGTTTCCGAATTATGGCAATTTAGAGCATGGTAACGCCCTTTTAAACCTCCTATTCCTAGGTCACATAGTTTCCGAATTATGGAAATTAAAGACATTGCCACGCTCGTTTAATCCTCCTGGAGGCAGAATTGGCAACTAAACGCATTGCCACGCCCATTTTATCCTCCAAGAAACAGAATTGTCACAAAATCCATTTGTAACGCAACTCTGCAGTGTAAGGCCATTCACGATGCAAGATTTCAGATTCCTAGGCCAAATAGTTTCCTAATTATGGCAATTAAAAGCATTGTCACGCCCTTTTAATCCTCCGATTCCTAGGTCACATAGTTTCCGAATTATGGCAATTAAAAACATTGCCACGGTGGTTTAATCCTCCTGGGGGCAGAATCGTCACAAAATCCATTTGTAGTGCAAGACCATTCACTATGCAAGTTTTCATATTCCTAGTCCTAATAGTTTCCG
Source organism: Myopa testacea (assembly GCA_949629155.1). Classification (NCBI taxonomy): domain Eukaryota; kingdom Metazoa; phylum Arthropoda; class Insecta; order Diptera; family Conopidae; genus Myopa; species Myopa testacea. Next base: position 1,630,380 of record OX451349.1, on the reverse strand, counting down.
AATTATGGCAATTAAAAGCATTGTCACGCTTTTTTAATCCTCCTATTCCTAGGTCACATAGTTTCCGAATTATGGCAATTAAAAACCTTGCCACGGTCGTTTAATCCTCCTGGGTGCAGAATCGTCACAAAATCCATTTGTAGTGCAAGACCTTTCACTATGCAAGTTTTCAGATTCCTAGGCCTAATAGTTTTCGAATTATGGCAATTAAAAGCATTGCCACGACTATTTAGTCCTCCTTGGGCAGAAATGTCACAAAATCCATTTGAAACGCAGTTCTGCAGCTTAAGACCATTCTCGAGGCAAGTTTTCAGATTCCTAGGCCTTATAGTTTTCGAATTATGGCAATTAAAAGCATTGCCACGACCATTTCATCTTCCTAGGGGCAGAATTTTCACAAAATCCATTTGTAGTGCAACTCTACAGTGTAAGACCATTCACGATGCAAGTTTTCAGGTTCCTAGGCCTAATAGTTTCCGAATTATGGCTATTAAAAGCATTGCCATGACCATTTAATCCTCCTAGGGGCAGAATTGTCGCAAAATCCATTTTTAAGGCAACTCCGCAGTGTAAGGCCATTCACGATGCAAGTTTTTAGATTCCTAGGCCTAATAGTTTCCGAATTATGGCAATTAAAAGCATTGTCACGCCCTTTTAATCCTCCTATTCCTAGGTCACATAGTTTCCGAATTATGGCAATTAAAAACATTGCCACGGTGGTTTAATCCTCCTGGGGGCAGAATCGTCACAAAATCCATTTGTAGTGCAAGACCATTCACTATGCAAGTTTTCAGATTCCTAGGCGTAATAATTTCCGAATTATGGCAATTAAAAGCATTGCCACGACCATTTCATCCTCCTAGGGGCAGAATTTTCACAAAATCCATTGGTAGTGCAACTCTACAGTGCAAGACCATTCACTATGCAAGTTTTCAGATTCCTAGTCCTAATAGTTTCCGAATTATGACAATTAAAAGCATTGTCACGCCCTTTTAATCCTCCGATTCCTAGGTCACATAGTTTCCGAATTATGGCAATTAAAAACATTGCCACGGTGGTTTAATCCTCCTGGGGGCAGAATCGTCACAAAATCCATTTGTAGTGCAAGACCATTCACTATGCAAGTTTTCAGATTCCTAGGCCTAATAGTTTCCGAATTATGACAATTAAAAGCATTGTCACGCCCTTTTAATCCTCCGATTCCTAGGTCACATAGTTTCCGAATTATGACAATTAAAAAATTGCCACGGTGGTTTAATCCTCCTGGGGGCAGATTCGTCACAAAATCCATTTGTAGTGCAAGACCATTCACAATGCAAGTTTTCAGATTCCTAGGCCTAATAGTTTCCGAATTATGACAATTAAAAGCATTGTCACGCCCTTTTAATCCTCCGATTCCTAGGTCACATAGTTTCCGAATTATGGCAATTAAAAACATTGCCACGGTGGTTTAATCCTCCTGGGGGCAGAATCGTCACAAAATCCATTTGTAGTGCAAGACCATTCACTATGCAAGTTTTCAGATTCCTAGGCCTAATAGTTTCCGAATTATGACAATTAAAAGCATTGTCACGCCCTTTTAATCCTCCGATTCCTAGGTCACATAGTTTCCGAATTATGGCAATTAAAAAATTGCCACGGTGGTTTAATCCTCCTGGGGGAATATTCGTCACAAAATCCATTTGTAGTGCAAGACCATTCACTATGCAAGTTTTCAGATTCCTAGGCCTAATAGTTTCCGAATTATGACAATTAAAAGCATTGTCACGCCCTTTTAATCCTCCGATTCCTAGGTCACATAGTTTCCGAATTATGGCAATTAAAAAATTGCCACGGTGGTTTAATCCTCCTGGGGGCAGAATCGTCACAAAATCCATTTGTAGTGGAAGACCATTCACGATGCAAGTTTTCAGATTCCTAGGCCAAATAATTTCCGAATTATGGCAATCAAAAGCATTTCCACGACCATTTGATCCTCCTAGGGGCATAATTTTCACAAACACTGAGTGTAGTGCAACTCTACAGTGTAAGAGCATTCACGATACAAGTTTTCAGGTTCCTAGGCCTAATAGTTTCCGAATTATGACTATTAAAAGCATTGCCATGACCATTTAATCCTCCTAGGGGCAGAATTGTCGCAAAATCCATTTTTAAGGCAACTCTGCAGTGTAAGGCCATTCACGATGCAAATTTTCAGATTCCTAGGCCTAATAGTTTCCGAATTATGGCAATGAAAAGCATTGTCACGCCCTTTTAATCCTCCTATTCCTAGGTCACATAGTTTCCGAATTATGGCAATTAAAAACATTGCCACGGTGGTTTAATCCTCCTGGGGGCAGAATCGTCACAAAATCCATTTGTAGTGCAAGACCATTCACTATGCAAGTTTTCAGATTCCTAGGCGTAATAATTTCCGAATTATGGCAATTAAAAGCATTGCCACGACCATTTCATCCTCCTAGGGGCAGAATTTTCACAAAATCCATTGGTAGTGCAACTCTACGGTGCAAGACCATTCACTATGCAAGTTTTCAGATTCCTAGTCCTAATAGTTTCCGAATTATGGCAATTAAAAGCATTGTCACGCCCTTTTAATCCTCCGATTCCTAGGTCACATAGTTTCCGAATTATGGCAATTAAAAACATTGCCACGGTGGTTTAATCCTCCTTGGGGGCAGAATCGTCACAATATCCATTTGTAGTGCAAGACCATTCACGATGCAAGTTTTCAGATTCCTAGGCCTTATAGTTTTGAATTATGGCATTTAAAAGCATTGCCACGAGCATTTCATCTTCCTAGGGGCAGAATTTTCACAAAATCCATTTGTAGTGCAACTCTACAATGTAAGACCATTCACGATGCAAGTTTTCAGATTCCTATGCCTAAGAGTTTCCGAATTATGGCAATTAAAAGCAATCCCACGACCATTTGATCCTCCTAGGGGCAGAATTTTCAAAACACATATTTGTAGTGCAATTGTAAGACCATTAACGATACAAATTTTCAGATTCCTAGGCCTAATAGTTTCCGAATAATGGCAAGTAAAAGGATTCCCATGCCCGTTTAATCATCCTAGGGGCATAATTGTCACAAAATCTATTTGTAGTGCAACTCTACAGTGTAAGACCATTCACGATGCAAGTTTTCAGGTTCCTAGGCCTAATAGTTTCCGAATTATGGCTATTAAAAGCATTGCCATGACCATTTAATCTTCCTAGAGGCAGAATTGTCGCAAAATCCATTTTTAAGGCAACTCTGCAGTGTAAGGCCATTCACGATGCAAGTTTTCAGATTCCTAGGCCAAATAGTTTCCGAATTATGGCAATTAAGAGCATGGTAACGCCCTTTTAAACCTCCAATTCCTAGGTCACATAGTTTCCGAATTATGGAAATTAAAAACATTGCCACGCTCGTTTAATCCTCCTGGAGGCAGAATTGGCAACTAAACGCATTGCCACGCCCATTTGATCCTCCTAGAAACAGAATTGTCACAAAATCCATTTGTAACGCAACTCTGCAGTGTAAGGCCATTCACGATGCAAGATATCAGATTCCTAGGCCAAATAGTTTCCTAATTATGGCAATTAAAAGCATTGTCACACCCTTTTAATCCTCCGATTCCTAGGTCACATAGATTCCGAATTATGGCAATTAAAAACATTGCCACTGTCGCTTAATCCTCCAGGGGCAGAATCATCACAAAATCCATTTGTAGTGCAAGACCATTCACTATGCAAGTTTTCAGATTCCTAGTCCTAATAGTTTCCGAATTATGGCAATTAAAAGCATTGTCACGTCCTTTTAATCCCCCTATCCCTAAGTCACATAGTTTCCGAATTATGGCAATTAAAAGCATTGCCACGCTCGTTTAAGCCTCCTGGGGGCAGAATCGTCACAAAATCCATTTGTAGTGCAAGACCATTCACTATGCAAGTTTTCAGATTCCTAGGCGTAATAATTTCCGAATTATGGCAATTAAGCAAGTTTTCAGATTCCTAGTCCTAATAATTTCCGAATTATGGCAATTAAAAGCATTGTCACGCCCTTTTAATCCTCCTATTCCTAGGTCACATAGTTTTCAAATTATGGCAATTAAACACACTTCCACGGTGGTTTAATCCTCCTGGGGGCAGAATCGTCACAAGATCCATTTGTAGTGCAAGACCATTCACAATGCAAGTTTTCAGATTCCTAGGCCTAATAGTTTCCGAATTATGACAATTAAAAGCATTGTCACGCCCTTTTAATCCTCCGATTCCTAGGTCACATAGTTTCCGAATTATGGCAATTAAAAACATTGCCACGCCCTTTTAATCCTCCTATTCCTAGGTCACAGAGTTTCCAAATTATGGCAATTAAAAACATTGCCACGCTCGTTTAATCCTCTTGGGGGCAGAATGGTCAGAAAATCCATTTGTAGTGTAAGGCCATTCACGATGCAAGATTTCAGATTCCTAGGCCTAATAGTTTCCGAATTATGGCAAGTAAAAGGATTGCGATGCCCGTTTAATCATCCTAGGGGCAGAATTGTCACAAAATCTATTTGTAGTGCAACTCTACAGTGTAAGACCATTCACGATGCAAGTTTTCAGATTCCTAGGCCAAATAGTTTCCGAATTATGGCAATTTAGAGCATGGTAACGCCCTTTTAAACCTCCTATTCCTAGGTCACATAGTTTCCGAATTATGGAAATTAAAAACATTGCCACGCTCGTTTAATCCTCCTGGAGGCAGAATTGGCAACTAAACGCATTGCCACGCCCATTTGATCCTCCAAGAAACAGAATTGTCACAAAATCCATTTGTAACGCAACTCTGCAGTGTAAGGCCATTCACGATGCAAGATTTCAGATTCCTAGGCCAAATAGTTTCCTAATTATGGCAATTAAAAGCATTGTCACGCCCTTTTAATCCTCCGATTCCTAGGTCACATAGTTTCCGAATTATGGCAATTAAAAACATTGCCACGGTGGTTTAATCCTCCTGGGGGCAGAATCGTCACAAAATCCATTTGTAGTGCAAGACCATTCACTATGCAAGTTTTCAGATTCCTAGGCGTAATAATTTCCGAATTATGACAATTAAAAGCATTGCCACGACCATTTCACCCTCCTAGGGGCAGAATTTTCACAAAATCCATTGGTAGTGCAACTCTACAGTGCAAGACCATTCACTATGCAAGTTTTCAGATTCCTAGGCCAAATAGTTTCCTAATTATGGCAATTAAAAGCATTGTCACGCCCTTTTAATCCTCCGATTCCTAGGTCACATGGTTTCCGAATTATGGCAATTAAAAGCATTGCCACGCTCGTTTAATCCTCCTGGGGGCAGAATCGTCACAAAATCCATTTGAAGTGTAAGGCCATTCACGATGCAAGATTTCAGATTCCTAGGCCTAATAGTTTCCGAATTATGGCAACTAAAAACATTGCCACGGTCGATTAATCCTCCTGGGGGCAGAATCATCACAAAATCCATTTGTATTGCAAGACCATTCACTATGCAAGTTTTCAGATTCCTAGGCGTAATAATTTCCGAATTATGTCAATTAAAAGCATTGGCACGACCATTTCATCCTCCTAGGGGCAGAATTTTCACAAAATCCATTGGTAGTGCAACTCTACAGTGCAAGACCATTCACTATGCAAGTTTTCAGATTCCTAGCCCTAATAGTTTCCGAATTATGGCAATTAAAAGCATTGTAACGCCCTTTTAATCCTCCTATTCCTAGGTCACATAGTTTCCGAATTATGGCAATTAAAAACATTGCCACGGTGGTTTAATCCTCCTGGGGGCAGAATCGTCACAAAATCCATTTGTAGTGCAAGACCATTCACTATGCAAGTTTTCAGATTCCTAGGCATAATAATTTCCGAATTATGGCAATTAAAAGCATTGCCACGACCATTTCATCCTCCTAGGGGCAGAATTTTCACAAAATCCATTGGTAGTGCAACTCTACAGTGCAAGACCATTCACGATGCAAGTTTTCAGATTCCTAGTCCTAATAATTGCCGAATTATGGCAATTTATAGCATTGTCACGCCCTTTTAATCCTCCTATTCCTAGGTCACATAGTTTTCAAATTATGGCAATTAAAAACATTTTCACGGTGGTTTAATCCTCCTGGGGGCAGAATCGACACAAAATCCATTTGTAGTGCAAGACCATTCACAATGCAAGTTTTCAGATTCCTAGACCTAATAGTTTCCGAATTATGACAATTAAAAGCATTGTCACGCCCTTTTAATCCTCCGATTCCTAGGTCACATAGTTTCCGAATTATGGCAATTAAAAACATTGCCACGGTGGTTTACTCCTCCTGGGGGCAGAATCGTCACAAAATCCATTTGTAGTGCAAGACCATTCACGATGCAAGTTTTCAGATTCCTAGGCCAAATAATTTCCGAATTATGGCAATTAAAATCATGGTCACGCCCTTTTAATCCTCCGATTCCTAGGTCACATAGTTTCCGAATTATGGCAATTAAAAACATTGCCACGCTCGTTTAATCCTCTTGGGGGCAGAATGGTCAGAAAATCCATTTGTAGTGTAAGGCCATTCACGATGCAAGTTTTCAGATTCCTAGGCCTAACAGTTTCCGAATTATGGCAAGTAAAAGGATTGCGATGCCCGTTTAATCATCCTAGGGGCAGAATTGTCACAAAATCTATTTGTAGTGCAACTCTACAGGGTAAGACCATTCACGATGCAAGTTTTCAGGTTCCTAGGCCTAATAGTTTCCGAATTATGGCTATTAAAAGCATTGCCATGACCATTTAATCCTCCTAGAGGCAGAATTGTCGCAAAATCCCTTTTTAAGGCAACTCTGCAGTGTAAGGCCATTCAAGATGCAAGTTTTCAGATTCCTAGGCCAAATAGTTTCCGAATTATGGCAATTAAGAGCATGGTAACGCCCTTTTAATCCTCCTATTCCTAGGTCACATAGTTTCCGAATTATGGCAATTAAAATCATGGCCATGCCCATTTAATCCTCCTGGAGGCAGAATTGGCAACTAAACGCATTGCCACGCCCATTTGATCCTCCTAGAAACAGAATTGTCACAAAATCCATTTGTAACGCAACTCTGCAGTGTAAGGCCATTCACGATGCAAGATTTCAGATTACTAGGCCAAATAGTTTGCTAACTATGGCAATTCAAAGCATTGTCACGCCCTTTTAATCCTCCGATTCCTAGGTCACATAGTTTCCGAATTATGGCAATTAAAAACATTGCCACTGTCGCTTAATCCTCCAGGGGCAGAATCGTCACAAAATCCATTTGTAGTGCAAAACCATTCACTATGCTAGTTTTCAGATTCCTAGTCCTAATAATTTCCGAATTATGGCAATTAAAAGCATTGCCACGACCATTTCATACTCCTAGGGGCAGAATTTTCACAAAATCCATTGGTAGATCAACTCTACAATGCAAGACCATTCACTATGCAAGTTTTCATATTCCTAGTCCTAATAGTTTCCGAATTATGGCAATTAAAAGCACTGCCACGACCATTTCATCTTCCTAGGGGCAGAATTTTCACAAAATCCATTTGTAGTGCAACTCTACAGTGTAAGACCATTCACGATGCAAGTTTTCAGATTCCTAGGCCTTATAGTTTTCGAATTATGGCAATTAAAATCATTCCCACGACCATTTCATCATCCTAGGGGCAGAATTGTCACAAAATCCATTTGTAGTGCAACTCTACCGTGTAAGACCATTCACGATGCAAGTTTTCAGATTCCTAGGCCAAATAGTTTCCGAATTATGGCAATTTAGAGCATGGTAACGCCCTTTTAAACCTCCTATTCCTAGGTCACATAGTTTCCGAATTATGGAAATTAAAAACATTGCCACGCTCGTTTAATCCTCCTGGAGGCAGAATTGGCAACTAAACGCATTGCCACGCCCATTTGATCCTCCTAGAAACAGAATTGTCACAAAATCCATTTGTAACGCAACTCTGCAGTGTAAGGCCATTCACGATGCAAGATTTCAGATTCCTAGGCCAAATAGCTTCCGAATTATGGCAATTAAAAGCATTGTCACGACCTTTTAATCCTCCGATTCCTAGGTCACATAGTTTCCGAATTATGGCAATTAAAAACCTTGCCACGGTCGTTTAAGCCTCCTGGGGGCAGAATCGTCACAAAATCCATTTGTAGTGCAAGACCATTCACTATGCAAGTTTTCAGATTCCTAGGCGTAATAATTTCCGAATTATGGCAATTAAAAGCATTGGCACGACCATTTCATCCTCCTAGTGGCAGAATTTTCACAAAATCCATTGGTAGTGCAACTCTACAGTGCAAGACCATTCACTATGCAAGTTTTCAGATTCCTAGCCCTAATAGCTTCCGAATTATGGCAATTAAAAGCATTGTAACGCCCTTTTAATCCTCCTATTCCTAGGTCACATAGTTTCCGAATTATGGCAATTAAAAACATTGCCACGGTGGTTTAATCCTCCTGGGGGCAGAATCGTCACAAAATCTATTTGTAGTGCAAGACCATTCACAATGCAAGTTTTCAGATTCCTAGGCGTAATAATTTCCGAATTATGGCAATTAAAAGCATTGCCACGACCATTTCATCCTCCTAGGATCAGAATTTTCACAAAATCCATTGGTAGTCCAACTCTACAGTGCAAGACCATTCACTATGCAAGTTTTCAGATTCCTAGTCCTAATAATTTCCGAATTATGGCAATTAAAAGCATTGTCACGCCCTTTTAATCCTCCTATTCCTAGGTCACATAGGTTTCAAATTATGGCAATTAAAAACATTTCCACGGTGGTTTAATCCTCCTGGGGCAGAATCGTCACAAAATCCATTTGTAGTGCAAGAACATTCACAATGCAAGTTTTCAGATTCCTAGGCCTAATAGTTTCCGAATTATGACAATTAAAAGCATTGTCACGCCCTTTTAATCCTCCGATTCCTAGGTCACATAGTTTCCGAATTATGGCAATTAAAAACATTGCCACGGTGGTTTAATCCTCCTGGGGGCAGAATCGTCACAAAATCCATTTGTAGTGCAAGACCATTCACCATGCAAGTTTTCAGATTCCTAGGCCAAATAATTTCCGAATTATGGCAATTAAAAGCATGGTCACGCCCTTTTAATCCTCCTATTCCTAGGTCACAGAGTTGCCGAATTATGGCAATTAAAAACATTGCCACGCTCGTTTAATCCTCTTGGGGCAGAATGGTCAGAAAATCCATTTGTAGTGTAAGGCCATTCACGATGCAAGATTTCAGATTCCTAGGCCTAATAGTTTCCGAATTATGGCAAGTAAAAGGATTGCCATGCCCGTTTAATCATCCTAGGGGCAGAATTGTCACAAAATCTATTTGTAGTGCAACTCTACAGTGTAAGACCATTCACGATGCAAGTTTTCAGATTCCTAGGCCTAATAGTTTCCGAATTATGGCAAGTAAAAGGATTGCCATGCCCGTTTAATCATCCTAGGGGCAGAATTGTCACAAAATCTATTTGTAGTGCAACTCTACAGTGTAAGACCATTCACGATGCAAGTTTTCAGATTCCTAGGCCAAATAGTTTCCGAATTATGGCAATTTAGAGCATGGTAACGCCCTTTTAAACCTCCTATTCCTAGGTCACATAGTTTCCGAATTATGGAAATTAAAGACATTGCCACGCTCGTTTAATCCTCCTGGAGGCAGAATTGGCAACTAAACGCATTGCCACGCCCATTTTATCCTCCAAGAAACAGAATTGTCACAAAATCCATTTGTAACGCAACTCTGCAGTGTAAGGCCATTCACGATGCAAGATTTCAGATTCCTAGGCCAAATAGTTTCCTAATTATGGCAATTAAAAGCATTGTCACGCCCTTTTAATCATCCGATTCCTAGGTCACATAGTTTCCGAATTATGGCAATTAAAAACATTGCCACGGTGGTTTAATCCTCCTGGGGGCAGAATCGTCACAAAATCCATTTGTAGTGCAAGACCATTCACTATGCAAGTTTTCAGATTCCTAGGCCTAATAGTTTTCGAATTATGGCAATTAAAAGCATTGCCACGACTATTTAGTCCTCCTTGGGCAGAAATGTCACAAAATCCATTTGAAACGCAGTTCTGCAGCTTAAGACCATTCTCGAGGCAAGTTTTCAGATTCCTAGGCCTTATAGTTTTCGAATTATGGCAATTAAAAGCATTGCCACGACCATTTCATCTTCCTAGGGGCAGAATTTTCACAAAATCCATTTGTAGTGCAACTCTACAGTGTAAGACCATTCACGATGCAAGTTTTCAGATTCCTATGCCTAAGAGTTTCCGAATTATGGCAATTAAAAGCAATCCCACGACCATTTGATCCTCCTAGGGGCAGAATTTTCAAAACACATATTTGTAGTGCAACTGTAAGACCATTAACGATGCAAGTTTTCAGATTCCTAGGCCTAATAGTTTCCGAATTATGGCAAGTAAAAGGATTGCCATGCCAGTATAATCTTCCTAGGGGCAGAATTTTCACAAAATCCATTTGTAGTGCAACTCTACAGTGTAAGACCATTCACGATGCAAGTTTTCAGATTCCTATGCCTAAGAGTTTCCGAATTATGGCAATTAAAAGCAATCCCACGACCATTTGATCCTCCTAGGGGCAGAATTTTCAAAACACATATTTGTAGTGCAACTGTAAGACCATTAACGATGCAAGTTTTCAGATTCCTAGGCCTAATAGTTTCCGAATTATGGCAAGTAAAAGGATTGCCATGCCAGTATAATCTTCCTAGGGGCAGAATTTTCACAAAATCCATTTGTAGTGCAACTCTACAGTGTAAGACCATTCACGATGCAAGTTTTCAGATTCCTATGCCTAAGAGTTTCCGAATTATGGCAATTAAAAGCAATCCCACGACCATTTGATCCTCCTAGGGGCAGAATTTTCAAAACATCTATTTGTAGCGCAACTGTAAGACCATTAACGATACAAATTTTCAGATTCCTAGGCCTAATAGTTTCCGAATAATGGCAAGTAAAAGGATTGCCATGCCCGTTTAATCATCCTAGGGGCAGAATTGTCACAAAATCTCTTTGTAGTGCAACTCTACAGTGTAAGACCATTCACGATGCAAGTTTTCAGGTTCCTAGGCCTAATAGTTTCCGAATTATGGCTATTAAAAGCATTGCCATGACCATTTAATCCTCCTAGAGGCAGAATTGTCGCAAAATCCATTTTTAAGGCAACTCTGCAGTGTAAGGCCATTCACGATGCAAGTTTTCAGATTCCTAGGCCAAATAGTTTCCGAATTATGGCAATTAAGAGCATGGTAACGCCCTTTTAAACCTCCTATTCCTAGGTCACATAGTTTCCGAATTATGGAAATTAAAAACATTGCCACGCTCGTTTAATCCTCCTGGAGGCAGAATTGGCAACTAAACGCATTGCCACGCCCATTTGATCCTCCTAGAAACAGAATTGTCACAAAATCCATTTGTAACGCAACTCTGCAGTGTAAGGCCATTCACGATGCAAGATTTCAGATTCCTAGGCCAAATAGTTTCCTAATTATGGCAATTAAAAGCATTGTCACACCCTTTTAATCCTCCGATTCCTAGGTCACATAGATTCCGAATTATGGCAATTAAAAACATTGCCACTGTCGCTTAATCCTCCAGGGGCAGAATCATCACAAAATCCATTTGTAGTGCAAGACCATTCACTATGCAAGTTTTCAGATTCCTAGTCCTAATAGTTTCCGAATTATGGCAATTAAAAGCATTGTCACGTCCTTTTAATCCCCCTATCCCTAAGTCACATAGTTTCCGAATTATGGCAATTAAAAGCATTGCCACGCTCGTTTAAGCCTCCTGGGGGCAGAATCGTCACAAAATCCATTTGTAGTGCAAGACCATTCACTATGCAAGTTTTCAGATTCCTAGGCGTAATAATTTCCGAATTATGGCAATTAAAAGCATTGGCACGACCATTTCATCCTCCTAGTGGCAGAATTTTCACAAAATCCATTGGTAGTGCAACTCTACAGTGCAAGACCATTCACTATGCAAGTTTTCAGATTCCTAGCCCTAATAGTTTCCGAATTATGGCAATTAAAAGCATTGTAACGCCCTTTTAATCCTCCTATGCCTAGGTCACATAGTTTCCGAATTATGGCAATTAAAAACATTGCCACGGTGGTTTAATCCTCCTGGGGGCAGAATCGTCACAAAATCTATTTGTAGTGCAAGACCATTCACAATGCAAGTTTTCAGATTCCTAGGCGTAATAATTTCCGAATTATGGCAATTAAAAGCATTGCCACGACCATTTCTTCCTCCTAGGAGCAGAATTTTCACAAAATCCATTGGTAGTGCAACTCTACAGTGCAAGACCATTCACTATGCAAGTTTTCAGATTCCTAGTCCTAATAATTTCCGAATTATGGCAATTAAAAGCATTGTCACGCCCTTTTAATCCTCCTATTCCTAGGTCACATAGGTTTCAAATTATGGCAATTAAAAACATTTCACGGTGGTTTAATCCTCCTGGGGGCAGAATCGTCACAAAATCCATTTGTAGTGCAAGACCATTCACAATGCAAGTTTTCAGATTCCTAGGCCTAATAGTTTCCGAATTATGACAATTAAAAGCATTGTCACGCCCTTTTAATCCTCCGATTCCTAGGTCACATAGTTTCCGAATTATGGCAATTAAAAACATTGCCACGGTGGTTTAATCCTCCTGGGGGCAGAATCGTCACAAAATCCATTTGTAGTGCAAGACCATTCACCATGCAAGTTTTCAGATTCCTAGGCCAAATAATTTCCGAATTATGGCAATTAAAAGTATGGTCACGCCCTTTTAATCCTCCTATTTCTAGGTCACAGAGTTTCCGAATTATGGCAATTAAAAACATTGCCATGCTCGTTTAATCCTCTTGGGGGCAGAATGGTCAGAAAATCCATTTGTAGTGTAAGGCCATTCACGATGCAAGATTTCAGATTCCTAGGCCTAATAGTTTCCGAATTATGGCAAGTAAAAGGATTGCCATGCCCGTTTAATCATCCTAGGGGCAGAATTGTCACAAAATCTATTTGTAGTGCAACTCTACAGTGTAAGACCATTCACGATGCAAGTTTTCAGATTCCTAGGCCTAATAGTTTCCGAATTATGGCAAGTAAAAGGATTGCCATGCCCGTTTAATCATCCTAGGGGCAGAATTGTCACAAAATCTATTTGTAGTGCAACTCTACAGTGCAAGACCATTCACGATGCAAGCTTTCAGATTCCTAGGCCAAATAGTTTCCGAATTATGGCAATTTAGAGCATGGTAACGCCCTTTTAAACCTCCTATTCCTAGGTCACATAGTTTCCGAATTATGGAAATTAAAAATATTGCCACGCTCGTTTAATCCTCCTGGAGGCAGAATTGGCAACTAAACGCATTGCCACGCCCATTTGATCCTCCAAGAAACAGAATTGTCACAAAATCCATTTGTAACGCAACTCTGCAGAGTAAGGCCATTCACGATGCAAGATTTCAGATTCCTAGGCCAAATAGTTTCCTAATTATGGCAATTAAAAGCATTGTCACGCCCTTTTAATCCACCGATTCCTAGGTCACATAGTTTCCGAATTATGGCAATTAAAAACATTGCCACTGTCGCTTAATCCTCCAGGGGCAGAATCGTCACAAAATCCATTTGTAGTGCAAGACCATTCACTATGCTAGTTTTCAGATTCCTAGTCCTAATAATTTCCGAATTATGGCAATTAAAAGCATTGCCACGACCATTTCATCTTCCTAGGGGCAGAATTTTCACAAAATCCATTGGTAGATCAACTCTACAATGCAAGACCATTCACTATGCAAGTTTTCATATTCCTAGTCCTAATAGTTTCCGAATTATGGCAATTAAAAGCATTGTCACGCCCTTTTAATCCTCCTATTACTAGGTCACATAGTTTCCGAATTATGGCAATTAAAAACATTGCCACGGTGGTTTAATCCTCCTGGGGGCAGAATCGTCACAAAATCCATTTGTAGTGCAAGACCATTCACTATGCAAGTTTCCAGATTCCTAGGCGTAATAATTTCCGAATTATGGCAATTAAAAGCATTGCCACGACCATTTCATCCTCCTAGGAGCAGAATTTTCACAAAATCCATTGGTAGTGCAACTCTACAGTGCAAGACCATTCACTATGCAAGTTTTCAGATTCCTAGGCCTAATAGTTTCCGAATTATGGCAATTAAAAGCATTGCCACGACCATTTAGTCCTCCTAGGCGCGAAATTTTTACAAAATCCATTTGTAGTGCAACTCTACAGTGTAAAACCATTCACGATGCAAGTTTTCAGGCTACTAGGCCTAATAGTTTCCGAATTATGGCAATTAAAAGCATTGTCACGCGCGTTTAATCCTCCTAGGAGCAGAATAGTCACAAAATACATTTGTAGTGCGACTCTAGAGTGTAAGGCCACTCACGATGCAAGACTTTAGATTCCTAGGCCTAATAGTTTCCGAATTATGGAAACTAAAAGCATTGTCACGTCCTTTTAATCCTCCTATCCCTAAGTCACATAGTTTCCGAATTATAGCAATTAAAAGCATTGCCACGCTCGTTTAATCCTCCTGGGTCCATTTTTAACGCAACTCTGCAGTGTAAGAGGATTCACGATGCAAGTTTTCAGATTCCTAGGCCTAATAGTTTCCGAATTATGGCAATTAAAAGCACTGTCACACCCTTTTAATCGTCCTATTCCTATGTCACATAGTTTGCGAATTATGGCAATGAAAAACATTGCCACGGTCGTTTTATCCTCCTGGGGGCAGAATCGTCACAAAATCCATTTGTAGTGCAAGACCATTCACTATGCGAGTTTTCAGATTCCTAGGCCTAATAGTTTCCGAATTATGGCAATTAAAAGCATTGCCACGACTATTTAGTCCTCCTTGGGTCAAAATTGTCACAAAATCCATTTGTAGTGCAAGACTATTCACTATGCAAGTTTTCAGATTCCTAGACATTATAGTTTCCGAATTATGGCAATTAAAAGCATTGCCACGCCCATTTAGTCCTCCTGGGGGGCAGAATCGTCACAACATCCATTTGTAGTGCAAGACCATTCACTATGCAAGTTTTCAGATTCCTAGGCGTAATAATTTCCGAATTATGGCAATTAAAAGCATTGCCACGACCATTTCACCCTCCTAGGGGCAGAATTTTCACAAAATCCATTGGTAGTGCAACTCTGCAGTGTAAGGCCATTCACGATGCAAGATTTCAGATTCCTAGGCCAAATAGTTTCCTAATTATGGCAATTAAAAGCATTGTCACGCTCTTTTAATCCTCCGATTCCTAGGTCACATAGTTTCCGAATTATGGCAATTAAAAGCATTGCCACGCTCGTTTAATCCTCCTGGGGGTAGAATCGTCACAAAATCCATTTGTAGTGTAAGGCCATTCACGATGCAAGATTTCAGATTCCTAGGCCTAATAGTTTCCGAATTATGGCAACTAAAAACATTGCCACGGTCGATTAATCCTCCTGGGGGCAGAATCATCACAAAATCCATTTGTAGTGCAAGACCATTCACTATGCAAGTTTTCAGATTCCTAGGCGTAATAATTTCCGAATTATGTCAATTAAAAGCATTGGCACGACCATTTCATCCTCCTAGTGGCAGAATTTTCACAAAATCCATTGGTAGTGCAACTCTACAGTGCAAGACCATTCACTATGCAAGTTTTCAGATTCCTAGCCCTAATAGTTTCCGAATTATGGCAATTAAAAGCTTTGTAACGCCCTTTTAATCCTCCTATTCCTAGGTCACATAGTTTCCGAATTATGGCAATTAAAAGCATTGCCACGACTATTTAATCCTCCTTGGGGAAGAATTGTCACAAAACCCATTTGTAACGCAACTCTGCAGTGTAAGGCCATTCACGATGCAAGTTTTCAGATTCCTAGGCCAAATAGTTTGGAATTATGGCAATTAAAAGCATTGTCGCGCCCTTTTAATCCTCCTATTCCTAGGTCACATAGTTTCCGAATTATGGCAATTAAAAAGATTGCCATGCTCGGTTAATCCTCCTGGTGGCAGAATCGTCACAAAATCCATTTGTAGTGCAAGACCATTCACTATGTAAGTTTTCAGATTCCTAGGCGTAATAGTTTCCGAATTATGGCAATTAAAAGCATTGCCACGACTATTTAGTCCTCCTTGGGCAGAATTGTCACAAAATCCATTTGTAACGCACCTCTGCAGCGTAAGACCATTCACGAGGCAAGTTTTCAGATTCCTATGCCTAAGAGTTTCCGAATTATGGCAATTAAAAGCAATGCCACGACCATTTGATCCTCCTAGGGGCAGAATTTTCAAAACACCTATTTGTAGTATAACTGTAAGACCATTAACGATGCAAGTTTTCAGATCCCTAGGCCTAATAAATTCCGAATTATGGCAAGTAAAAGGATTGCCATGCCAGTTTAATCCTCGTAGGTGCAGAATTGTTACAAAATCCATTTGTAGTGCAACTCTACAGTGTAAAACCATTCACGATGCAAGTTTTCAGGCTACTAGGCCTAATAGTGTCCGAATTATGGCAATTAAAAGCATTGCCACGACTATTTAATCCTCCTTGGGGAAGAATTGTCACAAAACCCATTTGTAACGCAACTCTACAGTGCAAGACCATTCACTATGCAAGTTTTCAGATTCCTAGGCCTAATAGTTTCCGAATTATGGCAATTAAAAGCATTGCCACGACCATTTAGTCCTCCTAGGCGCGAAATTTTTACAAAATCCATTTGTAGTGCAACTCTACAGTGTAAAACCATTCACGATGCAAGTTTTCAGGCTACTAGGCCTAATAGTTTCCGAATTATGGCAATTAAAAGCATTGTAACGCCCTTTTAATCCTCCTATTCCTAGGTCACATAGTTTCCGAATTATGGCAATTAAAAACATTGCCACGGTGGTTTAATCCTCCTGGGGGCAGAATCGTCACAAAATCTATTTGTAGTGCAAGACCATTCACAATGCAAGTTTTCAGATTCCTAGGCGTAATAATTTCCGAATTATGGCAATTAAAAGCATTGTCACGCCCTTTTAATCCTCCTATTCCTAGGTCACATAGTTTCCGAATTATGGCAATTAAAAACATTGCCACGGTGGTTTAATCCTCCTGGGGGCAGAATCGTCACAAAATCTATTTGTAGTGCAAGACCATTCACAATGCAAGTTTTCAGATTCCTAGGCGTAATAATTTCCGAATTATGGCAATTAAAAGCATTGCCACGACCATTTCTTCCTCCTAGGAGCAGAATTTTCACAAAATCCATTGGTAGTGCAACTCTACAGTGCAAGACCATTCACTATGCAAGTTTTCAGATTCCTAGCCCTAATAGTTTCCGAATTATGGCAATTAAAAGCATTGTAACGCCCTTTTAATCCTCCTATTCCTAGGTCACATAGTTTCCGAATTATGGCAATTAAAAACATTGCCACGGTGGTTTAATCCTCCTGGGGGCAGAATCGTCACAAAATCTATTTGTAGTGCAAGACCATTCACAATGCAAGTTTTCAGATTCCTAGGCGTAATAATTTCCGAATTATGGCAATTAAAAGCATTGCCACGACCATTTCTTCCTCCTAGGAGCAGAATTTTCACAAAATCCATTGGTAGTGCAACTCTACAGTGCAAGACCATTCACTATGCAAGTTTTCAGATTCCTAGTCCTAATAATTTCCGAATTATGGCAATTAAAAGCATTGTCACGCCCTTTTAATCCTCCTATTCCTAGGTCACATAGGTTTCAAATTATGGCAATTAAAAACATTTCACGGTGGTTTAATCCTCCTGGGGGCAGAATCGTCACAAAATCCATTTGTAGTGCAAGACCATTCACAATGCAAGTTTTCAGATTCCTAGGCCTAATAGTTTCCGAATTATGACAATTAAAAGCATTGTCACGCCCTTTTAATCCTCCGATTCCTAGGTCACATAGTTTCCGAATTATGGCAATTAAAAACATTGCCACGGTGGTTTAATCCTCCTGGGGGCAGAATCGTCACAAAATCCATTTGTAGTGCAAGACCATTCACCATGCAAGTTTTCAGATTCCTAGGCCAAATAATTTCCGAATTATGGCAATTAAAAGTATGGTCACGCCCTTTTAATCCTCCTATTTCTAGGTCACAGAGTTTCCGAATTATGGCAATTAAAAACATTGCCATGCTCGTTTAATCCTCTTGGGGGCAGAATGGTCAGAAAATCCATTTGTAGTGTAAGGCCATTCACGATGCAAGATTTCAGATTCCTAGGCCTAATAGTTTCCGAATTATGGCAAGTAAAAGGATTGCCATGCCCGTTTAATCATCCTAGGGGCAGAATTGTCACAAAATCTATTTGTAGTGCAACTCTACAGTGTAAGACCATTCACGATGCAAGTTTTCAGATTCCTAGGCCTAATAGTTTCCGAATTATGGCAAGTAAAAGGATTGCCATGCCCGTTTAATCATCCTAGGGGCAGAATTGTCACAAAATCTATTTGTAGTGCAACTCTACAGTGCAAGACCATTCACGATGCAAGCTTTCAGATTCCTAGGCCAAATAGTTTCCGAATTATGGCAATTTAGAGCATGGTAACGCCCTTTTAAACCTCCTATTCCTAGGTCACATAGTTTCCGAATTATGGAAATTAAAAATATTGCCACGCTCGTTTAATCCTCCTGGAGGCAGAATTGGCAACTAAACGCATTGCCACGCCCATTTGATCCTCCAAGAAACAGAATTGTCACAAAATCCATTTGTAACGCAACTCTGCAGAGTAAGGCCATTCACGATGCAAGATTTCAGATTCCTAGGCCAAATAGTTTCCTAATTATGGCAATTAAAAGCATTGTCACGCCCTTTTAATCCACCGATTCCTAGGTCACATAGTTTCCGAATTATGGCAATTAAAAACATTGCCACTGTCGCTTAATCCTCCAGGGGCAGAATCGTCACAAAATCCATTTGTAGTGCAAGACCATTCACTATGCTAGTTTTCAGATTCCTAGTCCTAATAATTTCCGAATTATGGCAATTAAAAGCATTGCCACGACCATTTCATCTTCCTAGGGGCAGAATTTTCACAAAATCCATTGGTAGATCAACTCTACAATGCAAGACCATTCACTATGCAAGTTTTCATATTCCTAGTCCTAATAGTTTCCGAATTATGGCAATTAAAAGCATTGTCACGCCCTTTTAATCCTCCTATTACTAGGTCACATAGTTTCCGAATTATGGCAATTAAAAACATTGCCACGGTGGTTTAATCCTCCTGGGGGCAGAATCGTCACAAAATCCATTTGTAGTGCAAGACCATTCACTATGCAAGTTTCCAGATTCCTAGGCGTAATAATTTCCGAATTATGGCAATTAAAAGCATTGCCACGACCATTTCATCCTCCTAGGAGCAGAATTTTCACAAAATCCATTGGTAGTGCAACTCTACAGTGCAAGACCATTCACTATGCAAGTTTTCAGATTCCTAGGCCTAATAGTTTCCGAATTATGGCAATTAAAAGCATTGCCACGACCATTTAGTCCTCCTAGGCGCGAAATTTTTACAAAATCCATTTGTAGTGCAACTCTACAGTGTAAAACCATTCACGATGCAAGTTTTCAGGCTACTAGGCCTAATAGTTTCCGAATTATGGCAATTAAAAGCATTGTCACGCGCGTTTAATCCTCCTAGGAGCAGAATAGTCACAAAATACATTTGTAGTGCGACTCTAGAGTGTAAGGCCACTCACGATGCAAGACTTTAGATTCCTAGGCCTAATAGTTTCCGAATTATGGAAACTAAAAGCATTGTCACGTCCTTTTAATCCTCCTATCCCTAAGTCACATAGTTTCCGAATTATAGCAATTAAAAGCATTGCCACGCTCGTTTAATCCTCCTGGGTCCATTTTTAACGCAACTCTGCAGTGTAAGAGGATTCACGATGCAAGTTTTCAGATTCCTAGGCCTAATAGTTTCCGAATTATGGCAATTAAAAGCACTGTCACACCCTTTTAATCGTCCTATTCCTATGTCACATAGTTTGCGAATTATGG
Source organism: Myopa testacea (assembly GCA_949629155.1). NCBI lineage: Eukaryota > Metazoa > Arthropoda > Insecta > Diptera > Conopidae > Myopa > Myopa testacea. The sequence continues at coordinate 1,610,287 of OX451349.1, read as the reverse complement.
CAATGAAAAACATTGCCACGGTCGTTTTATCCTCCTGGGGGCAGAATCGTCACAAAATCCATTTGTAGTGCAAGACCATTCACTATGCGAGTTTTCAGATTCCTAGGCCTAATAGTTTCCGAATTATGGCAATTAAAAGCATTGCCACGACTATTTAGTCCTCCTTGGGTCAAAATTGTCACAAAATCCATTTGTAGTGCAAGACTATTCACTATGCAAGTTTTCAGATTCCTAGACATTATAGTTTCCGAATTATGGCAATTAAAAGCATTGCCACGCCCATTTAGTCCTCCTGGGGGGCAGAATCGTCACAACATCCATTTGTAGTGCAAGACCATTCACTATGCAAGTTTTCAGATTCCTAGGCGTAATAATTTCCGAATTATGGCAATTAAAAGCATTGCCACGACCATTTCACCCTCCTAGGGGCAGAATTTTCACAAAATCCATTGGTAGTGCAACTCTGCAGTGTAAGGCCATTCACGATGCAAGATTTCAGATTCCTAGGCCAAATAGTTTCCTAATTATGGCAATTAAAAGCATTGTCACGCTCTTTTAATCCTCCGATTCCTAGGTCACATAGTTTCCGAATTATGGCAATTAAAAGCATTGCCACGCTCGTTTAATCCTCCTGGGGGTAGAATCGTCACAAAATCCATTTGTAGTGTAAGGCCATTCACGATGCAAGATTTCAGATTCCTAGGCCTAATAGTTTCCGAATTATGGCAACTAAAAACATTGCCACGGTCGATTAATCCTCCTGGGGGCAGAATCATCACAAAATCCATTTGTAGTGCAAGACCATTCACTATGCAAGTTTTCAGATTCCTAGGCGTAATAATTTCCGAATTATGTCAATTAAAAGCATTGGCACGACCATTTCATCCTCCTAGTGGCAGAATTTTCACAAAATCCATTGGTAGTGCAACTCTACAGTGCAAGACCATTCACTATGCAAGTTTTCAGATTCCTAGCCCTAATAGTTTCCGAATTATGGCAATTAAAAGCTTTGTAACGCCCTTTTAATCCTCCTATTCCTAGGTCACATAGTTTCCGAATTATGGCAATTAAAAGCATTGCCACGACTATTTAATCCTCCTTGGGGAAGAATTGTCACAAAACCCATTTGTAACGCAACTCTGCAGTGTAAGGCCATTCACGATGCAAGTTTTCAGATTCCTAGGCCAAATAGTTTGGAATTATGGCAATTAAAAGCATTGTCGCGCCCTTTTAATCCTCCTATTCCTAGGTCACATAGTTTCCGAATTATGGCAATTAAAAAGATTGCCATGCTCGGTTAATCCTCCTGGTGGCAGAATCGTCACAAAATCCATTTGTAGTGCAAGACCATTCACTATGTAAGTTTTCAGATTCCTAGGCGTAATAGTTTCCGAATTATGGCAATTAAAAGCATTGCCACGACTATTTAGTCCTCCTTGGGCAGAATTGTCACAAAATCCATTTGTAACGCACCTCTGCAGCGTAAGACCATTCACGAGGCAAGTTTTCAGATTCCTATGCCTAAGAGTTTCCGAATTATGGCAATTAAAAGCAATGCCACGACCATTTGATCCTCCTAGGGGCAGAATTTTCAAAACACCTATTTGTAGTATAACTGTAAGACCATTAACGATGCAAGTTTTCAGATCCCTAGGCCTAATAAATTCCGAATTATGGCAAGTAAAAGGATTGCCATGCCAGTTTAATCCTCGTAGGTGCAGAATTGTTACAAAATCCATTTGTAGTGCAACTCTACAGTGTAAAACCATTCACGATGCAAGTTTTCAGGCTACTAGGCCTAATAGTGTCCGAATTATGGCAATTAAAAGCATTGCCACGACTATTTAATCCTCCTTGGGGAAGAATTGTCACAAAACCCATTTGTAACGCAACTCTACAGTGCAAGACCATTCACTATGCAAGTTTTCAGATTCCTAGGCCTAATAGTTTCCGAATTATGGCAATTAAAAGCATTGCCACGACCATTTAGTCCTCCTAGGCGCGAAATTTTTACAAAATCCATTTGTAGTGCAACTCTACAGTGTAAAACCATTCACGATGCAAGTTTTCAGGCTACTAGGCCTAATAGTTTCCGAATTATGGCAATTAAAAGCATTGTCACGCGCGTTTAATCCTCCTAGGGGCAGAATAGTCACAAAATACATTTGTAGTGCGACTCTAGAGTGTAAGGCCACTCACGATGCAAGACTTTAGATTCCTAGGCCTAATAGTTTCCGAATTATGGAAACTAAAAGCATTGTCACGTCCTTTTAATCCTCCTATCCCTAAGTCACATAGTTTCCGAATTATAGCAATTAAAAGCATTGCCACGCTCGTTTAATCCTCCTGGGTCCATTTTTAACGCAACTCTGCAGTGTAAGAGGATTCACGATGCAAGTTTTCAGATTCCTAGGCCTAATAGTTTCCGAATTATGGCAATTAAAAGCACTGTCACACCCTTTTAATCGTCCTATTCCTATGTCACATAGTTTGCGAATTATGGCAATGAAAAACATTGCCACGGTCGTTTTATCCTCCTGGGGGCAGAATCGTCACAAAATCCATTTGTAGTGCAAGACCATTCACTATGCGAGTTTTCAGATTCCTAGGCCTAATAGTTTCCGAATTATGGCAATTAAAAGCATTGCCACGACTATTTAGTCCTCCTTGGGTCAAAATTGTCACAAAATCCATTTGTAGTGCAAGACTATTCACTATGCAAGTTTTCAGATTCCTAGACATTATAGTTTCCGAATTATGGCAATTAAAAGCATTGCCACGCCCATTTAGTCCTCCTGGGGGGCAGAATCGTCACAACATCCATTTGTAGTGCAAGACCATTCACTATGCAAGTTTTCAGATTCCTAGGCGTAATAATTTCCGAATTATGGCAATTAAAAGCATTGCCACGACCATTTCACCCTCCTAGGGGCAGAATTTTCACAAAATCCATTGGTAGTGCAACTCTGCAGTGTAAGGCCATTCACGATGCAAGATTTCAGATTCCTAGGCCAAATAGTTTCCTAATTATGGCAATTAAAAGCATTGTCACGCTCTTTTAATCCTCCGATTCCTAGGTCACATAGTTTCCGAATTATGGCAATTAAAAGCATTGCCACGCTCGTTTAATCCTCCTGGGGGTAGAATCGTCACAAAATCCATTTGTAGTGTAAGGCCATTCACGATGCAAGATTTCAGATTCCTAGGCCTAATAGTTTCCGAATTATGGCAACTAAAAACATTGCCACGGTCGATTAATCCTCCTGGGGGCAGAATCATCACAAAATCCATTTGTAGTGCAAGACCATTCACTATGCAAGTTTTCAGATTCCTAGGCGTAATAATTTCCGAATTATGTCAATTAACCTTTATGTGACTGAAGAAAAAAACAACATATTATGGCTGACAAGGTACCCGGGTACCTTGAATGAAAATACTCTGAAATATTCATAAATAGTAACAAATTCTCAACAATTATAACAAATTATAAATTTTTAAGTTGGTTTTATGATTTGGTAATTGAAATTCAGTAACTTATAAAATAACGTAGTGTTAAGTTTACTTTTTGTACTTTCCGTACATCGCTGCTCAGAACTTGACCGTTATTTAGACCGTAAACCCCTGGTGCGGCAAAGTTTTCCTCTACATTTTTCAAGTAAAGAAACCTTCAAAAGTTTTATAAATAAGATATTCGATATTATCTTAAGGAAACCGAACCCAAAAGGTCAGCAAGTTACAGAAGAATATAACAAAAGGATCTTACAGCAGATTCCTGATGCTACGATGTGTCCAACTGTAAAAGCCTTTATTGCATTTACCGGGAATTGGAATGCATTACTGTAGACTAACAGTTATTCCCATATAGGGGTCACACAAAATGTATTCACTACATTCCCTCAAAATCGGCGAAGTATGGGATTAAAATTTTTTGGGCTTGTGATGCAAGTAATGCATACCATCTTCAAGGACAGATATATACCGACAAACCGATAGGTGATGAGAGGCAAATCAATGTAGGTTAGCATGTTGTACTAGATTTAGTCTCATTTTATAAGGATTCAGGACGAAATATTACCACCAACCATTTTTTACAAGTTAGGCACTAGCTAAGACTTTAAATTCATGGAACATGACTTTGGTTGGAACGGTATGAAAAAACAAAAAATGTTTGCCTTCCATCATGCAAGCTTCAAAAAATAGGACCATATATTATACTAATTTTTCTTTCAGTGAATTAGCCTAGCCACCTTATGTTCCAAAAAAGTGCAAATCAGTAATACTGTCATCATCGATATATAAGGCTGCTACTGTTGAAGATACAACAACCGCAAATACCTGAAATAATTTCGTATTATAACAAAACAAAAGGAGGCGTTGATACAATAGATAAAATGCTAGATGAATACACAGTTAAACGCAAAACTAATCACGGCCGCTAGCAATGTTCTACAATATAATTGATATCGCTGCTTTTGCGGCATACATTATTTTTATGGAAAATTATCCACAATTCAAAAGAGCTTGTTCTAGGACGCACCATATCGAAAACCACACCTCACAATAGCTGTCTTCCCCGAGTGGCTGGCCGAAAACCTGTCGTAGACAGTTGTCATATTTGTCGGGCTTTGAAGCAACGAACGACCAGAAAATCCTGTGGTATATGCTCGATGCCCGTGTGTGATGAGCACTCCATTACCAACCCTATTTGCAACACAACCGGTCAATAATATAAATGTAAATAATGTAAATTATCAATAAATGATAAGCTTTATAAGTTGGCATTCTTATAACAGTTTTTTTGGAAAAAAATGTAGAAAAATGTATTAATTAGTTTGTAGGTACCCGCGTACCTCCTCAGCCATGATAGGGTGTCGGAAATATATTAACGGATTTCGTAAAGAAAACTTTGAAAGAAAAAGACACAAATATTATATCATATTATGCTTAATGTGTTTAGAGATGTCACAAAATTTCATACCACTGTGTTTAACAGAATTAAAGTTATGTTGCTCTAAAAATTTAAAAGGTACCCGGGTACCTCCTCAGCCACATAAAGGTTAAAAGCATTGGCACGACCATTTCATCCTCCTAGTGGCAGAATTTTCACAAAATCCATTGGTAGTGCAACTCTACAGTGCAAGACCATTCACTATGCAAGTTTTCAGATTCCTAGCCCTAATAGTTTCCGAATTATGGCAATTAAAAGCTTTGTAACGCCCTTTTAATCCTCCTATTCCTAGGTCACATAGTTTCCGAATTATGGCAATTAAAAGCATTGCCACGACTATTTAATCCTCCTTGGGGAAGAATTGTCACAAAACCCATTTGTAACGCAACTCTGCAGTGTAAGGCCATTCACGATGCAAGTTTTCAGATTCCTAGGCCAAATAGTTTGGAATTATGGCAATTAAAAGCATTGTCGCGCCCTTTTAATCCTCCTATTCCTAGGTCACATAGTTTCCGAATTATGGCAATTAAAAAGATTGCCATGCTCGGTTAATCCTCCTGGTGGCAGAATCGTCACAAAATCCATTTGTAGTGGAAGACCATTCACTATGTAAGTTTTCAGATTCCTAGGCGTAATAGTTTCCGAATTATGGCAATTAAAAGCATTGCCACGACTATTTAGTCCTCCTTGGGCAGAATTGTCACAAAATCCATTTGTAACGCACCTCTGCAGCGTAAGACCATTCACGAGGCAAGTTTTCAGATTCCTATGCCTAAGAGTTTCCGAATTATGGCAATTAAAAGCAATGCCACGACCATTTGATCCTCCTAGGGGCAGAATTTTCAAAACACCTATTTGTAGTATAACTGTAAGACCATTAACGATGCAAGTTTTCAGATCCCTAGGCCTAATAAATTCCGAATTATGGCAAGTAAAAGGATTGCCATGCCAGTTTAATCCTCGTAGGTGCAGAATTGTTACAAAATCCATTTGTAGTGCAACTCTACAGTGTAAAACCATTCACGATGCAAGTTTTCAGGCTACTAGGCCTAATAGTGTCCGAATTATGGCAATTAAAAGCATTGCCACGACTATTTAGTCCTCCTTGGGCAGAATTGTCACAAAATCCATTTGTAACGCAGTTCTGCAGCGTAAGACCATTCACTATGCAAGTTTTCAGATTCCTAGGCCAAATAGTTTCCTAATTATGGCAATTAAAAGCATTGTCACGCCCTTTTAATCCTCCGATTCCTAGGTCACATAGTTTCCGAATTATGGCAATTAAAAACATTGCCACGGTAGTTTAATCCTCCTGGGGGCAGAATCGTCACAAAATCCATTTGTAGTGCAAGACCATTCACTATGCAAGTTTTCAGATTCCTAGGCGTAATAATTTCCGAATTATGGCAATTAAAAGCATTGCCACGACCATTTCACCCTCCTAGGGGCAGAATTTTCACAAAATCCATTGGTAGTGCAACTCTGCAGTGTAAGGCCATTCACGATGCAAGATTTCAGATTCCTAGGCCAAATAGTTTCCTAATTATGGCAATTAAAAGCATTGTCACGCTCTTTTAATCCTCCGATTCCTAGGTCACATAGTTTCCGAATTATGGCAATTAAAAGCATTGCCACGCTCGTTTAATCCTCCTGGGGGTAGAATCGTCACAAAATCCATTTGTAGTGTAAGGCCATTCACGATGCAAGATTTCAGATTCCTAGGCCAAATAGTTTCCTAATTATGGCAATTAAAAGCATTGTCACGCTCTTTTAATCCTCCGATTCCTAGGTCACATAGTTTCCGAATTATGGCAACTAAAAACATTACCACGGTCGATTAATCCTCCTGGGGGCAGAATCATCACAAAATCCATTTGTAGTGCAAGACCAAGTGCATTCACTATGCAAGTTTTCAGATTCCTAGGCGTAATAATTTCCGAATTATGTCAATTAAAAGCATTGGCACGACCATTTCATCCTCCTAGGGGCAGAATTTTCACAAAATCCATTGGTAGTGCAACTCTACAGTGCAAGACCATTCACGATGCAAGTTTTCAGATTCCTAGCCCTAATAGTTTCCGAATTATGGCAATTAAAAGCATTGTAACGCCCTTTTAATCCTCCTATTCCTAGGTCACATAGTTTCCGAATTATGGCAATTAAAAACATTGCCACGACCATTTCATCCTCCTAGGGGCAGAATTTTCACAAAATCGATTGGTAGTGCAACTCTACAATGCAAGACCATTCACTATGCAAGTTTTCAGATTCCTAGTCCTAATAATTGCCGAATTATGGCAATTTATAGCATTGTCACGCCCTTTTAATCCTCCTATTCCTAGGTCACATAGTTTTCAAATTATGGCAATTAAAAACATTTTCACGGTGGTTTAATCCTCCTGGAGGCAGAATCGACACAAAATCCATTTGTAGTGCAAGACCATTCACAATGCAAGTTTTCAGATTCCTAGGCCTAATAGTTTCCGAATTATGACAATTAAAAGCATTGTCACGCCCTTTTAATCCTCCGATTCCTAGGTCACATAGTTTCCGAATTATGGCAATTAAAAACATTGCCACGGTGGTTTAATCCTCCTGGGGGCAGAATCGTCACAAAATCCATTTGTAGTGCAAGACCATTCACGATGCAAGTGTTCAGATTCCTAGGCCAAATAATTTCCGAATTATGGCAATTAAAAGCATGGTCACGCCCTTTTAATCCTCCTATTCCTATGTCACATAGTTTCCGAATTATGGCAATTAAAAACATTGCCACGCTCGTTTAATCCTCTTGGGGGCAGAATGGTCAGAAAATCCATTTGTAGTGTAAGGCCATTCACGATGCAAGTTTTCAGATTCCTAGGCCTAATAAATTCCGAATTATGGCAAGTAAAAGGATTGCCATGCCAGTATAATCTTCCTAGGGGCCGAATTGTACCAAAATCCATTTGTAGTGCAACTCTACAGTGTAAGACCATTCACGATGCAAGTTTTCAGGTTCCTAGGCCTAATAGTTTCCGAATTATGGCAACAAAAAGCATTGCCACGCCCTTTTTAATCCTCCTAGGGGCAGAAATGTCACAAAATCCATTTGTAGTGCAACTCTGCAGTGTAAGGCCATTCACGATGCAAGATTTTAGATTTCTAGGCCTAATAGTTTCCGAATTATGACAATTAAAAGCATTGTCACGCACTATTAATCCTCCGATTCCTAGGTCACATAGTTTCCGAATTATGGCAATTAAAAATATTGCCACGCTCGTTTAATCCTCCTGGGTTGAATTGTCACAGAATCCATTTGTAACGCAATTCTACAGTGTAAGACCATTCACGATGCAAGATTTCAGATTCCTAGGCCTAATATTTTCCGAATTATGGCAAACAAAAGCATTTCCACCATAGGGCAGAATTTTCAAAACACCTATTTGTAGTATAACTGTAAGACCATTAACGATGCAAGTTTTCAGATCCCTAGGCCTAATAAATTCCGAATTATGGCAAGTAAAAGGATTGCCATGCCAGTTTAATCCTCGTAGGTGCAGAATTGTTACAAAATCCATTTGTAGTGCAACTCTACAGTGTAAAACCATTCACGATGCAAGTTTTCAGGCTACTAGGACTAATAGTTTCCGAATTATGACAATTAAAAGCAATGTCACGACCATTTGATTCTCCTAGGGGCAGAATTTTCAAAACATATATGTGTAGCGCAAATGTAAGACCATTAACGATGCAAGTTTTCAGATTCCTAGGCCTAATAGTTTCCGAATTATGGCAAGTAAAAGGATTGCCATGCCCGTTTAATCATCCTAGGGGCAGAATTGTCACAAAATCTATTTGTAGTGCAACTGTACAGTGTAAGACCATTCACGATGCAAGTTTTCAGGTTCCTAGGCCTAATAGTTTCCGAATTATGGCTATCAAAAGCATTGCCATGACCATTTAATCCTCCTAAAGGCAGAATTGTCGCAAAATCCATTTTTAAGGCAACTCTGCAGTGTAAGGCCATTCACGATGCAAGTTTTCAGATTCCTAGGCCAAATAGTTTCCGAATTATGGCAGTTAAAAGCATGGTAACGCCCTTTTAAACCTCCTATTCCTAGGTCACATAGTTTCCGAATTATGGAAATTAAAAACATTGCCACGCTCGTTTAATCCTCCTGGAGGCAGAATTGGCAACTAAACGCATTGCCACGCCCATTTGATCCTCCTAGAAACAGAATTGTCACAAAATCCATTTGTAACGCAACTCTGCAGTGTAAGGCCATTCACGATGCAAGATTTCAGATTCCTAGGCCAAATAGCTTCCGAATTATGGCAATTAAAAGCATTGTCACGACCTTTTAATCCTCCGATTCCTAGGTCACATAGTTTCCGAATTATGGCAATTAAATACCTTGCCACGGTCGTTTAATCCTCCTGGGGGCAGAATCGTCACAAAATCCATTTGTAGTGCAAGACTATTCACTATGCAAGTTTTCAGATTCCTAGGCCTTATAGTTTCCGAATTATGGCAATTAATAGCATTGCCACGCCCATTTAATCCTCCTAGGGGCGAAATTTTTACAAAATCCGTTTGTAACGCACCTCTGCAGCGTAAGACCATTCAGGATGCAAGTTTTCAGATTCCTATGCCTAAGAGTTTCCGAATTATGGCAATTAAAAGCAATCCCACGACCATTTGATCCTCCTAGGGGCAGAATTTTCAAAACACCTATTTGTAGTGTAACTGTAAGACCATTAACGATGCAAGTTTTCAGATCCCTAGGCCTAATAAATTCCGAATTATGGCAAGTAAAAGGATTGCCATGCCAGTTTAATCCTCCTAGGTGACGAATTGTTACAAAATCCATTTGTAGTGCAACTCTACAGTGTAAAACCATTCACGATGCAAGTTTTCAGGCTACTAGGCCTAATAGTTTCCGAATTATGGCAATTAAAAGCATTGTCACGCGCGTTTAATCCTCCTAGGGGCAGAATTGTCACAAAATACATTTGCAGTGCAACTCTAGAGTGTAAGGCCACTCACGATGCAAGACTTCAGATTCCTAGGCCTAATAGTTTCCGAATTATGGAAATTAAAAGCATTGTCACGTCCTTTTAATCCTCCTATCCCTAAGTCACATAGTTTCCGAATTATGGCAATTAAAAGCATTGCCATAAGATCATTCACGATGCAAGTTTTCAGATTCCTATGCCTAAGAGTTTCCGAATTATGGCAATTAAAAGCAATGCCACGACCATTTGATCCTCCTAGGGGCAGAATTTTCAAAACACCTATTTGTAGTGTAACTGTAAGACCATTAACGATGCAAGTTTTCAGATCCCTAGGCCTAATAAATTCCGAATTATGGCAAGTAAAAGGATTGCCATGCCAGTTTAATCCTCGTAGGTGCAGAATTGTTACAAAATCCATTTGTAGTGCAACTCTACAGTGTAAAACCATTCACGATGCAAGTTTTCAGGCTACTAGGCCTAATAGTTATCGAATTATGGCAATTAAAAGCATTGTCACGCGCGTTTAATCCTCCTAGGGGCAGAATTGTCACAAAATACATTTGTAGCGCAACTCTAGAGTGTAAGGCCACTCACGATGCAAGACTTCAGATTCCTAGGCCTAATAGTTTCCGAATTATGGAAATTAAAAGCATTGCCACGCACTTTTAATCCTCCGATTCCTAGGTCACATAGTTTCCGAATTATGGCAATTAAAAACATTGCCACGGTGGTTTAATCCTCCTGGGGGCAGAATCGTCACAAAATCCATTTGTAGTGCAAGACCATTCACTATGCAAGTTTTCAGATTCCTAGGCGTAATAATTTCCGAATTATGGCAATTAAAAGCATTGCCACGCTCGTTTAATCCTCCTGGGTCCATTTTTACGCAACTCTGCAGTGTAAGAGGATTCACGATGCAAGTTTTCAGATTCCTAGGTCTAAGAGTTTCCAAATTATGGCAATTAAAAGCATTGTCACGCCCTTTTAATCCTCCTATTCCTAGGTCACATAGTTTCCGAATTGTGGCAATGAAAAACATTGCCACGGTCGTTTAATCCTCCTGGGGGCAGAATCGTCACAAAATCCATTTGTAGTGCAAGACCATTCACTATGTAAGTTTTCAGATTCCTAGGCCTAAAAGTTTCATAATTATGGCAATTGAAAGCATTGCCACGACCATTTAGTCCTCCTAGGGGCAGAGTTTTCAAAACATCTATTTGTAGTGCAACTGTAAGACCATTAACGATGCAAGTTTTCAGATTCCTAGGCCTAATAGTTTCCGAATTATAGCAAGTAAAAGCATTGCCATGCCCGTTTAAAACTCCTAAGGGCAGAATTGTCACAAAATCCATTTGTAGTGCAAGACCATTCACTATGTAAGTTTTCAGATTACTAGGCCTAAAAGTTTCCGAATTATGGCAATTAAAAGCATTGCTACGACCATTTAGTCCTCCTAGGGGCAGAGTTTTCAAAACATCTATTTGTAGTGCAACTGTAAGACCATTAACGATGCAAGTTTTCAGATTCCTAGGCCTAATAGTTTCCGAATTATAGCAAGTAAAAGTATTGCCATGCCCGTTTAAAACTCCTAAGGGCAGAATTGTCACAAAATCCATTTGTAGTGCAAGACCATTCACTATGTAAGTTTTCAGATTCCTAGGCCTAAAAGTTTCAGAATTATGGCAATTGAAAGCATTGCCACGACCATTTAGTCCTCCTAGGGGCAGAGTTTTCAAAACATCTATTTGTAGTGCAAGACTATTCACTATGCAAGTTTTCAGATTCCTAGACATTATAGTTTCCGAATTATGACAATTAAAAGCATTGCCACGGCCATTTAGTCCTCCTGGGGGGCAGAATCATCACAAAATCCATTTGTAGTGCAAGACCATTCACTATGTAAGTTTTCAGATTCCTAGGCCTAAAAGTTTCATAATTATGGCAATTGAAAGCATTGCCACGACCATTTAGTCCTCCTAGGGGCAGAGTTTTCAAAACATCTATTTGTAGTGCAACTGTAAGACCATTAACGATGCAAGTTTTCAGATTCCTAGGCCTAATAGTTTCCGAATTATAGCAAGTAAAAGCATTGCCATGCCCGTTTAAAACTCCTAAGGGCAGAATTGTCACAAAATCCATTTGTAGTGCAAGACCATTCACTATGTAAGTTTTCAGATTACTAGGCCTAAAAGTTTCCGAATTATGGCAATTAAAAGCATTGCTACGACCATTTAGTCCTCCTAGGGGCAGAGTTTTCAAAACATCTATTTGTAGTGCAACTGTAAGACCATTAACGATGCAAGTTTTCAGATTCCTAGGCCTAATAGTTTCCGAATTATAGCAAGTAAAAGCATTGCCATGCCCGTTTAAAACTCCTAAGGGCAGAATTGTCACAAAATCCATTTGTAGTGCAAGACCATTCACTATGTAAGTTTTCAGATTCCTAGGCCTAAAAGTTTCAGAATTATGGCAATTGAAAGCATTGCCACGACCATTTAGTCCTCCTAGGGGCAGAGTTTTCAAAACATCTATTTGTAGTGCAACTGTAAGACCATTAACGATGCAAGTTTTCAGATTCCTAGGCCTAAAAGTTTCCGAATTATGGCAATTAAAAGCATTGCCACGACTATTTAATCCTCCTTGGGGAAGAATTGTCACAAAACCCATTTGTAACGCAACTCTGCAGTGTAAGGCCATTCACGATGCAAGTTTTCAGATTCCTAGGCCAAATAGTTTGGAATTATGGCAATTAAAAGCATTGTCGCGCCCTTTTAATCCTCCTATTCCTAGGTCACATAGTTTCCGAATTATGGCAATTAAAAAGATTGCCATGCTCGGTTAATCCTCCTGGTGGCAGAATCGTCACAAAATCCATTTGTAGTGCAAGACCATTCACTATGTAAGTTTTCAGATTCTTAGGCCTAAAAGTTTCCGAATTATGGCAATTAAAAGCATTGCCACGACTATTTAGTCCTCCTTGGGTCCGAATTGTCACAAAATCCATTTGTAGTGCAAGACCATTCACTATGCAAGTTTTCAGATTCCTAGGCCTAATAGTTTCCGAATTATGGCAATTAAAAGCATTGCCACGACTATTTAGTCCTCCTTGGGCAGAATTGTCACAAAATCCATTTGTAACGCAGTTCTGCAGCGTAAGACCATTCACGAGGCAAGTTTTCATATTCCTAGGCCTTATAGTTTTCGAATTATGGCAATTAAAAGCATTGCCACGACCATTTCATCTTCCTAGGGGCAGAATTTTCACAAAATCCATTTGTAGTGCAACTCAACAGTGTAAGACCATTCACGATGCAAGTTTTCAGATTCCTATGCCTAAGAGTTTCCGAATTATGGCAATTAAAAGCAATCCCACGACCATTTGATCCTCCTAGGGGCAGATTTTTCAAAACACATATGTATTTGTAGTGCAACTGTAAGACCATTAACGATGCAAGTTTTCAGATTCCTATGCCTAATAAATTCCGAATTATGGCAAGTAAAAGGATTGCCATGCCATCCTCCTAGGGGCAGAATTGTCACAAAATCCATTTGTAGTGCAACTCTACAGTGTAAGACCATTCACGATGCAAGTTTTCAGGTTCCTAGGCCTAATAGTTTCCGAATTATGGCTATTAAAAGCATTGCCATGACCATTTAATCCTCCTATGGGCAGAATTGTTGCAAAATCCATTTGTAGTGTAAGGCCATTCACGATGCAAGATTTCAGATTCCTAGGCCTAATAGTTTCCGAATTATGGCAACTAAAAACATTGCCACGGTCGATTAATCCTCCTGGGGGCAGAATCGTCACAAAATCCATTTGTAGTGCAAGACCATTCACTATGCAAGTTTTCAGATTCCTAGGCGTAATAATTTCCGAATTATGGCAATTAAAAGCATTGGCACGACCATTTCATCCTCCTAGGGGCAGAATTTTCACAAAATTCTCGTTGCATGAGAACGCCCGCTAAGCCCATTGAACTCGCGTCGCTATGTATCTCATGTTCTGCTTCCAGACGATATGAAGTTAGAACAGGCTTCGTGGTCAGTGCCATTTTAAGTTTGTCCATTGCAACATCTTGGTTCGTCGCCCATATGAACTGTTGGTCTTTTCTTAATAACTGTCGTAACGATTCTGATATCAGTGCGTAACCCGGCACAATTTTCGAAAATATCCCGTTAGACCTAGGAATTGTTGCACTTCGGTCAGATTCGTTGGCTTTGGGAAGTTCTGCACCGCTGAAACTTTTATTGAACCCGGACTTATCCCTTGAGGTGACAGCTCATGTCCCAAAAGTTCTACAGTTTGTTTTAAAAATCTGCATTTCTTTAAATTAAGCGTTAAATTCGTTTTCCGTATCACGTGTAAAATTCGTTGTAGTTTGCTCAGCATTAAAAAACTGATATTGTCCTGAATAGACATTCTTAAATGTTGGGCATCGGGTAAATTTCCTTCTTTAGCTGTTGGTTCAAGCGTCTATAATCGACACAAAGTCGTTTTTTACCGTCTTTCTTCTTGGCGAGTATGACGGAGCCACAATACTCAGACTCTGAGTAGGTTATTATATCGTTATCTAGCAATTCTTGAATCATATCGTTCAATAGTTTCTTCTTTGGCTCCAATATTCGATATGGACGTTGTGAGATTGGTTCGCCATCATTCGTTTGAATTTTCATCTCTATGAGATCGGACTTACCAATAGTGCTCTAGCCTTCGGCAAAAGCTTCACGGTTGGTGTTTAAAATTTGTAATAACTGCAAGCGGGTTTCTTCTTCCGTTGCACCGCAGTTTACCTCTTCCATTGTTATCATGGTGGATCGACCGCAATTGCTTATGAGGTTTCTGACTGTTGACGTTTCAGGAGTGTTATAAAAAATTATCTACCGCCTTGAATTTTCGCGTACATGAAGTTATTTTCAAATAGCTCGTGTCCCAGCAAAACATCGGCCGGAATTAGTTCATCGGACACCACGTAGAGGCCGATTGTGTACCGCGAACCACCACAAATTCCTTTAATTTTAACCGAGCACGATTCTATTGGAGTTGGTAAAGTTTCTGCCACCGATTTCCTTATCATGTGACAATCGCTACCGGTGTCTATGTACGCCGTCAACAGTTTATCACTCACTTGAACCGTTTTTGCAAATAACACATTTTCTCTTTCGCATTGTATTTTTTTAACGGAGGGATTTTTACCACAATTTTCCGGCTCTCCTCGAGGGTGAACACGCTGACAATCCCGACATCTTCGACGCCGTTGCGGTTTAAGACAATTACTTGATATATTCCCCTTTTCCGAACAATTAAAACACACCACTGAGTTTTCATTTTTGAACGAACCAAAATTTTCGCTTTTACCCGTGCTAATTTGCTTTTTCACTACTGACGATTTGTCGTTAGCATTGTTTAAAACGCGTGGTAAATTATTCGCGTATTCTTCTAAGGTTCCCGCATTTGTTTCATAGTGTCAAATTTGACAACCGCAATCGCCGTTTTCAACTCCCGATATATGATTACCGCTTTTTCGCTTAGTTTGTATCGTCTACCCAACGCGCTCGTTCGAAAACAGTATTCGGCAACTCTTTCCCTAGTTTTCCTAGTAAAAGTGCTCATTTTAAAACTAATGTCTGCCTCATCAAGAGTCACATCGAATTCTTGCACTAGCGCTGTTGAAAAGTCTCGCCAATTGGAGTACAAACTTTGACTACCGTCTAACCACAATCGAGCCACACCACACATTTTAGTGTAGACTGCCAACAGGGTACACTTTTCATCCCATTCGTATGCGCTGATCGCACTATTTACGCGATCAACAAACTGCTCTACCGTGAGCAATAACTCATTCGTCGGATCAAGCGAAGGAATAGATTCCGCTAATAGTTCGGACATCATTGACTTTAATTCGTCTATTTCATCTTGCACTGGTGGACTAACAACCATGTCCACTTCGTCCGTTCCCGTTCCCTTAGAACTAAAATAAACTACACTTCGCTCTTAGGGCTACTTACCCCACATCTGAACTATAAAACGTATTAATAACAGTTGAAATAAGTCCGTAAACGAAGTGCTAGTTAGTTAATTAAAGTTTAATACACATAAAAAATACACATAAAGAAAAACAATTATTAAGAACAAATCTTCGGCGAGCCGATAACCGATCACGTTGAGAAGCTTCTTCGACTGACTGTCAGTTCTGACAAAGTTGCCAACCGTTCGTTTTACACTATTATATTCTAAACTGAAAAAATAAAAAAAGAATCTATTTTGAATTCATAAATTATATTTTAATGAGTATATAAATATAAATATAATTATATTTTGATGAGTATTATAATATTCATTATAATATTCTTATATTATATTTATTGTATAAGTAAGTTGTCATCGTCTCAATAAAGTTGAATTGGAATTGAGTATTATAAAAATTAAATGTATGATCTGGCAACATTGCAACCAAATAATTATAATACTTCTCGTTACTTTAAGAATAGCGATTAAATAATAAAGCACGTTGTTCGAATCGTTCCTTCGTTGAACTGCCTGAAACCTATCCACACGTCTATCATTTATATGAGTGTAAAACATTATAATTGGCGACGAGGATTAATCAAATATACAATAGAAACAATTATAATATAATTGTAAGTATAATTGCAACGTTTCTTTGATTACAACATGCCAGACCATCAGTTAAATACAACTACGGTGTCTGTGGTACAATTACACAATGTATCCGAATTCCAACCTCAACATGAAACGTGGCAAGTTTTCCACGAGAGGTTAGAAATCCATTTTGCTGAAATCGACTGTGAAGCAATAAACACAAAAAAGGCTATTTTACTTAAGGCAATTGGATCTTCTCCATATGCTGTATTGCATAGCCTATGCTCGCCAAACTCACCAATAACGATGAGTTATAGTGAATTGTGTAAAATGTTACAATATCACTATACTCCACCGACAATTATATATCGCGAAAGAAAAAAGTTTCATGATGCTGTCAAACGAGACAATGAATCAGTGGTAGAATTCTAAATGTGTTGTGAGTAGACGTATTTTTTGAGTCCGTCCATTAGCAGCGTGAAGTAAGAATAGTTTCTCGCGAAATCGTGAATTTTAAATATGCGCCAGTTATAAACTCCTTTGCTAACAAGTGAATACTACTTGCTTAGTCATTTTGATTTGGTTAAAATAACAAATAAATAATAATTAATAAACAATAATTAATAACAAGAAAATACCTAATCATCGAAGTCGCAGTTACTTCACACACCATTTACACACTTACGAATATATACTTATTACACTGCAATGTCGAGTATAAATTTACGCTCAAAAATTAGTGCCAAATTTGCAGCAGGTGATTCTCTGACTCCAAGGTTAGTGCAGTCTCCGATAGTAGGAAATTCCGACTCCTCATCACTGCTACGTAAGTTTGAAGAACGCTTAGAAAACCAAAGTGCCCTCCTAACAGAAGTTATAAAAGCTGTAATAAACAAGCTGCGGGAAGACGTATATGACAAAGTGAGAGGAGAACTACGTGAAGAAATCAAAATCAATCTTCATGGTATCGAGGAGTCCTGGAACAAAGCTATTGCAGAAACCGAAAAATCTGTCGCTGCTATCTCTACACGCCTTGAATCTACTACTGCTGATGTTACGGACCTTCAACGAAAGCTTGAGGATATCATGGATCGAGTAGACACCTTAGAACGTAGTGATATCTCCAGTGATGCGGTACTCTTCGGAATCCCAGAGCTGAAAGATGAAGTCTAACAAACATTTTATTGACCTAACCCTAACCATATACAGTTATTGACCTAACCCTGGCAAGTCTCAGAATATTAGATGGACTATCGCACTGGAGGGTCTGGGACAGGTTAACCATGTCTGACCACCGGGCCATTCGGTTCGATGTCGCGTATGGACTGAGACGTCGGCGAAGAAGCAGGTTAATAAGGATCCCAAGGAACACGGATGGTCATTTGTACCGGGAACTTCTGAAGGGATCTATGCCTGAGTTAAACAGAATGCCCAGGAACACGACAGAAGTGGAGATCGAGGTGGCATGGAACTCTGCCATGATCTCTGCGTATGAAAGGGCGTGCTCTCGGACCGTGGTGGATTAAGAGGACTCTGTTCCCTGGTGGAACGAAGAACTGGAATCCATGAAGAGGGAGACGAGAATGGCCTTTAATCGGTACATGAGGCACAAAGACACAGTGGCTTGGGCTGATTACAAGGAAAAGAAGAAACGGTTGAAGAAGACCGTCCGCAAGAGGAAGAGGCAGACGTGGAGGGACTTCTGCACCAATACGAAGGATATCTCTGATGTATGCAAACTACAGAAGCTGGTATCAAAGGATCCAGGGTCCAAAATGGGACTCATCCGTAACAAAGATGGAGTCCTGCTGGAGACACTTGAAGAGTCTACTCGAGAGATGGTAGACAGACACTTTACCGGGAGCATCGTACACACTGAGGCCTGGCCATCTGTGCGTAGATGGTATCAGTGGTCGGAGACGACCGAGGCGGAAGGGATAGTGACGAGGAACGGGATAAGAAGTGCGGTGATGACGTTCTCCCCGTTTAAGACTCCGGGACCGGACGGGATATTCCCTGCTTTGCTTCAGTGGGGCTAGGAGCAGCTGCTCGAGCGATTGCGGGGAGTATTCGTGGCAGGTCTGGCAATGGGTTATGTGCCTGGTGTTTGGAGGGAGGGAAGAGTGGTATTCCTACCAAAACCAGGAAAAAGGGACTATACGGAAGCCAAATCCTTTAGACCGGTCTGCCTTACCTCTTTCGTCTTAAAGACAATGGAGAGGGTGGTGGTGGACTATCTAGAGGGAACAGTATTTGTGGAACGTCCTCTAAGTAGATTTCAGCACACATATAGAGCGGGGAGATCTACGGAGACCGCCCTCCACGATCTGGTCGGGGTGACGGAAAAGGAACTGATGAACGGAGGCATCGCTATGACCACATTTATGGACATAGAGGGTGCTATATCTTCATTAGGTAACTGGCTACAACTTTGGATACCTATTATCACTGAGTCTAAGGTGACCCTAGTTATGCCTAAGTATGCCCTTTTTATTGTGACGTAGAATTCCTCGAGGCTTGTGAATCGTTGTGACCTCACTAAATCATACGCATCCCCGTGTAATCTCTGCTTAATGCAGTCTATGTAGTCCTGACTGTTGTCTGCACCTACCTCCCTTGTGGCTAATTCGCACCCCTGTATGAATTTGTACACTTCACTGCGTAAGTCTGGTGACTGCGTTCCCGAAAAGAGCGGTACCAGCCTATTCGTAATCTTGGCTATCTCACCTATACCCATTTTGTGTATGTTATTTGTCGTCCTAATCTGTTGAAATGATCTACCGTTGTAATCTTTCTGACTAACTGCGGACGGAGCAGCTTCCTTATGATAAAGCGTCCGATCGTGATCTAGCGATATCTCTTGACTTAAAAATCTATTCTGCTCTTTTAACTCTTGTATGCGTCTAATTGCTTCCTCTAAAGAGCTACAGTCTTCTCTTGATTTCTGTGTAAATCCCTGGTCTAAGGTTCTATTCAACGTTTCCTCGGTTATCCCTTTTTTTGTTAATAATTCCCTTAGTTTTTCGTTCTTTCGCTCTACGTTCGCGAGTAAGTCTTCCTGAAACTCTTTACTTACTAAATAATTGTCGTATCTATTTCTTAACGCGTTAAACTCTAATTCCCATGTCTTTGAATCTTCTGTTTTATTCTCTATTATCTGGTTTAGGAATTTAAGTAATTCCTCTACTATTGCGCCTGCTTTTTCTACACTCGTATGGTCTTTTAGGTCCCCTACTCTACACTTTTTCAATTCTAAGTTTTCCTTGTTGCCTACTGTCTCTTTTAAAGTCGCCCAAATCCTGGATATAAATTCGCTTAACTGGCGTTTCAGTTCTTTATGGGCTCTCTCTAATTCTATGTAAGCTTGTTCCTGCAATGACTCGGCCATTAATTAAAGACAGTCATATCATTTAATGGTTTTTACTCTATTTATGCGTCCTCCTTTCTATTTAAAGTATTTGCCACTTGCCCGAATGTTTGCACAATTCTTAAATGTCTAAAGTTAATTGTTGCATTTAAAAATAGTGTATTTGAAAACGGCTACTTCGCGCCGTCAATTACCGTTCCATCGTTTTCTTAAACGTTTAATTTTTTATACTAGTAATAGTACTTTTTAATGAGAGATAATTAAAATTTTTATTATGAAGATTCAACTTCCTTAACCGGCTTAGAATTCTTGCTCGCTTCGTTTACCGAGCGTGCAGTAAACATTCGCTGTACCTCTGTTTATTTGTCTGTACGCTGACGTCCGCTGTTGCTTTGTTTCAAGCAGAGACGAACCGTCAAAATTTTCGTGACTGCGCTGTTCTGCTTTTTTTTCCGTCAGAGACGAAGCGTCAAAATTTTCGTGACTGCGCTGAGGCAATTTAAGACCTCACAGAATGGAACGAACGACCTATTTTTCTATCTTTGCTTGTTTTTTATCAGCCAGCAATTGTAATTGTTTGTTATTGAAACAACGAAGTTAACTTGGCTTTGATTATCCAAACGATATGAAGTCTCTAAGCTCCGTACTTTAAATGTTTAACTTTTAATTTTGTTATTTTTAATATCCAAAAAAAAATTATTTTTAGTGTTTTAATCTATTGTAATTCCGATTATTACCCGATTTTTTTTAAAAATTTCATACATTTGCGAATGTAGGACGTATTATTTAAAAATACGAAATACGGACGAATAAAATGATAAAATTAATTATCAACCAATCAACTTAAAATGTGCGACTTTGAAATCAATTACATTGATTGTTAAAATTTATTTAACAGTGTAATTTGTAAACAAACGTCTAAGACACACCCGAGAAATTATACAACGAAAACTTAAAACTAACCCGTATACTGTACGCGTTTTGTTTTAGTATTGGATTGGATTTCTGTTTTTTAACAATTTGCGTTTATCATTTGAATATTACCACGTTAAATAAATCCTTAAATTTATTTAAGTTAGTAAAATTATTATGATTTTCGCCAATTTGTCTCACAGTAACCAATATCATTAATTTCAAAAAAAAAATCGCAAAAATTCGTATTTGTTAATGTTGGCGACGTTTAAATCGTTGCTGTTGATTACTGGCATTAACGAAAGATAACTAGCACATAAACCAGTACCTTTCACCAGGATATCTGCTGATTTGTTGGCATTCGGCACTTGAACCGGCTGCCAACGCTGAAAATTAACGTAAATGTTGTTAAATAATTAACAACTTAATTAGTTTAAATCAATTTTTATTTATAGCCATTATTAAGTATTAACATACTTCAATTTATTTCGATTCAAATTATTCTAATTTTACTCATGTTTTGTCACTGTGATATATCTTACTATTTTACTTTACTTTTATTTGTCACTGCTACAATTTCACTTTTTAATTTATTCCTAAAATTATTATTTCACTTTTCAAAATATCCTCGCAACTTCATTTCTACTTATTGTTTCACTTTCTTGCAAAGTGACTGTTTTTCACTGTCACATATAACTTCCTTACTGCTTCAGTTCCTTATTATATTATATTATATTTTATTTTTACTTACTTTATTCCTTATTGAGCGATCCACGGCTCGAAAATACCGGCTGCGCCAATTTGTTGTAATAACTCGGGGTGTCTTCTTCTTGTTCCGTTGTCCTCTGGAGAACAAAATAAAAACTCCTTGTGTTAGGATTTTTACTAAATCTTCTTTTATTATATTTCACTCACTTTCGCGCTAACGCTAACTTTAATTTTTAACACTTATTCTAAACTAACTTAACTTTTATTTACAAGTTACTTAATCGCGACTTTATACGCGATAAAATAGACGACGACCTCGTCGTTCGGATATCATTTTAAGACTCTCGTTCGAATCTTTTTCTTGGTTCCACTTTGGCTTGGTCGACGCACCCAACGACCTCACCAAAGTGGGTCGGTGTTGGCGCGTGTCGCAATTTCCATTATTTCGCAATTTTTGTATTGCGAAATATCGTTAATATATCGTATAATATTAAATCGTTCCCAATTTAATTCTTCCGCGTTTGGTTATGGATTATTTTTATTATTTCTTTAAACCAAGCGTTTTATGGTCACTGCAAAGAGCTATGATTTTTTATGGTTTGGAAGCTCGCTACTAGCTAGCTTCCACGATCAATACCAATGCTAAACGCTATGGTTTTCCAAAGCTTGACTAAAGCTTCTGGCTACCAAACAAAGCGCTGCGGTTGCAGGCTTGGCTTTCAGGTTTACTTTAATGAAAGCTTGGATGAAAATTGCGATCGCGACTTACAACAGTGGTCAGGGTTTCCAAATTTCCATCAGTTGTTCGTTTATCAAAAATTTGGTGAGAGTTTTGCCAGCGAAAAAAACAATTCAAAACCAAACATGCAGACATCTGTGAAGATAATTTTAATGTAAATTGCGTTGAAAATGAGTTGCGAATTAATATGGGTACGTAAATTTATTATTTTTTTTTACCTTTTAATTTATATAACGTGCACGTTACGTTTATTTAATTTATATAACGTGCAATTACGTTATGCTAAACGTAAAGTACTAAAGCTTAAGCGTAAAGGCTTAAGTTTTTGTTGGTTAATACAGTTTACATTTTTGCATAAAGTAATTATTACAGTAATTATACATTTTTACACAAATGAAAGGTCTTTTAAATGCATTTCCAATGATACGAAGAACATGTAAGTATTTTGTATAGTTGAAGAGATAAAATCTCGTAATTTCTAAATTTCAAAGGGATGTAACTCTGAAAACATACAAGAACGACAAGAAATGTTGCTTTTGTTGGAGTTACCGCATACAACTACAACAACAAAATCGGAGCGTTCGAGTAACGTTAAACCTGTTCCAACTTTTCTTCATTTGACTTTTCAAGTTTGTCATTTGTACTAGAGAGCTGCACAAGATGTCTTGAATTGCTATAGGCACCATGCCACAGGATTGCCTTGCTGTGCACTGTCGTGCACAAATGAACGATTTGAAACGAACACTTAAAAGCAACTACCCGAACAAGCCGTGACTGCCTTGCCGTCTACCTGCTTCGCACAAGACATTGTGTTCCGTTGCTTTTCTGTGAAGGCAATGAAAGGCTTGAATTGTAAGAAAAGGCAATAGTGCCTTTAGGAAGGCAACAAGACATCGAAAATAGCAATACTGCTATGATGTCGGCAACGATGCGCAGTTATATGAAGCTATCTCATTCTTTTGCATGAGTCTTCGTTTGAGTTTAGCACCATTCGTTGCTTTACATTGCCATGCGTCATCAGTTGTCATAGCAGTTGTCAAAAAAGCAACGAATGGCAATGAATACTATTGCCTTGTTGTGCTTTGCTGTCAGCACGCTTACGGCAGTCAATGTCTTGATTCGAAAGCAAAATAAGCAAGCAGTGCAAGGCTTGAAATTTTTGTTGTGGCTGATGTGCGTTTCAAGACATCTTGTGCAGCTTTCTAATTTGTACCGTCTGTTGTGACCCTAGTGATTTTAGAAATACTTATTGACGTAGATGCGCAGAACGAGACCACTT
The DNA here is from genome assembly GCA_949629155.1 of Myopa testacea. Lineage (NCBI taxonomy): Eukaryota > Metazoa > Arthropoda > Insecta > Diptera > Conopidae > Myopa > Myopa testacea. The sequence goes on along the minus strand of OX451349.1, from coordinate 1,586,732 downwards.
TTCTTTGTTTACTGGAGTAACCTTTTATTCTATTATATAAACCTTGGGTCCCACACATACTCAACCGAACTTCAAACGAATTTTTTTCTCTCTTTTCTGTTTCTTTCTTCTTTCCTTCTTTTCTGTTCCTTTCTTTCTTTCTTTTGGCATTTGGCTTCAATCAGATGACTACTTGAAAATAATCAACTGTCCTGATCGTCTTCCAGCGATCATCCCGCTCCCGTCCTATCTCACCGGCTACAGTCACCCTGCTTCGGCTTTCCGAATAAGGTCATCTTTCTTGGGATTTACCGGCACAGGCCGAACCAACCACTGGTGGTTTGCTTGAAGAAGTGTGAGCAGGTAAACCCTTCATGGCTGCGCGACTACCGTATACCGAACACTCGATATCCGAATCGATGCGAATTGGTTGCATACCTGTAAGCAACCGGAGTAATATATACGATATGAGTATGTTCTGGCACAACTGAAATTTGGGAGCTATGCTTTGCGTGTGTTAGAGTGAGATGGCGCTATACGGTTGTGTGGGAGGGAGTGAGAAAGAGATATAAATACGGACGGACGGATTGTCAGACGTACACTGGCGGGTGGGGCAGGAAATGGCCGTACGGACGGAGAGACGGAGGGGGTGGTAAATAGGCGTTTGTGTGCGGAAAAGGCGTAGTTGTGGGCGTGTATGTAGGCGTGTACGTGGGAGGAAAGGGTGGCTATGTGGGCGTGACCGTGGGCGTAAAGGGGCGTGGATGTGGACGTGACCACAATCACGTGTTTAGTATCCGTGCTTTTGACTGCTCGTATAATCGTGGACTTCGTAAATGAATCTACTAAAACAAGTACGTGCTCATTTTGTCGGCTACTCTTAGGAAATGGTCCAAGATGATCTAGATGAACAGTCTTAAATGGAATCTGTTTCGTCGTAGTGGTACTCCGCTTCCTTCCTGCCACCCGTTACCTTATTGTAAGCGCATTCGATACATGACTTCACAAATGCTTTTATGTAATTTCTCATGCGCGCAAACCAGAAGAATTTCTGTACTCGTTAGATGGTTCTGTCTACGCTAATATGACCAGCCTTGTCATGACAATCATAAACGATTCTCCATCGTAGTGATTTCGGTACAACCCATAAATGTTTTTACGGAACAAGCGACCTTTAACTTCAACAAATTCTTTTTTAACTATTTTCTTTCGGACTATCTCACGAATTTTTGGATCCTGTAGTTGCATGCTGAACAACCAATCCTCTTCAACGAGTTCAACTTTGTCAATGCGGAGCGATGCCGTTTCAGATCCACATGCCTTCTCGTTTCTACTTAACGCATCTACATGCACCAAGTGTTGACTCGATCGATGCTGGCGATTCTTGGGATTAATTCCTTCTTTTTCATCGTTGTCTTTATCGCGCCTTAATCAGTGACGACTGTAATTCTTTTTCCTGCGACGTAATACCGAAATCTCTCCAACGTTTCTACCACGGCCAACATTTCAAGCTCATAGCTGTGGTATTTTCTTTCGTCAGTACGAGTAGAGCGACTATAATACGCTACAGGTTTCCAGTCTTTGACGTCTCGTTGCATGAGAACGCCCGCTAAGCCCATTGAACTCGCGTCGCTATGTATCTCATGTTCTGCTTCCAGACGATATGAAGTTAGAACAGGCTTCGTGGTCAGTGCCATTTTAAGTTTGTCCATTGCAACATCTTGGTTCGTCGCCCATATGAACTGTTGGTCTTTTCTTAATAACTGTCGTAACGATTCTGATATCAGTGCGTAACCCGGCACAATTTTCGAAAATATCCCGTTAGACCTAGGAATTGTTGCACTTCGGTCAGATTCGTTGGCTTTGGGAAGTTCTGCACCGCTGAAACTTTTATTGAACCCGGACTTATCCCTTGAGGTGACAGCTCATGTCCCAAAAATTCTACAGTTTGTTTTAAAAATCTGCATTTCTTTAAATTAAGCGTTAAATTCGTTTTCCGTATCACGTGTAAAATTCGTTGTAGTTTGCTCAGCATTTCGGGTACGGTGTGACCGCTGACCAGGATGTCATCCATATAATGCAGCATATCTCCAGGTTGCGTCATTTCTTTGATTTTTCCCATTAACCGTTGAAACACCTCCGGCGCGTTTTTCAAACCAAAAGGCATTCGCTTGAATTCGTATATACCATCACCCGTGACGAACGCTGTGTATTTGCGACTTTCTGGAGCGATAGGAATTTGGCAATACCCGCTGTTCAACTCTAAAGTAGTAAAAAACTGATATTGTCCTGAATAGACATTCTTAAATGTTGGGCATCGGGTAAATTTCCTTCTTTAGCTGTTGGTTCAAGCGTCTATAATCGACACAAAGTCGTTTTTTACCGTCTTTCTTCTTGGCGAGTATGACGGGGCCACAATACTCAGACTCTGAGTAGGTTATTATATCGTTATCTAGCAATTCTTGAATCATATCGTTCAATAGTTTCTTCTTTGGCTCCAATATTCGATATGGACGTTGTGAGATTGGTTCGCCATCATTCGTTTGAATTTTCATCTCTATGAGATCGGACTTACCAATAGTGCTCTAGCCTTCGGCAAAAGCTTCACGGTTGGTGTTTAAAACTTGTAATAACTGCAAGCGGGTTTCTTCTTCCGTTGCACCGCAGTTTACCTCTTCCATTGTTATCATGGTGGATCGACCGCAATTGCTTATGAGGTTTCTGACTGTTGACATTTCAGGAGTGTTATAAAAAATTATCTACCGCCTTGAATTTTCGCGTACATGAAGTTATTTTCAAATAGCTCGTGTCCCAGCAAAACATCGGCCGGAATTAGTTCATCGGACACCACGTAGAGGCCGATTGTGTACCGCGAACCACCACAAATTCCTTTAATTTTAACCGAGCACGATTCTATTGGAGTTGGTAAAGTTTCTGCCACCGATTTCCTTATCATGTGACAATCGCTACCGGTGTCTATGTACGCCGTCAACAGTTTATCACTCACTTGAACCGTTTTTGCAAATAACACATTTTCTCTTTCGCATTGTATTTTTTTAACGGAGGGATTTTTACCACAATTTTCCGGCTCTCCTCGAGGGTGAACACGCTGACAATCCCGACATCTTCGACGCCGTTGCGGTTTAAGACAATTACTTGATATATTCCCCTTTTCCGAACAATTAAAACACACCACTGAGTTTTCATTTTTGAACGAACCAAAATTTTCGCTTTTACCCGTGCTAATTTGCTTTTTCACTACTGACGATTTGTCGTTAGCATTGTTTAAAACGCGTGGTAAATTATTCGCGTATTCTTCTAAGGTTCCCGCATTTGTTTCATAGTGTCAAATTTGACAACCGCAATCGCCGTTTTCAACTCCCGATATATGATTACCGCTTTTTCGCTTAGTTTGTATCGTCTACCCAACGCGCTCGTTCGAAAACAGTATTCGGCAACTCTTTCCCTAGTTTTCCTAGTAAAAGTGCTCATTTTAAAACTAATGTCTGCCTCATCAAGAGTCACATCGAATTCTTGCACTAGCGCTGTTGAAAAGTCTCGCCAATTGGAGTACAAACTTTGACTACCGTCTAACCACAATCGAGCCACACCACACATTTTAGTGTAGACTGCCAACAGGGTACACTTTTCATCCCATTCGTATGCGCTGATCGCACTATTTACGCGATCAACAAACTGCTCTACCGTGAGCAATAACTCATTCGTCGGATCAAGCGAAGGAATAGATTCCGCTAATAGTTCGGACATCATTGACTTTAATTCGTCTATTTCATCTTGCACTGGTGGACTAACAACCATGTCCACTTCGTCCGTTCCCGTTCCCTTAGAACTAAAATAAACTACACTTCGCTCTTAGGGCTACTTACCCCACATCTGAACTATAAAACGTATTAATAACAGTTGAAATAAGTCCGTAAACGAAGTGCTAGTTAGTTAATTAAAGTTTAATACACATAAAAAATACACATAAAGAAAAACAATTATTAAGAACAAATCTTCGGCGAGCCGATAACCGATCACGTTGAGAAGCTTCTTCGACTGACTGTCAGTTCTGACAAAGTTGCCAACCGTTCGTTTTACACTATTATATTCTAAACTGAAAAAATAAAAAAAGAATCTATTTTGAATTCATAAATTATATTTTAATGAGTATATAAATATAAATATAATTATATTTTGATGAGTATTATAATATTCATTATAATATTCTTATATTATATTTATTGTATAAGTAAGTTGTCATCGTCTCAATAAAGTTGAATTGGAATTGAGTATTATAAAAATTAAATGTATGATCTGGCAACATTGCAACCAAATAATTATAATACTTCTCGTTACTTTAAGAATAGCGATTAAATAATAAAGCACGTTGTTCGAATCGTTCCTTCGTTGAACTGCCTGAAACCTATCCACACGTCTTTCATTTATATGAGTGTAAAACATTACAATTGGCGACGAGGATTAATCAAATATACAATAGAAACAATTATAATATAATTGTAAGTATAATTGCAACGATTCTTTGATTACAACATGCCAGACCATCAGTTAAATACAACTACGGTGTCTGTGGTACAATTACACAATGTATCCGAATTCCAACCTCAACATGAAACGTGGCAAGTTTTCCACGAGAGGTTAGTTATCCATTTTGCTGAAATCGACTGTGAAGCAATAAACACAAAAAAGGCTATTTTACTTAAGGCAATTGGATCTTCTCCATATGCTGTATTGCATAGCCTATGCTCGCCAAACTCACCAATAACGATGAGTTATAGTGAATTGTGTAAAATGTTACAATATCACTATACTCCACCGACAATTATATATCGCGAAAGAAAAAATTTTCATGATGCTGTCAAACGAGACAATGAATCAGTGGTAGAATTCTAAATGTGTTGTGAGTAGACGTATTTTTTGAGTCCGTCCATTAGCAGCGTGAAGTAAGAATAGTTTCTCGCGAAATCGTGAATTTTAAATATGCGCCAGTTATAAACTCCTTTGCTAACAAGTGAATACTACTTGCTTAGTCATTTTGATTTGGTTAAAATAACAAATAAATAATAATTAATAAACAATAATTAATAACAAGAGAATACCTAATCATCGAAGTCGCAGTTACTTCACACACCATTTACACACTTACGAATATATACTTATTACACTGCAATGTCGAGTATAAATTTACGCTCAAAAATTAGTGCCAAATCTGCAGCAGGTGATTCTCTGACTCCAAGGTTAGTGCAGTCTCCGATAGTAGGAAATTCCGACTCCTCATCACTGCTACGTAAGTTTGAAGAACGCTTAGAAAACCAAAGTGCCCTCCTAACAGAATTTATAAAAGCTGTAATAAACAAGCTGCGGGAAGACGTATATGACAAAGTGAGAGGAGAACTACGTGAAGAAATCAAAATCAATCTTCATGGTATCGAGGAGTCCTGGAACAAAGCTATTGCAGAAACCGAAAAATCTGTCGCTGCTATCTCTACACGCCTTGAATCTACTACTGCTGATGTTACGGACCTTCAACGAAAGCTTGAGGATATCATGGATCGAGTAGACACCTTAGAACGTAGTGATATCTCCAGTGACGCGGTACTCTTCGGAATCCCAGAGCTGAAAGATGAAGTCTAACAAACATTTTATTGACCTAACCCTAACCATATACAGTTATTGACCTAACCCTGGCAAGTCTCAGAATATTAGATGGACTATCGCACTGGAGGGTCTGGGACAGGTTAACCATGTCTGACCACCGGGCCATTCGGTTCGATGTCGCGTATGGACTGAGACGTCGGCGAAGAAGCAGGTTAATAAGGATCCCAAGGAACACGGATGGTCATTTGTACCGGGAACTTCTGAAGGGATCTATGCCTGAGTTAAACAGAATGCCCAGGAACACGACAGAAGTGGAGATCGAGGTGGCATGGAACTCTGCCATGATCTCTGCGTATGAAAGGGCGTGCTCTCGGACCGTGGTGGATTAAGAGGACTCTGTTCCCTAGTGGAACGAAGAACTGGAATCCATGAAGAGGGAGACGAGAATGGCCTTTAATCGGTACATGAGGCACAAAGACACAGTGGCTTGGGCTGATTACAAGGAAAAGAAGAAACGGTTGAAGAAGACCGTCCGCAAGAGGAAGAGGCAGACGTGGAGGGACTTCTGCACCAATACGAAGGATATCTCTGATGTATGCAAACTACAGAAGCTGGTATCAAAGGATCCAGGGTCCAAAATGGGACTCATCCGTAACAAAGATGGAGTCCTGCTGGAGACACTTGAAGAGTCTACTCGAGAGATGGTAGACAGACACTTTACCGGGAGCATCGTACACACTGAGGCCTGGCCATCTGTGCGTAGATGGTATCAGTGGTCGGAGACGACCGAGGCGGAAGGGATAGTGACGAGGAACGGGATAAGAAGTGCGGTGATGACGTTCTCCCCGTTTAAGACTCCGGGACCGGACGGGATATTCCCTGCTTTGCTTCAGTGGGGCTAGGAGCAGCTGCTCGAGCGATTGCGGGGAGTATTCGTGGCAGGTCTGGCAATGGGTTATGTGCCTGGTGTTTGGAGGGAGGGAAGAGTGGTATTCCTACCAAAACCAGGAAAAAGGGACTATACGGAAGCCAAATCCTTTAGACCGGTCTGCCTTACCTCTTTCGTCTTAAAGACAATGGAGAGGGTGGTGGTGGACTATCTAGAGGGAACAGTATTTGTGGAACGTCCTCTAAGTAGATTTCAGCACACATATAGAGCGGGGAGATCTACGGAGACCGCCCTCCACGATCTGGTCGGGGTGACGGAAAAGGAACTGATGAACGGAGGCATCGCTATGACCACATTTATGGACATAGGGTGCTTTCGATAAGATCTGTTTTGGAAGATTGAAATTAGCCCTGGAGGCCCGATCGTTACTAACTGGATTGAATTCATGCTGCGCCACAGGGCCGTAAATCTGCAATGTGGGAGTCATAGGCTAAGAGCGATAGTGACGAGGGGATGTCCCCAGGGAGGGGTGTTATCAGTAATCCTTTGGAACATCACTGTTGACTCCTTGCTTCAAAGGCTGGACTCAAGGTGCATACATACAATAGGATATGCAGACGACATAGCGGTGATGGTGAGAGGGAAATATATTGACACCATTTTGGACGTAATGCATGGGGCGCTCTCCACGCTAGAAGGATGGTGTAGAGAGCAGGGCCTCACCATCAATGCTACTAAGACGGATATGATCCTCTTCACAAGAAAGAGGAAAATTCCGAACTGAAGTCCTCTAAGGATTTTCGGAGCCGAAATTAACACCTCCCGAAGGGTTAAGTACCTAGGAGTAATCCTAGATAACAGACTTACCTGGAAGGAGCATGTGTTGGAGAGGACTGGAGAGGACTACTGCTTTGTATGTGTTCTAGTGCCTCCACCGCTAATTCTACCATTTGTTCAATATTTTTCTTCGTCACGTTGAGCATATAAATTCTCAACGCGGCGTCTTTTAATCCTGTTTTGAATGATTTTTCTACGGCCCCTTCCACCATACTCAAAAGTGCCCTATCTCCGTCTCCGTTGTAATCCTTTCGAACTATTTCTATCGCCTGTGTTCGCAGGGCGTTTAGGCGGCTTGCAAACTGTCGTATATCTTCATTAGGTAACTGGCTACAACTTTGGATACCTATTATCACTGAGTCTAAGGTGACCCTAGTTATGCCTAAGTATGCCCTTTTTATTGTGACGTAGAATTCCTGGAGGCTTGTGAATCGTTGTGACCTCACTAAATCATACGCATCCCCGTGTAATCTCTGCTTAATGCAGTCTATGTAGTCCTGACTGTTGTCTGCACCTACCTCCCTTGTGGCTAATTCGCACCCCTGTATGAATTTGTACACTTCACTGCGTAAGTCTGGTGACTGCGTTCCCGAAAAGAGCGGTACCAGCCTATTCGTAATCTTGGCTATCTCACCTATACCCATTTTGTGTATGTTATTTGTCGTCCTAATCTGTTGAAATGATCTACCGTTGTAATCTTTCTGACTAACTGCGGACGGAGCAGCTTCCTTATGATAAAGCGTCCGATCGTGGTCTAGCGATATCTCTTGACTTAAAAATCTATTCTGCTCTTTTAACTCTTGTATGCGTCTAATTGCTTCCTCTAAAGAGCTACAGTCTTCTCTTGATTTCTGTGTAAATCCCTGGTCTAAGGTTCTATTCAACGTTTCCTCGGTTATCCCTTTTTTTGTTAATAATTCCCTTAGTTTTTCGTTCTTTCGCTCTACGTTCGCGAGTAAGTCTTCCTGAAACTCTTTACTTACTAAATAATTGTCGTATCTATTTCTTAACGCGTTAAACTCTAATTCCCATGTCTTTGAATCTTCTGTTTTATTCTCTATTATCTGGTTTAGGAATTTAAGTAATTCCTCTACTATTGCGCCTGCTTTTTCTACACTCGTATGGTCTTTTAGGTCCCCTACTCTACACTTTTTCAATTCTAAGTTTTCCTTGTTGCCTACTGTCTCTTTTAAAGTCGCCCAAATCCTGGATATAAATTCGCTTAACTGGCGTTTCAGTTCTTTATGGGCTCTCTCTAATTATATGTAAGCTTGTTCCTGCAATGACTCGGCCATTAATTAAAGACAGTCATATCATTTAATGGTTTTTACTCTATTTATGCGTCCCCTTTTCTATTTAAAGTATTTGCCACTTGCCCGAATGTTTTCACAATTCTTAAATGTCTAAAGTTAATTGTTGCATTTAAAAATAGTGTATTTGAAAACGGCTACTTAGCGCCGTCAATTACCGTTCCATCGTTTTCTTAAACGTTTAATTTTTTATACTAGTAATAGTACTTTTTAATGAGAGATAATTAAAATTTTTATTATGAAGATTCAACTTCCTTAACCGGCTTAGAATTCTTGCTCGCTTCGTTTACCGAGCGTGCAGTAAACATTCGCTGTACCTCTGTTTATTTGTCTGTACGCTAACGTCCGCTGTTGCTTTGTTTCAAGCAGAGACGAACCGTCAAAATTTTCGTGACTGCGCTGTTCTGCTTTTTTTTCCAAGCAGAGACGAAGCGTCAAAATTTTCGTGACTGCGCTGAGGCAATTTAAGACCTCACAGAATGGAACGAACGACCTATTTTTCTATCTTTGCTTGTTTTTTATCAGCCAGCAATTGTAATTGTTTGTTATTGAAACAACGAAGTTAACTTGGCTTTGATTATCCAAACGATATGAAGTCTCTAAGCTCCGTACTTTAAATGTTTAACTTTTAATTTTGTTATTTTTAATATCCAAAAAAAAATTATTTTTAGTGTTTAAATCTATAGTAATTCCGATTATTACCCGATTTTTTTTTAAAATTTCATACATTTGCGAATGTAGGACGTATTATTTAAAAATACGAAATACGGACGAATAAAATGATAAAATTAATTATCAACCAATCAACTTAAAATGTGCGACTTTGAAATCAATTACATTGATTGTTAAAATTTATTTAACAGTGTAATTTGTAAACAAACGTCTAAGACACACCCGAGAAATTATACAACGAAAACTTAAAACTAACCCGTATACTGTACGCGTTTTGTTTTAGTATTGGATTGGATTTCTGTTTTTTAACAATTTGCGTTTATCATTTGAATATTACCACGTTAAATAAATCCTTAAATTTATTTAAGTTAGTAAAATTATTATGATTTTCGCCAATTTGTCTCACAGTAACCAATATCGTTAATTTCAAAAAAAAAATCGCAAAAATTCGTATTTGTTAATGTTGGCGACGTTTAAATCGTTGCTGTTGATTACTGGCATTAACGAAAGATAACTAGCACATAAACCAGTACCTTTCACCAGGATATCTGCTGATTTGTTGGCATTCGGCACTTGAACCGGCTGCCAACGCTGAAAATTAACGTAAATGTTGTTAAATAATTAACAACTTAATTAGTTTAAATCAATTTTTATTTATAGCCATTATTAAGTATTAACATACTTCAATTTATTTCGATTCAAATTATTCTAATTTTACTCATGTTTTGTCACTGTGATATATCTTACTATTTTACTTTACTTTTATTTGTCACTGCTACAATTTCACTTTTTAATTTATTCCTAAAATTATTATTTCACTTTTCAAAATATCCTCGCAACTTCATTTCTACTTATTGTTTCACTTTCTTGCAAAGTGACTGTTTTTCACTGTCACATATAACTTCCTTACTGCTTCAGTTCCTTATTATATTATATTATATTTTATTTTTACTTACTTTATTCCTTATTGAGCGATCCACGGCTCGAAAATACCGGCTGCGCCAATTTGTTGTAATAACTCGGGGTGTCTTCTTCTTGTTCCGTTGTCCTCTGGAGAACAAAATAAAAACTCCTTGTGTTAGGATTTTTACTAAATCTTCTTTTATTATATTTCACTCACTTTCGCGCTAACGCTAACTTTAATTTTTAACACTTATTCTAAACTAACTTAACTTTTATTTACAAGTTACTTAATCGCGACTTTATACGCGATAAAATAGACGACGACCTCGTCGTTCGGATATCATTTTAAGACTCTCGTTCGAATCTTTTTCTTGGTTCCACTTTGGCTTGGTCGACGCACCCAACGACCTCACCAAAGTGGGTCGGTGTTGGCGCGTGTCGCAATTTCCATTATTTCGCAATTTTTGTATTGCGAAATATCGTTAATATATCGTATAATATTAAATCGTTCCCAATTTAATTCTTCCGCGTTTGGTTATGGATTATTTTTATTATTTCTTTAAACCAAGCGTTTTATGGTCACTGCAAAGAGCTATGATTTTTTATGGTTTGGAAGCTCGCTACTAGCTAGCTTCCACGATCAATACCAATGCTAAACGCTATGGTTTTCCAAAGCTTGACTAAATCTTCTGGCTACCAAACAAAGCGCTGCGGTTGCAGGCTTGGCTTTCAGGTTTACTTTAATGAAAGCTTGGATGAAAATTGCGATCGCGACTTACAACAGTGGTCAGAGTTTCCATCAGTTGTTCGTTTATCAAAAATTTGGTGAGAGTTTTGCCAGCGAAAAAAACAATTCAAAACCAAACATGCAGACATCTGTGAAGATAATTTTAATGTAAATTGCGTTGAAAATGAGTTGCGAATTAATATGGGTACGTAAATTTATTATTTTTTTTTACCTTTTAATTTATATAACGTGCACGTTACGTTTATTTAATTTATATAACGTGCAATTACGTTATGCTAAACGTAAAGTACTAAAGCTTAAGCGTAAAGGCTTAAGTTTTTGTTGGTTAATACAGTTTACATTTTTGCATAAAGTAATTATTACAGTAATTATACATTTTTACACAAATGAAAGGTCTTTTAAATGCATTTCCAATGATACGAAGAACATGTAAGTATTTTGTATAGTTGAAGAGATAAAATCTCGTAATTTCTAAATTTCAAAGGGATGTAACTCTGAAAACATACAAGAACGACAAGAAATGTTGCTTTTGTTGGAGTTACCGCATACAACTACAACAACAAAATCGGAGCGTTCGAGTAACGTTAAACCTGTTCCAACTTTTCTTCATTTGACTTTTCAAGTTTGTCATTTGTACTAGAGAGCTGCACAAGATGTCTTGAATTGCTATAGGCACCATGCCACAGGATTGCCTTGCTGTGCACTGTCGTGCACAAATGAACGATTTGAAACGAACACTTAAAAGCAACTACCCGAACAAGCCGTGACTGCCTTGCCGTCTACCTGCTTCGCACAAGACATTGTGTTCCGTTGCTTTTCTGTGAAGGCAATGAAAGGCTTGAATTGTAAGAAAAGGCAATAGTGCCTTTAGGAAGGCAACAAGACATCGAAAATAGCAATACTGCTATGATGTCGGCAACGATGCGCAGTTATATGAAGCTATCTCATTCTTTTGCATGAGTCTTCGTTTGAGTTTAGCACCATTCGTTGCTTTACATTGCCATGCGTCATCAGTTGTCATAGCAGTTGTCAAAAAAGCAACGAATGGCAATGAATACTATTGCCTTGTTGTGCTTTGCTGTCAGCACGCTTACGGCAGTCAATGTCTTGATTCGAAAGCAAAATAAGCAAGCAGTGCAAGGCTTGAAATTTTTGTTGTGGCTGATGTGCGTTTCAAGACATCTTGTGCAGCTTTCTAATTTGTACCGTCTGTTGTGACCCTAGTGATTTTAGAAATACTTATTGACGTAGATGCGCAGAACGAGACCACTTTTCTTTGTTTACTGGCGTAACCTTTTATTCTATTATATAAACCTTGGGTCCCACACATACCCAACCGAACTTCAAACGAATTTTTTTCTCTCTTTTCTGTTTCTTTCTTCTTTCCTTCTTTTCTGTTCCTTTCTTTCTTTCTTTTGGCATTTGGCTTCAATCAGATGACTACTTGAAAATAATCAACTGTCCTGATCGTCTTCCAGCGATCATCCCGCTCCCGTCCTATCACACCGACTACAGTCACCCTGCTTCGGCTTTCCGAATAAGGTCATCTTGCTTGGGATTTACCGGCACAGGCCGAACCAACCACTGGTGGTTTGCTTGAAGAAGTGTGAGCAGGTAAACCCTTCATGGCTGCGCGACTACCGTATACCGAACACTCGATATCCGAATCGATGCGAATTGGTTGCATACCTGTAAGCAACCGGAGTAATATATACGATATGAGTATGTTCTGGCACAACTGAAATTTGGGAGCTATGCTTTGCGTGTGTTAGAGTGAGATGGCGCTATACGGTTGTGTGGGAGGGAGTGAGAAAGAGATATAAATACGGACGGACGGATTGTCGGACGTACACTGGCGGGAGGGGGCAGGAAATGGCCGTACGGACGGAGAGACGGAGGGGGTGGTAAATGGGCGTTTGTGTGCGGAAAAGGCGTGGTTGTGGGCGTGTATGTAGGCGTGTACGTGGGAGGAAAGGGTGGCTATGTGGGCGTGACCGTGGGCGTAAAGGGGCGTGGATGTGGACGTGACCACAATCACGTGTTTAGTATCCGTGCTTTTGACTGCTCGTATAATCGTGGACTTCGTAAATGAATCTACTAAAACCAGTACGTGCTCATTTTGTCGGCTACTCTTAGGAAATGGTCCAAGATGATCTAGATGAACAGTCTTAAATGGAATCTGTTTCGTCGTAGTGGTACTCCGCTTCCTTCCTGCCACCCGGTACCTTATTGTAAGCGCATTCGATACATGACTTCACAAATGCTTTTATGTAATTTCTCATGCGCGCAAACCAGAAGAATTTCTGTACTCGTTAGATGGTTCTGTCTACGCTAATATGACCAGCCTTGTCATGACAATCATAAACGATTCTCCATCGTAGTGATTTCGGTACAACCCATAAATGTTTTTACGGAACAAGCGACCTTTAACTTCAACAAATTCTTTTTTAACTGTTTTCTTTCGGACTATCTCACGAATTTTTGGATCCTGTAGTTGCATGCTGAACAACCAATCCTCTTCAACGAGTTCAACTTTGTCAATGCGGAGCGATGCCGTTTCAGATCCACATGCCTTCTCGTTTCTACTTAACGCATCTACATGCACCAAGTGTTGACTCGATCGATGCTGGCGATTCTTGGGATTAATTCCTTCTTTTTCATCGTTGTCTTTATCGCGCCTTAATCAGTGACGACTGTAATTCTTTTTCCTGCGACGTAATACCGAAATCTCTCCAACGTTTCTACCACGGCCAACATTTCAAGCTCATAGCTGTGGTATTTTCTTTCGTCAGTACGAGTAGAGCGACTATAATACGCTACAGGTTTCCAGTCTTTGACGTCTCGTTGCATGAGAACGCCCGCTAAGCCCATTGAACTCGCGTCGCTATGTATCTCATGTTCTGCTTCCAGACGATATGAAGTTAGAACAGGCTTCGTGGTCAGTGCCATTTTAAGTTTGTCCATTGCAACATCTTGGTTCGTCGCCCATATGAACTGTTGGTCTTTTCTTAATAACTGTCGTAACGATTCTGATATCAGTGCGTAACCCGGCACAATTTTCGAAAATATCCCGTTAGACCTAGGAATTGTTGCACTTCGGTCAGATTCGTTGGCTTTGGGAAGTTCTGCACCGCTGAAACTTTTATTGAACCCGGACTTATCCCTTGAGGTGACAGCTCATGTCCCAAAAATTCTACAGTTTGTTTTAAAAATCTGCATTTCTTTAAATTAAGCGTTAAATTCGTTTTCCGTATCACGTGTAAAATTCGTTGTAGTTTGCTCAGCATTTCGGGTACGGTGTGACCGCTGACCAGGATGTCATCCATATAATGCAGCATATCTCCAGGTTGCGTCATTTCTTTGACTTTTCCCATTAACCGTTGAAACACCTCCGGCGCGTTTTTCAAACCAAAAGGCATTCGCTTGAATTCGTATATACCATCACCCGTGACGAACGCTGTGTATTTGCGACTTTCTGGAGCGATAGGAATTTGGCAATACCCGCTGTTCAACTCTAAAGTAGTAAAAAACTGATATTGTCCTGAATAGACATTCTTAAATGTTGGGCATCGGGTAAATTTCCTTCTATAGCTGTTGGTTCAAGCGTCTATAATCGACACAAAGTCGTTTTTTACCGTCTTTCTTCTTGGCGAGTATGACGGGGCCACAATACTCAGACTCTGAGTAGGTTATTATATCGTTATCTAGCAATTCTTGAATCATATCGTTCAATAGTTTCTTCTTTGGCTCCAATATTCGATATGGACGTTGTGAGATTGGTTCGCCATCATTCGTTTGAATTTTCATCTCTATGAGATCGGACTTACCAATAGTGCTCTAGCCTTCGGCAAAAGCTTCACGGTTGGTGTTTAAAACTTGTAATAACTGCAAGCGGGTTTCTTCTTCCGTTGCACCGCAGTTTACCTCTTCCATTGTTATCATGGTGGATCGACCGCAATTGCTTATGAGGTTTCTGACTGTTGACATTTCAGGAGTGTTATAAAAAATTATCTACCGCCTTGAATTTTCGCGTACATGAAGTTATTTTCAAATAGCTCGTGTCCCAGCAAAACATCGGCCGGAATTAGTTCATCGGACACCACGTAGAGGCCGATTGTGTACCGCGAACCACCACAAATTCCTTTAATTTTAACCGAGCACGATTCTATTGGAGTTGGTAAAGTTTCTGCCACCGATTTCCTTATCATGTGACAATCGCTACCGGTGTCTATGTACGCCGTCAACAGTTTATCACTCACTTGAACCGTTTTTGCAAATAACACATTTTCTCTTTCGCATTGTATTTTTTTAACGGAGGGATTTTTACCACAATTTTCCGGCTCTCCTCGAGGGTGAACACGCTGACAATCCCGACATCTTCGACGCCGTTGCGGTTTAAGACAATTACTTGATATATTCCCCTTTTCCGAACAATTAAAACACACCACTGAGTTTTCATTTTTGAACGAACCAAAATTTTCGCTTTTACCCGTGCTAATTTGCTTTTTCACTACTGACGATTTGTCGTTAGCATTGTTTAAAACGCGTGGTAAATTATTCGCGTATTCTTCTAAGGTTCCCGCATTTGTTTCATAGTGTCAAATTTGACAACCGCAATCGCCGTTTTCAACTCCCGATATATGATTACCGCTTTTTCGCTTAGTTTGTATCGTCTACCCAACGCGCTCGTTCGAAAACAGTATTCGGCAACTCTTTCCCTAGTTTTCCTAGTAAAAGTGCTCATTTTAAAACTAATGTCTGCCTCATCAAGAGTCACATCGAATTCTTGCACTAGCGCTGTTGAAAAGTCTCGCCAATTGGAGTACAAACTTTGACTACCGTCTAACCACAATCGAGCCACACCACACATTTTAGTGTAGACTGCCAACAGGGTACACTTTTCATCCCATTCGTATGCGCTGATCGCACTATTTACGCGATCAACAAACTGCTCTACCGTGAGCAATAACTCATTCGTCGGATCAAGCGAAGGAATAGATTCCGCTAATAGTTCGGACATCATTGACTTTAATTCGTCTATTTCATCTTGCACTGGTGGACTAACAACCATGTCCACTTCGTCCGTTCCCGTTCCCTTAGAACTAAAATAAACTACACTTCGCTCTTAGGGCTACTTACCCCACATCTGAACTATAAAACGTATTAATAACAGTTGAAATAAGTCCGTAAACGAAGTGCTAGTTAGTTAATTAAAGTTTAATACACATAAAAAATACACATAAAGAAAAACAATTATTAAGAACAAATCTTCGGCGAGCCGATAACCGATCACGTTGAGAAGCTTCTTCGACTGACTGTCAGTTCTGACAAAGTTGCCAACCGTTCGTTTTACACTATTATATTCTAAACTGAAAAAATAAAAAAAGAATCTATTTTGAATTCATAAATTATATTTTAATGAGTATATAAATATAAATATAATTATATTTTGATGAGTATTATAATATTCATTATAATATTCTTATATTATATTTATTGTATAAGTAAGTTGTCATCGTCTCAATAAAGTTGAATTGGAATTGAGTATTATAAAAATTAAATGTATGATCTGGCAACATTGCAACCAAATAATTATAATACTTCTCGTTACTTTAAGAATAGCGATTAAATAATAAAGCACGTTGTTCGAATCGTTCCTTCGTTGAACTGCCTGAAACCTATCCACACGTCTATCATTTATATGAGTGTAAAACATTACAATTGGCGACGAGGATTAATCAAATATACAATAGAAACAATTATAATATAATTGTAAGTATAATTGCAACGTTTCTTTGATTACAACATGCCAGACCATCAGTTAAATACAACTACGGTGTCTGTGGTACAATTACACAATGTATCCGAATTCCAACCTCAACATGAAACGTGGCAAGTTTTCCACGAGAGGTTAGAAATCCATTTTGCTGAAATCGACTGTGAAGCAATAAACACAAAAAAGGCTATTTTACTTAAGGCAATTGGATCTTCTCCATATGCTGTATTGCATAGCCTATGCTCGCCAAACTCACCAATAACGATGAGTTATAGTGAATTGTGTAAAATGTTACAATATCACTATACTCCACCGACAATTATATATCGCGAAAGAAAAAAATTTTCATGATGCTGTCAAACGAGACAATGAATCAGTGGTAGAATTCTAAATGTGTTGTGAGTAGACGTATTTTTTGAGTCCGTCCATTAGCAGCGTGAAGTAAGAATAGTTTCTCGCGAAATCGAGAATTTTAAATATGCGCCAGTTATAAACTCCTTTGCTAACAAGTGAATACTACTTGCTTAGTCATTTTGATTTGGTTAAAATAACAAATAAATAATAATTAATAAACAATAATTAATAACAAGAAAATACCTAATCATCGAAATCGCAGTTCCTTCACACACCATTTACACACTTACGAATATATACTTATTACACTGCAATGTCGAGTATAAATTTACGCTCAAAAATTAGTGCCAAATCTGCAGCAGGTGATTCTCTGACTCCAAGGTTAGTGCAGTCTCCGATAGTAGGAAATTCCGACTCCTCATCACTGCTACGTAAGTTTGAAGAACGCTTAGAAAACCAAAGTGCCCTCCTAACAGAATTTATAAAAGCTGTAATAAACAAGCTGCGGGAAGACGTATATGACAAAGTGAGAGGAGAACTACGTGAAGAAATCAAAATCAATCTTCATGGTATCGAGGAGTCCTGGAACAAAGCGAGGAAGCAGGTTAATAAGGATCCCAAGGAACACGGATGGTCATTTGTACCGGGAACTTCTGAAGGGATCTATGCCTGAGTTAAACAGAATGCCCAGGAACACGACAGAAGTGGAGATCGAGGTGGCATGGAACTCTGTCATGATCTCTGCGTATGAAAGGCGTGCTCTCGGACCGTGGTGGATTAAGAGGACTCTGTTCCCTGGTGGAACGAAGAACTGGAATCCATGAAGAGGGAGACGAGAATGGCCTTTAATCGGTACATGAGGCACAAAGACACAGTGGCTTGGGCTGATTACAAGGAAAAGAAGAAACGGTTGAAGAAGACCCTCCGCAAGAGGAAGAGGCAGACGTGGAGGGACTTCTGCACCAATACGAAGGATATCTCTGATGTATGCAAACTACAGAAGCTGTTATCAAAGGATCCAGGGTCCAAAATGGGACTCATCCGTAACAAAGATGGAGTCCTGCTGGAGACACTTGAAGAGTCTACTCGAGAGATGGTAGACAGACACTTTACCGGGAGCATCGTACACACTGAGGTCGTTACTAACTGGATTGAATTCATGCTGCGCCACAGGGCCGTAAATCTGCAATGTGGGAGTCATAGGCTAAGAGCGATAGTGACGAGGGGATGTCCCCAGGGAGGGGTGTTATCAGTAATCCTTTGGAACATCACTGTTGACTCCTTGCTTCAAAGGCTGGACTCAAGGTGCATACATATAATAGGATATGCAGACGACATAGCGGTGATGGTGAGAGGGAAATATATTGACACCATTTTGGACGTAATGCATGGGGCGCTCTCCACGGTAGAAGGATGGTGTAGAGAGCAGGGCCTCACCATCAATGCTACTAAGACGGATATGATCCTCTTCACAAGAAAGAGGAAAATTCCGAACTGAAGTCCTCTAAGGATTTTCGGAGCCGAAATTAACACCTCCCGAAGGGTTAAGTACCTAGGAGTAGTCCTAGATAACAGACTTACCTGGAAGGAGCATGTGTTGGAGAGGACTAGGAAGGCAAAGGCGGTGCTCTTTCAGTGCAGAAGAGTGTGTAGCCTTCGATGGGGTATATCTCCAAACAAGGCACACTGGATCTACACTGCTATGGTTAGACCCTGTTTGACGTATGGCTCAGTTATCTGGTGGCATAAAGCAGATCAGATAATGATGAAGGCCGAACTGGATAGGGTCCAACGTCTGGCATGCATAGCCATCAGTGGTGCCATGCGCACCACCCCGACCTTCGCGCTGGAGGCGATACTCGGGCTGCTACCGTTGGACTTATTCATTAAGAGGACGGCGGCGCTGGCGGCAATGCGAATGCATAGGAACACTGTATGGCGTGGTGCTGACTTACCAGCGGCTGGACATGGTCGCATTATTGACATTGTCCGTCCAAAGGTCAGCGATGTCTGCATGCCTAAGGATGTGCAGGGTGCGAATCATCGATAGGTGGCACGACACTCTGATCGCAGATGGCCGACTGCACGATGAGTGCAGCAAGCATAACCTAAACATCTTCACGGATGGGTCATTGATGGATGGAAGGGCAGGTGCAGAGGTCTTCTCTTCGGAGTTGAACCTCGGCTGTAAGCTCCATCTAGGGAAATACGTGTCCGTATATCAGGCCGAACTACTGGCCCTGATTATACTGGTGGTGATTAAGAGTATGGCGCGGACGAACGTCAATTCCAGACTGGTGCTGGAGGCTGTCCAGAAGCTCAATGAGTGTGCCCAGTACAACTAGGTAACACTCTGTTGGGTCAAGGAGCACATAGGCAGAGAACAGAACGATCTTCATCAAACTTGGCACGAATATTGTCTAGCATTAGACAATAACTCATCGTTATTGAAAATGGGCAATATCGGACTATTACCACGCCTACTTTTTATAGTGAATATAAATTCATCCATGCTTATAGCTCAATTTCCCAGCTTGTAGAACGAATTTGCGGTTGAAATTTTTCCAGAAGTCCACTGTCCCTGACCAAAACAGATCACCGAAAATGGGCATGGTCCATCCACTAATTAAATAAAACTCGTTTACAAGAGAACGAATAGAGATATTTTTATCAAATTTGACGCCAATGTTGTCTATCATCAGGAACTCATTCGTATTGAAAATGGGAAAAATCGGACAATTACCGCGCCTACTTTTTATAGTGAACTAGCGCACGCCCTGCACACTTCGTAGTGCAAAAAAGAAAGTGAATAAGTGCTTTGGAATGTTCATTTAGGCTTGTGTCTGTGATATTGACTTAAGTTTTTTTTGTCTTTTAGCCGATTGGTTTGTAACTATGCTATCGTTCACCAGATGGCCATCGTGAATAAGTGCTTTGGAATGTTCATTTAGGCTTGTGTCTGTGATATAGACTTAGTAATGCCGATCGTTTGCTATACCGAAGTAGTTGGCGTAAGTGGGAAGTTTTTTTAGTGTTGCATACTTTTTTAGTCTTTTTTACTAATTTCTCAGTGCTAGGAATGAATTTGTGATTTTGTCTTTGGTGGGAATAAATAGGGAAGAAAAAAGCGTAGCATACTTTTTAGACATTTTATATGACGTATGTTTGGTATATCGGTTAGAGAGCTGCACAAGATGTCTTGAAACGCACATCAAGCCACAACAAAAATTTCAAGCCTTGCACTGCTTGCTTATTTTGCTTTCGAAACAAGACATTGACTGCCGTAAGCGTGCTGATAACAAAGCACAACAAGGCAATAGTATTCATTGCCATTCGTTGCTTTTTTGAACGAAAAGGCAATGCATAGCAATGCATGACAATTGCCATGACAATGAATAACGCATAGCAACATAAGGCAACGGCGCTAAACTCAAACGAAGACAATCTACACCGATTACGAGAGATATGAAATGATCGTTTTTGGTGGTGGACTTGAGAAAGGATTTCGCACATCGATTCGATCTTTTATTTTTGAACGAAAATCTAAAATACAAGTAGAGATATAATAAAATTAAGTAAGGTTTATGATTAAAGCTTTCTCGAGCGAGAAATCTAATATTTTTGGGTTTAATAAATAACTGCTGATAATCTACACATAATAAGATATCTCAAATATGTTTTTGTTGTTTAATTTATGCATTTAGTTAGGAAACGGAATTTTCGACAATACAAATTTGTAGGCCAGTTCACAAAAATTACCCAGACTGACAGTTCCTTTTTTCTTTATTACTGTGTAATTTTTCCACCCTTATACCTGCATCCTGCCAACCTGCCTGCGCGGTGAAGTGCAATAAAACCCTTTCTTTTGTGAAGCTGTTTGGATGTGGACAAAAAGGTCGGCAGATTACAAATGATAATTAGTTCTAAGAATGAGGTCCAATAAAACATGTAATAAAACCCTTTCGCGTGCGGAAGCTATCTTGATGTGGACCATAGAAAACAAATAATAATTAGTTCCAAGAATGAGGTGTAATAAATCCACTCCGTTTTCCGCATCGATTCAAGGGTGGGCTTGTTTTTTAACTGAAAAAATTCAAAATATTAAAGTTTGTTTTTTTTGGTCAAAAATTTGCATTGATTGGCTTATGCACTCTATAGTGTACAGGTATATATGCACAGAAAGGACATAAATGCCTTTTAAACTTGACAAACTTCCACAGAACTGTCCTGTGTCTCAAAGTGAAAACATTGTATAAAAATCTACACATAAATATCCATACAAATTTTCTTTGAGGATTAATTGACTCAAGAATGGATTCAAATACTGATAATGTAAGTTTCTTTTAATATTGCTTTCTAATAATTTCAATTATATTATACACGTTCTTACAGTCTATTACAGCTTTAATCAATGACCATAATGAATTACACCATGAGATCAAAGCAAAAATTAGAAGCGGTGACTATAATATTAAAGATAAGAGAAGCAGAAGTAAAATCTGGAATATCTTCGGACTTATAACAAATGAAACCGGAGAAGTAATTCTAGGTGTCGTGGCATGTAAATCATGCCTAAATATTTATAAATGGAATCAAAAGTATACATCAAATTTAGTACGGCACAAATGTTATAGCGTAAATGCTGCAAAAATAGGCGACGGCGATATGGTGCCAAAATTATGTATTACAAGTGAGTGCAAAAAAAGGGGAGTACGGGCTCTCACACAATGGAGTATAGAAAATTGCAGACCTTATAAAATCGCTGAAGACTCTGGCTTTCGAAATGTAGCCAAATATTTCGTATCGATTGGTGCAAAATATGGACAAAATATAGACATTGAAAGTGCCGCCACATCCCACCACTATATCACGCAATGTTGCCAAATTATATGATGTCATATTTGAAGAAGTGAAAAACCAAATAAATTCAATAAAAGACATTGGCTTTGGACTAACGTCAGATATATGGACTGACAATTATTTAAGAAAAACCTACATTGCACTAACTATGCATTATGTTGAAGAAGGCTCTTTATTTACTAGATTATTGGGATTGCAGTCAATGGAAGGAGAGAAATGCACACGTAAACACAAAGCCATTTTATATTATATACCATATACCATTATTATATTACCATAATGATCTTTAACTTACAGATGAAAATATAAAAAAAAAAGTGCAGAAAATATTAATGGCATTTAACTGCGACCTAAACACCAAAGCCATTATAGTCACTGATCGTGGTTCTAACATGGTGGCAGCCTTTCGCGCTTTCCAACATATATTTTGCGTAAATCATCTAATTAACAATGCGTTACAAAAAGCAATGCAGGAAGTAAGAGATTTTGAAGATCTATGTGGCCTATGTTCCAAATTAGTGAAATATTTCAAGAAATCACGGGATGAATTCATCACTTCACTCCACTCTGAAAAGTTATTGTCCAACTCGTTGGAATACTGTGTATTATTTACTCAGTTCAATACAGCAAAATTGGGCTGAGATAACTCAAATATTACAAGAAAGAAGTGAGCTACAACGTATAAACAACATCAATATAGCGCAGCTGAACGGTATTATAACAATATTGGAACCGTTCGAAGAATCATTAAAAAAGCTAGAAGGAGAAAACTATCCAACGATACATCTGACACTAATGATTATTAATCGTTTAATGAGGAAATGCTCTCCCGAATCCGAAGACATTCTATGGAAAAAAACTTTAAGGAGAGATTACGTATAAATCTCGAATCAGTGGTATTAAAGAATTTAACGATATACCATAAAATCGCACTATTTCTGTTTCCCCCGGCCAACAAAATGATCCAATTTGATGAAGAGGACAAACGGTTAGTGAAATGTGAATGCAAGCTTATGATGCAAAAGTATCAGAGCGAATTACCTCTAGTAAGCCAAGGCAGTGAATTAATGCAGTTGTCTTCATCCAACAAAGACCTTTTCTCTGATTATATTCAGTTAACCGATATCATCCATGAAGATTGTGCACCCGATCATGAACTGATCATGTACGAGAAAAAGAATGTTGCACTTTATGACGACTTCGATGTATTGCATTGGTGGAATCAGAATAAAGGAGACTTCCCTCTGCTTTTCAAAGTTAGCTGTAAAATTTTAGCTACCCCAGCCAGTAGTGCACCTTCCGAAAGGATTTTTTCCTTAGCGCGCAACCTGATATCAGAGAAACGATCTCACATTGCTACGAATACGAACTCTGTCAACCAGATAATGTTTGTGAATGCAAACATTGCAAAAGATAGTATGTATGTTAATGTCCATGATCTGCTGTTCATGACCTATTCATTTGACCGCAGGTCGAAAGTTAGGGAAACATTTCAGTATAGGAACTATAAAGGTATGGATTCTGTGTCTTTACTACATGATTTAAACTCAATAAACTGGGAATCCATGTTTTATATGCCCTTGGTTAATGATCAGGTTGATTTCTTAACGCAGAATCTAAACTAGTTATACGACAAACATGTACCTATCGTTACTAAAGTGATCAAGCATGATGTGCCTGTATGGCTGACTTCTAACATACTTTTACTTATGCAGCAGCGTGATTTGGTATATAAAAAATGGAAGAAATTTAAACTTCACGAATATCTTGTAATGTTTCGTCAATTACGCAATCAAGTTGTAACTAAAATAAGACTTGCAAAGAAAAGATACTTTGAAACGAAGTTTAACCACACACTATCCACTAAATCATTCTGGCAAAAGGTTAAAAATATCGGAATTGAAAAAAGTGTCTCGGAAAGCCCTCCCAATATTGACTGTGACGAACTCAATGCCAGATTTCTGTCACACTCTAATAATTACCCTGAAATGTTTTTGGAAACGAGTATTACTCCTATTCAACATGACAATGATTTCTGTCTATCAAACATATGTGAGCAGGATGTATTAAACGCACTCATGTCAATTAAATCCAATGCTACAGGTCTTGATGGTATTAGTCCAAAATTCATTAAATTATTAGGTGTACAAATAAGTTTCCGCGGTTTGTCAAAAGATGGCCCGACCAGAAGGTTATGGAGAAATTGTCAGATGTAAAACGTAATATCCCAAGTTTCGTCATCCGGCAACACCATAACCTTAAAGTACTAGTGATTCCGTATCAACATCACGTAATTTTTTTCCTGCAAAAATGTCAAGTTTTGTGCCGAATAAGCATCATTTGCGGGAACTTTTGATTTACTTCTTTAATTTGAAAAAATCTGCAGCTGAGGCGCATCGATTGCTTCTAGAACAGTGGTGCGCACAAAGAGTATAAATAGTAAAGAGATATTATGACTCAAAATTTTCGACTAACGGCAGATTTTCATGTGCCATTATTACAATGCAGTCGAGAGCGCTGCTACGGCGAATAGCAGCAGAGAAATTCGTGGTGAACTTCGTTTTACTTGGTAAATGATTATGCGTAAGAAGAGTTGATCGATGCAGCAATCGTATGCTAGATGAGGAGTGAGAGAAATAATTGATGAATTCCAATAACAATTCAGTTCTTACGTCTGTCGGTCTTTTGATTTACTTCGCTCTCTTGCCTTTGTTTACCATCCTTTGTGTTATTTGCTTCTCATTGCAAAGAGTATAAATAGTAAAGAGATATTATGACTCAAAGAAGAACAAGATTTCATGTGCCATTATTACACAAAAATACACACCACTCTGCCGCTATCGAAGGCAGCGCAGCATGGTGAATGTGGTCCAATATTTACAGTGAAACATAATTTTCACCATATTATGATTGATAAATTGTTGGTAACTTTTGCTTCGCTTTCGGAGGAAAGTACGGAAGCACTTCAACTTTGTTTTTGTTCTACTAGAAAAGTAACAAAAAAGTGTACAACAACAAAATGCTTCTGTATGCCCTGAATCCCTTGATAGTTGTTGTTATAAAGTCCAACTCAGCGGTCTTCTCAGCGCTCGTAACAAAGCAAAATTGAATGATCTCCTAATGAGTGAAGGGTACGGAAGATCTTTTTAATGAGTATGAAGGGAGCGGAAGATCCACTTTGCTTCTGTTATTTTGCACTAACAATTCAAGCCAATATGCGTAAGAAGAGATCGATCCATCACTCGCATGCTTAGTAAAGTGTGAAAGAACGAAACGATCAATTTGAGGAGTACAGCGGGCGATGAGAAGAACGGTGCGATTCGTCTGGATTTGTTTTAAATTTTGCATTTTAAGGTTTTTGAAAGAAATTTTGCTTTTCGTAGCTTTGTTCTGCTTCTTATTCGATGTCCAAGCTATGTAAAGCGCTGGCACGATCTACGTTCCGAGCATAGCGTGCTCTTGAAGAATTCGTATAGGCAGAAGATTTAAGAAGAAGAATACTTAGTCGGCATATCTGTATATTTAATAACTTATACGAGTAAAAATAAAAAGTTAATGAAAGCAAAAATAAAAAATTAAAGAATGGAAATATTTCAGAGAAAATATTTATATTATGTAGGAATTCGATTTTTTATGAGTACGAACGAATCGGAAGATCGACTTTGTACTTGTTATTTTGTAGTAACAACTGAAGTGCATGTTATTGTAGTGTCCAAAACCATTATTAAAATTAAATTAAAGACTAAAATTTTTAAAATTTATGATTTTAGTTCTATTAAGGAAGCATTGCCTATGGGGTGGCAATAAAACGAAATCAACCCTGCATTGAGCTCAGGGTATCGAATTACCAATAACACATATTGGTACAACAATTATATTATAATTTTATACATATAAAATAACAATAAACAATAACCTAATTTAATAATAAACCTAATTTAAAATACTAATAATAATAATATTATGCCGGCAAAACGTTGCAAAAAACCAAATTCCTTTAATAAACGAAAAATAATAAAGCGAAAAAAAATCCAAGCTTGATAGACCGACAGACGTAAGCACTTGATTTTTTATTGTAAAGAAACCAAAAAGAAGTCTAATTCCCCTGTTCCCTCAACCCCTGCTGTTTCCCACAATTCGATCGTTTCGTTTTCAACTCCTTTGACATACAAGATTCCATCGCTCAACTCTTCTTACGCATAATCATTTCTGAACGAAAATAAGCAAATCCGATTTGTATTTATACAACAACAAAGCAATGGCAATGCGAAATCATACGTCAAACGACTGCACGTATAAAAATCATAAATGTCACACGTGACTTAAAAAATAAAATCTGCGACTTAATTAAATAAAAAGACGAAGTTGTTCTTCTTTATTTGCTTCAACTCTCAATGACTTACATTTCATAACTGAACAATTCAAAAACAAGAACAAATAACAGAATCAAAAAGAGAGTAAAAAAATGAAATAGAACACAATTCACGTATAGTGAAATGTCAAAATGTAAACACAGGGTGTGTACATAAGTCCTCCACGGTTTAGATAAGAATTCACCCAAATTCTATTTATCAGCCGTTCTTATATATATTGTACATTACATTCTTCACAATTTTTTTTATAATTTCTTTCATATAACATTTTTCAACAAAGATTATAAGTATTCTTATTTCTTCAGTGTTTTCAATCTATATTAGTAAATAATAATTAAAAAAAATAATAATAGTTCATTTAATATCACAATAATTTTTTTTACTACGGTAAGTAATTATTCATGTATACAGCAGAAATAAAAATTGTACTCAATTAAAATTAAAGGTTTTCTCTTTCAGAGTAAAACTCTTACTACAGTAAGTAATTTCAATGTACATTTTTAAGAATATTTTAATGGTCGTTTAATATTAGATACATGAATATTATGTAATGGTAGCATTCTATAATAAGGTTGGTCCTTATGTCTTACCCTTTTGTAATTTTTTACTGGACCTATGTCTCTTTTTATACCCTACACCTTAAGGTTAAGGGTATATTCACTTTGTCACGAAATGTGTAACGCATAGAAATAGAGACGACAGGTATAGAAAAGTATATATATTCTTGATCAGCGTGACCTCCAGAGTCGATTTAGCCATGTCCGTCCGCCTGTCTGTCTGTCTGTCTGTTGAAATCATGATCACAAGGGAACCGGTGAAGATATCGTGATGAAATTTTGCATAAATATTGTTTCTTGTGGTGTGCAGGTTGGCATTGAAAATGGGCAAAATCGGTCCACGACCACGCCTATTTTTTACTAAAAATGTGATATATATTTCCGGCTATAGAGTAACTTCATGCGTTTATAAGTATGGGGGTGATCCGCCCACTTTTAGGTTATACAGGCAAACGAGGGTTATAAATGGTTATATTGGTAAATGGTTGGTTATAATGGTAAATGGTTATATTGTTAAATATGTAATCTTCCTGAATCAAACGTAACACCTTATTTTCTAATAAAACATTACTACAGCAAAACTGGGCGGGGTCCGCCCACTTTTAAACTGCTTATACAGCACAGCTCATGAAAACAAATTTATTACCACGGAAATAAAGTTTAAAGTTGAACACAATAATAAAACTACTAAGCCAATTATTTTGTCTTAAAAACGGGTAACGAACACGCCTACTATTTATACTATGTGATTAAATGTGATTATAAGATAGCTTTCCTTATAACCACATATTTCTTCTAGTTTTTAAGATATAAACTAAACTCGAGCGAGATTATTATATTTTACATTGTAGAAAATGGGCGTGGCGGGCATACTTTTACGTTACATGGACGGAAGGGTAATTGGGCACAATCGTCCTACATAAATCCTTTTATAAGTCTGTAATTGTATGATATCACAGAATAAACAGTATACAGAATGCGCATGTCGCCCAACGAAGCAATCTGAATTATAGGTGCGGGCCGAAAGCAATAGGGGGATAACAGAATTTGGTTAACAGAGCTTTGTCTCTGTTAATTTGTTGGGCGACGAAGTTCTCTGCTGTTATTAGTTAGGCAAGTTTCATCAAAAGAGCGAGTTCAGTGCACACTCTACCAACAAATGCACACATGATATCAGAGTCGAAGATCTTTTCGAATGAGTATGAAGGGAGCGGAAGATCGACTTTGTTTCTTTTATTTTGCACTAACAATGCTAGCGAATATGCGTCAGAAGAGATAATCGATGCAGCACTCGTATGTCAAGTAAAGTGTGAAAGAAAGAATCGATCCATTTATCGTGTACAGCGGGCGATGAGAAGAACGGTGCGAATTGTCTTCTTTTGCTTCTCTTACAATAACAAACCATGTGCAGCCGTCCGTCCGTCTGGATTTGTTTTCAAGTTTGCATTTTATGGTATTTGAAAGGAATTTTTACTTTCGTAGCTTTGTTCTGCTTCTTGTTCGATGTCCAGGCTTTGTAAAGCGCTGGCACGATCTCCGTTGCGAGCATAGTGTGCTGTTGAAGAATTTGAATAGGCAGATGATCTAATTTAGTCGGCATATCAGCACATTGAATACGTTATACGAGTAACATTAAAAAGTTAATGGAAACCCTTTTATAGGGTTAAACGAATGTTTTTTACGAATTTGAAATAACACGAGATAGAAAGAAAATATAATATTTATATATTTACTAGAGTAACCCTGCCCGCGTTGCTGGACAACACAATAACATACGTTTACGTCTTTGTATTAGAAATGAAATTTTCTAGAAAGAGTAGACATTTTCCAGAAAAAGAAGTGCAAAATAATATAAATTTTTTAAAGTGAGAACATCAAAAAGGAAAAAATTTATTGCAGAGCCGGTTGCCTGTCACGTTCAGTGTTACGTTCACGACCTCTTTTGTTTCTAACTCTCACACTTTCAATACGTTATTCTCTTTGTTCTTGATTTTGATTTGATCTTGATCGTGAAATTTTTCGATGTTTTTTTTTATAAACCATCAGTGAAAGTAGACCTTTCCAACGCATGTACTCGTTTGAAAATCGGTTGAGTGGTTCTCGAGTTATAAAATCACGAACATAGGGCAACTCATTTTTATATATATAGATTATAATATTTATAAATATGTTTTTTAAGAATTTGAAATAACACGAGATAGAAAGAAAATATAATTCCGTTCATAAACATTTTTTTAACAATTCATAGATTATCAATATTCTATGCATTTTTCTCATGATTTCTTCTTTTTTTTACACAGTAGTTTTGTTTTAGAAAACGTAAAAGTGCTAGTCGACAATTTTTGAGGAGTTTGATATGCCTGCGAAACACATTCTTACATCTTCCTTGTGTAAACATATATGTACATATATTTGTACAAACATATGTATTGTACGGGTATGTGTCTGCATATTTATAGTACAATAGAAATGCTGTAGGAAAAAGTCGACTGAGCAACGATGATACCGAATGATGACGAAGTTGCCGTCGGGAAATGTTAATCAGCTCACTCGGTTCTGTTAGAAAAACCAAACGAGTTGAACTTTACAGAAACAAAGGCTGTTAAATGCTGGTCGTAATATTATTAACAGCGGACGTAATGTTAAGTTAACAGTGGTCGTAATATTGCGACCACGGAACAAAATTTTTTTTGTATGAGATGCGCATTCTGTATACTGTTTATTCTGTGATGATATGTTATCAATTAATATGAAATTTTGTATGAATATTCTTTGTTCGGATTTGTAAACGAGCAAATAAAACGAATATGAGACATATAAATATAGAATCAATTTATTAAAAAATGCATTGGTATAAAACCTTAATTCCTAAAATTCCTAAAAACTTTTAGGTGTAGGGTATCTAAGATTCGGCCAGGCCGAATATAGCTTTCTTACTGGTTTCTACATAAGTTTCCCTGCTTGTGTTTCTTTTATCTATATATATAAAAATGGTGTAAAAAATGTATAGTAATTCATAAAATGAGAACGGCTGGGCCGATTTCTGTAAAATTTTTTGTTAGTTCGTATTTTCGAGGAGAAGGTTTTTACGGAAGAAAATCCCTCCGGAAAAGTCGGAAAATTTGGAAAATCGAAAATCGCGTTTTTGTATGAAATTTTGTGTGAAATTATTCCTTAATGGCTTTTTAAATGAAAAAATAGAAAGTTCTCAGCCAAAATCAGATAGATGGCGTTATACGTTGACTTCAGCATTAACCACAACCAAGGCTTGTGACGACAATTTTCGAAACTCGAAAATTACCGCACAACGATACTGCTTCACCAACTCGCCAAAGAAGCAACCCGGATTGTGGGAAAACTCACAAACAGACCAACGAAGAACAACGGGAACATGTTTGCGAACTAAGCGCAACACAAACAGAACCCAAGCAAAACAACGGGAACATGTTTGCGAACTAAGCGCAACACAGACAGAACACAAGCAGAACAACGGGAACATGTTTACGATCTCAGCGCAACACAGCCAGGGCAACGAAGAAACACGGGAACATGTTTGCGAACTAAGCGCAACACAGACAGAACACAAGCAGAACAACGGGAACATGTTTACGATCTCAGCGCAACACAGCCAGAGCAACGAAGAAACACGGGAACATGTTTACGAGCTGAGGTCAACTCAAGCAGAACAACGGGAATATGTTTGCGAACTAAGTGCAACACTTGCAGGAAACATAGCAACGACGAACAACGGGTACTTGTTTACGAACAAACTTGGAAACCAAGAACAAGCAACTCAGTACATATAGTACTGAGTGCTAGTCGAGTATAAATACACAAGCAGCAGTACAGAGGGGATCAGTCAGCGAGCAGTCTAGTTAGAGTGCACATCGCATACGCGCAGCAGTAGATCAGTCAGCGAGCAGTCTAGTTAGAGTGCACATCGCATACGCGAAGCAGTAGATCAGTCAGTGAGCAGTCTAGTTAGAGTGCACATCGCATACGCGCACCAGTAGATCAGTCAGTGAGGATCAATCGATCAGTCAGTCGCCACGCGCACCGAGGTAAACCCGTGAAAGTGAACATCACATACGCGCAACAGTAAAGTTAGAAAATATAGATTAAATAATTGTGAAAGAAAATTGAATAAATAAATAAATAATTAAAATAAAATACAACCGAATCCGAGTCTTGTAATTTGAACCCTGAAGGCCGCTGAGAGTATCCCGGCCGAAAGTTCGTTACAAGTGGCGCCCGAACAGGGACATTGATTACACAAAAGACAAAACCGGAGAAGATAAACCAACGACGAAATGGTACGAATTGGATGGGTGTACAAACTCACTAAGGAAGAGCTGAGGAGCCTCATGATCACGTATGGACTCGACCAGGAAGGCTCATGGGAAGACCAACGAAAACGGTTCTGCGACTGGATCAGTGACGAGGTCCACGAGCCGGACGTAGACGACCAATTGAAGGCATTCGAGCTGGAATATGGCAGGGGAAGCACACCGACACAGCAACTGAGAGTGAAAACTCCGGAACCAAAACCAGGCCAACCGGAAGCAACGACGAGCAGATTAAGATCAATCGACACGAACACGCTCTTCGTGCCATCCGACCACACTGCAGCGCCCACACCGAGGGCCCCGTCTCAACACTACTCCATTGTCATCGACATCGTCCGGAAATGGTCAGAGAGATATGAGGGAGACAAGGATCCTCTGCTTTTTACGGAGAGGATCGAAGAGTTGGCAGAAACATTCGGCCTCGACCTGGACTTACTACCAAGGACCATGCCAGAGATGCTAAAGGGAAAGGCGTTGCTATGGTATCGGAACAACAACGCGAAGTGGCAGCGATGGGAAGCGTTCAAAAAAGACTTCCATAAATTCTTTCTACCGCCTCGCTACTTCGAAAGCCTGGAAGACAAGATCCGGATCTCATGTCAGATGGAACCAGAAATGTTCAAGGACTATGTGATCCGCCTGCAAAACCTCATGCGATACGCCGACTACGACGAAGCACAGAAACTGGAACGGATCTACCGGAACGCGAGGGCCGAATTTCAGTTCTACATCAAGCGCATGGATTTCCACACGCTACCGGAGTTGATGACACTGGCCGAAGACTTCGAGTGTCTAGCCGCCGGAGGACCAGATCTTAGAGCCAACGCCCCGGGTAGTCAGCAGCAACAAAACACACGACAGGTAGTTGGGCCTGAGCAGCGAATCGATCCAAGGACCGCATGTCGCAATTGCGGGAAAGATGGACACAGAGCACAGGGATGTCGCAACCGTCAGGTTCTCTTCTGCTGGGAGTGCGGACGAAGAGGAGTCCGTACAATCGAGTGCTGCCGAACACAACAGGGAAACGCATCGGGACTCCGCCCACAGCGAGTGGGGGCAGAATTCCCCAGGAGGAACACTCGCGAGCAATAAATGCTAGTCTTCGGGTCGACAAGAGACGCATCTTCGCCAGGGTGTTCCTCAATGGAGAAGAGGTCGACGCCACCATCGACACTGGCGCGACGAGAAGTTTCATATCCCAGAACATAGTCAACAAAACAACGAGGATTTGTAATACGACACCACGAAAGACCACGGTGACACTAGCCGATGGGTCCCACAAAACCAGCCTAGGCGAAGTTACAATAAGCATAGGTATCGGAGGCAAGAGCTACTTGATACCGAGTCTCATCCTACCAGAAGTTGTCGACGACGTCATATTGGGTATGGATTTTCTATGTCAAGCCAACGCTAGGCTCCAGTTAGGCACACAAACGATAAAACTAAACCCCAGGGAGGACACGTATCACCAGACAATATGCACCACAATCAACG
Source organism: Myopa testacea (assembly GCA_949629155.1). Lineage (NCBI taxonomy): Eukaryota > Metazoa > Arthropoda > Insecta > Diptera > Conopidae > Myopa > Myopa testacea. The sequence continues at coordinate 1,554,015 of OX451349.1, read as the reverse complement.
AGGCCAGGGAAGTCACAATAGAGGACGCAGAGAGAATTCTACAGGAGGAATTGCATAAGTTTGGCGATGTCCAAGGGACGAGCAGCATAACCGAGCACAAAATTATCATGCGCGGCGAACAACCGATTAAGCAGCGATACTTCCCGCGGAACCCGGCAATGCAAACCGTCATAAACGAGGAAATAGATGCACTACTAAGAAACAGGTGCATTGAATCATCCCACAGTCCATATAGTGCGCCGATAGTACTAGTCCGCAAGAAAACAGGCAAATGGCGACTATGCATTGATTACCGGCAATTAAACACGAAGTCTGTCCCCGACGCCTACCCAATACCACGAATACACCACATACTAGATCGACTACGAGATGCCCGTTACATCAGTAGCCTCGACTTAAAGAACGGATACTGGCAGATCCCAATGGCAGAAAGTAGCAAACAATACACAGCGTTCACGGTTCCGGGAAGAGGGCTATTCCAATGGCGCGTGATGCCGTTCGGCCTACATTCAGCACCAGCGACATTCCAACGAGCACTAGACCAAGTCATCGGACCAGACATGGAACCACACGCATTCGCTTACTTGGATGACATAATCGTCACGGGAGCATCACTAGAAGAACACTTGAGAAACTTAAAAGAGGTATTCCGACGACTACGACAAGCGAATATGAAGTTAAACGTCGACAAGTGCGAATTTTTCAAGCGAGAAGTGAAGTATCTCGGGCACGTCATCAGCGAACAGGGAATCCACACCGATCCCGATAAGATTACGGCGATTCGAGAAATGCAGCCACCAACCAACACAAAGGAACTTAGGCGATGCCTAGGCATAGCCTCGTGGTACCGACGATTCGTACCAAATTTCGCCGACATTGTACAACCCATGACAACGCTACTTCGCAAAGGCAAACATTGGAAGTGGGACGAAGCACAGAACGAAGCATTCCAAGAACTCAAGGCAAAGCTGACCTCTGCACCAGTACTGGCCTGCCCGGACTTCACTCAAAGGTTCACCCTCCAGACCGACGCCAGCGACTACGGACTTGGAGCAGTACTTACGCAAGATATCGACGGACAAGAAAGGGTAATTGCATATGCCAGCCGACGGCTCAACCAGGCTGAAAACAATTATTCGTCAACCGAAAAGGAATGCCTAGCTATCGTGTGGGCCATCAGGAAGATGCGTCCGTACTTAGAGGGATACCGGTTCACAGTCAATACCGATCACTTATCGTTGAAGTGGCTCAATTCCATAGAGAGTCCAACAATACATGTTCGACGTACAATACCGGAAAGGAAAACTCAACGTTATCGCCGATGCGTTATCAAGGCAACCACAAGAACCACCACCAGAAAAGGCAGGAAAGATCACTACGATCGAGCCCACCACGACGGTAAATACCTGCCCGTGGCTTGAGAAGAAGAAAAAGGAAGTCAGAGAGAATCCCCAGAAATACGCCGACTATGCAATGCAGAACGAGCAGCTGTACCGACACATCTCCCGTCAGCTGGACGACGAAGACACCACACCGTGGAAACTATGTGTGCCAACCAATCTACGAGAACGGGTCCTGCAAGAGAACCACGATAGCCCATGTGCCGCGCACGGGGGTATCCGTAAAACCATGATCAGGATGGCCAACAAGTATTACTGGCCAGGGATGTTCCGCGATATAAAACGTTACGTGCGAAATTGTAACTCATGTCAGAGATATAAACCAAGTCAGCAGAGGCCAGCAGGGTACATGTTATCACACATAGCCAAAGAACCATGGGAAACGGTATGTACCGACTTCATTGGCCCGCTGCCACGATCAAAACACGGAAATTGCATGCTACTAGTATTCTTTGACAAGTTTTCGAAATGGACCGAGATGATTCCGCTGCGGAAAGCATCAACCGAACACCTAAAGAGAGCCTTCCGCGAACGGATCTTAGCACGGTTCGGAACGCCCAAGATCGTCATAACAGACAACGGCAGCCAATTGGCAAGCATCGGATTTCAGAAGTTTCTTCGAGAAATGGGGATCAAACAACAGTTCACGGCACCGTACACCCCACAAGAGAACCCGACAGAACGCGCCAACCGAACCGTGAAGACGATGATAGCACAACTCGCCGACAATCACCACAGAAATTGGGACGAAATGCTGCCCGAAATAACGCTGGCAATAAACAGCAGCGTTTCAGAAACGACAGCCTATAGCCCAGCTTTTGTGACTCAGGGGCGGGAATTACGCCTCCCGAAGTCATTATTCGATGAAGTGACCCCCGGTACCGGTCAAACACCACACACGCTAGAAGGAAAATTGACGAAACTAAACGACGTACACACCATCGTGGCACAAAACATGCAACGAGCAGCGCAGGACCAAGCACGTCACTATAACTTACGCCGCCGCCCATGGAGCCCTAAGCTGGGACAACAAGTGCTGGTGAAACAACATCACTTATCGAAAGCAGTGGGCAACTTCGCAGCGAAGCTCGCGCCACGATACGACGGACCATACTGCGTAACCAAATTTGTGTCGCCGGTAATCGTGAACCTCAAAAGAGATGGCGAGACGCGTACACGCAGAGCCCACGTCAGCGAACTCAAGGAGTTCCATCACAACGAAGAGTAACGGAAATTTTCGATACCACGTAGTCAAATTTCGATGTCCCGCCGTAAAACCTAAAATCGGGACCAGCGATCCTCGCAAACACCCGGTACACAAACAGAACCTAACCTCAAGTAAACCGAGTCAAAGCGAACAAATAAAACACAAACACCCAACACTACACCAAGCAGATAGAAATTTAACCAAAAATGCCGATGTGAACCCGAACATGCAACCCGGATTGTGGGAAAACTCACAAACAGACCAACGAAGAACAACGGGAACATGTTTGCGAACTAAGCGCAACACAAACAGAACCCAAGCAAAACAACGGGAACATGTTTGCGAACTAAGCGCAACACAGACAGAACACAAGCAGAACAACGGGAACATGTTTACGATCTCAGCGCAACACAGCCAGGGCAACGAAGAAACACGGGAACATGTTTGCGAACTAAGCGCAACACAGACAGAACACAAGCAGAACAACGGGAACATGTTTACGATCTCAGCGCAACACAGCCAGAGCAACGAAGAAACACGGGAACATGTTTACGAGCTGAGGTCAACACAAGCAGAACAACGGGAATATGTTTGCGAACTAAGTGCAACACTTGCAGGAAACATAGCAACGACGAACAACGGGTACTTGTTTACGAACAAACTTGGAAACCAAGAACAAGCAACTCAGAACATATAAATACACAAGCAGCAGTACAGAGGGGATCAGTCAGCGAGCAGTCTAGTTAGAGTGCACATCGCATACGCGCAGCAGTAGATCATTCAGCGAGCAGTCTAGTTAGAGTGCACATCGCATACGCGCAGCAGTAGATCAGTCAGCGAGCAGTCTAGTTAGAGCGCACATCGCATACGCGCACCAGTAGATCAGTCAGTGAGAATCAATCGATCAGTCAGTCGCCACCGAGGTAAACACGTGAAAGTGAACATCACATACGCGCAACAGTAAAGTTAGAAAATATAGATTAAATAATTGTGAAAGAAAAATTGAATAAATAAATAAATAATTAAAATAAAATACAACCGAATCCGAGTCTTGTAATTTGAACCCTGGAGGCCGCTGAGAGGATCCCGGCCGAAAGTTCGTTACAGGCTACAGGCTACTAACTGCAAAAGTAGCTCACTTCCAGCACTAACCTCAGTGCTTCCAGTGATAGCGGCGTGAAGCCAGCAGCAAATGTCAAAACGCAAATCTTTTTATATGTAAAACGTAAACAAACACAAAAGAAGAAGAAGCATAGCTACGCCGCCAGAGAAAAATAGAACTCGATCGACTACAAGCGGCGTGAAGCCTAGCGGCTAGCTGCAAGATGCGTAGCGGCTAACCGCAGATACGTAGCGGCACTGGAAATCAATGTTTTTTTTCTTGTTCCCCATAAGAGCCAATGTAATTTTGACAGATGCCGCTTGTATCTTGTAGCCTGTAGCCTTGGTTGTGGTTAATGCTTTAGACTTTGCGCAATCTGACAGGTGTTATTTTGGCATTGTAATTTTCTACAGTAAATGTGCTATTTTTCTTGCTGCAATTTATACGAGTTTTGTGTATTGTTAAACTGATTCCGGATTGTCGTAAATCACGCATTATATCCATATACGGTAAAAGCATTACAATCAATTGAAATTCAGTACAATATTAATCAAAACACTAAAAGCCTTTGGAGTTAATCTCAAATTTCCCTGTTTTTCGCACGGTCAGCTGTACGTTGCCTGTTCGCGTGTTGGGAAACCGTCTTTTTCTCTCTACTGATTCCATTCAAATAAATTACATTGAAAATTTAAATATTTGTGTTGTATTATTACTCTAAAGTTTGTCTGAAGGCTTAAAATTGGGCCGAGGCGAAGTTTGCCGGGTCCGCTAGTTTATAATATTTTCGGCATCTATAACCTCTCTAGCTTCTGTTGGTGTACTTTTTAACGTAGAGTGATATCGGTTATTGTAATTACTTATAGCGATTTGTATTTTCATATTCATTGTGAGATCTTTATCCTCGATACCTGTTATTATTTAAATAAGAGTTGAGTGTAGTCTCTCAATGTCAGCATTGCCCAAGGTTTATAGAATAAAGGCATTTAAAAGACGTTTAATTTATGTAAAAATGTATAATTACTGTAATAATTACTTTATGCAAAAATGTAAACTGTATAATTAACCAACAAAAACCAACTCTCAAAATAACGTTCATTAATCTCTGAAACGTTGCCGGAGCCGTTTTTAAGCCAAAAGGCATACGAACGTATTCATAGAGACCTGCCGGGGTGACAAAAGCAGATTTTTCTATATCTTTTTCAGCTAACAAAATTTGATGATACCCCTTTAAGTATGCCAAGTCGATCGCGGTGAAATATTGAGCCTTTCCAAGCTTATCTAGAATACTATCGATATTTGGCAATGGATATTTATCATTAATTGTCACTTGATTGAGACGTCTATAATCAACAACAATTCTGAACTTTTGAACTCAGGAGCTATCTAATTTCTTTGGAAATACTATTATAGGGGAGGTATAGCGGCTTTTACTCTTTCTAATGATACCTTGAGCTTGCATTTCTACCATTTGCCTCCTAACTTCTACTTCATGCTTTGGTGGGTAGCGATACAATTTGGAATTTATTGGATTGTCTGTTGTTGTATTTATTTCATGAGTAATTGTTGTCGTACTCGTCAATATGTTGTTTTCTTTATAAAGTAGTTTATTATATTTCTTCATTCATTTTTCAACAACATTTCTCTCATTTTCGTTTAAGTCTTCTAATTGATGTTTTTGTATTTTACATGGTTCCAGTACATTAACTTCAAGAGATTTTGACAGAAAAGGTAAAGTAACTCCACTAGTCAAATATATTAGTTGATCTTCAAAGACTATTTTTTTATATTCTTGGCAATGAAATCCATGCCCAACAAAATATCATATGGCTTATTCATTGATATTGCAAGCCACTTGATTTACGCATTGCATAAGTACTGAAATTCTGAGGGACATTTAGTCGAAACTGTTTTGTTAAATTTCTGCACTCTACCTTCTATTGTATTTATTGGTGTTGTGGTATCATTTATTATTTTATATTTGTCTTCAGAAATTCTGTTAGTATTAAGTAAACTTACAGTTGACCCTGTATTTAGTAATGCAAGAAATTCCTGGTTTTCTATTGTTACTTTAAGTAATATTTTATTATGATCCGAGGCTAGTTGGTAAAAAAAAACATCTTCAAATGCACTTGTTTCATTTGGAGTTTCACTAACAACATCTACCTCCATCGGCTCATTTTTACTATTTTGCCTGCTATTTTGCCTACTGTATTGTTTTACTGGTTGGTTGTTGCTATTAAACGATTTGCAATTATTTGAGCGTTGCGTTGAATTATTGTTGTTGTGAAATTTGTTATCTTCTTCGTTTTTGTTATGATAATTTTGTTGTTGGTAATTTTTTTATGAGAAGACTATTTTTTAAATTTCCATCGTTTTGACCTATGAAAGAATTTACAATTTCTCTAATTTCTTGAATTTTCATTTTTTTCATAATACAAATGCAAGGGTGTCTGACTCTAATTTTTTGACTCTCTGTACAAGCATACCACTAAATATATTACTTATAGTTTCAGAATCATCTTCATATGATGCAAATTCACAAATGTCCTCTAATATTTTTGTAATTTTATAATCTAAATCTTTTATATTTTTTATTCTCATACTATTAATTAACCTTGTTATCTCGAGTTGATCTTTCGACGCCCGATAATGTTGTTTGAGGTGTTGCTAGCACCGTTCCATGTTGAAGGGGGGTTTATGTTTAATATATTTTTTGCCTTACCCTGGATCTTCAGGTTAAAGATGATTTTAAACACTTCATCAGCATTTGTATCAATATCTGTTAGAGCTCTGCTAACTGCATCAATAAATGACGGCAAAGTACCTGCTTCTCCTCGAAACTCCGGTAAATGTCGGATTTCCTTTTCAATTTTTGCTCTACATGAAATGAGTTGGGAACTTGCTATTACCAACTGTGTAAGAGCGGCTAAGCATTGCTCCATGGTGTTCTGACCACTGTTCGCCATTGTAAGAAATTTGTTAGCGTTTTTTCTCGTCTTGTAAAATATGCCTGTGTTGTTTCTGCGTTAATTAGTAAATTTTGCTTTAATCAACTTTGTTGCTCCTTTTGGCTTAATTTTACGTTTTCTTTTGTTCATGTGAGTTAATGTAAAGCACTGAAGTTATTTACGTGAACAAGATTGTTTTTATACCCTACACACGAAGTGAATAGGGTATATTCACTTACTGCTTCCGTTTGTAACGCATTAAAAGAGGCGTGACAGGTATAGAAAAGTATATATATTCGTGATCAGCGTGACCTCCTGAGTCGATTTAGCCATGTCCGTCTGTCTGTCTGTCTGTGGAAATCACGATTACAAGAGAACGAATAGAGATATCTTCATGAAACTTGGCACGAATATTGTCTATCGCTAGAAAATCATCGCTATTGAAAATGGGCAAAATCGGATCATTACCACGCCTACTTTTTATAGTGAACATAAATTCATCCATGCTTATAGCTCAATTTCTTAGCTTGTAGTACGAATTTGAGGTTGAAATTTTGTCCAGAAGTCCACTATCTCTGACCAAAACAGATCACCGAAAACGGGCGTGGTCCGCCCACTAATTAAAGAAAACTCGATTACAAGAGAACGAATAGAGATATTTTTATCAAATTTGGCGCGAATATTGTTTATCCTTAGAAACTCATTGGTATTGAAAATGGGCAAAATCGGACCATTACCACGCCTACTTTTTATGGAGAATGTCAATTCACCCATGCTTAAAGCTCAATTTCCCAGGTTGTAAAACGAATTCGCGGTCGAAATTTTGTCCACAAGTACACTGTCTCTGACCAAAAAAATACTACCACAAATGGGCGTGATCCGCCCACTAATTAAATAAAATTCCATTACAGAAGGACGAATAGAGATATTTTCACCAAATTTGGCATGAATATTCTCTGTCATCACTGGCTATTTGAGATTGAAAAGGCAAAAAAAATAGACCATTGCCACGCCTAATTTTTAAGTAAACGTGTGTAGGGTATACTACCTTCGGCAAGGCCGAAGTTAACACTCTTTCTGGTTAGATTTCGTATCACTGGATTCCATTAAACTTTTGGAATCCTCCGACTGTGCCACTTAAAAAACAAAATCTGCGACTTAATTAAATAAAAAGACGAAGTTGTTCTTCTTTATTTGCTTCAACTCTCAATGACTTATATTTCATAACTGAACAATTCAAAAACAAGAACAAATAACGGAATCAAAAAGAGAGTAACAAAATTAAATAGAACACAATTCGCGTATAGTGAAATGTCAAAATGTAAACACAGGGTGAGTGCATAAAGATCTTCTAGTTTTAAGCTAGTTTCATAATTTATAATACTTTGTAATTAATGCTAAATATTTTTAATCTTAGTGCTGTAAAAGAATTAAATTCTAATTGTACTGTGAACTTTTTCAATAAACAATAAACAATAAACCATAACTCGTGCGGCAGAGCTGGACATCTAGCAGAAACAAGCGGCATAAAGGAAAACACGTAAACTTAGTATCTAATAAAAATGCTAGCACAATAAATGATCAGTTAACAGATTATGACGAAATATTAAGGGCCTTATGCAGCGAACGGTACCGCTTCTCAGCGTTACTCCAATGAGTATAAATAGGTAAAGAGATTGCATGAAACATTTGTTGACGGCAACATTTGTGATTTCATGTGTTAAGATTAGAGCCGCTGTTAATTAGCAGGACATAGCTCTGTAATCAAAAACCAGCTCTGTAAAGCAGGAAACCGAAGATGAAAACGAACTTCGTTACAGAGTACAAAACTTCGATTGTATTCTGTGCTGGTAGCAAAGCAAAATTGAATGCTCTACTAATGAGTGAGTGGTTCGGAAGATCTTTTCTAATGAGTATGAAGGGATCGCAAGATCGACTTCGCTTCTGTTATTTTGCACTAACAATGCAAGCGAATATGCGTAAGAAGAGATCGATCCAGCACTCGGAAGCCAAGTAAAGCGTGAAAGAAAGAATCGATCAATTCGTGGAGTAAGGCGGGCAAAGAGAAGAACGGTGAGATTTGTCTTCTTTTGCTTGTCTTACAATCACAAACCATGTGCAGCCGTCCGTCCGCCTGAAATCGTTTCGAATTTTTCATTTTATGGTTTTTGAAAGAATGTTTGCTTTTCGTAGCTTTGTTCTGCTTCTTTTTCGATGCCCAAGCTTTGTAAAGCGCTGGCACCATCTACGTTCCGAGCATAGCGTGCTGTTGAAGAATTTGTTTTTGTACAGAAGATCTATTTAGTCGGCATATCAACAAATTGAATACGTTATACGAGTAACACTAAAATATTAATGGAAGGAAACTTGTGGAAATATTTATATTGCATTTAATTTACTTCTCCTTGTCAATGTGGTTTTACTTGTTCTTTTTTTTAGAACCGATGATATTTCGCCTAACAAAACTTCACACGGTAGCAATGAATTGTTAGCACTGGCCTGCTTTCTCCGATAATTGTCGTCACTCGAATATCAGCTTGGTTAATATTATTTTACACACAATCGTGGATCTCAATCATCAATATTTTCGTCTGTTCAATAGCGATGTCGATAGCTAGTCAATTATAAATATACTGCCTTGGAACTGTTTTCGTACCACGCACACACTTTTATACACAATTTATTTTAATATCTATTAATTTAATGCGCTTATTAATTCAATTTAATTCAATAAACAAAAATGCTTGCCCGATTCCTTCAAAAACTTCTGTAAATGAACGAAACGTCATTTAAAATGTCATAAAACCATGACGTCTTATGGTGAATAACACGGATACTATACGTTTAATAAATTTTCGTTTTATTTTGACACATTTATTGGCGGGAAAAGAGTTTCCCATCTCATTATCTCTGGTCTGTATGCTGCGCTTTTCTGATTTTGCTAAACCTAAAAAATTATCGTTGTTTGTCTTTATGACAAAATGTGAATTTTTCCTTTATATTAAAAAATATTATCGAATTATGCAATTTACTTCATATTATAAAATATTATACCATTATCTACTTTATATATGATTTTAGGTTTTTCCTTTACATAAGGGTAGAAAATAAAATCAGTATCAGTGCAGATGGCTGAGGTCAATATAAATGGAAACCATTATAAATTACCATTTATTTGAGATAAAAAATAAATGGAACTTGGATGGATATTTCCGATAGTAAAAAATGTATAAAAAATGTTGTTAAAGCAAATACTTTTTTACCTGTTTTACCAAAAAGGGTTACGTGATAATATTGTGGGCGAATATTTCCTACTATTGAATAGGGAGACTGCAGAAATCTGTATGTCTGTCACTTGTTCGAAAGGATTGTGATGCTATCGTTCACCAGATGGCCATCGTGAATAAGTGCTTTGGAATGTTCATTTAGGCTTGTGTCTGTGATATAGACTTAGTAATGCCGATCGTTTGCTATACCGAAGTAGTTGGCGTAAGTGGGAAGTTTTTTTAGTGTTGCATACTTTTTTAGTCTTTTTTACTAATTTCTCAGTGCTAGGAATGAATTTGTGATTTTGTCTTTGGTGGGAATAAATAGGGAAGAAAAAAGCGTAGCATACTTTTTAGACATTTTATATGACGTATGTTTGGTATATCGGTTAGAGAGCTGCACAAGATGTCTTGAAACGCACATCAAGCCACAACAAAAATTTCAAGCCTTGCACTGCTTGCTTATTTTGCTTTCGAAACAAGACATTGACTGCCGTAAGCGTGCTGATAACAAAGCACAACAAGGCAATAGTATTCATTGCCATTCGTTGCTTTTTTGAACGAAAAGGCAATGCATAGCAATGCATGACAATTGCCATGACAATGAATAACGCATAGCAACATAAGGCAACGGCGCTAAACTCAAACGAAGACAATCTACACCGATTACGAGAGATATGAAATGATCGTTTTTGGTGGTGGACTTGAGAAAGGATTTCGCACATCGATTCGATCTTTTATTTTTGAACGAAAATCTAAAATACAAGTAGAGATATAATAAAATTAAGTAAGGTTTATGATTAAAGCTTTCTCGAGCGAGAAATCTAATATTTTTGGGTTTAATAAATAACTGCTGATAATCTACACATAATAAGATATCTCAAATATGTTTTTGTTGTTTAATTTATGCATTTAGTTAGGAAACGGAATTTTCGACAATACAAATTTGTAGGCCAGTTCACAAAAATTACCCAGACTGACAGTTCCTTTTTTCTTTATTACTGTGTAATTTTTCCACCCTTATACCTGCATCCTGCCAACCTGCCTGCGCGGTGAAGTGCAATAAAACCCTTTCTTTTGTGAAGCTGTTTGGATGTGGACAAAAAGGTCGGCAGATTACAAATGATAATTAGTTCTAAGAATGAGGTCCAATAAAACATGTAATAAAACCCTTTCGCGTGCGGAAGCTATCTTGATGTTTACCATAGAAAACAAATAATAATTAGTTCCAAGAATGAGGTGTAATAAATCCACTCCGTTTTCCGCATCGATTCAAGGGTGGGCTTGTTTTTTAACTGAAAAAATTCAAAATATTAAAGTTTGTTTTTTTTGGTCAAAAATTTGCATTGATTGGCTTATGCACTCTATAGTGTACAGGTATATATGCACAGAAAGGACATAAATGCCTTTTAAACTTGACAAACTTCCACAGAACTGTCCTGTGTCTCAAAGTGAAAACATTGTATAAAAATCTACACATAAATATCCATACAAATTTTCTTTGAGGATTAATTGACTCAAGAATGGATTCAAATACTGATAATGTAAGTTTCTTTTAATATTGCTTTCTAATAATTTCAATTATATTATACACGTTCTTACAGTCTATTACAGCTTTAATCAATGACCATAATGAATTACACCATGAGATCAAAGCAAAAATTAGAAGCGGTGACTATAATATTAAAGATAAGAGAAGCAGAAGTAAAATCTGGAATATCTTCGGACTTATAACAAATGAAACCGGAGAAGTAATTCTAGGTGTCGTGGCATGTAAATCATGCCTAAATATTTATAAATGGAATCAAAAGTATACATCAAATTTAGTACGGCACAAATGTTATAGCGTAAATGCTGCAAAAATAGGCGACGGCGATATGGTGCCAAAATTATGTATTACAAGTGAGTGCAAAAAAGGGGAGTACGGGCTCTCACACAATGGAGTATAGAAAATTGCAGACCTTATAAAATCGCTGAAGACTCTGGCTTTCGAAATGTAGCCAAATATTTCGTATCGATTGGTGGACAAAAATATGGACAAAATATAGACATTGAAAGTGCCGCCACATCCCACCACTATATCACGCAATGTTGCCAAATTATATGATGTCATATTTGAAGAAGTGAAAAACCAAATAAATTCAATAAAAGACATTGGCTTTGGACTAACGTCAGATATATGGACTGACAATTATTTAAGAAAAACCTACATTGCACTAACTATGCATTATGTTGAAGAAGGCTCTTTATTTACTAGATTATTGGGATTGCAGTCAATGGAAGGAGAGAAATGCACACGTAAACACCAAGCCATTTTATATTATGTATAATATTACCATAATGATCTTTAACTTACAGATGAAAATATAAAAAAAAAGTGCAGAAAATATTAATGGCATTTAACTGCGACCTAAACACCAAAGCCATTATAGTCACTGATCGTGGTTCTAACATGGTGGCAGCCTTTCGCGCTTTCCAACATATATTTTGCGTAAATCATCTAATTAACAATGCGTTACAAAAAGCAATGCAGGAAGTAAGAGATTTTGAAGATCTATGTGGCCTATGTTCCAAATTAGTGAAATATTTCAAGAAATCACGGGATGAATTCATCACTTCACTCCACTCTGAAAAGTTATTAGTAGTGGGTATATGGCGGTTCTGGCGCAACGTAGCGACTGCGCTGCCCGGCGGAGCGTGCGGAGTGTGCGGTGCTATGGTAGGCCGTGAGGTGCTATGGTAGCGACTGCGCTGCCCGGCGGAGCGTGCTATGGTTATGTGAGAGTGAGCGAGAGGGCGATAGTTTGAAGAAGGGGGAGGGAGGGAGGAAGGGAAAGGGGAGGGACAGACGGACATACATACATACATATAGACGGACAGACAGACGGACATACATACATACATATAGACGGAGAGACAGACGGACATATGTACATACATATAGACGGACAGACAGACGGACATACATACATATAGACGGACAGACAGACGGACACACATACATATAGACGGACAGACAGACGGACATACATACATATATAGACGGACAGACAGACATATGTATATACATAGCTCGGCGTGCTGATTGTTACGAGTGTGGTGTGCCCCTCTGCCTTGATCTCTGCCCGCCTGTGTATCGTTTGTGGTACTTGATATTGTTGTTGTTGTTGTTCTGAATATGCGTAGCGTTGTTGTTGGAAAATATTTTTTAATTACTCTCATTTGATTGCTTTTCGTCATTTTGCTATGTGGTTGTTGTAGATTTAGTAAATGAGTTATGGGCATTTCAAGTGGTCGGTTCGCTCGCGATCACACTTATTGTATGTACAATTATTTCAATCTCGGAATTGGAGTTGACATTTTCAATACTTTCTGTTTAGGAATATTTTTCATGGTCTGATAGACAGACGGATGATACACGGACGTACATACATATAGACAGACGGACATACATATGTACATATAGACGGACATACATACATATAGACAGACGGACAGACAAAGGGCCGAATAGACAGATGGACATACATACATATAGACGGACATATATACATATAGACGGACATATATACATATAGACGGACAGACATACAGACGGACATACAGACATATAGACGGACAGACATACAGACGGACAGACAAAGGGTCTAAGTGGACAGACAGACTAAGGGTCAATGGCTAAAGTGGTTGGGGGGAAGAGGGAATGGGAAAGTGTAAGGTGGCAAAACGGACAGACAGACGGACAGACTGACAGACAGAGAGACATAGCGTCAGTGAACATGTACGAATTAAAATTCTTTTGTTTATTTTTGTTCTTCTTCGAGTTTGGCTTATGTTGTTTTGTATACGATTTATTCTTGCTGTCTTGTTTTATTTTTAGGAATAGAGACGCTTGTTAAAGATATTGGAGTGTAGACGAGAGGATTGAGTAGGTAAACCTAGGATGATCCACTTATTATTTTTCTTCATTGTATAGCTTCTGTTAGAATAAGCATTTGATATCCGTGCGAGAAGAGTTAATACAACAAATTTAGGGATTTTATACACATGAAGTAATATTTTGGTACATTTGCCTTAGGAATATGCTTGGGTATGCTATACTTGTTTTTCTTTTATTTAATCTAGTTTTTATTTTATTTCTTTTCGGGTGTAGATTTTTTTTTCTTGTTATGTAGGTACTAAATGAAGATTTCAAGTGAACTTTGGTTTGTAGCCTCATAGGTTATTACTAATATGAGTTATTTAATTTAATGGTTAGCTAATCTACCGATACACTTTTGAAGCAGTTTTCTGTATGAGTTTTGCTTGTGTTATTGTTGTAAGAGTTTGATTTATGTTGTTGTTGTTGTAGTAGTAGACGATTTATTCTTGCGGTGTTGTTGTTGTTTTTTATTATTTTTTTTTTTTCTTAGGAGGAGAGAGGCATGCTGTCGATATTGAAGTACTAAAATGCAGGGCTTAAGCAGTTAAATCTAGAATTTGTTCTTATGGTATTCTTATTTTAATTCTTGTTTTCTTTGCTGTAGGATAAGCATTTTAATTAATTGATAGTTAATTTTAGTGCCGGAGAAAGACACACATATTTTAATCGCTTATTATTTTTTTCTTTTTTGTTTTTATACTGAGACATTTAGAAATGCTATATGGATTAATGAACATATGATGACATGATTTTCCTTTCATTTGTTCTTGTAATATATTTTTAGTTTCAGTGTCTTAAATAATATTTCCCTAGACCTGATTATTATTGCTTCTAGGAGTAAGAGATTTGTTTGTTATGGTTTAGTTAGTTAATGAGCAATGGGTTAGTAAACATATCTTTGAGAACAGAGATATTGTTGTTTTGAAATTTTAGGAATAAATTTGTGAGTATATTTTGTCTAAATTATAAAATTTTAGGAAACAAAGCCTGTTAACATTGAAGTGTAGACGTGAGGCTTGAGTTGGTAAAGCTAGGATGCCATTCTTACTCTTATTTTCTCTTTTCTTTTTTTCTTGTTCTTGCTCTTTTTTTTTTTTTTTTTTCTTGTCAATACTATTATTATTGACTATTATTAATATACTATTATTATTAATAATAAGAATATTTTTCTTTTTCCGCGTGTAGCCAAATCATAAGGTAGTCATATAATGTATAAGCAAATAGTCAATACGTTATTTATATATTCAACCTCACCGAAACAGTTAAGCATTCTTCAACTTAGCACATCTAACAGAATGATAGAGGTAAAGGACAGGCGAATAGTGTAGATGTAGCGACAGAGGCAGATTCAGATGGTTGGTAGTATTTTTGGTGGGACTATTCTTAGCGTATGCGGAACTTGTTGACATTGATAGAAAATATTATTATATTATTCATTTATAATGTTTATTGTTTGTCGTCATTTTCGGATGTTTAATACATATAAGTAGAATTTGAACATATAAGAAGAGTTAAGTTAATATGCGTGTATCAGGTTGGTGTTGACATTTTTAAGGCTAATCTAACAATAGTCTGATGAAGCAGTAGAAGCGGTTTTGTAGGAGTTTCCCTTATGTTGTTATTGTTGTAGAAGTTTGGTTTATGTTGTTGTAGTAGACGATTTATTCTTGCTGTCTTGTTTTATTTTTAGGAATAGAGAATCATGCTGTTGATATTTAACTGATGACATGCGTGGCTTAAGCAGGCAAACCTACGATGCTATTTTTCTTCTTCTTTTTATCTGATGCATTGATTCTGTTAGGAGAAGCATTTGATGTGCCTGTGAATTTTTATCTCGATGAAAGACACATATTTTATTCAATTATTATCGCTTATTATTTTTTTCTTTTTTTGTTTTATACTGTCACGTATAGAAAATGTTGAGTAGATTTTGAGCATGGCTATAGGTCATCTAGTTGATGATGGATGATATGGTTTCATGAACATATGATGACATGATTTTCCTTTCATTTGTTCTTGTAATATATTTTTAGTTTCAGTGTTTTAAATAATATTTCTTCAAAGCTTCTAGGAGTAAGAAATTTGTTTGATCAGGTTTAGTTAGTTAATGAGCGACGGGTTAGTAAACATATCTTTGAGAAGAGAGATATTGTTGTTTTGAAATTTTAGGAATACATAACTTTGTAATTAAATGTTGTCTAAATTATTAAATTTTAGGAGGATTTCTTCTTAGTAGGATTTCTTCTTAACATTGAAGTGTAGACGTGAGAGGCTTGAGTTGGTAAAGCTAGGATGCCATTCTTACTCTTACTCTTACTTTCTCTTTTCTTTTTTCTTGTTCTTTTTTTTATTACTATTATTATTAGTTCTAATTCTTTTTCTTTTCTTCTGCGTATAGCCGAACCATCAAAATAGTCATACCAAAGTTTAGCTTAAAACTATTAAAAAACTATGACTAAAATTTAGCTTCCATACTATGACCAATGTTTAGTCTAAATGGTAACAACCAAGGTTTATAAAAAGAAGGTTACGCCACGCGCAGGTCCGTTAGTTTTTTTCGTTTGACAGGGACGTCAAATGACGTTAATAAGTATTTGTATTGAAATTTTGTTTCGAGGCGCCTGCACACCGGTTATAACAATAATTTTTAATGTAAAATTTTGGTGATTGAATAATACCAATAATGAAGTGCTCTGTGAATTTTTGCAATAATGTTAGTGGTCAGGGTTTTCAAATTTCCATCAGTTGTTCGCTTATCAAAAATTTGGTGGGAGTTTTGCCAGCGAAAAAAATAATTCAAAACCAAACATGCAGACATCTGCAGGATCATTTTAATGTAAATTGCTTTAAAAATGAGTTGCAAATTAATATGGGTACGTAAATTTATTATTTTTTTTACCTTTTAATTTATATAACGTGCACAAAATTAGGTTATGCTAAACGTAAAGTACTAAAGCTTAAGCGTAAAGGCTTCAGTTTTTGTTGGTTAATTATACAGTTTACATTTTTGCATAAAGTAATTATTACAGTAATTATACATTTTTACACAAATGAAAGGTCTTTTAAATGCCTTTCCAACGATACGAAGAACATGTAAGTATTTTGTATAGTTGAAGAGATACACTCTCGTAATTTCCAAATTTCAAAGGCATGTAACTCTGAAAATATACGAGAACGACAAAAAGTGTTGCTTTTGCTGGAGTTACCGCATAAAACTACGACAACAAAAAAGCAACAACAAAATTGGAGCGTTCGAGTAACATTAAACCTGTTCCAACTTTTCTTCATACGACTTTTCAAGTTTGGCATTTGTACCGTGTGTTGTGACCCTAGTGATTTTAGAAATACTTATTGACGTAGATGCGCAGAACGAGACCACTTTTCTTTGTTTACTGGCGTAACCTTCTATTCTATAAACCTTGGTAACAACTGCTTATTTCAATATTAAATACTAGGGATTTATGTAGCTTAAATTATTTCTCTTGTAAAGAATGCTATTGACCCAACAAAATAGCTGCTTGATTGAAGCTTGACTACAACTTTTTATGCTTTCAAATCGACAATAAGAATTTTCAGTTCTAATGCGATCATGATTCCAACAGAGAGAAGAACAAGGCTAAATCTCAATGAATATCATTTGCGCAATAAAATTTTTCATATCGTTCTTTTTAGAACATAAATTAAAAATCATTAAAGGGCATTTAACTCAAAATCCAACTCTAAATTAATAAGACGGAGAATTGAAATAGACATTAACATGAAAATATAATGCAAATAGATATAAACACTACTTCTTACTATAATGAGTCGCCTATGGTTCGACAATGATAATAGAAACAATCTTTAGAAACCAACAACAAGGGACTTTGAGCGTAAGGAGCGTAAGGAGATCAGACTATAATCAATTCAAAAATAAATTAATAAAAATGGATAGAAAACTCATAGAAACATCTACAGCATCGCTCTAGTAATTTTATTAGCCCAGTTGTGGATATCAGTATGATAACATAATTGTAATTCATAAACAAAAATTCATTCAAAATACACTAGCAATATATGTAACTCAACGAACTATTAGCGAGACAATCAATAAAAATTATACTAACTCCTAATAAATGCAAGAAATACATAGTATTCATACAATACAATTCAACAAGTCACAAACATTTTTTTCTTAAGAAAGCAAATACTAAATAATAGACCTACATGCACGCTACAGTAACACAAAAATTTTTTTAGCATCAAAATCTCTATAATATCCTCACAACACATTCACTGATACATTTATATCCACTTCCTATCAATAAAACAAATGAAATTATTACAATAACGCAGCTAGAATTAATAGAACTAATGAATGAAATTGAAATACTTACTTACTATTGCTTCAATAACAAAATATATAACTGGAAATATGAATATGTCTATCCGCAAACAAATAAATGGGGATAGCGGAATGAAATAAACCATTTGAAAGAACATAAAAGCATCACCGCTAATCAATTTACAAAAATAAACAGAAATATAATATATAAATCTAAAATCAAATAAATATTAAAATAGGTAAAAATAAATATGTACTGTAAGGATAAATAAATATAACGATATTAATTAAATAATAACATGTATAAGACACAGTTCACTACCACCGAATTCTATAAGAGAGCTCATTTGTTGGCCCTTCTAATCGCGAAAAGACTGAATTTAATATAGACAGTCCGAAAGGACTAAATTTTATTAACATATATCTGTAAATTATATAAATGACAGTATGAGTAGTTGAAGTACCTATTATTTTTAGATAAAAACATTGGCTTCTTTACAAATTTTGAGACTGTTTTAAGTCAAAAACCAATAATTATATTCGATGACATAGCTAGAGGGAAGTAAAACAATATTCAACAGTACTTTTGTATGGGCAGACGCAAATTTATTGATTGCTTTTTACTCATACCAACCATATACAAAAATTCCCAAGCATTTGGTGCGCGATAATGCTAACATGATTATTATGTTTAAGCAGGATGATATGAATATGAAGCATATATACAATGATCATGCCGCAACAGATATGGCTTATAAAAAATTGATTAATGTATGCGGAGAATGTTGGAAAAATAAATATGGATTTCTTGTAACAAAGACAATCCAAGTAATAATGAACGATCTAAAATGGGGCAATATAAAATGGGATTTGATATATACATACATTCACTAATTCGCTGGTTACCACTATATTAATATTAGTATGATAACATTCAACTGAATGCATTTCATATACCTATTAAACAAATTGGTAAAAAATGTTCTAAGATGTTCAAAAGGTGTTCAAAAGGTGTTCAGAGCTGTTCGAAAGGTGTTCAGGGGGAATATGGCACAATCGTCCTACATAAATCCTTATATAAGTCTGTAATTTTATAATATGTTATTAATTAATATGGAATTTTGTATAAATAATCTTTGTTCGGATTTGTAAACGAGCAAATAAAACGAATATAAGACATAAATATAGAATCAATTTATAAAAAAATGCATTGCTATAAAACCTTAATTCCTAAAATTCCTAAAAATTCCTAAAAACTTTTAAGGTGTAGTGTATCTAAGATTCGGCCAGGCCGAATATAGCTTTCTTACTGGTTTTCTATTAACTTCCCGCGAGTTACGTATCCTCACTGTGTGAAAAGGGTTATAGGAGATAATAACAACAACAACACACAAGAAAGAACACAAGAGATAAGAGACCAGCAAACCATCAGAAACACAGATATTTTAATTACTGTTAGGTCTAAGACAACTTCAAATGTTATTTTAGGATTCTAAAGTATGAACATTAACAGAACGATGAGAAGATATTGCGAAGCAAAATATGTAATATTCAGAGAAATGTTATTTTAGGATCCATTCCGGATTGTTTTAAACCATATAGAGCCTTTTTAGCCGATAGGACCTTATTTCCATTATAATTTTGCAACTCCTCTTTCCCAAGTATTTTATTAAATTCACTTGGAATTCGCATAAAAATTTCTTCCTCAATATGACCATTCAAATAAGCACTTACGAAATCCAGTTGATTTATTTCGAGGCCCATTTCCACCGCCAGTGCCATTACAAGATTGAACCTATTCTCGCTACAGGAGCAAAAGTTTCATTGAAATCTACGCCAGGAATTTGCGTGAAACCTTTTGCTACTAGCCGCGCTTTCCGTTTTTCGATTGATCCATCTGCTTTGTATTTAGTTCTTAGCACCCATTTTGATTCGATTAATTTTTGACCATTTTGACGATCAATGACTTCCCAGGTATTATTATGGATTAAAGCATCATACTCGGTTCGCATTGCTATCTTCCATTCGCCAGCTTCGGGTGTTTGAAATGCTTCTGATGGTGTTTGAGGATCATCTTCTTGTGATAAACCAGCAAAATTGTTGCTACCATCCCTTCTGCTTTCAGATTTTTCTTGTTGCAGATGATATAATTTCTTTGGCCGTCCTACTTTTCCAGTTAGAAGTCGTTTAGGTCTTCCCCGGCCCCTCTTCCAAATGATTGGTGTAGAAAATACTTCAGCTTCTTCGCTTTCAGATTCTACATGTTCGATTGCTGGTTCTTCGTATTCAGGCTCGGGAGTTTCTTCGTGAATTTCGATGTTTGACAATTCGTTTGATGATTTGACTTCAATATGGCTTTCGATATATCCTTCCTGTCTTTTCCGGTACTCGTCAGCAATAAATTCGGTAAAGTTTTCTTCATATGCATATGCATTTGTAAAAACTACATCTCTGCTTCGCAGTATCCGTCGCCCGACAGGATCCCAAAGTCGATATGCCTTTGACTGGATTGAATATCCGATGAAAGTGCACTTGGTCGACTTCGATTCGAACTTTCCTTTTCCTTTCCTCTTGTTTAGCATATAAGCTATTGTACCAAACTTTCGGAAATAGCTTACAAACGGGGTCCTTTGCACCCATATCTTAAATGGGGTTTCGCCATTTAAACTACGCGATGGGCATCTATTTCGTATATGATTCGCCGTTAGTACTGCTTCAGCCCAAAACTTTGCAGATAGGCCAGATTGAATCATCATACATCGAGCCATTTCAACAAGTGTTCGATTTTTTCTTTCAGCCGTTCCGTTCTGTTGTGGTGTATATTCTACCGTAAGTTCATGTCGAATGCCTTCTTCTTTGAGGAACTTTTCGAAATTTCTGTTAGTGTATTCCGCTCCATTGTCTGATCTCAAATTTTGGATTTTCCGACCAGTCTTCTTTTCCACAAAATTCTTATATTCCATGAACTTCTCTAGAAATTCGCTTTTATTTTTGATAAAATGCACTTCACACCACCTTGATTTGTCATCAATAAACGTCAGGAAGTAGCGCGATCCACCTATGGAGTTGACCCGCATTGGGCCACATACATCCGTATGGACTAACTCTAGAAGGTGAGTGGATTTCGTAGATGAATTGGGGAAAGGCTTTTGAGCTTGCTTTCCCTTGACGCATACTTCGCATACAGGTAAGTTTTCGTATTTAGTCACTTTTACACCAAGTACTTTTCCATTTTTGATGATGTCCTTCAGGTCCCTTTCGTTTATGTGTCCAAATCGTTCGTGCCACTCCTTTAATGTAGATACTTGGGCACTTTTACACTCTTCAGAGGATTCTTCTTTTGAACAGCTCTGAACACCTTTTGAACAGCTTTTGAACAGCTCTGAACACCTTTTGAACACCTTTCAAACGCTCTGAACACCTTTTGAACACCATTTGAACAGCTCTGAAAACCTTTTGAACAGCTCTGAACACCTTTTGAACAGCTTTTGAACAGCTTTTGAACAGCTCTGAACACCTTTTGAACACCTTTCGAACAGC
Source organism: Myopa testacea (assembly GCA_949629155.1). Lineage (NCBI taxonomy): Eukaryota > Metazoa > Arthropoda > Insecta > Diptera > Conopidae > Myopa > Myopa testacea. The sequence continues at coordinate 1,532,306 of OX451349.1, read as the reverse complement.
TCTGAACACCTTTTGAACAGCTTTTGAACAGCTCTGAACACCTTTTGAACATCTTAGAACATTTTTTACCAATTTGTTTAATAGGTATATGAAATGCATTCAGTTGAATGTTATCATACTAATATTAATATAGTGGTAACCAGCGAATTAGTGAATGTATGTATATATCAAATCCCATTTTATATCGCCCCATTTTAGATCGTTCATTATTACTTGGATTGTCTTTGTTACAAGAAATCCATATTTATTTTTCCAACATTCTCCGCATACATTAATCTATTTTTTATAAGCCATATCTGTTGCGGCATGATCATTGTATATATGCTTCATATTCATATCATCCTGCTTAAACATAATAATCATGTTAGCATTATCGCGCACCAAATGCTTGGGAATTTTTGTATATGGTTGGTATGAGTAAAAAGCAATCAATAAATTTGCGTCTGCCCATACAAAAGTACTGTTGAATATTGTTTTACTTCCCTCTAGCTATGTCATCGAATATAATTATTGGTTTTTGACTTAAAACAGTCTCAAAATTTGTAAAGAAGCCAATGTTTTTATCTAAAAATAATAGGTACTTCAACTACTCATACTGTCATTTATATAATTTACAGATATATGTTAATAAAATTTAGTCCTTTCGGACTGTCTATATTAAATTCAGTCTTTTCGCGATTAGAAGGGCCAACAAATGAGCTCTCTTATAGATTTCGGTGGTAGTGAACTGTGTCTTATACATGTTATTATTTAATTAATATCGTTATATTTATTTATCCTTACAGTACATATTTATTTTTACCTATTTTAATATTTATTTGATTTTAGATTTATATATTATATTTCTGTTTATTTTTGTAAATTGATTAGCGGTGATGCTTTTATGTTCTTTCAAATGGTTTATTTCATTCCGCTATCCCCATTTATTTGTTTGCGGATAGACATATTCATATTTCCAGTTATATATTTTGTTATTGAAGCAATAGTAAGTAAGTATTTCAATTTCATTCATTAGTTCTATTAATTCTAGCTGCGTTATTGTAATAATTTCATTTGTTTTATTGATAGGAAGTGGATATAAATGTATCAGTGAATGTGTTGTGAGGATATTATAGAGATTTTGATGCTAAAAAAATTTTTGTGTTACTGTAGCGTGCATGTAGGTCTATTATTTAGTATTTGCTTTCTTAAGAAAAAAATGTTTGTGACTTGTTGAATTGTATTGTATGAATACTATGTATTTCTTGCATTTATTAGGAGTTAGTATAATTTTTATTGATTGTCTCGCTAATAGTTCGTTGAGTTACATATATTGCTAGTGTATTTTGAATGAATTTTTGTTTATGAATTACAATTATGTTATCATACTGATATCCACAACTGGGCTAATAAAATTACTAGAGCGATGCTGTAGATGTTTCTATGAGTTTTCTATCCATTTTTATTAATTTATTTTTGAATTGATTATAGTCTGATCTCCTTACGCTCCTTACGCTCAAAGTCCCTTGTTGTTGGTTTCTAAAGATTGTTTCTATTATCATTGTCGAACCATAGGCGACTCATTATAGTAAGAAGTAGTGTTTATATCTATTTGCATTATATTTTCATGTTAATGTCTATTTCAATTCTCCGTCTTATTAATTTAGAGTTGGATTTTGAGTTAAATGCCCTTTAATGATTTTTAATTTATGTTCTAAAAAGAACGATATGAAAAATTTTATTGCGCAAATGATATTCATTGAGATTTAGCCTTGTTCTTCTCTCTGTTGGAATCATGATCGCATTAGAACTGAAAATTCTTATTGTCGATTTGAAAGCATAAAAAGTTGTAGTCAAGCTTCAATCAAGCAGCTATTTTGTTGGGTCAATAGCATTCTTTACAAGAGAAATAATTTAAGCTACATAAATCCCTAGTATTTAATATTGAAATAAGCAGTTGTTACCATTTAGACTAAACATTGGTCATAGTATGGAAGCTAAATTTTAGTCATAGTTTTTTAATAGTTTTAAGCTAAACTTTGGTATGACTATTTTGATGGTTCGGCTATACGCAGAAGAAAAGAAAAAGAATTAGAACTAATAATAATAGTAATAAAAAAAAGAACAAGAAAAAAGAAAAGAGAAAGTAAGAGTAAGAGTAAGAATGGCATCCTAGCTTTACCAACTCAAGCCTCTCACGTCTACACTTCAATGTTAAGAAGAAATCCTACTAAGAAGAAATCCTCCTAAAATTTAATAATTTAGACAACATTTAATTACAAAGTTATGTATTCCTAAAATTTCAAAACAACAATATCTCTCTTCTCAAAGATATGTTTACTAACCCGTCGCTCATTAACTAACTAAACCTGATCAAACAAATTTCTTACTCCTAGAAGCTTTGAAGAAATATTATTTAAAACACTGAAACTAAAAATATATTACAAGAACAAATGAAAGGAAAATCATGTCATCATATGTTCATGAAACCATATCATCCATCATCAACTAGATGACCTATAGCCATGCTCAAAATCTACTCAACATTTTCTATACGTGACAGTATAAAACAAAAAAAGAAAAAAATAATAAGCGATAATAATTGAATAAAATATGTGTCTTTCATCGAGATAAAAATTCACAGGCACATCAAATGCTTCTCCTAACAGAATCAATGCATCAGATAAAAAGAAGAAGAAAAATAGCATCGTAGGTTTGCCTGCTTAAGCCACGCATGTCATCAGTTAAATATCAACAGCATGATTCTCTATTCCTAAAAATAAAACAAGACAGCAAGAATAAATCGTCTACTACAACAACATAAACCAAACTTCTACAACAATAACAACATAAGGGAAACTCCTACAAAACCGCTTCTACTGCTTCATCAGACTATTGTTAGATTAGCCTTAAAAATGTCAACACCAACCTGATACACGCATATTAACTTAACTCTTCTTATATGTTCAAATTCTACTTATATGTATTAAACATCCGAAAATGACGACAAACAATAAACATTATAAATGAATAATATAATAATATTTTCTATCAATGTCAACAAGTTCCGCATACGCTAAGAATAGTCCCACCAAAAATACTACCAACCATCTGAATCTGCCTCTGTCGCTACATCTACACTATTCGCCTGTCCTTTACCTCTATCATTCTGTTAGATGTGCTAAGTTGAAGAATGCTTAACTGTTTCGGTGAGGTTGAATATATAACGTATTGACTATTTGCTTATACATTATATGACTACCTTATGATTTGGCTACACGCGGAAAAAGAAAAATATTCTTATTATTAATAATAATAGTATATTAATAATAGTCAATAATAATAGTATTGACAAAAAAAAAAAAAAAAAAAAGAGCAAGAACAAGAAAAAAAGAAAGGAGAAAATAAGAGTAAGAATGGCATCCTAGCTTTACCAACTCAAGCCTCACGTCTACACTTCAATGTTAACAGGCTTTGTTTCCTAAAATTTTATAATTTAGACAAAATATACTCACAAATTTATTCCTAAAATTTCAAAACAACAATATCTCTGTTCTCAAAGATATGTTTACTAACCCATTGCTCATTAACTAACTAAACCATAACAAACAAATCTCTTACTCCTAGAAGCAATAATAATCAGGTCTAGGGAAATATTATTTAAGACACTGAAACTAAAAATATATTACAAGAACAAATGAAAGGAAAATCATGTCATCATATGTTCATTAATCCATATAGTCATATAGCATTTCTAAATGACTCAGTATAAAAACAAAAAAGAAAAAAATAATAAGCGATTAAAATATGTGTGTCTTTCTCCGGCACTAAAATTAACTATCAATTAATTAAAATGCTTATCCTACAGCAAAGAAAACAAGAATTAAAATAAGAATACCATAAGAACAAATTCTAGATTTAACTGCTTAAGCCCTGCATTTTAGTACTTCAATATCGACAGCATGCCTCTCTCCTCCTAAGAAAAAAAAAAATAATAAAAAACAACAACAACACCGCAAGAATAAATCGTCTACTACTACAACAACAACAACATAAATCAAACTCTTACAACAATAACACAAGCAAAACTCATACAGAAAACTGCTTCAAAAGTGTATCGGTAGATTAGCTAACCATTAAATTAAATAACTCATATTAGTAATAACCTATGAGGCTACAAACCAAAGTTCACTTGAAATCTTCATTTAGTACCTACATAACAAGAAAAAAAAATCTACACCCGAAAAGAAATAAAATAAAAACTAGATTAAATAAAAGAAAAACAAGTATAGCATACCTAAGCATATTCCTAAGGCAAATGTACCAAAATATTACTTCATGTGTATAAAATCCCTAAATTTGTTGTATTAACTCTTCTAAACAAACATAAGCCAAACTCGAAGAAGAACAAAAATAAACAAAAGAATTTTAATTCGTACATGTTCACTGACGCTATGTCTCTCTGTCTGTCAGTCTGTCCATTTTGCCACCTTACACTTTCCCATTCCCTCTTCCCCCCAACCACTTTAGCCATTGACCCTTAGTCTGTCTGTCCACTTAGACCCTTTGTCTGTCCGTCTGTATGTCTGTCCGTCTATATGTCTGAATGTCCGTCTATATGTCTGTATGTCCGTCTGTATGTCTGTCCGTCTATATGTATATAAGTCCGTCTATATGTATATATGTCCGTCTATATGTATGTATGTCCATCTGTCTATTCGGCCCTTTGTCTGTCCGTCTGTCTATATGTATGTATGTCCGTCTATATGTACATATGTATGTCCGTCTGTCTATATGTATGTACGTCCGTGTATCATCCGTCTGTCTATCAGACCATGAAAAATATTCCTAAACAGAAAGTATTGAAAATGTCAACTCCAATTCCGAGATTGAAATAATTGTACATACAATAAGTGTGATCGCGAGCGAACCGACCACTTGAAATGCCCATAACTCATTTACTAAATCTACAACAACCACATAGCAAAATGACGAAAAGCAATCAAATGAGAATAATTAAAAAATATTTTCCAACAACAACGCTACGCATATTCAGAACAACAACAACAACAATATCAAGTACCACAAACGATACACAGGCGGGCAGAGATCAAGGCAGAGGGGCACGCCACACTCGTAACAATCAGCACGCCGAGCTATGTATATACATATGTCTGTCTGTCCGTCTATATATGTATGTATGTCCGTCTGTCTGTCCGTCTATATGTATGTATGTCCGTCTGTCTGTCCGTCTATATGTATGTATGTCCGTCTGTCTGTCCGTCTATATGTATGTACATATGTCCGTCTGTCTGTCCGTCTATATGTATGTATGTATGTCCGTCTGTCTGTCCGTCTATATGTATGTATGTATGTCCGTCTGTCCCTCCCCTTCCCCTTCCTCCCTCCCTCCCCCTTCTTCAAACTATCGCCCTCTCGCTCACTCTCACATGACCATAGCACGCTCCGCCGGGCAGCGCAGTCGCTACCATAGCACCTCACGGCCTACCATAGCACCGCACACTCCGCACGCTCCGCCGGGCAGCGCAGTCGCTACGTTGCGCCAGAACCGCCATATACCCACTACTGTTATTGTCCAACTCGTTGGAATACTGTGTATTATTTACTCAGTTCAATACAGCAAAATTGGGCTGAGATAACTCAAATATTACAAGAAAGAAGTGAGCTACAACGTATAAACAACATCAATATAGCGCAGCTGAACGGTATTATAACAATATTGGAACCGTTCGAAGAATCATTAAAAAAGCTAGAAGGAGAAAACTATCCAACGATACATCTGACACTAATGCATATTAATCGTTTAATGAGGAAATGCTCTCCCGAATCCGAAGACAATACTATGGAAAAAAACTTTAAGGAGAGATTACGTATAAATCTCGAATCAGTGGTATTAAAGAATTTAGCGATATACCATAAAATCGCACTATTTCTGTTTCCCCCGGCCAACAAAATGATCCAATTTGATGAAGAGGACAAACGGTTAGTGAAATGTGAATGCAAGCTTATGATGCAAAAGTATCAGAGCGAATTACCTCTAGTAAGCCAAGGCAGTGAATTAATGCAGTTGTCTTCATCCAACAAAGACCTTTTCTCTGATTATATTCAGTTAACCGATATCATCCATGAAGATTGTGCACCCGATCATGAACTGATCATGTACGAGAAAAAGAATGTTCCACTTTATGACGACTTCGATGTATTGCATTGGTGGAATCAGAATAAAGGAGACTTCCCTCTGCTTTTCAAAGTTAGCTGTAAAATTTTAGCTACCCCAGCCAGTAGTGCACCTTCCGAAAGGATTTTTTCCTTAGCGCGCAACCTGATATCAGAGAAACGATCTCACATTGCTACGAATACCAACTCATTCTCTTCCTCTTCTACATATACATTCTCTTTCTATTTCTGACTACTATCTTCGGTACCTTCCTCTCTCTGCTATCTCTTTCCTCTGCACTAGGCTTAAGATATTAGTTTTAAGATACGAATATATATCTATTGTTAATGTTAATAATTATCAATAAGAATTTTGTACTATAAAAGAAATATATTTCTTATTGTACAGCCGTTTTTGAAAAATAAATGAAATGAAATGAAATGAAATGAGAAAATTATGGGCTTTATAAATAGTGTTACCCTATATACCCTAATTGTCATATAAGAGGGAGGGGGAAGGTTTTATAATGGGACCTTCACCATTTTTTTCTTAAAACTAAAATATCTTCCAAACCGTAACCTTGGATGTAAAATGGTGTACTAGGGAAATGAGGGGCGTGGCAATACCTTTCTTTTGACACCTTGACCATTAATGTACCGTAATTAATTTCGGAATAATCAACCTTTAAAGAGGTGACCTTTCGCGACCTTCAAACGCCGATAACACCCAAACTAATGCCAAGCTCCCAAAAATGGGGGGCTATTTACCGTTATAATGGTCCCAAATAACGGTAAAAAAAGTAACAAAAAAAAAGTAACAAAATTTAGCGGCAAAACCGCTAAACCAAACTTTTCCCTTCAATTTAAAATATTTTTAAAAAATTCAAAAGTTAAGGTTATAATAAAGAGGATTGAAATCTTACTATCATTAGAGTCAATTTTTTTCCATAATTTGATTGAACAGATCTTGCGCCTTCGTGCCAAGAGTACTCCCTGCAGGCATTGTCCACCAGAGTGAAACTGGGGCTCATATGTTTACTACTAGCAGAAAGAAAAGAATTACATAGTTAAATGAAATCTGATCAAATTTCAGACAATTACCCCATTTTTTTGTTGTTCATGTGGAACTATTGTTATTCAACAACATTATTATCTTGTTATTTTCCTTTATTAAAAACTCCAACTCCGTATTAAATGAACTCTTCGGTCGGAACTGTAGGAGTCCATCTTGCAATTCTTGCAATACGTTCTTCCAATTCTGTTTTCTCAGGAGTGTATGTTGATATATACCTGCGACAGGATGCCACAAAAGTTTCCAATCATTGCTAAGTAGATAAGAAACAACTATTAATATAAAAATATTTTAATACTATCGAATTTGGTTCACGTTTCTATTACAATTAGCTATTATAAAAAAAAAATTTCAATTTACTGAGTTTTAAGGAAAATAACACTTCACACTTTCAGTGATTGTTTACAATGATTTGTTGACTTTATTATACAAAGAATTAAACTTTTGCCACTCGCCGATCTTCATAACAAATTAATAACACTTCAAGCTTGCAGATTGTTTATACTTATCTTTTGATTTTATTATGCAATTAATTAAACTCCCTTACAAATGCAACCTTTGAATTTAATTTACTTCTCCTTGCCTTGTGGTTTAGTTATTTCTTTTTTGGCACTGTTGATATTTCGCCTACCAAAACTTCCAGCAACCATACACGGATCAATGGATTGTTTGCATTGGCCTGCTCTCACCGATAACTGGTCTTCAGACGAATATCACCTTGGTCAATAGTATGGTACACAGTAGAGTTGGGTAGTTCGTGAACGAACTAGTTCAATTGAACGAATCACTTGCGTGAACTATGAGATCTAGTTCACACTTCTTAGTTCTTTTAGTTCAATCGCTCTTTTAGTTCACTCGGTCTTTTAGTTCAGTCGCTCTTTTAGTTCACTCGGTCTTTTAGTTCAGTCGCTCTTTTAGTTCACTCGGTCTTTTAGTTCAGTCGCTCTTTTAGTTCACTCGGTCTTTTAGTTCAGTCGCTCTTTTAGATCACTCGGTCTTTTAGTTCACTCGGTCTTTTAGTTCAGTCGCTCTTTTAGTTCACTCGGTCTTTTAGTTCAGTCGGTCTTCTAGTTCAGTAGGTCTTTCGTTCTTTTAGTTCAGCAGTTCGTTAGTTCGTTTCAGTTCAGCTGCTCGTTAGTTTTTCTGTATGTTTCAGTTCGTTAGATCAATTTCAAAGGATGTTTCCAAACGAAATATTTATTTGAAATCTTGGCACAATTCAGGCACAATGACATAACTCCGATTTTTTAGTTCTTTTTGTTGTCGTTGTTGTTTGTTTATCGTCGTGCGATTTTCTATGTGTTCAAGGCATTACTTTAATGCGCTTATTAATTAAATTTAATTCAATAAACAAAAATTATTGCCCGATTCCTCCAAAAACTTTCCGTAAATAAACGAAACGTCATTTAAAATGTCATAAAACCATGACGTCCTATGGTGAATAACACGTACACTATACGTGTATCAAATATTCATTTTATTTTGACACATTTTTTGGCGGGAAAAGAGTTTCCCATCTCATTATCTCTGAAGGTAAGCTTTATACGAAGATCTAAACAATCTTTCAACTTCCCTACCAGTTTTTGCTGGTGAATGTACTGTCATTCACTATCAGCTCTGGTTATCAGTAATATTCATACATATCGGTAATATTCATACATACTATCTATCGACTTCGGTCACCAGTGAACGCATTATCGTTCACTAATCGGCTTCGGCCAGCAGTAATATTTTTATATATTACTAATCGACTTCGGTCATGAGTAATATTCTTATATATTACTAATCGACAGTAAAAAATAATAATAATAATAAAATAAAATGCAGTAATATTTTTATATATTTTTTGAAGAAAACAGTTTCGATGTTTTCTGAACGATTTTTTATTGAAGACCGAGAAAAATAATTTCATATACAATATTCAATGATACAATAAATCTAGGGCAACTACATTTATTATGAACAAGTAACTACAAGCAAATTGTAGTGAGAGTTGTAGATTGAGATATTTCCAACACTTCCCCTCAAGCTAAATCTCACACTACTGGATATTTATGTTATGTGTAATGAAAAATAAATTATATCTGAATTAAACCAATATTATTTAAACAATTATTAATTTTAATTGCTGGTACACCTTTCGTTAGAAAATCAGCAGGCCTTTCTTTCGTTGATAAATACATAATTTCAATATCGCCTCTCTCTATGGATTCTCTTACGAAATGGTGCCGGATGTCAATATGCTTTGTTCTGCTATGGAATACAGGATTCTTACTGAGAAGTCCTGCACCTTGATTATCATTAAAAATTGTTGTTTTCCGCTGTGGACCCAAAATTTCTGCTACGAAACGTCTCAAGTGAATAGCTTCCTTTGTTGACTCGGAAATTGACATATATTCAGCTTCAACACTGGACATGGCGACTGTTCTTTGCTTTCGCGATTCCCAACTAATGGCTGCATTTGCAAAGATAAATATATATCCTGTGTACGATCTTCTGTCATCTAAATTTGAACCCCAATCAGCATCCACGTAACCTGTTAGCTGCTTTCCTGTCTTTCTATATACTAAACCAAAATCTTATGTACCTTTTAAATATCTTAACTCTTTTAGCGGCAATCCAATGCTGTTTTCCGTAATTTGTGTTAAATTGGCTTAGAACACTAACAGCATGTGCAATATCAGGTCTCGTCGAAACAGCTAAGTACATCAGAGAACCAATTAAATTCTGGTATGGCAGTTTTTTGACTTCTTTTCGTTCTTCCTCGGTTGCTTGACACATTTCTTTCGACAATTTTATACTGCAATCCATTGGTGTAGAAACTGTTTTGCATGATTCCATATTAAAACGATTCAGAATTTGCTGAGTGTACTTTCTTTGAGACATGGCGATTTCATTGTTTTTCATATTTTGCTTGAACTGGATTCCAAGACAAAAATTGAGAAGATCCTTCATCTCGAAAGACTTTGCCAAATCTTTCTTGACTGCTTGTAACCACTTTCGCTCATTTGATGCCACAATAATATCGTCGACGTAAATTATAAGAATCAGTATTTTTTCTTCTTCCTTTCGCATGTAAATACAGGGATCTGCTGTCAGCGGTTTAAGCTCTAGTTGCTTAAGTCTCTCGTCTAATTTCTTATACCATTGTCTTCCGGATTGTTTTAAACCATATAGAGCCTTTTTAACCGATAAGACCTTATTTCCATTATAATTTTGCAACTCCTCTTTCCCAAGTATTTTATTAAATTCACTTGAAATTCGCATAAAAATTTTTTCCTCAATATGACCATTCAAATAAGCACTTACGAAATCCAGTTGATGTATTTCGAGGGCCATTTCCACCGCCAGTGCCATTACAAGACGGATTGAACCTATTCTCGCTACAGGAGCAAACGTTTCATTGAAATCTACGCCAGGAATTTGCGTGAAACCTTTTGCTACTAGCCGCGCTTTTCGTTTTTCGATTGATCCATCTGCTTTGTATTTAGTTCTTAGCACCCATTTTGATTCGATTAATTTTTGACCATTTTGACGATCAATGTCTTCCCAGGTATTATTATGGATTAAAGCATCATACTCGGTTCGCATTGCTATCTTCCATTCGCCAGCTTCGGGTGTTTGAAATGCTTCTGATGGTGTTTGAGGATCATCTTCTTGTGATAAACCAGCAAAATTGTTGCTACCTTCCCTTCTGCTTTCAGCTTTTTCTTGTTGCAGATGATATAATTTCTTTGGCCGTCCTACTTTTCCAGTTAGAAGTCGTTTAGGTCTTCCCCGGCCCCTCTTCCAAATGGTTGGGGTAGAAAATACTTCAGCTTCTTCGCTTTCAGATTCTACATGTTCGATTGCTGGTTCTTCGTATTCATCGCTTTCAGATTCTACATGTTCGATTGCTGGTTCTTCGTATTCAGGCTCGGGAGTTTCTTCGTGAATTTCGATGTTTGACAATTCGTTTGATGATTTGACTTCAATATGGCTTTCGATATATCCTTCCTGTCTTTTCCGGTACTCGTCAGCAATAAATTCGGTAAAGTTTTCTTCATATGCATATGCATTTGTAAAAACTACATCTCTGCTTCGCAGTATCCGTCGCCCGACAGGATCCCAAAGTCGATATGCCTTTGACTGGATTGAATATCCGATGAAAGTGCACTTGGTCGACTTCGATTCGAACTTTCCTTTTCCTTTCTTCTTGTTTAGCATATAAGCTATTTTACCAAACTTTCGGAAATAGCTTACAACTGGGGTCCTTTGCACCCATATCTTAAATAGGGTTTCGCCATTTAAACTACGCGATGGGCATCTATTTCGTATATGATTCGCCGTTAGTACTGCTTCAGCCCAAAACTTTGCAGATAGGCCAGATTGAATCATCATACATCGCGCCATTTCAACGAGTGTTCGATTTTTTCTTTCAGCTGTTCCGTTCTGTTGTGGTGTATATTCTACCGTAAGTTCATGTCGAATACCTTCTTCTTTGAGGAACTTTTCGAAATTTCTGTTAGTGTACTCCGTTCCATTGTCTGATCTCAAATTTTGGATTTTCCGACCAGTCTTCTTTTCCACAAAATTCTTATATTCCATGAACTTCTCTAGAACTTCGCTTTTATTTTTGATCAAATGCACTTCACACCACCTTGATTTGTCATCAATAAACGTCAGGAAGTAGCGCGATCCACCTATGGAGTTGACAGGCATTGGGCCACATACATCCGTATGGACTAACTCTAGAAGGTGAGTGGATTTCGGAGATGAATTGGGGAAAGGCTTTTGAGCTTGCTTTCCCTTGACGCATACTTCGCATACAAGTAAGTTTTCGTATTTAGTCACTTTTACACCAAGTACTTTTCCATTTTTGACGATGTCCTTCAGGTCCCTTTCGTTTATGTGTCCAAATCGTTCGTGCCACTCCTTTAATGTAGATACTTGGGCACTTTTACACTCTTCAGAGGATTCTTCTACATGGTATAGGTCTTTACTTCGATGGGCAGTTAGTAATTTTTCTCCCGATTTTGGATTTATTACTCAGCTTCTTCATTTGTGAAAATTACTTTAAAACCGGCCTGAGTCATTTTTGCTACTGACAGTAGATTTGATCGAAGATCTGGAACATACAGTGTGTTTTCCAATCTTATGGTATAGCCGTCCTTTGTGTTGATTTTGACGACGCCGCTTCCATCGATCTTCGTGCTTTCATTGTTGGCTAAATTTAGGACGGTTGCCTTCGCAGGTTCCAGATCCTCAAATTTAGTATACCTTGCGCACATATGTGATGAGGCTCCTGAGTCCAAACACCATACTTCGGACTTCATTGTAGTTTGCATTGCAATTTCAGCTTTTCGAGATGATTCGTGGCATTTCGAGTTGTGTTTCTTCGGTTTGTTGCTTGAAAAATGCTTAGATTTGCACTCTTTAGCTTTATGTCCTATTTTTCCGCATGCATGGCACGTAAATTTGAAGCGTTCTTGGCTTTTCTCAGCTGATGAGCGCTGACTATTTGGCCCTCTTCCCAATTCTCTTTCGTTGTCGCTCTTAAACTTGCTTTGAATGGTATTTCCTTTAACAAACATTGCTTCGGTTGTAGTATCGGCTTGATACCGCTTTCGGGATTCAAATTCTTCTAGCAGCTTTATTTTAAGGGCTTCAGGAGAGAGTATTTTTTCCTGAGATTCAATTGCGATACGAAAAGATTCGTATTCATCGGGAATACTATATAGGAGCAGGATTGTAAGTAAATCATCCATTACTTTCATATCCATTTCGTTTATCTTGTCCACTATATTGAAAAAGTTCTGTATGTGGTTTCGCATGCTGTCTCCGTTTTTAATTTTTAGCAAAATAAGCGATTTTAGGATACTTGCTTTTCGTGCTGGACCTGTAGACTGATATATATCATGCAGTTTCTTCCAGATGTCCTTGGATGTCTCGCAGTTCTTGATTTGTCTCAATTCGGCTGGAGAAATGGACAGGATTAAATCCGATTTGGCTTGTGCGTCCTCAGATTCCCATTTTTCGATTGCATCTGTGGACGTTGTAGGTTTGGGCAATGCTCCGCAGACATATTTCCAAGTATTGGTCTTCACAAGCAGCGCCTGGACTTGTATCTTCCATGTGTCGAAATTGTCCTTTCCTAGTGGATCAATTCGAACACTGTTGAAACTCATTTTTATGCGCAAAATATTCCGTCGTTTATATTCGTGTTCAAATTCGCGTGTTTCTCCTTTTTTCTATTGGCGTGCTGGGCCCATAACCTTTTGAAGAAAACAGTTTCGATGTTTTCTGAACGATTTTTTATTGAAGACCGAGAAAAATAATTTCATATACAATATTCAATGATACAATAAATCTAGGGCAACTACATTTATTATGAACAAGTAACTACAAGTAAATTGTAGTGAGAGTTGTAGATTGAGATATTTCCAACAATATTACTAATAATAATAATAAAAATAATAATAATAATAAAATAAAATGCAGTAATCTATATATATAAAAATGAAAGGCCTGACTGACTTCCCATCAACGCACAGGCTAAACCCTTGGACCTAGAACGGTGAAATTGACAATGACATAATAAAATAAAACGAAGCATGAATATTTTGTATTCAGAGGTTTCTTTTATGATATATACAAGGAAAAGAAAGGATTTTTCGGAAGTTTTACTTCTAAGGACTTCAAAAAGGACAAACACATAACTCTTTTGTTAGCCATCAAATATGGATTTTATTTTTTCACAAAAACATCTCGCGTAGAAATGCCTAAAAACTATTTTCAAGGTTTTTCAAAATTCATCCTCTAAAGGTCCAAAAAAGGACATCGTTTGGTAAAAATACACCCAATGACGTAATAAAATAAAACGAAGCATGTTATGAATATTTTGCATAGAGGTTTTTTTTATGATGTATACAAGGGAGAAAAAAAGATTTTTCGAAATATTACTTCTAAGGACTTCAAAAAGGACAAACACATAACTCTTTTGATAGCCATCAAATATGGATTTTTTTACGAAAACATCCTGTGTATAAATGCCTAAAAACCATTTTCAGCATTTTTCAAAATTCATCCTCTAAAGGAAAATTCATCATCCCAAAAAGGACATCATTTGGTAAAAATACACCCAATCACATAATAAAACCAGTAAGAAAGCTATATTCGGCCTGGCCGAATCTTATATACCCTACACCTTAAAAGTTTTTAGGAAGTTTTAGGCATTTTAGGAATTAAGGTTTTATACTAATGCATTTTTTTATAAATTGATTCTATGTTTATATGTCTTATATTCGTTTTATTTGCTCGTTTACAAATCCGAACAAAGATTATTTATACAAAATTCCATATTAATTAATAACATATTATAAAATTACAGACTTATATAAGGATTTATGTAGGACGATTGTGCCATATTCCCCTTTCGTCCATGTAACCTAAAAGTATTCGCGCCACGCCCATTTTCTGCAACGTAAAATATAATAATGTCGCTTGTAATCTTAAAAACTAGAAGAAATATGTGGTTATAAGGAAAGTTATCTTATAATCACATGTAATCACAGACGGGTATAAATAGTAGGCGTGGTCGTTACCCGTTTTAAAAACAAAATAATTGGCTTAGTATTTTTATTATTGTGTTCAAATTTAAGCTTTATTTCCGTGGTAATAAATTTGCTTTCATGAACTATACTGTATAAGCAGTGGGCGGACCGCGCCCACTTTTGCTGTAATAATGTTTTATTAGAAAATAAGTTGTTATGTAAAGTTTGATTCAGGATGTTTATATATTTTACAATATAACCATTTGAGAACCTCTTTTACCTGTATAACCTAAAAGTGGGCGGATCACGCCCATATTTGGCATATCAACGGATGAAGTTACTCTATACCCAGAAATGAAATTTTGTTGACATAACTAAAAAATAACGGCTGATACCACATTTTTCTAAAAAATAGGCGTGGTCGTGGATCGATTTTGCCCATTTTCAATACCAACCTGCACACCCTAAGAAACAATATTTCTGTAAAATTTCATCACGATATCTTCACCGGTGCTCCTGTGATCGTGATTTCAACAGACAGACATACAGACAGACAGACAGACGGACGGACATGGCTAAATCGACTCAGGAGGTCACGCTGATCAAGAATATATATACTTTTCTATACCTATTGTCTCTATTTCTATGCGTTACACATTTCGTGACAAAGTGAATATACCCTTAACCTTAAGGTGTAGGGTATAATAAAACGAAGCACGTTATGAATTTTTGTCATGTACCAAAGAATATATGTATGTATGTATTACAATATTCAAAACAGAGTGCTACGCTCAAGAGAGACTGTAAATTAATAGTTTGGGATGAAAGAAATGGTACATAAAAGCACCTTCTAAGCACTTTAAAAGATATTACAGTAAACGATGACATGATGGCTAGACTCACTGTACTATTAGCTGGAGAATTTTGCCAGACTCCGTCTATAGTGCCGAGAGGAACTTGGGCTGACGAAGTTCAGGCATCAAATCTTTGGCCCTTAATATAAAAACTCCACCTTAAGAAAAACATGCGGGTGCATTTAAAGGGAGATGTATTCGCTGACCAATTCTCCAAACTACTCCTGCAAATAGGAAACGGAGAATATACGGAAACTGATGGTAAAATTCAAATTCAACCAAATTTTGCCTTAGTTGTGTCGACCGTTGACGAGCTAATAGAACGAATATATCTGGATATCCAAAACCTACACCATAAAACAACAGAGTGGTTGGGTGAACGTGCGATTCTTACACCTAAGAACGATCAGGCATTAACCATTAATGACACATTGCTGAAGTCATTTGAAGAAACAGAATATCTGTACAAATCGGTGGACACAGTATTGCACATAGATAACGCTGCACTATCCTGTGGAGTTCATATGTATATACACTTAACCCACCTGGTCTACCGTCTCACAAACTTAATTGAAAATAGCAGGATCTTAGGCAAGACTGCTTTTCACATGGGCAGTTTTACGTCGCCTGCTCGAGAGTTAGCTCACCTAACATTTTGGTTGTGCTAGCAACTGATGGCAAAAACTCTATTTCTTTGTATAAAGAGGTACATTAATTAAAACTAAACAGCAAGAAGATTAAACAAAACATTTCTAATATTGTACGATAAAAAATTTTAAAATTAAAATAAACACATAAAAAAACATATATAAAAACATACCAAATTAAAAATACAATGTAGTATTAAAAAATAATATTTTATTTCCCGAGCAACGTCGGGTAGTTAAGCTAGTATTTTTATATATTACTAATCGAATTCGGTTACCAGTGAATGCACTATCATTCCCTAATCGGCTTTGGCCATCGGTAATATTCTTATATATTACCAATCGACTTCGCTCATCGGTGAATGCCTTATCATTCACCAATCGGCACGGGCCACCGACGTGAAACCATATTTGTACGCCACTGATAGGAAAGTCTCTTAAACAGGAGATTAACCTAACCAGTATTTTGTTTGATAAATTAAGGCCTTCCGCCCGGAAGCACCTGAGCTTCCAAGCCCTTACATTTGGCCTTCCGCCGGGAAGATTTTCTGCTTTTCTCTTGTCTAATTAAGGCCTTCCGCCGGGAAGTACCCGAAGCTTCCAAAACCTTACTTTAGGCCTTCCGCCGAGAAACACGCTGGCTAGAAGCTCCTGCTTAGGTGATTTTACATAGGGAAACTGTACAGCCGCCTGCTGCGTGGCACTCTGCCCTTAGTTTCGAGTAGACACAACCACACTCATTGTACGTATTATAAGGTATAGAAATTGTTAAATAGATATAAGGATATAACCAATACAACCAATCCACCGAGCTAAACTCTGGAAAGAGTCAGTGCTAGACTGTGAAAACAGTCGTTCGAAATTCGTATGACGGTTGAATAACTTGAAGGGTTACGAGACTCCTTTAAGCGAACCCTGGACAGACTGAGCATCATTCAGGCTGGAAAGCAAAAACTCGTCACATACTAAATATGAAAATGATAATAAATTTCTTACTGTAAATAAAAAAGATTGCATCTGACTTTTCATTTCATTACTCAACCAACTTTCAAGATGTCAATAACTCTTACTTTAAGTGGAAATAAATCCATTTTATCGGCTAATTATTTTCCACCCATAGATTTAGAGGGAAAGTATGTGTGTGGTCTCGTAGACTTTCATAGTTATCACACTATACCGAATGTTGATTACGAAAATAATTTATTTCACATTGGCGACCGTAGCATTGAGATTCCTGTCGGTTCATACGAACTTGACGACATTGCCTAATTTATTCAAAATAAATATTTTAGTATAGATCCACTTGAGAAACTGGAAATATCCGCCAACCCCAATACACTACTGCAAGCAGTCGTGGGATCCAATAACAACAACATTTTCTTTAATAAGGAACGCACCATTGGTTCACTATTGGGTTTCAGTAAAAAAGTATTGGAAGCAGGAAAACTGCATACATCAGACTTACCCGTGTATATAACCAAAATAAACGCAATACACATTGAGTGCGACATAATTAGCGGCGCCTATATTAACAACATACCACCTCATACAATCCATATGTTTGCATTAAATGTAAATCCTGGCTATAAAATAGACGAGATCCCTAAAAATGTAATCTATTTGCAGTAAACAGCAGACAGATAAGTTGAATTACTGTGAAAATCGTTGACCAAAACGGTAATCTAATTAATTTTTGTGGAGAAACCATAACACTCAGACTTCACCTAAAACCGCAATGATTGTGTATAATAAAAGCGCATACCCAGGTGCATCTACATTCACTTCTTCTTTACCATTTGAACTGACAAGGTCGTCAAAGTCGCAAACAACTCAAAACTCTCTACACCGTAAAAAGCTGTCATTTGAAAATAAAGAGTTTCAGTATTTGGGCTTAAAACTAAAGACAAACTGAAATTAAAATGAGTCAAATACTTGATGTTTTACAAACGCCGCTCTACGATGACAGTATTATTAAAAAGGAATACCATAGCTATTCACCATATTTACAATCATATAACAGCAATGACGAGATACGGATAGCCCTTCAAAATCAAGATCTATGCCTTCTACCAAGTGAGAGTTTAATTTACATTGAAGGTACAGTGTCCTTAGAAAATGGAGACGCAACAGCCAATGTAAAATTAAAAAACAACTGTGTTGCATTCATGTTTGATGAAATTCGCTATGAAGTTAATGGATTAGAGATCGATCGTACACGTCACTTGGGTGTAACTACAACAGTAAAAAATTATGTCTTATTAAATTCGATTCAAAGTAACATGCTCAAAAATGCTGGATGGTTTTCAAAGAATGAACTTGAAATAAAGAAGGGATATTTTAATTTCTGTATACCATTGAAAATGCTATTGGGATTTCCTGAAGACTTTAACAAAATTATTTTAAATTTTAAACATGAACTTATACTACTGAGATCGAAATCCGATCGAAAATTCCCCATGTACAGTTGGCTGATTTTGCAAATCTACAACTCTTTCAAACGATCCACAGTGGAAAACCTTTATTAATGGCATTCCGTAGTTGGGATTGTCATTTCAATCCGGTACTCACTCAAGGAAACAATCATCTGTGGAATGTAAAATTATCACCGCAGAATGAAAGACCACGCTTCATACTTATTGCCTTTAGAAGAGATCAAAAGTTTCAACATTGCCATTTAACCGATGTACACTTAAATTCTGATACATATCCCTATGATGATCTCAATCTGAATTTTGATCATGATGGTTATGCTCTGCTTTATGATATGTATTTGAAATTTCAACAAAATTACTTTGCGCGCGATTCCCAACCTCTGTTGCTGCCTGAAGACTTTAAAGATACAGCTCCGAGAATAGTGGTGGATGTAACGATCAAAACGAAGGGATTAAAACTGGACTAATTGATATTCGAATTGTGAAGTGAAGTAAAGTGAAATGGAGCACCGAAAATTTGTAATATTGGATGTGCAGGGCTTTAAGAGAAATTTTAATGAGTTTATAGTTAATGGCAAATTGGTTGAAAAATCATCATCGTGGTTTTAATTGGAGTTCTGGATCAATTACTTTAAATAGCCTTGCGAATTTTGTGAAATTGTATATTGAATTGTATATGTGAAAGGAGTTGAAAAGAAACGTTGGATTGAATACTTTATAGGAAAAACTGTAATTAATGTTGAAGAAATGGGGTGTAAAAATCGTCAATCACTTAGAGATACATACTTACTACAAAGAATATGCCATTCCCATAATGGACACTGCGCGCTGGAAAAAATCCTACTCCGAAATTTCATCGATAATAAATAAAAGATTATAAAAACTTTTCAAATGTAGATATACAATTTTATTGATTGAAAATAAATGTTTTTCTTAAACTTATTTACAAATTTCTTTCTTATTTATTTTTATAATAGTTATAATTAATATTCTATATTTCTTAAAATATCTTCATCTTAACTTAACTCCAGCTCTAAATCTATACGATAATGTCCCCACGCATATGTGTGTCCATCTTTCTTAATTTTACGCTTATCATCTAATGGACTTAAAGCTATTTTACGTACATGCTCTGTATATATTTGATGAAGCTTAGATCTAAAATTGTACATGTCTTCATATATAGTTTTCTTATGAACTAAACAATCTTTATAATCACTTAAACTTAATGTATCTAAACCTGTGGCCTTGACACCTTTGGCCTTTTTATTTTCTCCGCAGCCAACAACTTTAATTGTATACATTTTAGAGCGCAAACCTATAAATTCTTCCACAATTTTAAATTATTCTCATCTTTCATCATACCAAGAACTTTACCATTTTTAAGCAGTATATTGAAAGGATTGGTAGGTGAATACTCGGATGTATCGAACTTGGAATCAATATCATCACGAATATCATCATAACAATCCTCACATCGAATAGAATATATAAAGGAATCCGTATCCATATAATTTAATGTGAGATTTGTTGCGAATTTGGGTTTCATATAACTATAATGGAAGTCGTACATTTTCCATTTCGATAATTCCAAAACAACAAATCCTAAATATATAGGTTTATATATGGGTAGACAGAGCGAGCTCTAGACATTTGTATAGCAACCATATCTTCTGTAAACTGTGTACAGCTGTGGAAGTTTGGTTTGGCAATTCGTGCTCCTAATCGCCTTCCCCTACTTTCCTAATCGGTTACTATTTTAACATCTTTACGCTAATCTACATTTTCCATGGTTTTCCCATATACTGCATTGTTAAGCAATTTAAAAAAGTTTTTTTCAAAAGTATTCTTTGCAAAGTTCTATGATGGATATTCAAATCAATATACTGTTTTAACAAGACTGTTTAAATTTTAACACTCTATATATTTTCTTTAGCAGCATACCATTTTCGGCATAAGTTGCCGAAGTTGGCTGCGCCAAACCTCTAAACCAGAGATAATGAGATAGGAAACTTCTAAAAAATGCAACTCTGGTTGTCAAATCGTGTGTTCGTGGTTGTGAAATTGTATTGTAGTATTTGTGAAAACTCGATAATTGATGACGTTTTAGAGCAGAAACTCACCCCTTTAAGACCCAAACAAATGAATTTTTTTCCTTATAGACCCAAACAAAGTGTTCAGTTTATTAACTTATACACCACGTTTGACATTTGTCAGAACCTTTTGTTTTGAGATACCATTTGCTTATATAATCAAATCAATGAATGAGCTTATGTAAGTCAGATATTTACAAATCCGCTGCTTAACAATAACTAGCACTTAAGAATAGAGTAATAACTTAATTTTGCAATTTGGAATGTAGAATGTTGTAGGATATATATATATTGAATGTACTATGGGATATATTTTCATTTAAATATTATTTGTTTAGTTTTATTTAAATATGTGGTTTACCGCAGAAATAAAAGCCATCAAAGGATCATAAATATACATTAACTCTGAACAATTGTCGCTTGTTTTGATAAACTATAAAATTAAGTGCGAAAAGCCAAATATTTTGTTCAACTTTTAAAGAAACGTTTTAATATACTTTACTTTTAATCGAAATTTAAAACATGTCTTTTACTATTTAACTCTCGAGTACAACAAATTAGTTTTGATTACTGAGAAAAGAATTTTCTTAAGTTCTGGAATATTAGAAAATTGATATAAGTTATACACATATTGTATATGGTTTTGCTTTACGCATTTGTTTTACTTAATTTGCACTTTCAATCTCAATAGTTACCAAAAATGCTTGTCAAAAGAATTTAGAAATATATAACCTAAAGATAGGTTGTTAAATTTATGTAAATATATAAGCAAATGAAAGTTGGTGTTGGCATATCTACATATTTAATTCACCTCATTATTACATTCGATTTTCTGGTTTGCAAACTTCAAACTTTTTTGCACACTTTGGTATTTAAGTACTGCTGCTAGTGTTCTACAATTTAAACAAGAAATTGTTTTTTTTAGTTGAAAGATACTCTGGTACGCTCATATATGCCTAATTTATTAACCATTATTGTAATTAAGCTTTCCTTTTCATGTTATTAACAAATTTTTCATTTTATTTAAGTACACTTTTTCCTACCTTCCCGTTTACACAATTTCGTACTTTTATAATTTCTTTTGGTAACGTGAACAGAAACGCTGTATCGTGACGTCATTAAAATTTTCACCTCAACTAGATTTTTTTATTGTTTTGATATATGATAATGAAAATATGCTAATGAATGAAGCTCAAAGGATTTAAGTTCGTAGCCATAGCTCTAAACTTCTTTTATATTACAAAAAACCCAAATACAAATATTAACAGCTCTTGTATTATTTTCCTTCCATGCACATATATATATTTTATTTATTTATTGTTTTAGTTTCTGTAAAGTTTTGCTTTAGCCTTTATTTTCGAGTCAATGCGCACAACATTCGCCACAATTGTTTGAATTACAACATTTACTTCTTTGTTTATTATGCTTAAGATTAATTGTTATATAATAAATTGTAATTTTAAAAAATAAAAGTTAAATGCATTCCGTAACTTTTACTGCAGCAGTTGTCGTGTTACGGACAGGAACAAATCCTTGACATTGAGGTTGTCTTTGGAGGATGTCACTTCTCAATACAAATGCTCTCCTATCTCGCGCAACATCTGTTTGCAGCGAATAGCAATTCATCTTGCAATTCCGTTGAGACGTCAAGACGTTCTTCCAATACCGTTTCCTTAGGAGTCTCTTCGTATATGCCTTAGACAAACTGCCACAAAAGTTTCCAATCATTGCTAAGAGGATAAGAAACAACTATTTAACATTTTAATACTATTGAATTTGCTTCACGGTTCCACTACAAAAATCTATTATAAACAAATAATTTCAACTTACGGAATTCACTTCACACTTGCAGTGATGGTTTACACTTGGCACTCGTCGATCTTCATCACAAATGCAACCTTTGGATTTAATTTACTTCTCTTTGTCATTGTGGTTTTATTAGTTATTTTTTTGACACCGATGATATTTCGCCTACCAAAACTTCACATGGTAGCAATGGAATGTTAGCTCACTCGAATGTGAGCTTGGTGATTTGGATTATTTTATTTGGTTATCGTAGATTATTCTCCAATACTTTCGTCTGTTCAATAGGGATATCGATAGATAGTCGATTATAGATATACTGCCTTAGAACTGTTTCCATACCACGCACACACTTTTATATACGATGTATTTTAATATCTACTAATTTAATGTGCTTATTAATTGAATTTAATTCAATAAACAAAAATGATTGCCCGACTACTTCAAAAACTTTCTGTAAATAAACGAAATGTCATTTAAAATGCCATAAAACCATGACGTCGTATGGTGAATAACACGTATACTATGCGTGTAATAAATTTTCGTTTTATTTTGACACATTTTTTAGCGGGAAAAGAGTTTCCCATCTCATTATCTCTGCTCTAAACCAAACTTATGTTTGTCTGTCACTTCCTGAATATAACTCCGTTAAAATTTTTTGGGCCGTGGCTTTGGTTTAGGATTCATGGGCGTTTAAACGTCAAAAGGTTTATGTGGGATACCTTCTAAACTATTAGGTGCACCGGTGTAAGCGGGGTACCGTTTGAAAGGTAATTATAATATCTATTTTCTAAGTCTTAAAGATTTTTTTGATTTTCTGAATTGTTATGGAAATAATTTAGTTTTAAGGAGAAATGGTGTTAGCTGTTTTAAAAAATTAGTTTTTTCTCAACTAATATCTAAATTAAGGTATATATTAAAATCATTGGGCTTATATTTATTTATTTATTTATTTAACACTTTTACAGGAGGTGCCCTAAGAATGAGTTCTTTTGTAGCACAGAAAAGTAACGTAAAATATAAAGAACAATAAATTCAAAACTTAACTTAGCTTACTTAACAACTTAACTAATAAACTTATAACAACTTAACTAAATTAAGATATTTTAGGGGGTGGAGAAGAAGAGAAGGGTACAGAAAGAAAAAGAAGTAAAAAGAAGAAGAAGAAGTAAGCTCTTGAATGTAGTGATTATTTAGGTGCTGAAGAAATGTTCCCAAGCAAGCCGCCTGAAGGCTTTCTCTTCCACAGTAGTTTTCAGTCTGTTTGGTAAATTATTCCATAACTTGATAGTTGACAAAGAATAATCTCCCCGTGCTGAGGTAGTTGAACTGCGGAATTATTAGATTATTAGTTAGATTATTAGCTGAGGTAGTTGAACTGCGTGAACGATTGGAGCTACCAAAGCATAATTTTATAAACAAATAGGTAGGTAGCCGCGTATAAATTAGCCTGTGCAGGAAAACACAGTTACGAAAATTAATAAGGTCGAAGAGATCACCACCATAGAGTGTCTCCGACCACCAAGTCGATCAAAGCGTCGTAGACCACAAACAAATCTTGTCAAGTTGTTGAATAAGACCCTTAATTTGTTCGTCGATACAGAATCAAAGTTACAATACACCAATTCGCTATACGTTATGATGGGCAGAATGAGCTGTCGCATATTCCTTCTTCTGGTTTCTACAGGGAGACAATTAGCCGCATAACGAAAATTAATTAAACCGCGTACACTTTACTTACAACCGCATTGACATGATCAGTACAAGTTAGAGTTGAGTTTATGCAAAAACCCAGATTTGTAATTTTAGATACAGTCGTGAGCGTCTTATTCTCTATATATAATGGTGGAATATTGGTCAAATTAGCAGCATTACGAAAAACGGGTAAGACAAATGATTTGGAAACATTGAGTTGAAGACAGTTTTCACTACACCAGCGAGAATTATTCTTGAGATCACTGTTGATTTTTGAGCACAGGTTGTCAATGAGTTCAACACTACCAGACAGATATAGCTGCACATCGTCTGCATAGGCATGCATAATCACATATTGAACAGTAGTGAATATGTCATTCAAAAACATTGTAAATAAAAGAGGTCCCAAGACGGAGCCCTGAGGAACAAAGACTACAAGACTGGAAACTCTTTTTTCACTTTAAATGTGTTGGTGAAATCAGGCTTGGGTGTAGTAGATTACAAAAACAAAACGCATGTAGTTTTGACAGTTCGGGAACGAATTTTGACAGTCCGGGAATTTGTTTACAAAATATTTTGAGAGAGGAATGCAACTCTTGTTCTTCTTCATAGCAATAAGCCAGAAATATGATTTTTCAAATACGTAAAAAAGACCTAGGAGCCAGTTTCAAAACCAACGCATGCATCTAGAAATGTACATGAAAGCTTTTTTAATTCATATAGTTGCACAATATTGAATATTTTGCAAGTAAAACGAAGTTAAAATTCATAAAAATTGCTCATTTCACAAATTTAGTCAGCTGTTTTTAACCTACCACGCGTATTTTTAGCCGAAAGAGATGCCAACGTATTCAACATGTTTTGTTGAATATTAAACTGTGATTTAGTTTAATATTTACTTAATTGTGATTTTAGTTCTTTTGGTGTTTAATTTAAATGAATTTAATTTTAAATGCATGAATTGAGAATTTGTTTATGTTTAACTAATTTTAATTGAAATGAATGACGTGTAAATGTATTTGTGTTAACACATTTTAATTTAAATAAAAGAAAAATGAAGAATTACAAAAACAAATACGTTTACATTACTTTTTAATATTTCTAAACAGCTTGGAAATCGAAAACCATATAGGAAGAGAGGTCAGACAACAAGCCAGGAGAACACAAAGCACAATTTACTAAGCATCCAAGAGAATTACTAACAATCAGAGATAACGAGATTGGAAACTTAGAACAAAACAGCTGTTCAAAAAAACAGCCGCGTGTTGTTTCTATAAATTTTGTATTTTTTTCGAAGACTCGACTGAAAACGGTGAGTTTCAATACAAATTTTACAAAAACAAATTTAATTGAACGGTTGCATGTCGAAAATGTAAAAATGTGCCATATCATTGCTCGTAGAAAAGTGGTCATAATCTCTGTTTCCCGCTTTTAAAGCTGTCATTGACAAATATTTATTAATATTGCTTTAAAACGTCGTATTACAGAACTTGTGCCTGCGGATATAAAGCAAATGGGCATTTTTATGCTTTTGCATATATGTATAGTAAAATTTGCTTTTTTTAAGAGAAGTACTTTCGAACCTGATTTCAGAAATGAGATTTTGCGCATAACACATAAATAAATAAAACGAGTTTGTTGTAAATATTTTGTCATTTGCGTCCACTTGCGTTGCATTCTTCCCCTTAATCTTTTTCTCTAAAATCATTACCCGGTGGTCTGCATGAAGTAAGGTTTGTATGTATTACATAACTTATTTTTTATTTTAGTATTAACTAGTAGTTAATATTAGTAATTAGTATTAATAAATTTAGTGTGTTTTGTAGTTAATACACCCTAAAAAATCGGTAACTCCCCTTGACTCTTATCTCAATGGTGGTGTGGAAACAGCATGATCTCTATAACTTTCAGAATTGTCATCTAATAAAGAAGTAAAAAAATATCCTTTATATCTTTTTTTCATTATAAATATAGAAAACTATATACATATTATAATATTTGAACTAAATTAAAAAATAGTTTAATCAAATTTCTACAATCACGTAAAAATACCCACAGAAATAAATTTATGCCCACATTTTTCACTTTGTCTACTTATGGTGGCAACCGCTTGCAAAAAATGTTGGTGAATAATACCGTCAAAAGATAAAGCGTCACTTGCTATCTCTTTCTGGCTGCAAAAGAAATGTAGACAAATTCACCAGTTCATAAAAAATCGATCTTTTTTTCATCTTTATCTGAAGATAAAAGAGTTTCCAATCTCATTAATCTCTGCTAACAATGACAATGAAGCTAGGAAGTGAGCAGACAACACAAAAGAATAAATGAAAATGAACAGGTGTGGTAATTAAATGAGAGCAACTGAGAAAAGTAGGTGTAAGAGAAGAGTGTAAAAAGTAGGTGAGGAAAAAATATTGATGCAGATTGGGAGAAAGAGAGGGAATTAGAAGAGAGTAAAGGTGACAACGAATTAAGTGAAAATCATTACAATATTCGTATAACAGTTTAGAGTAAAAATGAAGCATTTTAAGAATTTTTGTTTTTAAGAGCTAACAATTTGAAAAATGATTTAAGTCGTTAACAATAGTTGGAGAGCTGTTTGAGTCATACTTGACATATATATTTCCTTCTCTGGAATACGCTGCCACGAGTTTTTTTCACGTTTCAGCTTCAGCGCATATTGAAGAAGTTTCAGTTTTGTTTTCCCCAAACTTTCGTGCACATGTATTCTTTTAGCTCCCTCTATTCCCAAATCGTCAGTACTGAGTAGTGTTGGGAATTCTAGTTCACTACAGAGAGCGATCTTTCTAGTTCAATCAGCTGTCGTGAACTAGTTCGTTCATATAGTTCACTCGGTCATTTAGTTCAGTACTTTACGCGGTAATTTAGTTCGTTAGTTCTTATAAGAGATAACGAGATGAGAAAACCGGTTTGATATTTAATTGGTAATATCTAATACTGAATACATGATTAAATTATATATTGTTAGATTTTTAGTAATATTTTTTTCCATTCTTAATTTTTTTTTATAATAAAATATATAATTAACCTACCTATATACATATTTATCACAATATTAAGAAAGTAGAGTGTCCAATATAAGGAGGTGTATTCGAACGTAATCGGCGGAGCAAAATGCATTGTAAAGCTTACACTCACGTAAGTACCAAACGCTTGTTACATAAATTCTACTACTCATTACGGAAAACGAGAAATTACGAAAAATTGTTTTGAAAAATTGCGCTTGTTTTATATAAATGAAAGAAAATTCCAGTACCTTTCCAAAACCAATGACATGTAGCTACAGTTCATGAGATATAGGTCTGAAATTTCAAACTTTAAAGACACATAACTCGGAAAAAAAGACGAGAGCTCCACTGATATTGTTGTTGTGGTCACAACAATAAACAAACAACAACGACAACAAAAAGAACTAAAAAATCGGAGTTATGCCTGAATTGTGCCAAGATTCCAAATAAATATTTCGTTTGGAAACATCCTTTGAAATTGATCTAACGAACTGAAACATACAGAAAAACTAACGAGCAGCTGAACTGAAATGAACTGCTGAACTAAAAGAACGAGAGACCTACTGAACTAGAAGACCGACTGAACTAAAAGACCGAGTGAACTAAAAGAGCGAGTGATCTAAAAGAGCGACTGAACTAAAAGACCGAGTGAACTAAAAGAGCGACTGAACTAAAAGACCGAGTGAACTAAAAGAGCGACTGAACTAAAAGACCGAGTGAACTAAAAGAGCGACTGAACTAAAGGACTGAGTGAACTAAAAGAGCGATTGAACTAAAAGAACTAAGAAGTGTGAACTAGATCTCATAGTTCACGCAAGTGATTCGTTCAATTGAACTAGTTCGTTCACGAACTACCCAACTCTAGTACTGAGCGGCCGTCGATTTTTTCGACAAAATGAAGAGAGAGAGCGCATAAGTCTGGACCGGTCGAGACTCGATCTGAGCTTGACAACAACGGGACCATCAGACGCTTTGTTTTTGTCCTTACGAGTTCGGAAAATATCACACACAGCTATCGAGTTTTTGTCAATGCCAACAGTGTTGCACACACTACCAAATAGTGATTCAAGATCATCACTCACAGACGAAGGAATGCCTGTTATTAAAATGTCAGCAGCCACGGCATCGTCCGCGAGCTTAGTAACTCTGCTAGACAGACAATCAGAATCAGTATCAGCTTTTGTCTCGGCGATCTTCCTTTCCTTTTCTAGCAGCTCAACACGCGAAATTACATTGTGCAGCTCAGCCTTCAAGTTAGCGACCGTAGCAACTAATTCCCCAAATCTGTCTAAGATTCGGTTTTCAGATTTAGAGATGCTCTCACTAATTTGGTTGACAACACTTTCGCGGAGCTCTAGTAGTTTTCTAGCCTCAAGGCAATTTTAGCGTTCAAAATTCAACATGAACGAGCTTAAATTGTTAGCACTTGAATATACACGTCTACTCTCCACGAATGTACATTTTCCCAATTTATAGCTCATTTATAGCTCATAATTTTCCCTTTTCAACGATATATAATAACGTTGGGGTATCTCCACCATTTCGACCACATTTATTGAAATATTAACCACTAAGAAAGCTATATTCGGCCTGGCCGAATCTTAGATACCCTACACCTAAAAGTTTTGAAAAGGGCGGCCGAAAAAGGGTAGGGCGGCCGTGGCGATCCACTCTGGGCGGCAGTTGTGGAAATCAAGTATTGACTTATTGAATTCTAGGAATTTTTGGGGCTACAAGTTGATTAACCGTCCCGGGCTCCATGAAACCTAGCTACGACTCTGTATAAATAGTGGGCGTGGTCATTACCTTTTTCAAAACAAAATAACTAGCTTAGTTGTTATATAATTGTGTTCATTTAAACTTTATTTCCGTGGTAATAAACTTGTTCTCATACTGCTATACTGTATATGTAGTGTAAAAGTGGGCGGACCGCACCCAGTTTTCATGTAATAATGTTTTTTTGTAAAACAAGTTGTTATCTAAAGTTTTCAGTTTCAGTTCAGGAAGTTTATATATTTAACAATATAACCCTCTTTTGCCTGTGTAACCTAAAAGTGGGCGGATCACGCCCATATTTGGCATATTAACGGATAATGCTCCTCTATACCCAGGAATGAAATTTTGTTGTAATAGCTCAAAGACGAACGCTGATATCACATTTTTAATAAAAAATAGGCGTGGTCGTGGACCGATTTTGCCCATTTTCAATACCAACCTGCACACCATAAGAAACAATGTTTGTGCAAAATTTCATCACGATATCTTCGCCGGTTCTCCTGTGATCGTGATTTCAACAGACAGACAGACAGACGGACGGACATGGCTAAATCGACTCAGGAGGTCACGCTGATCAATAATATATATACTTTTCTATACCTATCGTCTCTATTTCTATGCGTTACACATTTCGTTACAAAGTGAATATACCCTTACCTTAAGGTGTAGGGTTTAACATAAATTTTCCTTGCACATTCGAACACACATATTAGACTTTTTTAAAGGAAACTTTTGTACTTTAATGCGCGTAGTGTTTGGTATTTACTACTTAAAATTGAAACGTTTTTATGACTTGCAATAAAAATACGATTTTACTGCGTAGCCGCCGTTGGATATACTAAGGGGTTATTATTAAAAATCGCGGTGCCGAGGCCCGCATACGCGCCTAAAATTGGCCACAAAATACTATTCTGTTGCGTAGCCGGTGTTTGACATACTGAGAGTTATAATCAAAAAGCTCGGCCGTAGGCCGAAGGGCGGAGGACACGCCACACAACACAAATTGGTCACAAAACACTGTTCTGTTGCGTAGCCGGTGTTTGACATACTGATGGTTATAATCAAAAAGCGCGGCCGTAGGCCGAAGGCCGGAGGACGAATACACGCCATAAAATTGTCCACAAAACACTGTTCTGTTGCGTAGCCGGTGTTTGACATACTGAGGGTTATAATCAAAAAGCGCGGTCTAAAATTTGCCACAAAACACTGTTCTGTTGCGTAGCCGGTGTTTGACACACTGAGGGTTATAATCACTATGAAATTGTACCAGACGAATAAATTCCTACTTAATAAATAATAATTAATAAAAAAAAACACATGATGAAGTACACATAAAACACTGTTTTTAAATAATCATTCCTTCTGCAATTTACCAACTATAGCGGTAAGTATGAATGTCAACGTCTATTCCGAGATTGAAATAATTGTATTATTATATGTATGTACATATGTACATTCAATAAGTGTGATCGCGAGCCAGCCGACCACTTGAAATGCCCATAACTCATTTACTAAATCTACAACAACCACATAGCAAAATGATGAAAAGCAATCAAATGAGAACAACAACAACAACAACAACAACGACACAGCAAAACTACTACCCAGCCATTTCGCACCCATTCAAAGTTCAATATGCAAACAAATTCGTACAATCGTCTGTCCGTCTATATGTATGTATGTCTGTCGGTCTATATGTATGTATGTCCGTCTGTCCGTCTATATGTCCGTCTGTCAGTCTATATGTATGTATGTCTGTCAGTCTATATGTATGTATGTTTGTCGGTCTATATGTATGTATGTCCGTCTATATGTCCGTCTGTCCCTCCCCTTCCTCTCTCCCCTTCCTCCCTCCCTCCCCTTCTTCCTCCATCCTCCCTCCCTTCCCCTTCTTCCTCCCTCCCCTTCCCATCAAACTATCGCCCTCTCGCTCACTCTCACATATCCAAAGCACCACACGGCAGCGCAGTCGCACCACAAGCAGCGCAGTCGCTACCATACAAAGCGCACCACACGCACCACACGGCAGCGCAGTCGCTACCTTGCGCCAGAACATACACATAACCACTACTTACAACCATATAAAGGTTCACTACTGTATTTTAATATTTATATTTTTCATATTTTTAGTATTTATATTTTTCATATCCACAAGGTATTGTTATTTGTATATATTATTATTTATTTTTTAACGTTTTCTATATAAAACAACAGAACTTAATGGCAATTGTTATAGCACATTTCAGGTGTCGTAAGTTCGAAAGAATATTCTTTTGTCGTATACCCTACACACGATGGCGGAACTATCTTTAATTAAGTATACAGTTGGGCCTCGATTATCCGTGATGGTCGGGACCAGAAGTATTACGGATAATCGATTTTCACTGTTAATCGAATAACAATTTTGATACAGTTTTTTTAATATTTTCATTATTTAACAAGTGAACATTAGTGTACATACATATTTACATTAAAAAAATTAATTCAAGAAGTTTATGTACATTTTTAAATTAAATAAATATGTATACATTAAATTTTGTACTGAAAACATGAGGCAAAAAAAATTCTGCCATCACGGATAATAGAGGTAATCACGGTTAATCGAAGCAAACAATTTGAAAACATTGCAAACAAAAAACAATAGAATGATCTTTGCCCATCACGGTTAATTGGGGTTACCGGTTATCCGGATCACGGATAATCGAGGCCCGACTGTATTAAGTTTTTACGCCAAAAGGTAAAAGAGTTCACTTTATCGGGAACAAATCTACTTTAGTCCATTAGCTCCGATTTTTTTCCCAGGAATTTAGAATTCAGAGAAAGTCCGAATGGTGAAAAAAAACAGCTCTGCTCGCGATAATGTGAGCGTGAGGGCGTGTTCAAATCTAAGATCGTCATACGTACATATATGTATATACAAAAGTATTGCGTGTACCCTAACGTTATGGGTATCAAAAGATAGGTAATTTTGCATTTGCTTTTAAACTGTATATAAATATTTGTAATAATTGGTCTCTATAAGTAACTAATGCAGATTATATAAAAAAAGCTAAAAAATTCGAAAAACAACGTTGTTTTCTTAAAAAAATATAGAAATACTATATAATAATAATAATATAAATAATATATAATAAAATGCATAAATTTAAAAGGACCGTTTCATTACCTTTTATTTGGTTACCACTGCAATAGTTACCATCAATTTTAAAAGACATTCCTAAATAAACTCTTGATAGAATATTAAAATATTTCTAAATAAAACGATGCTTTCTTACGAAATAAATATAGTATAGTAATATAGTAGTATCTGTAGTATTCAATAATAATAATTAAACATTTAAATATAATAGGAATTTAAAAAAATTTGATTATTAATTAATTTTATAAAATTTTGAAAGTTTAATACAAAAAAAAGTAAACTTTTATAAAGTTTTATCCTTACATTACATTTGAGAAGAGCCGCAGGTGAAAAATTTGTACTTATAATAATCTGAAATTGATGGTGTGTACTGAATCTATTCAAACAACCATATTTTTTTTTAGTACAATTTTTATTTTATTTTTATTTTATTTTTTTGGATTCAAATTACAAAAATGTGTGGATATAATAAAAATTTTAGAATCCATTCACTTTAGCTCGATGTTGGCACCTTTTGCCTTGACAATGGCATTCAAACGGTTAAAAAATAAGTTGCATGCTGTACGAATATGATCTTGCGGTATTTTGGGGCATACTGACATAGTTTGTAGTCCTCATTTTGCTCTCCAAAATGGCCCAGATGGAATAATCCATCGGACTTGCATCTGGCGAGTCCGAAAGAAATTGTGTGGATGAAATGAAGTGTGGAACATGGTTTAACCATTCTTGGTTCACACGAGCTTTATGAGACGATGCCGAATCTTGTTGGAATGTCCATGGTGTACAACCGAAATGTTTGCGTGCCTACGGCTTTAGCGCGGCTTCCAAAAATTTCAATTTCGTAGGCTCAAATTTTCGTAAGTGCGCTCAGTTAAGTAAACACGATAATTTTGAGAGTTTATGAACTGCTCAATAGAGAAATTTTTCTCATCAGAGAACACAATGTTTGGAAATTCGCCACCTTCGTGCCAGCGTAACAACTCCTTTGCTTTTTCCAGTCTTACTTTTTTTTGCTTTGGTGCTACGTCATGTGCCTTTTGGAACTTGTAAGGCTTTACCTTGAGCTCTTTTGGAAATATGCGTCGGATGCTTCGCTGGGATATTTTCAGTTCTTTGGCCATTTGATTACCACTACGGGTTTTGTTCAGTCGAGCCTTCACTTTCCGAACCATTTCAGGTAATGTTGCTGTTTTTTTCGTCCACACCATAGCGTTTGACAATACTGAATGACAGATGCTTTGAGATGCCTGAGCTCACGAACAATAGCTGGTTGTGGTTTTCCACTCAAATATAACGCAATCACACTTTACGTTTAAATTCCATTTCGAATAACTCCTGTTCTTTAAAACTTAGACGCAAATGCTTTTGGTAGCTTGTAATCAATATAAAGAGCTGTCATTGGTATGAATTTGATACAGTTGGCAATATCGCGTTGCCAAATATATCGATATGAAGTTGGTAACACTTCAATCGCCTAACCCTGTAGTTGTACTTAAAAAACGTTCGTTTTAAGATTTAGTAAAAGCGTAGCGTGTGTTATTATCGACAAAGCCGATTTTTAAACGTTTTTATACATAAATATAAATTAAGGTTTCTAATGCCGGCATGATTTTGCGCGTTGCTATATTTTAATAAAGAGTGTGAATGTTCTTATCCTAAGTCGAGACCTAAAGCGGCTTTCACATAGTACGATTTGTTGTACAACTTGCTGCTCTCAGAAATCGTACGATATATAACGGAACTGCATTGTCAAGCATTCACACGTTCAAGCAAGTTGTACGATTTAATTTTTTCGTTGCTGTCGACTGATATTCATCAACGAAACTGCGCAATTCTGGAAGCCATAATAATTTATGAGGTTGATGAAGGAGAAGAGGAAATAAAAGAAAAGAGAAGGAAAAGATTATGGATCAAAGAATGGAAAAAAGAGACAAACATTTTTACACACGGTATTTACTACTTAAAATTGAAACGTTTTTATGAATTGCCATAACTATTTTATTGCGTAGCCGCCGTTGGACATACTGAGGGTTATAATCAAAAAGCTCGGCCGCAGGCCGAAGCCCGGAGGACACATACACTCCCTAAAATTGGCCACAAAACTCTATTCTGGTGCGTACCCGGTGTTTGACACTCTAAGTGTTATAATTCCCCTTTCGTGAGGGAACAGATCACGAAACGGACGGAGATGACAACGACGAGGACTATTAAACTGTACCAAACGAACAAATTCCTACTTAATAAAAAATAATTAATAAAAAAAAAACACATCATGAAATACACATAAAACACTGTTTTTAAATAATCATTCCTTCTGCAATTTACCAACTCTAACGGTAAGTATGACATATTATATATCGCTGAAAGAGAAAATTATGGGCTTTATAAATAGTGTTTTTAATATATACCATAATTGTCATATAAGAGGGAGGGGGAAGGTTTTATAATGGCCTTCACCATTTTTTTCTTAAAACTAAAATATCTTCCAAACCGTAACTTTGGATGTAAAATGGTGTACTAGGGAAATGAGGGGCGTGGCAATACCTATCTTTTGACACCTCGACCATTAATGTACCGTACCTAATTTCGGAATAATAAACCTTTAAAGAGGTGACCTTTCGCGAACTTCAAACGGCGATAACACCCAAACTAATGCCAAGCCCCCAAAAATGGGGGGCTATTTACCGTTATAATGGTCCCAAATAACGGTAAAAAAAGTAACAAAAAAATCGGGGCAAAACCGCTAAACCAAACTTTTCCCTCTGTGGGTAATCCAAATCTACTTCAAGGATGTATCCGACAGGAGAATGGATTGAAATTGATTCTACATCAAAATTATCAGTATCTGATAGCCACTCGAAACCTCCACAAGGAAGACATTGTGTCATTGCCCAGCCATATAAATTGTTGGCATCCAAATATATTAAATATTCGGATGGTTCATTACAATTATAATCGTCCATATATTTATTATTGGCTTTGGAATGACTTTTTGAGCATTGGACAATGCCTCCCCTAATACTCTTCTGGATGAACAGGTACATGTCTATATCTGTAAACAGTTCAAGTTCAACTTGTGTAGTTTTAAGCATCGCATCCCAAGATAAGCATGGGGCAGTGTAATATTGGCAAGGATAAAGTTTATAAATTTTTTGACACACTTTTCTAAAATTTTCGAAAATGTCAGTCAAGATTAAAACATCTGTTTTCAGATATAGAAGCATGTATTCTTCAAGTGTTTGACATTTAAACTGTTGACATATTTTAATCGCGTGTTCATAATCCTCAGTAGAACAAGTCTTATTTGTCAAATGACTGAAAAATTTAGCCTGAGTAGGAAGAGAGGTTTCCTTCAGAGTTGATGTATTCGTACCACTACCTTTTCTTGTTAGTAGTGTGAATTCATCGTCTTTTGGATACTCTTAGCGAACAGTTTTGAAATCAGATACTGATAAATTTCTAGGCTTTCTTTTCACTTACTTGGATATGTTTGGAAAGGGATACATACAAATCTTTATTCAAGGGTATAACTTTAATATCACCCTCGAAAGCATTCAATTATTTTACAAAGAGAAAAATTATGAAAGAACACCGGCACAAACTTTGCAATTTGAAATTTTAAAATATACATGTCTATTTCGGAAATATTTATTATTTACTTTTACGTATTAAAAGTATATTCAATAAGGAAGCTGTGAATTGCCTTTTCCTTCATACATTGAGAAAATGAAGGAATTATGTACATGGATAAAAATTCGTATAGCGTATTTCTCATATGTTTTTCCGTTCAGCTTATCTATATATCCCGGTCTGTATATGAATATTTACGGCAACCCTAGTCTAGTATCACCGTCGCAACACGGCTTCTGCTCTGGGAAATCGGCGACTACAAACTTATGAGAATTTGTGACTGAAACGATTAAAAAAATAATAATAATAATATAATATAATAATTTATATAATAATATAATAATAATTTTTCAAGGGGTATGCAGACAGATGTGATATACACTGATTTTTCTAAAGCATTTGACGTTGTAAATCATAAACTGCTCATCATGAAGTTGGAGATTCTTGGATTTCCTAGTATCCTTGTTCAATGGATTCGCTCATATCTGACGCGACGCACGCAATCGGTTGCTTTTAGGAACCATGTATCCAAAGCACTTATCGTGACTTCTGGAGTTCCTCAAGGTAGCCATCTAGGACTTCTACTGTTACTGATTTTTATAAACGATCTCCCGGAAGTAATGAAAAGAAGCAACGTACTGATTTATGCAGATGATGTCAAGCTCTTCCTCTCATTTAAGAATAAATCGGATTCACTCTTTCTTCAACAAGATCTAAATATATTGGTGTGGTGTAAATTGTATCAAACTTAATCTTCGGAAATGTATGCAAATTACTTTTTCGCGCTCGAAACCGATAAATATCAAATACACCATTGGTTCCTATTATCTGGAAGCTGTGAAACTGGTGAAACTGGGTCACGATGATCTTGGCGTGACCCTTGATGGAAGATTACCCTTTACTGATTATGTGGACCGTATAAGGTCAAACGCATACTCAACCTTAGGCTTCATCAAACGATGGTCAAACGAATTTAAGGACCCATATATTACGAAACTGCTTTTTATATCTTTAGTGCGGCCTATTTTGGAATATGGTTTTCAAGAGTGGAGCCCTAGTTATTCTTGCCACATTGCTGATATTGAGTCAGTGCAAAAGCAAACTGACTACAAACTGTAGTTCCTCGGAAACTACAAAACATAGATCCTTCCGGTTTAAAGCATTCTCTCTAGAATTGATTAGAGAATTTTATGGTCGGATAAAAATTTATACTTAATACCGTATTTTAACGAAAAAATTGCGACCAAACATTTTTTTTGAAATTTTTATTCCAAATTTTAACTTTGTATTTTCTCAAAAACTATTTGACGTAGGAACCTAGTTTAAAAATAATGTTAAGAGACCGATATTTGGCTTACAAAACCCAATAAGCCAAAGTGATCCAGATATCGCCGTTATTTTTTATTATTTTTCTTTTCCGGTTTTTAGTCGAGTTTTTAGAAAATGGCCCCTCCCGCCTAAACGGGGAGAAATGCACCCCCCTTCCCATACGATTTTTTTCTTGTCTCGACCCAACCTACATGCCCTAGCCTTTTGTCTCCTCTTATGCGAAACATCCTGTATAACCAAAAAAAAAGGAAACTCATAATAAGATGCATAAAATTGAATATCTATAATTTAAAAAATGCAGGTATTAGTTAATTATTATGCTGAAAAAACTATACTGTATCACTAATGTTATGCATATTCTTGAATATGAAGAACATTTAACCATTATTAAAAACGTTTGCTTCATTCCTTTTCGTTGATACAAATTTCGCTTTTTTTGCAAGTTTCATATGAATGTGCCACGACTTTCTGTTATCCGATCAACTTCATATTTTACAGAAATTATTTCTTGACCCAATGGAACAATTTTAGGGGGCGGCGTAAAAGAATGCTGCAAAAAATGTTCGCCCAGTGTAGCAAAGGTCCACCCTAATGTACACCTATACCTCGCTTTGCCTCGTTTCGTTTTGCGTTCTTTTCGAAGTTGCGTCGCTGCTTAATCTATATATATACAAATTAGTTGCCCTATGTTCGTGATTTTATAACTCGAGAACCACTCAACCGATTTTCAAACGAGTACATGCGTTG
Organism: Myopa testacea; assembly: GCA_949629155.1. NCBI lineage: Eukaryota > Metazoa > Arthropoda > Insecta > Diptera > Conopidae > Myopa > Myopa testacea. The sequence continues at coordinate 1,494,372 of OX451349.1, read as the reverse complement.
GAAAGGTCTACTTTCACTGATGGTTTATAAAAAAAAAAACATCGAAAAATTTCTACGAATATGCGTTATACGCGCTTTTATGATGGTGTGTTTTCCCTATATAAAATGTATTTTTTTTCTTATGCGAATTACATTTTGTCGGTATAAGGCTCTGCTTGCTAGCGTCATTTGACTTATTTAATTTCTGTGTGTTTATTGATTGTCATTTAAGTTTACAGTGCGAGCATTGATATTTTTTAATTATTGATTTGTAATCTTTCACTTATAATTACAATTGAAAATCGGATTTACAATCATTATGATTCGTAATAAAAATCCACCAAAATTATACAACGGAACAAGACTTGCGGTCAAAAAATTAATGAATTATGTAATTGAAGCAACAATTTTAAATGGAAAATTCAAAGGCGAAGATGTTTTAATACCACGCATCCCAATGATATGCCATTTCAATTTCAATGATTACAGTTTCCCGTTCGTTTGGATTTTGCAATGACTATTAATAAAACTCAAGGCCAGTCGTTGCAAGTTTGCGGAATAAATTTAGAATTTCCTGTATTTTCACACGGTCAACTGTATGTTGCATGTTCACGTGTTGGGAAGCCGTCGTCTTTGTGAAAATGGCAATACTAAAAATGTCGTTTACCACCAAGCTCTGCAATAAATTTTTCCCTTTTTGATGTTCTCACTTTAAAAAATTTATATTATTTTGCACTTCTTTTGCAGGAAAATGTCTATTTTTCTAGAAAATTTAATTTTGAATACAAAGACGTAAACGTATGTTATTGTATTGTCCAGCAACGCGGGAAGGGTTACTCTAGTTAGTACTAATTTTCACTGTGCGTCGTTAGGTTTTCGAGGTTGCGTTGTTTTGGGTTCGAGTCTTTAATTATACCCTACATCTTAAGGTTAAGGGTATATTCACTTTGTCACGAAATGTGTAACGCATAGAAATAGAGACGATAGGTATAGAAAAGTATATATATTCTTGATCAGCGTGACCTCCTGAGTCGATTTAGCCATGTCCGTCCGTCTGTCTGTCCGTCTGTCTATCCGTCTATCTGTCTGTCTGTTGAAATCACGATCACAGGAGAACCGGTGATGAAGTTTTGCAGAAATATTGTTTCTTGTGGTGTGCAGGTTGGTATTGCAAATAGGCAAAATCAGTCCACGACCACGTCTATTTTTTAGTAAAAATGAAATATCAGCGTTCGTTTTTGAGTTATGACAACAAAATTTCATTCCTGAGTATAGAGTAGCATTACCCGTTAACAACCCAAATATGGGCGTGATCCGCCCACTTTTAGGTTACACAGACAAAAGATGGTTATATTGTAAAATATATAAACTTCCTGAATAAAACTTTAGATAACAACTTGTTTACCAAAAAAACAATATTACATCAAAACTGGGTGCGGTCCGCCCACTTTTACACTACTTATGTATACAGAATAGCTCATGAAAACAAGTTTATTACCACAGATATAAAGTTTAAATTTGAACACAATAATAAATAACTAAACTATAATAGTTATTTTGTTTTATAAAAGGTAATGACCACGCCTACTATTTATACAGAGGCGTAGCTAGGTCTGATGGAGCCCGGGACGCTTAATCAACTTGCAGCCCCAAAAATTCCTAGAATTCAATAAATCACTACTTGAATTCCACAACTGCCACCCCCGACATCGTGCCGCCCAGAGTGGACCGCCACCCCCGCCCCTTTACTACGCCACTGTATGTGATTGAATGTGATTATAAGGTAGCTTTCCTTATAGCCACATATTTCCTCTAGTTTTAGTTTTTTTAAATTTTTTCAAAACTTTTAGGTGTAGGGTATCTAAGATTCGGCCAGGCCGAATATAGCTTTCTTACTGGTTTTTTTATTGTTTTCTAACAGATGGCTACACTTTTGTTTCTAATTGCGCCATGCCATCAAATTCGGGGATTCCTCTTCTAACTGAAAATCAACGCAATTTTAATGCAGTTTTATTTTCACTTTGTTTTGCTAATTTTAAAGTTCAGTTTCAATTATGTAATGTTCATATTGTGCTTTTTGCAACGTTTCAATTAGTGGTTGTGCTTTTTAAAAAAGAGAATAATTAATTTCTATGAATTTTTACGGGTTGTTTCTGATTACAAAAAAGGTAAATATTTTTCCAATTTATTTATTGGCAGAGTTATATTATTTTTGTTTTTTAATGTTTACTTTAATCGATTTTCTTAACCCTGGAACATATCTTCGATCTTTACATGGTTTGCTATAGAAAATCTTAATTCACTTTGCGTCGTTTCAATTTGCGTCGTGTTTTTTTGGAACGTAACCCCGACGCAAGATGAGGTATAGGTGCAATCAAAGAATATGTAATAATATAGAAGACGCATGACTCAAAATGTAGAATCAAAGAATATGTAATAATATTGTATATTCTTTGGTCTAATACAATGTAACAATTTGTAACTAGTAGCTAATGCCTGCTTTCTGTCAATTTTTATTTTACCTAGTTTTAATCTATATAATCAAGTCAGCTATAAAATCATGTTATAGATTTAGCTTCTTTTTTAAATAAATAAATAAATAAATAAAATTACAATCCAAAAAATGTTGCTTGACATAGTGCTACATTTAAAGACCAAATTCTCATGCTTGACTCTTACGTGGCGAACTAAGTTACGTTTTGCTGTGAAACAAGCAGCACATTTTTCGCAGATGAATTGCATGTTTATTGGTTGTTTTTTTTTCTAAATATAATCGACAAATAAAGCAATTTTAATAAATTCCAGGAATTCAGTAGTATATTTAAGTTACATACAAATTTTTTTAATTTTTACACAACACGTCTGTCTTTATCTTTTTTCTCTTCTTCGACTTGTTTCTGCTTGTTTTTCTTTAAGTACTGATTTCAAGTACTATATTAAAGTTTTTCAATTTTACTTTTTTTCGGGAAAAATTAGCAACTTTATTAGAATACTTTCTTTAATTTATTAACTATTCGCTAATTTATTAGGACACTATTCTTTTAATTGTTGTTAAATTTGTTAATATTTTAATCTGTTTTTTATACCCTACACACGAAGTGAATAGGGTATATTCACTTACTGCTTCCGTTTGTAACGCATTAAAGGAGGCGTGACAGGTATAGGAAAGTATATATATTCTTGATCAGCGTGACCTCCTGAGTCGATTTAGCCATGTCCGTCCGTCTGTCCGTCTGTCCGTCTGTGGAAATCACGATTACAGGAGAACGAATAGAGATATCTTCATCAAACTTGGCACAAATATTGTCTATCATTGGAAACTCATCGGTATTGAAAATGGGTAAAATCGGACCATTACCACGCCTACTTTTTATACTGAATATAAATTCTTCCATGCTCATAGCTTAATTTCTCAGCTTGTAGAACGAATTTGGAGTTGAAATTTTGTCCAGAAGTCCACTGTCTCTGACTAAAACAGATCACTAAAAATGGGCGTGGTCCGCCCACTAATTAAATAAATCTCGTTTACAGGAAAACGAATAAAGATATTTTTATCAAATTTGGCGAGAATGTTGTCTATCATCAGAAACTCATTCGTATTGAAAATGGGCAAAATCGGACCAATGCCACGCCTACTTTTTATAGTAAATATAAATTAATTCATGCTTATAGCTCAATTTATCAGCTTGTAGAAAGAATTTCAGGTTGAAATTTTATTCACAAATCAACTGTCTTTGACCAAAACAGACTACCAAAATGGGCGTGGTCCGCCCAATAATTAAATAAAACTCGATTACATTAGCACGAATAGAGATATTTTCATCAAATTTTCACGAATATTCTCTGTCATCACAGGCTATTTGAGATTGAAAACGAAAAAAATTAGACCATTTCCACGCCTCATTTCTATAATAAGTACAAGTGTGTAGGGTATATGAACTTCGGCCAGGCCGAAGTTAACACTCTTTCTGGTTATTTTTTCACTTTACTTTAATTTTTTATAGGGAATAAAAAAAATAATTATATTTAATTTTTTCACTTTACTTTTTTCAGAAAAATGAGAAAGTTTTCTTTTATTTTACAACTTTTTACAACTGCAACTTTTAGAACACTTTCCTTTTATTAAAAATTAGATCTTTACTCTTTGGCGACACTTACAATTGACTCTTTATTCTCCTGGAGCTAATATTATGCTCATAGATGTTTGTTTACATTATGATTCTTTACAAAAAAAACACAAGAGAATTGAGATGCATAGCAAAACAACTACCCAGCTATCTGCATCCATTCAAAGTTAAATATACAAACGAATTCGTCCATATTCTAAACTCTGTTAATTTAATTTTCCACGCCCTTTAATTCCTTTGCGGATGGAGTTTTCGCAAAATCCATTAATAGCGCAATTCCGCAGTGCAAGGCCAATTACGGTGCAGGATTTCAGATCTCTAGGCCTCATGGTTTCCTAATTACGGAAATTTAAAGCATTTTCGCGCCCATTTTATCCTCTTAGGGCCAAAGTTTTCTAAAATCCAATCATAGCGCAAATATGCGGTGTAACACCATACACGATGCAGGATTTCAGATCTCTAGGCCCCATAGTTTCCTAAATACGAAAATTTAAAGCATTTTCGCTACCATTTTATCCTCTTAGGGGAAACGTTTTCACAAAATCAATTCATAGCGCAATTCTGCAGTGTAACACCAATCACGATGCAGGATTTTAGATCTCTAGGTTTCCTAATTACGGAAATTTAAAGCATTTTCGCGCCCATTTTATCCTTTTAGGGGAAAAGTTTCCCAAAATCCATTCATAGAGCAAATATGCAGTGTAACACCAATCACGATGGTCGAGGTCACATAGTTTTCGAACTATGGTAATTTAAAACATTTTCACACCCATTTAAAAGTCTTAGGGGAAGAGTTTTACAACATCCATTCATAGCGAACTCTGCACCATGCAAAACTTCACTTTCCTAGCCCTCATAAATTCCGAATTATGATCATTTGAAGCATTTTCACATCATTTAATACATTTAAGAACGATGAAAGACTTCAGATGCCTAGATCTCATAGTTTCCGAATTATTGGAATTTAAAGCATTTTTACGCCCATTCCCCTAGGGTCGGAGTTTTCGCAAATACCATACGTAGTGCAACTCTGCAGTTATAACACAAATTTTGGGTAATGAAATGAAGGAAAACCAAATAGAGAATCATGACGAAGCCGAGCTGAACCATCGCACCTATGGTCAGTAAATATTGTGCTCTGGCAGCATAAGTGTACAAGTCGCTTCCAACCTAAAATCTTTATTTTTTTCTACTATTTCCAAAGAAGGGATGAAATTATAACACACATTATATTTTATATTAAGTTACTTATTCATTTCTAGTATTTATATACTTATATACTATACTTAGCCAAATGCGATAGTAGGCAATCCTATCTTTAAACTTATTCAACACAATATTTGACAACCCTAATTGTGCACGGTTGTACGAAGTGACGAATTTTAGCGTTGGCAAGATCGGCCACGCACCGATATAATTCACAACGACTTCGTACCCACCGTTCAATATTAGGTGCAACAATTGCAGAGTGAAGAGAGATCTCCGCCTTCGTCTGAAGTATTGGTATTAAGTAGTAAGTGGTCCCACACAAGGTCTATAGAAAGAAGGTTGCGTCACGCGCAGGTCCGTTATTTTTTTTCGTTTGACAGGCGCGTCAAATGACGTCAATAAGTATTTGTATTGAAGTTTTATTTCGAGGCGCCTGCACACCGGTTATAACAATAATTTTTAATGTAAAATTTTGGTGATTGAATAATACCAATGATGAAGTGCTCTATGAATTTTTGCAATAATGTTAGTGGTGTTGTAATAACTCGGGGTGTCTTCTTCTTGTTCCGTTGTCCTCTGGACAACAAAATAAAAACTCCTTGTGTTAGGATTTTTACTAAATCTTCTTTTATTATATTTCACTCACTTTCTGGCTAACGCTAACTTTAATTTTTAACACTTATTCTAAACTAACTTAACTTTTATTTACAAGTTACTTAATCGCGACTTTATACGCGATAAAATAGACGATGACCTCGTCGTTCGGATATAATTTTAAGACTCTCGTTCGAATCTTTTTCTTGGTTCCACTCTGGCTTGGTCGACGCACCCGTCGACCGCACCAAAGTGGGTCGGTGTTGGCGCGTGTCGCAATTTCCATTATTTCGCAATTTTTGTATTGCGAAATATCAATATCGGCAGAATTAAATCGTTCCCAATTTAATTCTTCCGCGTTTGGTTTTGGATTATTTTTATTATTTCTTTAAACCAGTGCTGGCCAAAACTTATACAATCATATTTTGTGCATGTGTGAAGCATTGAGAGAGGTTTTTTTGGGGAAAAATTCTCTCTGCGCGGTACACTGAGAAGATTGTTGTTTGGGGGTTGTTAAACTTTAAATCATACAAATGATTTTGCAATGAAATTGGGTTTACTATTTCTCAATTTATTCTTAATTCAGATTTTGAAACATATTTTTTAATAGCAGACCTAAACTTAAATATTAATTTTGCCCTTTTTTCATTAATAACCTTATCAAAATCTAAATGACACGTTCTGTAGTGTCTCTTTACAAAAAATTTAGATGCGCGTCCTACCTTTTTATTGCAAATCATGCATTGCGGTTCGCCTAAAAAATTTTCAAAGAAAAAATAGTGATTCTTCCATTCCTTATTAAACATTTTGCTCAGTGCAATCATAAAATAGTCTGGTGCGATCTTACTTGCTTGAAGTCTGCACGTCGACTGACTCACTTGATACGAACGATCGCTAGTGTCGGTGTGAAAACCCGAAGACTTTTGTCGTGTACATGTGAATAGCCGAGAGAAAAAATTAGCACGCGTGCCTATGGCGTGGCCAGCACTGCTTTAAACCAAGCGTTTTATGGTCACTGCAAAGAGCTATGATTTTTTATGGTTTGGAAGCTCGCTACTTGCTAGCTTCCACGATCAATACCAATTCTAAACGCTATGGTTGTTGGCTTGGTTTTCCAAAGCTTGACTAAAGCTTCTGGCTACCAAACAAAGCGCTGCGGTTGCAGGCTTGGCTTTCAGGTTTACTTTAATGTCTATTGACTATTGTGATTAGTTTACTTTATGACTACTGAATTTAATTTCCTAACCTATCAACCTATTTTCTTAGTTCAAGTGATTCTGATTCCTATGTAATTATCTAGTTAATCCTATTTTCCTATTTAATTGCTATTATATAATTTAAGTAAGTTATTATGGAAAGGTTTTTCCCTTCCCTTAATTTTTAAAGCTGTCGTAATTGGAGTTTTAATCTTCGCTACCTCAAAAGGCCCTATCCATATTGGAGAAAACTTATTTTTCCTAGTCTGATTCTTAATTAATGCCTTATCTCCTACTTTAAATTCTACTAAATTGAACTTATTACCATAATGATTTTTTGCTACTGTTTTTGCCATTTCTTGGTTTTTCCGAACTATTTCATGGGCTCTTTGTATCTGAAATTTTAATACCTTGTTTGGATCTTCGGCATTATACACCGGATTACACTTTCTTTTTAGGTTAGTCGGCATCTCTATATCGAAACCAAACAAAGTACGGAACGGTGTTTGCTTAGTCGTAATATGGGGTGTGTGGTTGTGAACATGCATAGCAGCAGTTAACCATTGATCCCAATTCGACCCGTCTTCTTTTGCAAAACTCCGCAAATATTCCGCTAATGGTCTGTGGCTTCTCTCTAATGAGCCATTAGCCTGTGGATGGTAAGGCGTTATATGTAATTTCTTAATTCCTAACAATTTACAAGTATCTGAGAACAATTTCGAAATGAAATTAGTTCCGTTATCTGTAATTAAAATCCGCGGAATTCCGTAACGCGTGATTACTTCGTCATAAAAAGCCCTGGCGACAGTACTAGCTTCCGCATCTGGGATCGCTGTACATGCCATAAATTTCGAGAAATCATCCTGAAAAGTCAGAATGTACTTATTTCCGGACACAGTTTCTGGTAGAATACCGACTATGTCCATGTAAACTTTGTCGAAAGGCCGCGTTGGTGTATCTGTTAGTACCATGGTCATTTTTGTTAATTTCGAGCTTTTGTTGGCTTGGCATTTCGGACAGTTTTTTATGAATTCCTTTACTTGCTTTTGCATTCCGGGCCATCTAAATTGTTTCCGTATTCTTAAATATGTTTTCAAAGCACCCTGATGTCCTCCAGTGGTGAATTGTGAAAGTCTTTGATTATTGTTTCTATTTGTTTCGGGTCGGATAGCAATGCTGCTGTGTTATTTGTTCCCTTTCCCGGTTCCTCATCATCTTTATGGATATCAACGGCTGTTCCTTGATTTTGATCTGGGTTAGCTGTTTTTGCTTTTGACCGTGTTTGTACGGCTGCTATTGTTTTGTGTTTTTCCTGTGGGATTCTACTTAGCGCGTCTGCATTTAAGTTTTTCTTTCCTGGCTTGTATAGAATTTCGAAATCGTATTCTGATAATTTATGTCTAAACCTTGCCAGTCTTGAAGTCTGGTCTTTTATGTTAGCTATTCCTTTTAACGGTTGATGGTCTGTAACTATCTTGAATGGTCTTCCGAACAGATACGCTTTGAATTTTTTTGTTACCCAAACAATGGCTAGAAACCAGAGGTTGAAACTTTTATAACTTTTATCAAAAAAGTCTTTTGAATAACTGTTATCAAAGACTTTTATTTTTAAAAGTGCAATGAATTTTGATCAAAAATTGTTATTGGTATCAAAATCTAGTTAGTCGCATGTCACTTTAGAGTTAGTTAACTCCCAAACGGCTGCACCGTTTTCGATGCGGTTTTCACCATTGTATTGCAAATTTTTAATTCAATCGTATTCATAGATGAGATGAAAATGGTGGAATGCAAAAATGATCATTATATTGCAGAGCAATAAAAAAACAAAAGGACAGAACAGAAATTTTCTTAGAAATTCTGAAAAGTTATGCTGGCATTTTAGGTACCATGTTTGGCGGCTTAATAAAATGTTGGAAAACAATAACGAAAATTGTACACAGTGTGAGAAAAAAGTGAAGATAAGTGTTGAATTTTCTGAGAAAGAGGTTCTGGCAAACATTGATTCGCAATAATTTCAGGTCTTTGTGCAACCAATATTTAATGGTTTGGGTATGGACCTTGTCACATAATATATTCAAAATCAGCTCAGTATTTAAAATCAGTTATTTTTTAGGAATAAAAGTATAGTGACAAAAAAAAATATCATCTATTAAAACGATTGAATTAAAAATTTGCAATACAATGGTGAAAACCGCATCGAAATCGGTGCAGCCGTTTGAGAGTTAACTAACTCTAAAGTGACATGCGACTAACTAGATTTTGATACCAATAACAATTTTTCGATCAAAATTCATTGCATTAATAGTTCTGCTTTAAATTCTTTATAACCCTATAACGTAAACAATCAACAATAACAACACAGTCATTCACACACAAGCTGAGCAATGTGTTGTTGTTTTAAAGCATTGTCGCCGCTGTACCCGCTGCCGATAAGGGCTTCGGTCGAGATATTGATACACACACGCAGCGTGCGCTGAGTGACGATTCAAGCAAATATTCTTTACTTCGCACCAAATCTGATAGCGATATATGTATTCAATCCTGTTCCTCCACAGTTCGCCTCAGCGCATTTCTTCTTCAAAAGACTTTTAAAAAAGACTTTTATTTCAAAAAAGTTAAACGAAAAAGTCCTCAAAAGACTTTTTCCCAAGACTTTTAAAAATAAAAGTCTCAAAATAACTTTTATCAAAGACTTTTAAAAATAAAAGTCTTCAAAGGACTTTTTTCAAAGACTTTTAAAAATAAAAGTCTTCAAAAGACTTTTACTTTTAAAATAAAAGTTAAAAGTTAACTTTTACTTTTATTATAAAAGTTAAAAGTTAACTTTTACTTTTATTATAAAAGTTAAAAGTTAACTTTTAACTTCTACTTTTATTATAAAAGTTAAAAGTTAACTTTTAACTTTTACTTTTAAAATAAAAGTTAAAAGTTAACTTTTAACTTTTAAAATAAAAGTTAAAAGTTGACTTTTTTGCTCAAGGCCATTGCCATAACAGTTATTTTCAGGCTCTGCTAGAAACTCCTTTTCTATTGTTGAGTAAAGCTTTTCTGCGTCATTCAAGGCTCTGCTAGCAAAGGCTATCGGCCTATCTTCGCCTATTTTACCCTGAGAAAGCACTGCGCCTAACGCTTCGTTACTTGCATCAGTAGTTAGAATGAATTCCTTTTCAAAATCTGGATATGCCAAAACCGGTGGTGTTATTATTGCCTTTTTCAATGATTCGAACGCTTTCCTTGTGTCCAAATAAACTTCGCGTCTTTACGTAGAAGTTTGTTAATAGGCAGAGCTATCTTTGCTGTGCCCGGAATGAATTTTCTATAATAATTCACTAGTCCTAACTATGCCTGCACTTCCTTTTTATTTTTAGGCGGCGGAATGCTCTTAACGCATTCCACTTTGCTGGGGTCAGGGAGTGCGCCCTGATCTGAGCATTTATGTCCTAAATAAACAATTTCTCTTAGAAATCTGCATTTTCCTGTATTAAGTTTCAGATTATGTTCACGTAATTTCTGTAGTACTGAACATAACCTTTCTTCGTGTTGTTTGAGATTTCTTCCGTAGATAACAATGTCATCTAAATAAACAAAACAGTCTATCCCTTGTAGACCTGTTAGGATATGATTCATTATCCTTTGAAATGTGGCTGGGGCACCTGTCAGCCCAAATGGCATCCGATTGAATTCGAAATGCCCTAGTCCTGTACTAAATGCTGTTTTGGTAGTCCAAAACAACTACCCAGCTATCTGCATCCATTCAAAGTTAAATATACAAACGAATTCGTCCATATTCTAAACTCTGTTAATTTAATTTTCCACGCCCTTTAATTCCTTTGCGGATGGAGTTTTCGCAAAATCCATTAATAGCGCAATTCCGCAGTGCAAGGCCAATTACGGTGCAGGATTTCAGATCTCTAGGCCTCATGGTTTCCTAATTACGGAAATTTAAAGCATTTTCGCGCCCATTTTATCCTCTTAGGGCCAAAGTTTTCTAAAATCCAATCATAGCGCAAATATGCGGTGTAACACCATACACGATGCAGGATTTCAGATCTCTAGGCCCCATAGTTTCCTAAATACGAAAATTTAAAGCATTTTCGCTACCATTTTATCCTCTTAGGGGAAACGTTTTCACAAAATCAATTCATAGCGCAATTCTGCAGTGTAACACCAATCACGATGCAGGATTTTAGATCTCTAGGTTTCCTAATTACGGAAATTTAAAGCATTTTCGCGCCCATTTTATCCTTTTAGGGGAAAAGTTTCCCAAAATCCATTCATAGAGCAAATATGCAGTGTAACACCAATCACGATGGTCGAGGTCACATAGTTTTCGAACTATGGTAATTTAAAACATTTTCACACCCATTTAAAAGTCTTAGGGGAAGAGTTTTACAACATCCATTCATAGCGAACTCTGCACCATGCAAAACTTCACTTTCCTAGCCCTCATAAATTCCGAATTATGATCATTTGAAGCATTTTCACATCATTTAATACATTTAAGAACGATGAAAGACTTCAGATGCCTAGATCTCATAGTTTCCGAATTATTGGAATTTAAAGCATTTTTACGCCCATTCCCCTAGGGTCGGAGTTTTCGCAAATACCATACGTAGTGCAACTCTGCAGTTATAACACAAATTTTGGGTAATGAAATGAAGGAAAACCAAATAGAGAATCATGACGAAGCCGAGCTGAACCATCGCACCTATGGTCAGTAAATATTGTGCTCTGGCAGCATAAGTGTACAAGTCGCTTCCAACCTAAAATCTTTATTTTTTTCTACTATTTCCAAAGAAGGGATGAAATTATAACACACATTATATTTTATATTAAGTTACTTATTCATTTCTAGTATTTATATACTTATATACTATACTTAGCCAAATGCGATAGTAGGCAATCCTATCTTTAAACTTATTCAACACAATATTTGACAACCCTAATTGTGCACGGTTGTACGAAGTGACGAATTTTAGCGTTGGCAAGATCGGCCACGCACCGATATAATTCACAACGACTTCGTACCCACCGTTCAATATTAGGTGCAACAATTGCAGAGTGAAGAGAGATCTCCGCCTTCGTCTGAAGTATTGGTATTAAGTAGTAAGTGGTCCCACACAAGGTCTATAGAAAGAAGGTTGCGTCACGCGCAGGTCCGTTATTTTTTTTCGTTTGACAGGCGCGTCAAATGACGTCAATAAGTATTTGTATTGAAGTTTTATTTCGAGGCGCCTGCACACCGGTTATAACAATAATTTTTAATGTAAAATTTTGGTGATTGAATAATACCAATGATGAAGTGCTCTATGAATTTTTGCAATAATGTTAGTGGTGTTGTAATAACTCGGGGTGTCTTCTTCTTGTTCCGTTGTCCTCTGGACAACAAAATAAAAACTCCTTGTGTTAGGATTTTTACTAAATCTTCTTTTATTATATTTCACTCACTTTCTGGCTAACGCTAACTTTAATTTTTAACACTTATTCTAAACTAACTTAACTTTTATTTACAAGTTACTTAATCGCGACTTTATACGCGATAAAATAGACGATGACCTCGTCGTTCGGATATAATTTTAAGACTCTCGTTCGAATCTTTTTCTTGGTTCCACTCTGGCTTGGTCGACGCACCCGTCGACCGCACCAAAGTGGGTCGGTGTTGGCGCGTGTCGCAATTTCCATTATTTCGCAATTTTTGTATTGCGAAATATCAATATCGGCAGAATTAAATCGTTCCCAATTTAATTCTTCCGCGTTTGGTTTTGGATTATTTTTATTATTTCTTTAAACCAGTGCTGGCCAAAACTTATACAATCATATTTTGTGCATGTGTGAAGCATTGAGAGAGGTTTTTTTGGGGAAAAATTCTCTCTGCGCGGTACACTGAGAAGATTGTTGTTTGGGGGTTGTTAAACTTTAAATCATACAAATGATTTTGCAATGAAATTGGGTTTACTATTTCTCAATTTATTCTTAATTCAGATTTTGAAACATATTTTTTAATAGCAGACCTAAACTTAAATATTAATTTTGCCCTTTTTTCATTAATAACCTTATCAAAATCTAAATGACACGTTCTGTAGTGTCTCTTTACAAAAAATTTAGATGCGCGTCCTACCTTTTTATTGCAAATCATGCATTGCGGTTCGCCTAAAAAATTTTCAAAGAAAAAATAGTGATTCTTCCATTCCTTATTAAACATTTTGCTCAGTGCAATCATAAAATAGTCTGGTGCGATCTTACTTGCTTGAAGTCTGCACGTCGACTGACTCACTTGATACGAACGATCGCTAGTGTCGGTGTGAAAACCCGAAGACTTTTGTCGTGTACATGTGAATAGCCGAGAGAAAAAATTAGCACGCGTGCCTATGGCGTGGCCAGCACTGCTTTAAACCAAGCGTTTTATGGTCACTGCAAAGAGCTATGATTTTTTATGGTTTGGAAGCTCGCTACTTGCTAGCTTCCACGATCAATACCAATTCTAAACGCTATGGTTGTTGGCTTGGTTTTCCAAAGCTTGACTAAAGCTTCTGGCTACCAAACAAAGCGCTGCGGTTGCAGGCTTGGCTTTCAGGTTTACTTTAATGTCTATTGACTATTGTGATTAGTTTACTTTATGACTACTGAATTTAATTTCCTAACCTATCAACCTATTTTCTTAGTTCAAGTGATTCTGATTCCTATGTAATTATCTAGTTAATCCTATTTTCCTATTTAATTGCTATTATATAATTTAAGTAAGTTATTATGGAAAGGTTTTTCCCTTCCCTTAATTTTTAAAGCTGTCGTAATTGGAGTTTTAATCTTCGCTACCTCAAAAGGCCCTATCCATATTGGAGAAAACTTATTTTTCCTAGTCTGATTCTTAATTAATGCCTTATCTCCTACTTTAAATTCTACTAAATTGAACTTATTACCATAATGATTTTTTGCTACTGTTTTTGCCATTTCTTGGTTTTTCCGAACTATTTCATGGGCTCTTTGTATCTGAAATTTTAATACCTTGTTTGGATCTTCGGCATTATACACCGGATTACACTTTCTTTTTAGGTTAGTCGGCATCTCTATATCGAAACCAAACAAAGTACGGAACGGTGTTTGCTTAGTCGTAATATGGGGTGTGTGGTTGTGAACATGCATAGCAGCAGTTAACCATTGATCCCAATTCGACCCGTCTTCTTTTGCAAAACTCCGCAAATATTCCGCTAATGGTCTGTGGCTTCTCTCTAATGAGCCATTAGCCTGTGGATGGTAAGGCGTTATATGTAATTTCTTAATTCCTAACAATTTACAAGTATCTGAGAACAATTTCGAAATGAAATTAGTTCCGTTATCTGTAATTAAAATCCGCGGAATTCCGTAACGCGTGATTACTTCGTCATAAAAAGCCCTGGCGACAGTACTAGCTTCCGCATCTGGGATCGCTGTACATGCCATAAATTTCGAGAAATCATCCTGAAAAGTCAGAATGTACTTATTTCCGGACACAGTTTCTGGTAGAATACCGACTATGTCCATGTAAACTTTGTCGAAAGGCCGCGTTGGTGTATCTGTTAGTACCATGGTCATTTTTGTTAATTTCGAGCTTTTGTTGGCTTGGCATTTCGGACAGTTTTTTATGAATTCCTTTACTTGCTTTTGCATTCCGGGCCATCTAAATTGTTTCCGTATTCTTAAATATGTTTTCAAAGCACCCTGATGTCCTCCAGTGGTGAATTGTGAAAGTCTTTGATTATTGTTTCTATTTGTTTCGGGTCGGATAGCAATGCTGCTGTGTTATTTGTTCCCTTTCCCGGTTCCTCATCATCTTTATGGATATCAACGGCTGTTCCTTGATTTTGATCTGGGTTAGCTGTTTTTGCTTTTGACCGTGTTTGTACGGCTGCTATTGTTTTGTGTTTTTCCTGTGGGATTCTACTTAGCGCGTCTGCATTTAAGTTTTTCTTTCCTGGCTTGTATAGAATTTCGAAATCGTATTCTGATAATTTATGTCTAAACCTTGCCAGTCTTGAAGTCTGGTCTTTTATGTTAGCTATTCCTTTTAACGGTTGATGGTCTGTAACTATCTTGAATGGTCTTCCGAACAGATACGCTTTGAATTTTTTTGTTACCCAAACAATGGCTAGAAACCAGAGGTTGAAACTTTTATAACTTTTATCAAAAAAGTCTTTTGAATAACTGTTATCAAAGACTTTTATTTTTAAAAGTGCAATGAATTTTGATCAAAAATTGTTATTGGTATCAAAATCTAGTTAGTCGCATGTCACTTTAGAGTTAGTTAACTCCCAAACGGCTGCACCGTTTTCGATGCGGTTTTCACCATTGTATTGCAAATTTTTAATTCAATCGTATTCATAGATGAGATGAAAATGGTGGAATGCAAAAATGATCATTATATTGCAGAGCAATAAAAAAACAAAAGGACAGAACAGAAATTTTCTTAGAAATTCTGAAAAGTTATGCTGGCATTTTAGGTACCATGTTTGGCGGCTTAATAAAATGTTGGAAAACAATAACGAAAATTGTACACAGTGTGAGAAAAAAGTGAAGATAAGTGTTGAATTTTCTGAGAAAGAGGTTCTGGCAAACATTGATTCGCAATAATTTCAGGTCTTTGTGCAACCAATATTTAATGGTTTGGGTATGGACCTTGTCACATAATATATTCAAAATCAGCTCAGTATTTAAAATCAGTTATTTTTTAGGAATAAAAGTATAGTGACAAAAAAAAATATCATCTATTAAAACGATTGAATTAAAAATTTGCAATACAATGGTGAAAACCGCATCGAAATCGGTGCAGCCGTTTGAGAGTTAACTAACTCTAAAGTGACATGCGACTAACTAGATTTTGATACCAATAACAATTTTTCGATCAAAATTCATTGCATTAATAGTTCTGCTTTAAATTCTTTATAACCCTATAACGTAAACAATCAACAATAACAACACAGTCATTCACACACAAGCTGAGCAATGTGTTGTTGTTTTAAAGCATTGTCGCCGCTGTACCCGCTGCCGATAAGGGCTTCGGTCGAGATATTGATACACACACGCAGCGTGCGCTGAGTGACGATTCAAGCAAATATTCTTTACTTCGCACCAAATCTGATAGCGATATATGTATTCAATCCTGTTCCTCCACAGTTCGCCTCAGCGCATTTCTTCTTCAAAAGACTTTTAAAAAAGACTTTTATTTCAAAAAAGTTAAACGAAAAAGTCCTCAAAAGACTTTTTCCCAAGACTTTTAAAAATAAAAGTCTCAAAATAACTTTTAACAAAGACTTTTAAAAATAAAAGTCTTCAAAGGACTTTTTTCAAAGACTTTTAAAAATAAAAGTCTTCAAAAGACTTTTACTTTTAAAATAAAAGTTAAAAGTTAACTTTTACTTTTATTATAAAAGTTAAAAGTTAACTTTTAACTTCTACTTTTATTATAAAAGTTAAAAGTTAACTTTTAACTTTTACTTTTAAAATAAAAGTTAAAAGTTAACTTTTAACTTTTAAAATAAAAGTTAAAAGTTGACTTTTTTGCTCAAGGCCATTGCCATAACAGTTATTTTCAGGCTCTGCTAGAAACTCCTTTTCTATTGTTGAGTAAAGCTTTTCTGCGTCATTCAAGGCTCTGCTAGCAAAGGCTATCGGCCTATCTTCGCCTATTTTACCCTGAGAAAGCACTGCGCCTAACGCTTCGTTACTTGCATCAGTAGTTAGAATGAATTCCTTTTCAAAATCTGGATATGCCAAAACCGGTGGTGTTATTATTGCCTTTTTCAATGATTCGAACGCTTTCCTTGTGTCCAAATAAACTTCGCGTCTTTACGTAGAAGTTTGTTAATAGGCAGAGCTATCTTTGCTGTGCCCGGAATGAATTTTCTATAATAATTCACTAGTCCTAACTATGCCTGCACTTCCTTTTTATTTTTAGGCGGCGGAATGCTCTTAACGCATTCCACTTTGCTGGGGTCAGGGAGTGCGCCCTGATCTGAGCATTTATGTCCTAAATAAACAATTTCTCTTAGAAATCTGCATTTTCCTGTATTAAGTTTCAGATTATGTTCACGTAATTTCTGTAGTACTGAACATAACCTTTCTTCGTGTTGTTTGAGATTTCTTCCGTAGATAACAATGTCATCTAAATAAACAAAACAGTCTATCCCTTGTAGACCTGTTAGGATATGATTCATTATCCTTTGAAATGTGGCTGGGGCACCTGTCAGCCCAAATGGCATCCGATTGAATTCGAAATGCCCTAGTCCTGTACTAAATGCTGTTTTTTCCTTGTCCCTTTCATCGACTAAAACTTGGTGATATCCACTTGCCAAATCTAGCGTTGTAAAATATCTGCTATGGCCTAATTGCTCTAAAATCTCGTCGATGCGCGGAATTGAAAAAACTTGTTTGATTGTAGCTTCATTTAATTTCCTGTAATCTATTACGAGTCTCCATTTTTTCTCGCCATCCTTGCCACTTTTCTTGGGCACTAAAAGTAACGGTGAGTTCCACGGTGATGTGCTATGTGTGATTATGCCATCATCTAAAAGTTTGTTCACTTGTTTATTTATTTCCTCCCTATGTATTTGAGGTAATCTGTATTGTTTTCTATTTACGGGCGGCTGATCTGCGCCTGTTGGAATTTCGTGTTTCAATACACTTGTAAACGAGAGTTCGTCTCCGTCTAATAGGAAGACGTCATGAAAAGATTTTACTATTTCCTCTATTGAATTCTTTTCTTCCATATTTAAATTTTCATCTAACTCAATTTCATTGAGCAATTCATTTATTCTTCCTTTGGCATCTATTTTGCCTATGCTATTAATTGACTCAGTACTTTGTATTGTGTACTCGTCGAAGTTTGTGAATTTTGGTTTAAATTCACTATCTATTTCGTAATCATACTCTATTGTATTTAATATGGGAGCATAAAACGTATTATCTTTCACATTTACTAATGTGTCTGCTATATAGATTCCTGGATCTATTTCTTCTTTATGAATTACAACATTCTTAAATTTCGTACGTAGTTTAAATGGTACTATCGTAATTGTTTTTGCGTTAACTGGTATGTACTGTTCTTTACTTTCCTTCCCTATCTGTTCGATAGTTTTTATTGGTAATTCCAAAATAACCTCTTTCTTCTCATTGAAGAGTGTTAAAACCTTTTCCATTGCATTTATAATGGAGTTGTTCCACAAATTATCCCTTCCTAGAATGCCGTCTGCCGGTACTCCTTGTTTAAGTGACTCAACGTGTAGCGTTAAACGTAAGGACTGTACCTCCTTGTGGCATATAGTAGTCGATCCTTCTGTAGTCACACAACCTCCAAATGCTCCGCTTAAGTCTTTCCTATTTGACTTATTTATTATCGTGTTATCTCTAATCGCACTTTTCTTGTATCTGCTCCTGTATCTACCAGTAAAATAAGTTTTCCATTTATAGCCTCTACACAAGGTAATTCGATGAACACGTCATTTCGCTGGGTTTGTGTGCAGTTAGATACCCCTGTTTCTACATTTCTATTTTTATTGTTACTTGCCAACTTATTCATTGAGCAAGGTATTTTTGGATTTTAATTTTCATTTTCCTCTCCAACTTTGAGTGGCATTTCCCAATCAACTGTTTCTACAATTGTATGATTTCTCTCTGTGACATTGCTTTTTTTATTATCAGTCTTCTTCAACTTGATATTAATTTTTAAGTCTTTTGAAGTTGGTAACGTTTCAACAATCGCTTTCGATGTCGGACTTACGGTTACCACTTTATTTATTAAAGTTGGTAACGTATCCACAACCGGTTTGGATGTATGAATTACTGCTACTCCTTCATTCGGCCTTAAGTTACTAATATTTTTGGGTTCCCAGATTATTGGCCTGTTCTGGGCCCTTGATAGTTTCCCGGACGATTACTTTGTAACGCTTCCCAATTTCTTTTTGCCTCGCAATTTTTTATCATATGACCTGGTCTATTGCACCAATGACATATCGTTTGGCTCACTCTGTTTGGCGGGTTCATAGGAGTCTGATTCCTTTGCAAACCGTTGACTGTATTCGGATTAATGTTTATTGCCCTTCTTTGGTTCCCGTTCTGTTGGAATTGGTTTTGATTCCAATTTTGCTGGGTTTGGTTTGGCTGTCAGTTTTGTTGTACCTGGTTTGATTGCCAGTTCTGTTGTATTCGGCTTGATTGTGCATTTGGCTGGATTGGATTCCCTTGCTGAATTCCTTGATTTCGAGAATTAGTCCCTTGATATGTGTTCCTTGCCACATTTTTCTGGCCTCCCTTTTGGTCACACCTCCAGTTTGGCTCGTGTCCATATTTTGAACACTTGTGGCAATATGGCGTGTTTTTGCGAGTTAAGCAATCATCCCTAGTATGACCTCGCCTGTTGCAAAAAGAGCAGATTATTCTCTTTGTCGATCCTTGTGAAGGATTTTGTATCCTTGCTGGTTGCCTGTCCATTTTTTTCTCCTGCAGCTCTGCCACGACTTTCCTGTCGAATTTGCTCTTGCAGGTTATACGACATGGTGGCAAGAAGCGGCGAATTCATGTTAATATTTAAGTGGTCTGTTTGGAGGGAGCTACTGCTTTGTATGTGTTCTAGTGCCTCCACCGCTAATTCTACCATTTGTTCAATATTTTTCTTCGTCACGTTGAGCATATAAATTCGCAACGCGGCGTCTTTTAATCCTGTTTTGAATGATTTTTCTACGGCCCCTTCCACCATACTCAAAAGTGCCCTATCTCCGTCTCCGTTGTAATCCTTTCGAACTATTTCTATCGCCTGTGTTCGCAGGGCGTTTAGGCGTCTTGCAAACTGTCGTATATCTTCATTAGGTAACTGGCTACAACTTTGGATACCTATTATCACTGAGTCTAAGGTGACCCTAGGTAAGTATGCCCTTTTTATTGTGACGTAGAATTCCTCGAGGCTTGTGAATCGTTGTGACCTCACTAAATCATACGCATCCCCGTGTAATCTCTGCTTAATGCAGTCTATGTAGTCCTGACTGTTGTCTGCACCTACCTCCCTTGTGGCTAATTCGCATCCCTGTATGAATTTGTACACTTCACCGCGTAAGTCTCGTGACTGCGTTCCCGAAAAGAGCGGTACCAGCCTATTCGTAATCTTGGCTATCTCACCTATACCCATTTTGTGTATAATATTTGTCGTCCTAATCTGTTGAAATGACCTTCCGTTGTAATCTTTCTGACTAACTGCAGAATACTGTGACCTTGTTTTTTTTGTTCTCTTCAAAATCGACGAACAGTATTCTTCTCATATGAGGTTCAAACTGCAAATGAAATTCCTCAAATCTCAACGAGGCGATTTTAACCAAAGTACACCAAAATGAAGTCCGGCCATCGCTCTACACCCTGTATTAATTCGGTGACCTTGTTTTTTTTTGCTCTCCTCAAAATCTAAGAACAGTATTCTTTTCATATGAGGTTCAAACTGCAAATGAAATTCCTCAAATCTCAACGAGGCGATTTTAACCACAGTACAACAAAATGAAGGCCGGCCATCGGTCTACACCCTGTATAAATTTGGTGACCTTGTTTTTTTTTGTTCTCTTCAAAATCGAGGAACAGTAATAATATGGATGCTTATTACTTATATATTTATAATTTCTTATGGTTTATACTTTTTCTTGTTTCTTTATCTATCTACTATTTAATTTAATATATAAGGATTTAAATAAAATAGTGGAAGAAAGGAAGAATTATTCGTATTAAATTAAACTCGTTTTAAAATTATGTATACGTACACGTGTTTACTTTAATTTCACATAGCAAATCTAACATTGGTTTGATCCTCCACTGAATATCTGTTAGTTTTACATTCACCGATGACAAAGGTAAATTCGTAACATTTTCACCTCTGTTAGCACAATATTCGCCGCTGTTACAGCTATGTTAGTGGTAAGTTAATGCAATGTTAGTTAACAGCCTCTGTTAAATAAAAAAAATGGTTTCGCCGTGTTGTAACTTCACGGTAGTGTAAAATTAGAATAATTTGAATCGAAATAAATTTAAGTATGTTAATACTTGATAATTGCTATAAATAAAAATTGAGTTAAACTAATTAAGTCGTTAATTTATTTAACAACATTTACATTAATTTTCAGCGCTGGCAGTCGGTTCTAGTGCCGAATGCCAACAAATCAGCAGATATCCTGGTGAAAGGTACTGGTTTATGTGCTAGTTATCTTTCGTTAATGCCAGTAATCAACAGCAACGACTTAAACGTCGCCAACATTAACAACTACGAATTTTTACGATTTTTTTTTTAATTAGCGATATTGGTTACTGTGATATGACTTTCGATATTGGCGAAAGTCAGAGTAATTTTACTAACTTAAATAAATTTAAGGATTTATTTAACGTGGCAAAATTCAAATGATAAACGCAAATTGTTAAAAAACAGAAATTTAATCCAATACTAAAACAAAACGCGTACAGTATACGGGTTAGTTTTAAGTTTTCGTTGGATAATTTCTCGGGTGTGTCTTAGACGTTTGTTTTCAAATTACATTGTTAAATAAATTTTAAAATGCAATGTAGTTGATTTCAAAGTCGCACATTTTAAGTTGATTAATTGATAATTTTATCATTTTATTCGAGTTCAACTCGCACAATTTTTTTTTAAGAATACGTCATACATTCGCAAATGTATGAACATTAAAAAGAAGTTTTTGGTTATTTTAAAAAACCATTATTAGAAGTAAACGTTTAAAGTAATGCGCTTAGAGACTTCATAATGGTTGGAGAATCAAAGCAAAATTAGATTGGTTATTTAAATGACAAGCAATTACAATTGCTTGCTGATAAAAACAAGTGATTCCGTATCAGCATCACCTAATTTTTTCCTGCAAAAATGTCAAGTTTTGTGCCGAATAAGCATCATTTGCGGGAACTTTTGATTTACTTCTTTAATTTGAAAAAATCTGCAGCTGAGGCGCATCGATTGCTTCTAGAAGCATATGGTGAAGCTGCTTTAAGTGAGAGAAGTTGAGAAAGAACAAAGAACGCAGTGGAAGGCCGAAAGTGTACGTGAATTGCTCAAACCAAGCGAAACCATTACTGGAGATTGAGTCGGGCACTTAAGGAAAAACGCGCCCATTACTACTCCAGACACGACAAAATTATTCTTTTACACAATAATGCTCGTCCACATGTTCCGGCGCCGGTAAAAACATACTTGGAAACACTCAACTGGGAAGTTTTACCCCACCCGCCGTATTCACCAGACTTAGCCTCTTCTGATTATCACCTGTTCCGGTCGATGGCACATGGTCTGTCTGAGCATCGCTTCACATCATATGAAGACACCAAAAATTGGGTAGATTTGTGGATAGCGTCAAAAGATGAAGAGTTTTTTCGACGGGGTATCCGAATGTTGCCAGAAAGATGGGGAAAAGTAGTGGCAAATGATGGAAAATACTTTGAATAACACGTAATGTACTGTTCACAATAAATTCCTAACTTTTTATAAAAAACCGCGGAAACTTATTTGTATACCTAACAAACAAGTCACAAACAAAACAAATTCAGTGAAATTAAATTACATATTATGAAAAATTATTAAATTTTTAAATTATTAAATTTTTAAATTATTAAATTTTTAAATTATTAAATTTATAAAATGTAAAATTTTTCATAATAAAATCTGACAAATTAATCACCACAATCTAGGAAAAAAAATACAAATTTCCTCCCAATCGGATTTTTTGCAAAAAAATGGCGAAGCCGTTTGGATTTTTGAAATTTGCGATTTTCTCATCAACATTAGATGCCCAGAAACATCTGTGAAAAATTTCAGGCTTCTAAGAGATGTGGAAGTCCAAAAAAAAGTCCCGGACATATTTTGCTAACAGAAACGCATAGGGATTTTATATATATAGATAAGTAATAAGCATCCATATTATTACTGTTCCTCGATTTTGAAGAGAACAAAAAAAAAACAAGGTCACCAAATTTATACAGGGTGTAGACCGATGGCCGGCCTTCATTTTGTTGTACTTTGGTTAAAATCGCCTCGTTGAGATTTGAGGAATTTCATTTGCAGTTTGAACCTCATATGAAAAGAATACTGTTCTTAGATTTTGAGGAGAACAAAAAAAAACAAGGTCACCGAATTAATACAGGGTGTAGAGCGATGGCCGGACTTCATTTTGGTGTACTTTGGTTAAAATCGCCTCGTTGAGATTTGTGGAATTTCATTTGCAGTTTGAACCTCATATGAAAAGAATACTGTTCGTCGATTTTGAAGAGAACAAAAAAAAACAAGGTCACCAAATTAATACAGGGTGTAGAGCGATGGCCGGACTTCATTTTGGTGTAATTTGGTTAAAATCTCCTCGTTGAGATTTGAGAAATTTCATTTGCAGTTTGAACCTCATATGAAAAGAATACTGTTCGTCGATATAAAAAAAGGAGAACATCAAACTCAGAAAATAGATTTATCTTATGTTATTCTTAAAACCAATTTCAAAACAGTCGTTCTTTATTGGATTAAAATAAAAAAAAAATAATAAATCTATATTGAGTTTAAGTATTGTGTCCTAAGGCACCATATTTATTTATTTAAGATGTAAAATCATTGCTGCACAGTTTGTTACATTTCTAATTTATATATTGACATAAGATCATTCCAGTGAAAGATAACAAATTTTTAATCTTTACATACGTACATGTAATGATGAACACATAAATAAAGTCAATGCAAACAGGTTAATTATTAATTACACATTTAATTATTATATGAAAACTACTAAAATTAAAGAAACTGCGTAGGAAATAATTAATAAATAATAATTTCGTTGGAAGAATAAAATAATGAATTTGTTTTTTTTTTATATTTCCTGTGCGGTAGTACTACAATCAAAACCTGGGAAACTACCCACTAAAATTGGGTTTATAACTATTTAATATAATTAAATTAAAGATTAAATTAAATTAAGATTAAATATTTTATAATATTGTATGATATTTAAAAATAAACAGTTGTAAGAATAAAATTTAATTAATTAGTTATACTTATGACTGCTTTCTTATGACTGCTGTAGGTGTCGATAAATTTATTTGAGGCATACTAAACAATAAAAAGGCTAAAAAAGGCTGCTATTCGCTGATGATAATAAATGAACTTAAACAGAAATCTATAAAGGGGACTCGCGGGCGTACGGAAGTTCTGTCGAAAAAAATTATTCGAAGAGTAGTCAGAAATTAACCAGTGTTAAAAGTGTTTTGGTCCGGGACATTCGACTCGTGTATAAAATTTCACCTCCAATTTCGCTCTACCAGCTGATAAATTGATCTATAAGCATGGATGAATTTATATTCACTATTAAGAATGTAGCAGAAGAAGAGTGGCAATGGTCCGATTTTGCACATTTTCAATACCAATGAATTTCTGATGATAGAGAATATTCGTGCCATTTGATGAAGATATCTTTATTCGTTATTTTATAATCGCGATTTTCACAGCCGGATAGACAGACAGATAAACAGACAGATACGGACATATGAAGCAGATCAAATATATATATACTTTTATATACCTGAATAAAATATTGGAGGAAGTTTGGAGACTATACGCCGTCGATTGCGCTTAAATTACTCCGTTGAAAAATGGAGATAATATCATTAAAAGACAATTTTATATGGTAGTACGAGAACTCGTGTGTATATAAGACGACCTGCTAATTGCAGATTCAACCCAAAATTCACGCTTAAAACAATTAAAATCGGAAGGCTTTCAATACTGGTTTGTGCATGTTTTTATTGTATTATGGCCTTGGTGCAATGTTCTGGGTTAAGTCTCTAGATTTGAATCCTACAGAGAATCTGTGGTCTGATGTGAAAAAAGGTGTAGCTATTAGACTAAGACTAAACCAAGTAGTGAAAGTGGTAAATTACAGTTAAAAGACGCTACAACCTATGTAGTTGATTCTATATCGCAACTTTGTGATGCTGTAATTGCTAACAAGGGTTATGCAATTAAATATTAATATGAAATAAATTACGCAATTTTCAACTATTGACAATAATTTTTATAGTTAAAAACTTTTCCTATTTTTTCAGATAAGCAAATATATACCAATATATATGTATATACATATGTATAGAACATTACTATGAATGAGCCATTCCTATATTTATATTGAAATATTTAATTATAAATTTTAGAAATAAAACTGAATGCATACAAACGAAATTTTAATATTTTTTAACATATTCAAAATTTTTTACCTACACTGCTATTTTCTTGACCGCTGCTGCATATTTAACATATGTTTTTTATTAATATATTTTTATACCCTACACCTTAAGGTAAGGGTATATTCACTTTGTAACGAAATGTGTAACGCATAGAAATAGAGACGATAGGTATAGAAAAGTATATATATTATTGATCAGCGTGACCTCCTGAGTCGATTTAGCCATGTCCGTCCGTCTGTCTGTCTGTCTGTCTGTCTGTCTGTCTGTCTGTCTGTCTGTCTGTTGAAATCACGATCACAGGAGAACCGGTGAAGATATCGTGATGAAATTTTGCACAAACATTGTTTCTTATGGTGTGCAGGTTGGTATTGAAAATGGGCAAAATCGGTCCACGACCACGCCTATTTTTTATTAAAAATGTGATATCAGCGTTCGTCTTTGAGCTATTACAACAAAATTTCATTCCTGGGTATAGAGGAGCATTATCCGTTAATATGCCAAATATGGGCGTGATCCGCCCACTTTTAGGTTACACAGGCAAAAGAGGGTTATATTGTTAAATATATAAACTTCCTGAACTGAAACTGAAAACTTTAGATAACAACTTGTTTTACAAAAAAACATTATTACATGAAAACTGGGTGCGGTCCGCCCACTTTTACACTACATATACAGTATAGCAGTATGAGAACAAGTTTATTACCACGGAAATAAAGTTTAAATGAACACAATTATATAACAACTAAGCTAGTTATTTTGTTTTGAAAAAGGTAATAACCACGCCCACTATTTATACAGAGTCGTAGCTAGGTTTCATGGAGCCCGGGACGGTTAATCAACTTGTAGCCCCAAAAATTCCTAGAATTCAATAAGTCAATACTTGATATCCACAACTGCCGCCCAGAGTGGACCGCCACGGCCGCCCTACCCTTTTTCGGCCGCCCTTTTCAAAACTTTTAGGTGTAGGGTATCTAAGATTCGGCCAGGCCGAATATAGCTTTCTTACTGGTTATATTACGGAATGAGCTACAAACACCAAAAATAATATAGATATCTACATTTAGTATGGAAAACATCAATTCGACCTAGAATGGGCGACATATGAGGATGTAGCTAATTTAAGATTCGACTTAGCAGGGCATAACACTATGATTTTTCTTTATTTATATAAAATATATTAAATTTTTTCTAAATATTTAAAAAAAATTATTTACCTTTTTAGTAACAAGAAACTTGTTGCCTTCATTTCTTAATGTCTTGTCTTGATTCTAAAAAAGGGTTGAATTAGTGAGCATGTGGTAACATGTTAAGTTGATTAACCTGTACATATGTTGTTATATTAATTCGATTAATATGTACATACATATGTATGTCTCAAATTCTTATATATACAGGGTGATTCACATAGACGGGCATACATAAGTTGAGTCGATACAAGAAAAAATTCGTATGGGAGAGGTGGACTCAATTTCTCCGCGATTAGGCAGGAGGGCGTTGGTCTAAAAACCGAACTTAAATTCGAAAACACATATTTTAAAAAACGGTAATAACTCGATCATTTCTAAATACTGGTTTTGAAGGCCAAATGTCTGCACCTGGACACTCATTTTCAATTAGGTCAAACAGTTTTTGAGTTTTGACCGGAAAGCTCTATGTTCTGTAGTTTGTTAGAAAGTTTAAAATTACCAGGTATAATTTCGTCTCAAATACCAATTTCTTAGGTATTTATGTTTAAAACAGTTACAAACATAACCAAAAATAATGTTTTGGGGAAGAAGTATACTTCATAAATAGAAATTATCCAGGTTTTTTTTCGATTTTATGTTGGGTTTTTAGAAAATATCCCTCACGTCTAAATAGGGTGAAATTGACCCGAAATTCATTTTGTCTCGACTCAACCTAAACCCTACTCTTTTGTCCCTTCGTGTTCAAATCACCCGGTATACCCTGGTTTTTCTGCGAACCTATCTACCGTGTTATAGGAGGTCACCTGTATTTAGAAAAAAATTTACTGAACATTTCATTGCACCTCACTTTACTTTTTACACAGATTGGCCATATGATTTTCTTTATTTTAAAAAAGTAGATGCCTTTAGCGTTCTATATACATTTGTGGAATTTTTGAAAAGATGTGAAATTATCAAATATTAAAAAAGAAATGACGCAGGGTTGGGTTGAAAAATTGTAAAAATGTGAACATTTTTCCGTGCATCTCATAAATTCTCATGCAATATCATTGCAATATTCAAGAATAAGAATATATGCTTACCTCCATTTTAATGAAAATATGTATATCTCAATATTGTATTAAATAAATATGTACATATTTAGTGAAAAGCTTTTTACTTATGGTACAAAATCGCTGCTAATAAAATTCACTGTCCGAAATTCCCAAGAAATCGCTTTCATTTGAATTAATCGTTGTTAATCAACGATTTGTGTAGCATTGCCAATTACCATAATTATATAATTGTAATAGATTTGACGCTCATACGCTTCTTTAGAAAGGTACTTATAATTAATTTCTTAAAAAAAGTATTATACATTCACAGATAAAATCATTGATAAAATAAAATCCTATTTTACCTTTACCTTACAAATTTAGTTTTTCCGCAAAAGTCGGACATAATGGTATTACTCCGAGGTTTTGTTGGAAATTTCCACTTTTCTCGGAAACTATAAAACATAGATCCTTCCGGTTTGAAGCATTCTCTCTAGAAT
This sequence comes from Myopa testacea, assembly GCA_949629155.1. NCBI lineage: Eukaryota > Metazoa > Arthropoda > Insecta > Diptera > Conopidae > Myopa > Myopa testacea. The sequence goes on along the minus strand of OX451349.1, from coordinate 1,466,324 downwards.
TGATTAGAGAATTTTATAGTCGGAAAAAATTTATACTTAAAAAAAATTGCGACCAAAAATCTTTTTTCGGAATTTTTTGTCCAAATTTTAACTTTGACATTAATTTTTTCAAAAACTTTTTGACATAGGAACCTAATTTAAAAAGGATATTAAGAAGCGGATATTTGGCTTTGAAAAGCCACCCTGTATATTTATGACAGTATTAAGAGTCCCTTCCTCTGCTATGGAAGTATATATGATCGGAATGGGTGCAGAAGTTTAAGAAAAAATGCTCTTACTTTCTTAATATTGTGATAAATATATAGGTTAATTATACATTTTACTTTAAAAAAATTTATTGAATTCCTAAAATTTTACTAAAAATCTAAAATCTAATTTTTCTCTAAAAGTAAACGGTGTACATTAAAATTTTATTTCACATAAATGAAGTATAGTTCGAATATGTTTCCAAGAACATCAATGACATGTAGCTATTTTCTGCAGTGTAGGAGATATAGGTCTGAAATTTCCAAACTTTAAAGAGCTGTAGATCGGATACCAGACGAGAGTTCCCCAACTGCTGTTTCTGTAGGAGTTCCAACATGTGTCACATTAATGTTTACTTAAAAATCCAACCAAATAATAACGTTGTGTTGTTGGTATCCCTGTCGCTAACACACCCCATCATCTGGTGATGGTGTGGCATCAAACCAAATATGATTTCTTTTTACTATAATATATTTTTTTAGAGGGAAAATAGTATTGATTCAATCACAGATTGACATACTTTTAAAAACTTACAACAATAAAACTTTCACCGGCAAACGTGGACCGATAAAGTATATAAAATAATTAAAAGTATTAAGAAAACTTTTTAAACCTTTAAATGCTTAGAAAACCAAGTTCACCTAACAGTAAAAAAATTGTTACAGTTTTAGCTGAATTTTACAAGTTCCGAATAATCTAAGTAATAATTTTTTTTACATTTGTTTTTATAATTTATTTCAACATATGTTTGCACGCTCTCTTATAAATCTAACAAAAACGACAAAAGGGTTGTGGCCAAACTTATGAATACCACTCATCATTCCAAAAAAGTCCAAAGACACGAACCCTAAAACGTCAAAAGGGTTGTGGCCAAACTTATAAATAGCTCTGATCATTCGAAAAAGGTCCAAAGACACGAACCCTAAAACGTCAAAGAAGGTGATTAACTTTTAGCTGTTAATAATTATTCGCCGTAAATGTAAAGTATCAGCAACTCTGTTAAATGGTTTTCGCCGTGTTTTTTAAAAAATGTTGTAACTTCACACCGGTTAATTTTACCCATGTTTTTTCACTGTGATAAATCTGACTATTTTACTTTACTTTTATTTGTCACTGCTACAATTTCACTTTTTAATTTATTCCTAAAATTATTATTTCACTTTTCAAAATATCCTCGCAACTTCATTTCTACTTATTGTTTCACTTTCTTACAAAGTGACTGTTTTTCACTGTCACATATAACTTCCTAACTGCTTCAGTTCCTTATTATATTATATTATATTTTATTTTTACTTACTTTATTCCTTATCGAGCGATCGTCGGCTCGAAAATACCGGCTGCGCCAATTTGTTGTAATAACGCGGGGTGTCTTCTTCTTCTTGTTCCGTTGTCCTCTGGACAACAAAATAAAAACTCCTTGTGTTGGGATTTTTACTAAATCTTCTTTTATTATATTTCACTCACTTTCGCGCTAACGCTAACTTTAATTTTTAACACTTATTCTAAACTAACTTAACTTTTATTTACAAGTTACTTAATCGCGACTTTATACGCGATAAAATAGACGACGACCTCGTCGTTCGGATATAATTTTAAGACTCTCGTTCGAATCTTTTTCTTGGTTCCACTGTGGCTTGGTCGACGCACCCATCGACCGCACCAAAGTGGGTCGGTGTTGGCGCGTGTCGCAATTTCCATTATTTCGCAATTTTTGTATTGCGAAATATCGTTAATATATCGTATAATATTAAATCGTTCCCAATTTAATTCTTCCGCGTTTGGTTTTGGATTATTTTTATTATTTCTTTAAACCAAGCGTTTTATGGTCACTGCAAAGAGCTATGATTTTTTATGGTTTGGAAGCTCGCTACTAGCTAGCTTCCACGATCAATACCAATGCTAAACGCTATGGGTGTTGGCTTGGTTTTCCAAAGCTTGACTAAAGCTTCTGGCTACCAAACAAAGCGCTGCGGTTGCAGGCTTGGCTTTCAGGTTTACTTTAATGAAAGCTTGGATGGAAATTGCGATCGCGACATACAACAGTGGTCAGGGTTTCCAAATTTTCATCAGTTGTTCGTTTATCAAAAATTTGGTGAGAGTTTTGCCAGCGAAAAAAAAACAATTCAAAACCAAACATGCAGGCATCTGTGAAGATAATTTTAATGTAAATTGCGTTGAAAATGAGTTGCGAATTAATATGGGTATGTAAATTTATTTTTTTTTTTACCTTTTAATTTATATAACGTGCACGTTACGTTTATTTAATTTATATAACGTGCAATTACGTTATGCTAAACGTAAAGTACTAAAGCTTAAGCGTAAAGGCTTAAGTTTTTGTTGGTTAATTATACAGTTTTACACAAATGAAAGGTCTTTTAAATGCATTTCCAACGATACGAAGAACATGTAAGTATTTTGTATAGTTGAAGAGATAAAATCTCGTAATTTCTAAATTTCAAAGGGATGTAACTCTGAAAACATACAAGAACGACAAGAAATGTTGCCGCATAAAACTACAACAACAAAATCGGAGCGTTCGAGTAACGTTAAACCTGTTCCAACTTTTCTTCATTTGACTTTTCAAGTTTGTCATTTGTACTAGAGAGCTGCACAAGATGTCTTGAATTGCTATAGGCACCATGCCACAGTATTGCCTTGCCGTGCACTGTCGTGCACAAATGAACGATTTGACACGAACACTTCAAAGCAACTACCCGAACAAGCCGTGACTGCCTTGCCGTCTACCTGCTTCGCACAAGACATTGTGTTCCGTTCCTTTCTGTGAAGCAAAGACTATAAGACTGGAAACTCTTGAAAATGATATGATGGTGTGCGTGCCACGAAGAGCAATGCAACAACAATTGCTAAGAAATTTTTGTTTACATAAAACCCCGGGGTCTTTACGTACACAAAACAATTGAGGTGATTTTTGTGTCTAGAAAATTGCGTTTTAGATAGAATTTTCACAGCACAAAATGAGCACATTCACTTTAATGTCGACTTAATTAATTGTATAGAATATGTTCAAAATCCTTACAGGCACCTTTTTTTGACAAATTACTAGGTATCATTATTGTTATTTAATAGCAATTTAGAATAAAACTTAATGATTTTTCGCTTCCCGACATGTATTTATTTCTGCTTCTAAGCTCACCACCGCTTGTGTATCCAGAGATACCTACTAACAATAAACTAATATTTGTAATGTAATACATATACATATATGTATAATAAAGTATTTAATTATTTGGGTGCAAACTGTACTTTATTGGTATCATTGGACAGCTATTCAAATTACCTATCCTTTATGTTAAACTATCTTTTATCAAAAAACGTTTGTTTTTCAAGAAAAATTCAATTTTAGATTTGGCAGGCGTGTCTTTGTTTTTATAATGTTGGACAAAAATTGGTATTTTTTTAGTGTTATTGTTGGTTTTCTCCTAAAATATTACACCGATTATGATGTTATTACGGTAATTATATAGGTTAATTAAAAATACATTTTATTCAGAACAAAATTATGGAATAGAAAAACTTATATATAAAATCTTACATATTATTTTTCTCTAAGAGTAACAGTTACTCCAAAAAATTATAGTTTACATAAATGAAAGGTAATTCGATTACCTATATACCTATATACCTATATATAGACATCTCAAAAAGATTAAGGGAAATGGACGTGAAACTCTCAAATTTCAGAGGGCTGTAACTTAGAAGCTATATGAGCTTGAGAAGAATTGTTGTTATTCTTATAATTCTTGTGAGAAACAACCTAATGCCTTTTCCCACGATTTGCAATAAAAAATGTTTAAAATATAATTATTCACCATTTTGTTATTAATTAAATATAGTTAGCAGGTTGGCATCCCCACCCGTTGCCATGTTAACGAATTTCTTCCCAACTTCACCAAAAGGGCAACAACAATTCAATGCGAAATTGCACGTATAGTGTACATGTTTTTTGATTTTACGATTTTTGAGTGTAGTGGAAGAGTTTCCAGTTTTGTAGTCTTTGCTGTGAAGGTAATGAAAGGCTTGAATTGTAAGAAAAGGCAATAGTGCCTTTAGGAAGGCAACAAGACATCGAAAATAGCAATACTGCTATGATGTCGGTAACGATGCGCAGTTATATGAAGCTATCTCATTCTTTTGCATGAGTCTTCGTTTGACTTTAGCACCATTCGTTGCTTTACATTGCCATGCGTCATCAGTTGTCATAGCAATTGTCATGCATTGCTATGATTGCCTTTTCGTTCAAAAAAGCAACGAATGGCAATGAATACTATTGCCTTGTTGTGCTTTGCTATCAGCACGCTTACGGCAGTCAATGTCTTGATTCGAAAGCAAAATAAGCAAGCAGTGCAAGGCTTGAAATTTTTGTTGTGGCTTGATGTGCGTTTCAAGACATCTTGTGCAGCTCTCTAATATGTACCGTCTGTTGTGACCCTAGTGATTTTAGAAATACTTATTGACGTAGATGCGCAGAACGAGACCAATTTTCTTTGTTTACTGGCGCAACCTTTTATTCTATTATATAAACCTTGGGTCCCACACATACCCAACCGAACTTCAAACGAATTTTTTTCTCTCTTTTCTGTTTCTTTCTTCTTTCTTTCTTTTCTGTTCCTTTCTTTCTTTCTTTTGGCATTTGGCTTCAATCAGATGACTACTTGAAAATAATCAACTGTCCTGATCGTCTTCCAGCGATCATCCCGCTACCGCCCGATCTCCTCGACTACAGTCACCCTGCTTCGGCTTTCCGAATACGGTTACCTTGCTTGGGATTTACCGGCACCGGCCGAACCAACCACTGGTGGTTAGCTTGATGAAGTGTGAGCAGGTAAATCCTTAGTGGCCGTGCGACTACCGTATACCGAACACTCGGTATCCGAATCGCAGCGAATTGGTTGCATACCTGTAAGCAACCAAATCCCTACCTTTGGTCCCACCGGTGTATAACATTTTATTAGTCGACCGCGACTTTTTAGCAGATACCTACCGCAGCTTATAATTAAGGCCGTAACACAAACGTCAACCGTAGTTACAGGACACCCTTCTAAGTGCCTTCATAACCGCATACGCAAACCGTAGCGTACCACCTCGGTCATAAACCGTGTACACTATTGACATTGCTGTCACGATTATTATACGTAAAATTTGTTGTAAAATAGTTTCAAGAAAGAAATAAATAAACGATTTTCCCGAGCTAGCAGTGCATAATTTAGGCGTCAAAATCACTTGAGGGTTGCGAGATTCCTTTGGGTAACCCCGGAACCGCTGTGTGCTATCCCAGCCTATGAAGAACACTCGCTACACAGTGTAAGACCAATCACGATGTAATATTTCAGATTCTTACACCTCATATACATCAAATTATGGTAATTTGAAACGTATTCACGCCCATTTAATACCTTTAGGGGAAGAGTTTTCACAAATCCTTTCATAGCGAACTCTGCAGAGTAAGGGCATTCACGATGCAAAACTTCAGATTCCTAGGCCTCATAGTTTCCAACGTATGGCAATTTAAAGCATTTTCGCGCCCATTTTATCCTCTTAGGGGAAAAGTTTTCCCAAAATCCATTCATAGAGCAAATATGCAGTGTAAGACCAATCACGGTACAGGATTTCAGATTTCTAGGCCTCTCTTAAGGGAAAAGTTTTCCCAAAATTCATTCATAGCGCAAAGCTGCAGTGTAAGACAAATCACGATTCAAGATTTCAGATTTCTAGGCCTCATAGTTTCAGAATTACAGTAATTTTAAGCGTGTCCACGACGGAAGAGTTTTCACAAAATCCATTCATAACAATTCTGCAGTGTAAGGCCATTCACCATGGAAGATTTCCAATTCCTAGGCCTATGAAGAACACTCGCTACACAGTGTAAGACAAATCATGATGTAATATTTCAGATTCTTACGCCTCATAGTCATCGAATTATGGTAATTTGAAACGTATTTTCGCCCATTTAATCCTCTTAGGGGAAGAGTTTTCACAAAATCCTTTCATAAGGAACTCTGCAGTGCAACTCTGCAGAGTAACTAACTTTGGCCTATGGCCTACTGCCGCGCTTTTTAATAATAACCCTTAGTATATCCAACGCCGGCTACACATTAAAATAGTATTTTGAGGCCTTCCGGACCTCCGGCCTTCGGCGTACGGTCGCGCTTTTTAATAATAACCCCTAGTATGTTCAACGTAGGCTACGTAGTAAAATAATATTTCTAGGTAAAATACCCCAACATGTTATACATATACCGTTGAAAAAGGAATGTGCTATTTGAAGCTACATATGTGAAGCCTATTGATTTTTATGTATACCTTAATTACGATTTAAGTTGAGAAAAACTTATCTTTTAATACAATTTCTACCATTTTTCCTTAAAACTAAATTATCTCCATAACTATTGAAAAAATAAAAAAAATAAAGAATTAGAAAATAGATTACCTTTTCCGCGGTACCCCGCTTACACCGATGCGAAGATATCGCACTTAAAAATTTTGACGTTAAAGGACCATAAATCCTAAATCAAAGCCACGCACAAAAAATTTTAACGGAGTTATATTCAGGGAACAAACATAAGTTGGATTTAGAGGTTTGGCTGCGCAAACTGTCTGTGCAGTTGGCACCTCATTTTTTTAAAATATAATCTTTTATACCCTGCACACGAAGTGAGAGGGTATATTCACTTACTGCTTCCGTTTGTAACTCATTAAAGGAGGCGTGACAGGTATAGAAAAGTATATATATATATACTTGATCAGCGTGACCTCCTGAGTCGATCTAGTCATGTCCGTCCGTCTGTCTGTCTGTCCGTCTGTGGAAATCACGATTACAAGAGAACGAATAGAGATATCTTCTTCAAACTTGGCACGAATATTGTCTATCACTAGAAACTCATCGGTATTGGCAAAATGGGCAAAATCGGACCATTAACACGCCTACTTTTTATACTGAATATAAATTCATCCATGCTTATAACTCTTTTTCTCAGCTTGTAGAAGGAATTTGGGGTTGAAATTTTGTTCAGAACTGCACTGTATCAAAACAGAGCACCAAAAATGGGCGTGGTCCGCCCACTAATTAAATAAAACTCGATTACAGGAGAACGAATAGAGATATTTTCATCATATTTGGCGCGAATGTTGTCTATCATCAGAAACTCATTCACATTGAAAATGGGAAAAATCGGACCATTGCCACGCCTACTTTTTATAGCAAATATAAATTAATCCATGCTTATAGCTTAATTTCTTAACTTGTAGAACAAAGTTGCGGTTGAAATATTGTCCAGAAGTCAACTGTCTCTGACCAAAACAGACTACGAAAAATGGGCGTGGTCCGCCCACTAATTAAATAAAACTCGATTACAGGAGAACGAATGGAGATATTTTCATCAAATTTTGCTCGAATATTCTCTGTACGAATCACGAATAATATATTGAAAAGGAAAACAATTACACCATTGCTTCGGCCAGGCCGAAGTTAACACTCTTTCTGGTTTTTTTTTTAGTTCTGATTGCACCCCAAATAGTTCTGGAGTTCTCTACCATTTTCGAAATTAATTCTGGCGTATTAAGCAACAAAAAGTCAATTCCAAATTTGGGGTGCTAACTTCACAAGTTGAAATATGAAAATCGGGCATAAATCTGAAACTGAAAAATTTTCCAAAAATGATCTTTTTTGGTTTATTGGCAGAAATCCTTTTGGAAGTCTATTTTTCAACCCCATTTTCCTCAAACCCATCCACTAAATCTAGTTGGAATTGTATCGCAGTTCCCTTCTAATCGCCATTTCATCCATGAGCAGAATCATATTGTTCTTTTCGTACTGGTTCAAATCCCAAGCACTTCTCTTTTATTAACTCCAACTTATGGAAAGGGTAGAACAGCTGAGGGGAAGATCAAACAACATGTGAAGCTTCGAGAGAGCTTGTTTTGCAAAAGAAATCTCCTTCTGAGGTACACTGAAAAGATGGAAGCACAGGCGGCGCACCAATAAAAAAAAGGAAACATAAACATTAATGGGAATGATATTGTAGTCAATATTGATCAACAAATCGGACATTTCGCTTCGCCTAAATTATTTTCAAAAAATAAAAAGTACTCCTCCCATTCCTTATTAAACATTTTTCACAGTGCATTTATAAAACAGCGTCGTACGATCTTGCTTGCTTGATGTCTGAATGTCGACTCCAAAGACTACAAGACTGGAAACTCCTCTTATTCCGTGAGAGAGCTCCAAAAAATATCCGTCCGCGTGTTCACATACAGTGTATGTGAATTTTATGGTGAAATTGTTGACTTATTACAAGCTAAAACAGGCTATCACAAAGCATGATATCTGAAAAGGTAAACCGTTTTGCTTTGTTACCACACCGCCACAAAATGATGGGGTGAGTTAGTGGAAGGGATACCAATGAAACAACTTTATTACTAAGTATTTTTTTGGTTTTTAAGTAAACATTACTAGAAAAACTACTATGCATTTATGAGTTCTCGAGGTTTTGAAGATTTCTAAGCTGTTTGGAAATATTAAAAAGTAATGTAAACTTATTTGTTTTTGTAATCTTTCATTTCCCTTTCATTTAAATTGAAATGAGTTAGCACAAATAAATTCAGAAATCATTTATTTAAATTCAAAATAGATAAACACAAATAAATTCCCAATTCATGCATTTAAAATTAAATTCATTTGAATTAAAGACCAAAAGAACTAAAATCAGTATTAACTAAATATTAAACTAAATTACACATTCATATTCAACAAAACATGTTGAATACTTTGGCATCTCTTTCGGCTAAAAATACGCGTGGTAGGTTAAAAACAGCTGACTAAATTTGTGAAATGAGCAATTTTTATGAATATTAACTTCGTTTTGCTTGCAAAATATACAATATTGTGCAACTTTTTTGTGCTTAAGAAAGGTCACATATACATTTCTAGAAGCATTTAAAACTTTTAAAACTGGCTCCTTGGTCTTTTTTACGTACATATTTGAAAAATCATATTTCTGGCTTATTGCTGTGAAGAAGAACAAGAGTTGCAATCCTCTCTCAAAATATTTTGTAAACAAATTCCCGGACTGTCAAAATTCGTTCCCGAACTGTCAAAATTACATGCGTTTTGTTTTTGCAATCTACAACACCCAAGCCTGATTTCACCAACACATTCAAAGCGAAAAAAGAGTTTCCAGTCTTGTAGCACTAACCACATAACAGATAGATACTACTATCTATCGATTAAGCATTAACCACAACCAAGGCTACAGGCTACAAGATACTAACTGCAAAAGTAGCTAACTTCCAGTGATAGCGGCGTGAAGCCAGCACCCTTTTGGTGAAGTTGGGAAGAAATTCGTTACCATGGCAACGGGTGGAGGTGCCAACCTGCTAACAATATTTAATTCAATTTATTTAATAACAAAAAGGTGAATAATTATATTTGAAAAATTTTTTATTGCAAATCGTGGGAAAAGGTATTGTGTTTGTCACAAGAATTATAAGAACAACAACAATTCTTCTCCAGCTCATACAGCTTCTAAGTTACAGCCCTTTGAAATTTGAAAGTTTCACGTCTATTTCCCCTAGTCTTTTTGAGATGCACATATAGGCATATTATTATCGTTGAAAAGGTAATCGAATTACCTTTCATTTATGTAAACTATAATTTTTTGGAGTAACTGTTACTGTTAGACAAAAATAATATGTAAAATTTATAAGATTTTCTTATAAGATTTTATAAGAAAATTATATAAGATTTTTATATAATTTTTTCTATTTAATAATTTTGCTCTGAATAAAATGTATAATTAACCTATATAATTACGGTAATAACATCATAATCGGTGCATTATTTTAGGAGAAAACCAACAATAACACTAAAAAAATACCAATTTTTGTCAAACATTATAAAAACAAAGACACGCCTGCCAAATCTAAAATTGAATTTTTCTTGAAAAACAAACGTTTTTTGATAAAAAATTGTTTAACATAAAGGATAGGTAATTTGAATAGCTGTTCAATGATACCAATAAAGTACAGTTTGCACACATATAATTAAATACTTTATTATACATATACATATATGTATTACATTACAAATATTAGTTAGTTGTTAGTTGGCTTCTCTGGATACACAAGCGGTGGTGAGCTTAGAAGCAGAAAAAGATATATGTCGGGAAGCGAAAAATCATAAAGTTTTATTCTAAATTGCTATTAAATAACAATAATGATACCTAGTAATTTGTCAAAAAAAGGTGCCTGTAAAGATTTTGAACATATTCTATACAATTAATTAAGTGTACATTAAAGTGAATGTGCTCATTTTGTGCTGTGAAAATTGTATCTAAAACGCAATTTTCTAGACACAAAAATCACCACATTTGTTTTGTGTACGTAAAGACCCCGGGGTTTTATGTAAACAAAAATTTCTTAGCAATTGTTGTTGCATTGCTCTTCGTGGCACGCACACATTCATAGCATTTTCAAGAGTTTCCAGTCTTGTAGTCTTTGGTGCAGACTTCAAGCAAGTAAGATCGCACCAGACTATTTTATGATTGCACTGAGAAAACTGTTTAATAAGGAATGGAAGAATCACTATTTTTTCTTTGAAAATTTTTTATGCGAACCGCAATGCATGATTTGCAATAAAAAGGTGGGACGCGCATCTAAATTTTTTGTAAAGACACACTATAGAACGTGTCATTTAGATTTTGATAAGGTTATTAATGAAAAAAGGGCACAATTAATATTTAAGTTTAGGTCTGCTATTAAAAAATATGTTTGAAAATCTGAATTAGGAATAAATTGAGAAATAGTAAACCCAATTTCATTGCAAAATCATTTGTATGATTTAAAGTTTAACAACCCCCAAACAACAATCTTCTCAGTGTACCGCGCAGAGAGAATTTTTCCGCAAAACAACCTCTCTCAACGCCTCACACATGCACAAAATATGATTGTATAAGTTTTGGCCAGCACTGCTTTAGATAGCTCAAATGGACAAAAAAGTGGTTCGTAAAATTTTCTGAGCGCTGGGTCCCAGCAAAGAGTATAAATAGTAAAGAGATATTATGACTCAAAGAAGAACAAGATTTCATGTGCCATTATTACACAAAAATACACACCACTCTGCCGCTATCGAAGGCAGCGCAGCATGGTGAATGTGGTCCAATATTTACAGTGAAACATAATTTTCACCATATTATGATTGATAAATTGTTGGTAACTTTTGCTTCGCTCTCGGAGGAAAGTACGGAAGCACTTCTACTTTGTTTTTGTTCTAGTAGAAAAGAAACAAAAAAGTGTACAACAACAAAATGCTTCTGTATGCCCTGAATCTCTTGTAGTTGTTGTTATAAAGCCCAACTCAGCGGTCTTCTCAGTGCTCGTAACAAAGCAAAATTGAATGATCTCCTAATGAGTGAGAGGTTCGGAAGATCTTCTTAATGAGTATGAAGGGAGCGGAAGATCGACTTTGCTTTTGTTAGTTTGCACTAACAATGCAAGCGAATATGCGTAAGAAGAGATCGATCCATCACTCGCATGCCAAGTAAAGTGTGAAAGAAAGACACGATCAATTTCTGGAGTACAGCGGGCGATGAGAAGAACGGTGCGATTCGTCTGGATTTATTTTAAATTTTGCATTTTAAGGTTTTTGAAAGAATGTTTGCTTTTCGTAGCTTTATTCTGCTTCTTCTTCGATGTCCAACCTTTGTGAAGCGCTGGCACGATCTACGTTGTGAGCATAGCGTGCTCTTGAAGAATTTGTATAGGCAGAAGATTTAAGAAGAAGAAGACTTTAGTCGGCATATCTGTATATTTAATAACTTATACGAGTAAAAATAAAAAGTTAATGGAAGCAAAAATAAAAAATTAAAGGATGGAAATATTTCAGAGAAAATAATTATATTATGTACGAATTCGATTTTTTATGAGTACGAACGAATCGGAAGATCGACTTTGTACTTGTTATTTTGTAGTAACAACTGAAATGCTTCTGTCTGACCGTCTATAAATTTACCATGTTATTGTAGTGTCCAAAACCATTATTAAAATTAAATTAAAGACTAAAATTTTTCAAATTTATGATTTTAGTTCTATTAAGGAAGCATTGCCTATGGGCTGGCAATAAAACGAAATCAACCCTGCATTGAGCTCAGTGTATCGAATTACCAATAACACATATTGGTACAACAATTATATTATAATTTTATACATATAAAATAACAATAAACAATAACCTAATTTAATAATAAACCTAATTTAAAATACTAATAATAATAATATTATGCCGGCAAAACGTTGCAAAAAACCAAATTCCTTTAATAAACGAAAAATAATAAAGCGAAAAAAAAATCCAAGCTTGATAGACCGACAGACATAAGCACTTGATTTTTTATTGTAAAGAAACCAAAAAGAAGTCTAATTCCCCTGTTCCCTCAACCCCTGCTGTTACCCTTAATTCGATCGTTTCGTTTTCAACTCTTTGGACATACAAGATTCCATCGCTCAACTCTTCTTACGCATAATCATTTATGAACGAAAATAAGCAAATCCGATTTGTATTTATACAACAACAAAGCAATGGCAATGAGAAGCAAATAACACAAAGGATGGTAAACAAAGGCAAGAGAGCGAAGTAAATCAAAAGACCGACAGACGTAAACTACTGAATTCATCAATTATTTCTCTCACTCCTCATGTAGCATACGATTGCTGCATCGATCAACTCTTCTTACGCATAATCATTTACCAAGTAAAACGAAGTTCACCACGAATTTCTCTGCTGCTATTCGCCGTAGCAGCGCTCTCGACTGCATTCTAATAATGGCACATGAAAATCTGCCGTTAGTCGAAAATTTTGAGTCATAATATCTCTTTACTATTTATACTCTTTGACGACTGGAAACTCTTGAAAATGCTATGATTGTGTGCGTGCCACGAAGAGCAATGCAACAACAATTGCTAAGAAATTTTTGTTTACATAAAACTCCGTGGTCTTTACGTACACAAAACAAATGAGGAGATTTTTGTGTCTCGAAAATTGCGTTTTAGATAGAATTTTCACAGCACAAAATGAGCACATTCACTTTAATGTCCCCTAAATTAATTGTATAGAATATGTTCAAAATCCATACAGGCACCTTTTTTTGACAAATTACTAGGTATCATTATTGTTATTTAATAGCAATTTAGAATAAAACTTTATGATTTTTGGCTTCCCTACACATATTTTTTCTGCTTGTAAGCTCACCTCCACGAAGAGTAATACAACAATTGCTAAAGGTACGGTCAAACAGAACGCGTAAATAATCGCCGCCCCGCGATTGCCGCGAAGGCAGTTGCATTACACAGGTTCTTATGGAGGCCGTCAAACAGAAACGCGCTACTCGGCGTAAAAACTGACGCATAGTAGAGCGGCAAAAAAGATCGGAGTAGCGCGTTAGAAAATTTTGCAAAATCTTGTATAAGTATGTGTGTATTTTAGTAGTGTGAGTAGAAAAATGGTTAGAACTGCACTTCATTGCGTTGCCATCTGCTGTGTTATTCAGATCTATTTTTTACGTGGTGCTGTTAAATTTTCTGTTTTTCGTGGTTTTGTTATTTCTTCATTTCTTTAAAAATGTTAGACATGCTAATAGAATTGGTTAGAACAAATCCATGCATATATAATACAATAGACCCGGACTATAAGAATAATTCCAAGAAAAATGAAATTTGGGAAAGAATTGCTGATGAGATGTTTTCCAGTGGTAAGTTTTATTATTATTTTATATATTACTTATATTATGTATACGTATATTAATGTAGTAATTTATTTATTTTTGATCCAGCTGATTCGGTGAAGGCTAAGTGGAAAAATTTACGAGATCGATACGTTCGCGCCAAAAAAAATTTAAAAGGCTCAACAGGGCAGGCAGCGAATAACTATATGAAGTGGAGTTGTTACCGTCAGTTGCAGTTTTTGGACTGTACGTTGGAGTTACGCGATACTGAAACGAACATATCACATGAGGAGGTAACCACAGGCGATGTCTCCTTCGTAGAGTTCGAAGATGAAATTGTTCTCTCTTCGAAAATTGTTTCGCAAGGAGACATTCCTACAAATTCAGATGGCAATGGTACACAATCCTCAATAGCGTCTCAACCAAAACGAAAACGGAAAACACCACATGAAGAAGTTGGTAACGCCATTATAGAGTATCTTAACAAGAAAAAACAGCCCACAGAACAAGTGCTAGATAGAACTGATAATTTATTTCTATCCTACGCGGAAACATTTAAAACTCTATCTTATAAAAACCAAGTAGAGACAAAATTGAAATTGGCTCAACTGTTTTCTGAGGTGGAGGTTCGAGAAATGGAGGAGAGGAACTCGGCAGCAGAGCAGCTAGTGTGCTTACAAGGCGAATGGCTTCAATAAGAGTTATGGGTATGACTTTTATTTTCAAAGTCATCGAAAAAAGTTTTTCTGATGAGTTTTTCTGCTGACGTTTCTTTTGCTTGTGAAAAATTTGATAAAATCTACTAAAGTTTGTTTTAATTTTTCACAACCTAAAGAAACGTCTTTTTTCTTAAAAAGACTGTTAGAAAAGGTTTTATTTCAAAAACCTCAGAGAAAATGTCATCAGAAAAACTTTTTTCGATGACTTTGAAAATAAAAGTTAAACTTTGAACTTATAATTTGAAAATAAAAAGTTAAACTTTTAACTTTTATTTTCAAAATAAAAATCGTGATGTTTTGTTTCGTATAACCGATTTGAAATCGTGATATCTTTTTGTATCTATAAGAATTATCGATGTATATGTAGATGTTTTGTTTTGTATAACCGATTTGAAATCGTGATATCTTTTTGTATCTATAAGAATTATCGATGTATATATAGATGTTTTGTTTTGTATAACCGATTTGAAATCGTGATATCTTTTTGTATCTATAAGAATAAAGATATATTTATTATATACAGTAATAAAGAGCTTTTTATTTAAAGTTAAACGTCGTAAAAGTAATTTGCAAACTTTTCTCTTACATGAAAAGCTGCATTCGTACTTCTCGCGCAAGACGCTGGTGTTAGAGCAGCCATGAAAACATCCTCTGTGTCTGAATAAACGGGTGTGTCAGTGTTTGTATAATTGTGGAGCACGCATGCCGCCTTCACAATGTTCACTGTTGTGTCTGGATCGCATTCAATGGGACGTCGAAAAATTCTCCACTTTTGCACCAAGATGCCAAACGCATTTTCCACAATTCGGCGGGAGCGACTTAAACGTTTGTTAAAATTTTTTTTCCTTTTATCCCGGATAGCCGCTGGCCTTGGAAAAGGCCTCATAAGATAGTTTTTCAAAGCAAAACCTTCGTCACCGACAAAAACATGTGGAACAGGTTCTTGTGTTCCCGGCAGAGGCTTAGGTGGCAAAATACTACCCTGCTTAAGGTAGCGTTTGAAGAATTGAGAATTCTCTAGAATTGCGTTGTCGCCATGACGCCCGTAGCTGCCAATGTCGACCATTGTGAATTTGTAGTACGGATCTACAATGGCCAATAAAACAATGAAAAAAAATTGCTTATAGCAATAAAAGCTCGATCCGCTGTTTGGTGGGGCCTTTATAGAGACATGTTTCCCGTCGATGGCTCCAACGCAGTTTGGAAAATTCCAAATTTTCCTGAACCCCTTCTCTGACTGCCTCCACACTTCGTTTGTTGGTGTCGGCATGTATGTTGCTTGCAAACCTTTCCAAAGCGCTTGGCACACCTCATCTACGATAGAACCAACCGTAGAGCGCCCCATCCGATATGAAAATGCGATCGTTTGGAAAGAATCTCCTGTTGCTAAAAATCTATTTTAAAAAAAAAGCAATAGTTTAAGATTTACTTCATCTGCTATTCTGTTCTTTACCTCAAACAAACTGCAAGCCTTTCTTTTGAGCTGATAGGGGATAGGAGGTGATAGGAGGTGTGCCGGTACACAGTTTCTCAATTTGTGGCTTCACCAGCTCATGAAGCTCTTCAAACTTGCATCGCGTCATTCGGAAATATGTCCAAAATTTTTCATCATTATTTTCTAAATCTCTGTATAAATGATGAAACTCGCCGAACTGCTCCCGCGCTTCATTTATTTGGCTTACCCAGGTACGCCTTCGCTTAACTCTTCTCTTCGCAATTATCAGCAACAGTAGTTCTTCATCGGAAGACATATTTGACATATTTAATATAAAGACGAAAATTTTTGCAACACACTAATGTTTCGATGAAATATTTGTGTCTCACAACATATGGCCGTGCAAATATGAAATACTGTTTCCCTGAGAAATTTTTCATATCACACAACCAAATTCCCCAGAGAAAGTGACAAATCCCATGCAATAAATTCAATTACTATCAATATGGCATTCTACTATTCACAGACACGAACAGCTGATTTGTGTAAATGAAAGTTGTGCCGCGTTCTGTTTGACTGCCGCCGTACACAAAACAAATGAGGTGATTTTTGTGTCCCGAAAATTGCGTTTTAGATAGAATTTTCACAGCACAAAATGAGCACATTCACTTTAATGTCCACTAAATTAATTGTATAGAATATGTTCAAAATCCTTACAGGCACCTTTTTTTTGACAAATTACTAGGTATCATTATTGTTATTTAATAGCAATTTAGAATAAAACTTTATGATTTTTGGCTTTCTGCACATATTTTTTTCTGCTTTTAAGCTCACCTCCGCTTGTGTATCCAGAGATACCCACTAACAACTAACTAATATTTGTAATGTAATACATACATATATATGTATAATACAGTATTTAATTATATGGGTGCAAACTGTACTTTATTGGTATCATTGGACAGCTATTCAAATTACCTATCCTTTATGTTAAACAATCTTTTATCACAAAACATATATTTTTCAAGAAAAATTCAATTTTAGATTTGGCAGGCGTTTCTTTTTTTTTATGTTTCACAAAAATTGGAATTTTTGAAAGGTAAAAGATCTCAATTTTGCGATAATTATATAGCTTAATTGCACATTTTATTCAAAAAACGATTAAAAGGTACCAATATTGGAACCCTACACACAGGGAAAAAACGTTGTAAAATTAATAAAAACAACCTAAAAAAATAAAAAAAAAAAATAAACGTTAATGAAAGTCTGTTAAAGACGAAAATTCTCAAAACAACTACGAAAACCTTGTTTCTAAGTTTTCCTGAATGTAAAATAAAAATTGTTATTTTAACAATAAGAGCTTTATTATTAAGGATACACGTTATTATTTTAAATGTAAAATATAGTGATTTCAAAAACTTGTACTTTAGAATTCAAAACGAAATTTGTTGATTTACAATTGGCGTGCAGTTATTTCAAAAACAAATATTTTTGAATTAAAAATATGCAGTCTTAAAATTACTACGAAAAGTAATTATTTTCACCTATTTTCTAGTATACAGGGTGCCTTTATGTACTTACCTTTTTCTTATACCACGTATTTATTAAATGAAAAATTTGTACGTAGATATTCAAATTCATTTTGTATTTGATTAATTTTAAATTAATTATAAATTTATAAAGTGTCCAATTTATAAAGTAGACAAACTTCATTATTACATGAAATGTATGAGTACTAAACGTGTATGCTTTGTATTAAACTGTTAAATATATTTAGCCCTAACATACGTTTTGCCGTTATTTACACTATATAAATGCAAGGGTGGACTAAAAAAAGTAGAAATATTTTTATACCCTACACACGAAGTGAATAGGGTATATTCACTTACTGCTTCCGTTTGTAACGCATTAAAGGAGGCGTGACAGGTATAGAAAAGTATATATATTATTGATCAGCGTGACCTCCTGAGCCGATTTAGCCATGTCCGTCTGTCTGTCTGTCTGTCTGTCTGTCTGTCTGTCTGTGGAAATCACGATTACAAGAGAACGAATAGAGATATCTTCATGAAACTTGGCACGAATATTGTCTATCGCTAGAAACTCATCGCTATTGAAAATGGGCAAAATCGGACCATTACCACGCCTACTTTTTATAGTGAATATAAATTCATCCATGCTTATAGCAAAGTTTCTTAGCTTGTAGAATGAATTTGGGGTTGAAATTTTGTCCAGAAGTCCATTGTCTCTGACCAAAACAGATCACCAAAAATGGGCGTGGTCCGCCCACTAATTAAATAAAACTCGATTACAGGAGAACGAATAGAGATATTTTCATCAAATTTGGCATGAATATTATTTATCATCAGAAACTCATCGCTATTGAAAATGGGCAAAATCGGACCATTACCACGCCTACTTTTTATAGTGAATATAAACTCATCCATGCTTATAGCTCAATTTATCAGCTCGTAATATGAATTTGAGGTTGAAATTTTATTCACAAATCAACTATCTTTGACCAAAACAGACTACCAAAAATGGGCGTGGTCCGCGCACTAATTAAATAAAACTCGATTACAGGAGAACGAATAGAGATCTTTTCATCAAATTTGGCATGAATATTCGTCACAGGCTATTTGAGATTGAAAAGGAAACAAATTAGACGATTGCCACACCTAATTTTTAAGTAAACGTATGTAGGGTATATGAACTTCGGCCAGGCCGAAGTTAACACTCTTTCTGGTTAATAATTACACTGTCAATTTTAGAACCAACTTCATGTGATTGAAAGTGTTTACAAAATTTTTTTATGTAAATTGGATAGCACACAACATGTATAATATCAGTGTGATACAAAAAGAATTTTATTTTAAATAACTTAAATGCGTTTTCTTCTTAAATCTTGGATGTTCATATAAATTAAGATCTTTTAATACATTTAGTAGTCTATGTTCTGATTTTATGTCTTGGAATGGGTTTTTGCAAAATTCCAATAAGCACTTTAAATCTTCGTGGAAATCCCTTTCAGCAATAACATCCTCTATTCCTGACGCGACTGATGAAAACAAACAAGAAATCATTTTTTGGATTTCTACCACTGACTTTCTAGGCATAGAATTTTGATTGTGTAAATTCAGTGACAAACTTAAAGCTTTCTTTTTAAAAGTATTCACTCTTTCGACAACATATATGTCTTTGTTTGAAGTTTCAATAGATTTTGTAGATGAATTATTATTTTCCAAAGATGTTACATTTTTATGTAAAAGACATCTTGGAGAAGAAATACTGCTGAGTGTGTTTACTTCGTTTTGATTTCTATTAACTCTATGTTGTTTTTCTAAATGTATTCGAAAATATGTAAAATTAGAGAAAGTCTGGTTCCAATCATTTTGAATGCATTGTAATCTAAGTAATTTTGTGGACATTAAATGATCAATTTTAAGGTGTTGAATTAGCAGAATAGCTTCGGCGAATTTCCTCGAATATTGGAAGCCAATATACATTGTGTAAGCATTCAAAAACATTTCATGAAATCAATTAGGCATGGCATATTTGCAGATTTAGTATCAAAGATAGTATTGATCTCAAAGAAGTATTTTTGTATAAATACCCAAGGTAGTTCACAAGCTTGTGGATACTTCAGGGAAAGAACTTGGAAAATTTTAAAACATATATCTAAACTTTCAATAAAAGATTTAAATTTATACAGAACATTGTCAAAATAGATATAAAATCCCTGGATATCTATATCTGACAACCCTACCACAATCAAAAATGGTTGTATTGTCATGCCCGCAGAATAGTATTTCCCAATGATATTATTCACTTTCCTTTCGTAATCGTTAATAGAAGTAAGTCTTAAAACCAAACTTTCTTGAGCATCTAGAATTGTTGGTTTCTTGTTCCGCTTTCCAGAGCTGTTTTGGAATCTGGCTGATGGGTGTAGCACTGAGTTGAGTAGGATTATTAGAAGGTATTCTTCAGCATCTGGAAACGTGTAATATATAAACATTATGAGTGAATTATACGTATAAGAGTCAATATAGGTACAAGATTTATACTTTTTACCTAAATTTTTGGTAGCTTTTGCATTAGCTAACAGCTGTTTGCAATATTCATTATGAATATTAAGCTCGTAAAACACGCGAACTTTTTCTTTAAAATGGTTCCACTTGGAATAAAGCAAGTGCTCTTTATTCGGATACAAAAGATTGAAGTCAATTTTAATCTGTAAATATTGCAGAAAAATTATAATTTGACCTTAATTGAAGAACTAAGATATTTTTACCAACTCATATGCCCTGGAGTCTGACAATTTTGACCAGGCCTGAAGGAATTCTAAATTTCCCATACATTTTAAGTCTCTCTGCCTGACGTGGAAAGTTTTTTTCCCACTTATCACATACCTCGATCCAGTCTGCGCAATCTCGATTAAGAGATGTTTTTAATGCCGAAGCAATAGTTTCATCAATTTCAGGAATGTGTTCATTGTCTTCATTTTGACTATTTTGAGGGGATGAAATATCCGATTCGACGGATATATTTTTGGGAATTAAACCCTCCAACCTCTTTCGCTTGTTTCTACTGTTTGTATATTTGGTATAAAGTTTACCGCCTGGATTCTTTTTTCCTTTTCGCGGGATAAAGTAATAATCCTGGAAGAGGAAATATATTCAGAGCACAAAATTCAAAGCTTTTTTCTTGGTGAAGTAAAATTATCACGGTCTTATAAACGATTCCGCTTTAGTGATTGCTTATCCCGCATGCTGAATTCAAAATTCTATTACCCGGACCCTTTTTTCACTCGGAAACAGCGAGCATATTTGATTAACTAAGTGCGGGAAGTCCGCAACTTTAAGGCTGATGTTGTTTAACACAACTTCTTCAATAATAATATTAATTATTAGATCTCTAAAAGTGTTTGTTAAGTGATTGTTTTTTTCGAAAAATTCTTGAATTTGCTTTCCTCTTGGAGATGCTCTTAACAGGGTAGCCACATCCTGCATAACTATTTATGAAATCAAACAATTCATGCATTATTGAAAAAGTTACCTTATTTAACCGATTTCCGCAAACAGAAGAATCTTCAGATGAGACGGGAGAATGATCGCAGTGACACTTCACTTTATTCAACCAATCATGTACCTTTGAGGGTGTGGAAATTCCAAAATGTAGATAAAATTAATATAAACATAAAAAATTCGCGCATTCTGTCACACCTCTTTCTTTCTCCAAAAGAATAGTTTTTCGCGAAATTCTACGCGTAATCCCAGTTGTGGAATAGCGTCTTTTAAGTCTTCTTTTTGCATATACTCCAAGCTCCTATATGTAACTTGCGCAGCTAAGATGCCCACAATGAGACCGCAGGAGAAAACACAACTTTCGATTAGTTACACAATCAAGGCATTAATTATTTTAATCTTACATTTTAAGTACTCAGAAATACACTCCAGGTCAAATTCTTTAAGCAACGACTATAGCTTCACCTCATCCGAATCATTATGAATTTCCTCTACTTTATCCGCAACAAAAGTGACTTCAGAATTTAAAAATTGTCCAATTGAACTCTCAATATTGGACTCAGGCGGCAACAACATCCATTCGGATGGAGTATTTCCACAGTCTTCAATGGACACTATATTCATATTATTACACCTTATTATTCACTGCACAATAAATTTAACAAGAAAACACTTCCGATTGACTTCACGCACAAAATTTATATTGGTAGAACATCTTGACAGCTCCATAAACAGTGTTGCATTCAAAAATAAAATTTTAAATCAAGAATGCATATATTTGATATTAAAGTTTATAATTTTGAATCAAAAACGTTGTTATAATTTTTAAAATTATAAAATTTCAATCCAAATCGTTCGCTTTAAATTTGAAAACTTAATTTTTGTTCCAGTACGTCAATGTCATATTAGTATGGCTTATTTTTATTTCAAAATTTAGTACTATTAAATTAAACCAGTAAGAAAGCTATATTCGGCCTGGCCGAATCTTAGATACCCTACACCTAAAAGTTTTGAAAAGGGCGGCCGAAAAAGGGTAGGGCGGCCGTGGCGGTCCACTCTGGGCGGCAGTTGTGGATATCAAGTATTGACTTATTGAATTCTAGGAATTTTTGGGGCTACAAGTTGATTAACCGTCCCGGGCTCCATGAAACCTAGCTACGACTCTGTATAAATAGTGGGCGTGGTTATTACCTTTTTCAAAACAAAATAACTAGCTTAGTTGTTATATAATTGTGTTCATTTAAACTTTATTTCCGTGGTAATAAACTTGTTCTCATACTGCTATACTGTATATGTAGTGTAAAAGTGGGCGGACCGCACCCAGTTTTCATGTAATAATGTTTTTTTGTAAAACAAGTTGTTATCTAAAGTTTTCAGTTTCAGTTCAGGAAGTTTATATATTTAACAATATAACCCTCTTTTGCCTGTGTAACCTAAAAGTGGGCGGATCACGCCCATATTTGGCATATTAACGGATAATGCTCCTCTATACCCAGGAATGAAATTTTGTTGTAATAGCTCAAAGACGAACGCTGATATCACATTTTTAATAAAAAATAGGCGTGGTCGTGGACCGATTTTGCCCATTTTCAATACCAACCTGCACACCATAAGAAACAATGTTTGTGCAAAATTTCATCACGATATCTTCACCGGTTCTCCTGTGATCGTGATTTCAACAGACAGACAGACAGACAGACAGACAGACAGACAGACA
This sequence comes from Myopa testacea, assembly GCA_949629155.1. Classification (NCBI taxonomy): domain Eukaryota; kingdom Metazoa; phylum Arthropoda; class Insecta; order Diptera; family Conopidae; genus Myopa; species Myopa testacea. The sequence continues at coordinate 1,443,456 of OX451349.1, read as the reverse complement.
GACAGACAGACGGACGGACATGGCTAAATCGACTCAGGAGGTCACGCTGATCAATAATATATATACTTTTCTATACCTATCGTCTCTATTTCTATGCGTTACACATTTCGTTACAAAGTGAATATACCCTTACCTTAAGGTGTAGGGTATAATAAAAATAGATTCAAAAAAATTGAGGAATTTCAAAATAACTACGATAGTACTTGATTTTACAACGCTCTTTTTTTCTGAGTGTATGGACCACCGTACATACATCGATATATTGAAGAGAAATTTGAAGCTAAGAGCTGGAAAATTAAGCGTATATCAGTAATATTATTTTCAGCAAGATAATTATCCCAAAAACAAGGCTCAAACACCAGGATGTACTTGGCGTACAATATTCCACATATGCTCAACACACCACCACAGAGTCCTGATCTCAACCCCATTGAGTATATGTAGAATATGCTTGAGAAAAGGATCAGGGCGCATCATATTAGCTCAAAGTCTCCACTAAATGATGTTCTTCAGGACGAATGGGTGAAAATCGAACCTCGCTTTGTGCAGAAAGTTGTGGAATCGATGCCGGACCTTCTTAAAGCCCTTATGAAGAATATAGGCTACCCCACAAAATATTAAAAAAAAAGTTCACAGTTTATAAAGATTTTTAGTTACTTTGTTTGTGAGTGTACGAAGACTTTACTGTAACTGATTCAGTGACGTTTTTGCAATTTTAGTTAATAACTTTTGGATTAATTGATGAAATTGGTTTATTTTTTCGTTAAATTGAAGGAAATGGTTTAATATACAAAGCTGCATTAAATTTTTTTTAAAATTCTTGCCACGCATTACCTTTTTTTATCAATGAAATTGTGACGAAGTGCTGTACGAAGACTTTAGTGGAACATTGTATAAGATTCGGCCGGAACTCTTAACACTTTTTCTGCAGTTTTAATTAAATGTATTAACTTGTGTTTTTTATGTTTTTAGGAAAAATTGAAGAGACTATGAAACGGTACTCAATTGATTGGAGGTTTATTGACGAGTATTTAATTGAAAATAATGAGGCTATCAAAGACTGGGTTACTCAAGATGAACTAGCCATCATTCACAGAGAACTAAGAGCCATGGTCGATGAATTCATGCGGCAAGAATGTTGATAAAATCTTTATCATCACAGTTACAACAATTTTTTACAGAATTGAGCACGAACTACTAGAAAAAGCTCTTGCGGCCGACAATAAAAAAAAATACAAAAAGCCAAAAGCTAAGAAACCCAAAAAAAGGAAGGAGAAGAAAAAGAAGCAAGTGAAAGATTTGACTGAAGATCGTACTCTTGAATCTCTTTTTACTGAACTTAAAGAAGCTGGAATTATTGAAACATTGCCCACAAAACATTTTGAAGATTTTATAGCGGAGTATAGTTTTGTAGCTGATGATAATCGCGATGAAACAAATTTAACGTAACATCTATTCCTTTACTATTATTTTCTAATTTATTATTATTTATTTATTTATTTTATTTACACAAAGTAGCTCAAATCTTGTGGGTTTATTGTTGAAATAGCCACCCGAAGTTCTTTTGCACTACTAAACGATTTTGATTTCATGGCTGCTAAAGCAGAAAACCCGGTTTCGCATAAATACTCGTATGATGTTACGAATGGTAACAGCACTATTATAGTGCTGTCCGACAAAGTAATATAATCTTTTTTCGTTCCACCCAAAACTGAATTAAGATTTTACTATCAAATTCCTGTTTCAATGAAGTACCGCAAGATATTTCAATCAGTTGTTCTTTTTAGAACAGCGGTGCCCAAGAGCAGCCATTCGGCTACTCAATTTTTGAATAATATGTATACATTGAGAGCGTTAACGAAATCTCGTCAGTAGCTCCCGAGCAAAGACTACAAGACTGGAAACTCTTTTTTCGCTTTGAATGTGTTGGTGAAATCAGGCTTGGGTGTTGTAGATTGCAAAAACAAAACGCATGTAATTTTGACAGCTCGGGAACGAATTTTGACAGTCCGGGAATTTGTGTACAAAATATTTTGAGAGAGGATTGCAACTCTTGTTCTTCTTCACAGCAATAAGCCAGAAATATGATTTTTCAAATACGTAAAAAAGACCAAGGAGCCAGTTTTAAAAGTTTTAAATGCTTTTAGAAATGTATATGTAACCTTTCTTAAGTCATAAAGTTGCACATCTATTACATATATAAAAATGGTGTAAAAAATGTATAGTAATCCATAAAATGAGAACGGCTGGGTCGATTTCTGTAAAATTTTTTGTCAGTTGTTCGTATTTTCGAGGAGAGGGTTTTTACGGAAGAACATTTTGGAAAATCCCTCAGGAAAAGTCGGAAAATTGGAAAAATCGAAAATCGAGTTTTTGTATGAAATTTTATTCAAAGTCAAATCGCAGGACAGCTGCATACGTACAAATCTGTTGACTGCGCGACCGACGAAAATGAAGCGAACAACTACCCGACGGAATTTTTGAACTCGCTTGATGTACCAGGAACTCCGCCGCATAATTTACAGCTGAAGGTGGGATAGATCATAATCATGTTGCGGAATCTCAATCATCCAAAATTGTGCAACGGTACTATTAGCGGTTGTCCGTCAAAAAGCTAATGAACAATGTGATTCAGGCGGAAATCATCAAGGTCAAATTCAAAAGAGAGGAAGTCCTTATCCCACGAATTCCCATTATTCCAACTTACCTTCCATTCCAATTCAAGCGGATTCAGTTCCCCGTTCGATTGGCATTTGCGATGACAATCAATAAATCGCAAGGCCAATCACTAGAAGTCTGTGGGATTAATCTCGAATTGCCCTGTTTTTCGCACGGTCAGCTGTACGTTGCATGTTCGCGTGTTGGGAAACCGTCTTCGTTATTTGTTTTTCCGCCGGAAAACCAATCGCAAAACATTGTTCATCAAATCGCTCTCTACTGATTCCATTCAAATAAATTACATTGAAAATTTAAATATTTGTGTTGTATTATTACTCTAAAGTTTGTCTGGAGGCTTAAAATTGGGGCGAGGCGAAGTTCGCCGGGTCCGCTAGTATTGTATATTTTGCAAGCAAAACGAAGTTAAAATTCATAAAAATTGCTCATTTCAGAAATTTAGTCAGCTGTTTTTAACCTACCTACCTATTTTTAGCCGAAAGAGATGCCAACGTATTCAACATGTTTTGTTGAATATTAATGTGTAATTTAGTTTAATATTTATTTAATACTGATTTTAGTTCTTTTGGTCTTTAATTCAAATAAATTTAATTTTAAATGCATGAATTGGGAATTTATTTGTGTTTATCTATTTTGAATTTAAATAAATGATTTCTGAATTTATTTGTGCTAACTCATTTCAATTTAAATGAAAGAGAAATGAAAGATTACAAAAACAAATAAGTTTACATTACTTTTTAATATTTCCAAACAGCTTAGAAATCTTCAAAACCTCGAGAACTCATAAATGCAAAGTAGTTTTTCTAGTAATGTTTACTTAAAAACCAAAAAAATACTTAGTAATAAAGTTGTTTCATTGGTATCCCTTCCACTAACTCACCCCATCATTTTGTGGCCGTGTGGTAACAAAGCAAAACGGTTTACCTTTTCAGATATCATGCTTTGTGATAGCCTGTTTTAGCTTGTAACAAGTCAACAATTTCACCTTAAAATTCACATACACTGTATGTGAACATGCGGACGGACATTTTTTTGAGCTCTCTCACGAAATAAGAGGAGTTTCCAGTCTTGTAGTCTTTGCTTCCGAGACAGCGGCGAGGTAGGGTTGTATGCTGCGCTTGTTTGATTTTGCTACACCCAAAAAATTATTGTTGTTTGGCTTTATGACAAAGTTTATGTGAATGTTCCCTATATATTAAAAAATATTATTGCATTATTCAATTTACTTCATATTATAAATTATTATTGCATTATCTACTTTAGATTATAAAATATTATTGCATAACTACTCTATTTTATAAAATATTACATTTACATTACTCATTTCAAGTTAATTTCCGATCTTATGCTTCATTCGAAATGTACTGCAATAATCCAAATATGTAGCGTGCAAACAAACAAAAATCCAAAAATATTCATTCTTTGTGTTTCAGCGCATATATCTTTCTCAGTGCTGTGACGACGGAATCTCTGAGGCGAATTCCGCCACACAATAGTATAAGCTATGTATTTTTCTTTCTATATTTTGTTTTGTGAATTGAATTAGTTTTAGTTTTATTAAATTGAAGTATTATATTTTAAGAATAAAGAACATGTATATTTTATTTTCCTATATCATTGAATTGTTATTGATTACTTAAAATTGAATACATACAGTAGATTAAGTTATTATACTAAGACAACTCACGACATCCTCGTACTGTCAATAATATAAGACCTTAATATAAGAGAAGATTTATAAGTATAAGTATAAGTAAAAGGCCTAGTGATAAGTAAGCAAAGAGCGAGAGAGCGATCGGGAGATAACATCATTCATCAGACAGAGCCAAACCAGAGAGCAGAAAGCGAAACGCAGTAAAATTGAGTAAATGCAAAAATCGACAGAACAAGCGAACAAAGCGAATGAGAGCGAACGAGAGAACACTGCATAAACATACACAGCACCAACCGGTCAGCAGGAAACAATACACAGTGAAACAGAAGCGAAGCAGAGCCAGAGGTAGAGAGAGCGAACAAGGCTTGAATAGACACACAGACACATACGAAAGCAGCATCACGAAAACAGAAGACAAGCAGAGGTTAGCTGCCAACTCAGAAGCAACTAGATGATCACTTGAGCATCGGCTGCTGGATCGAACGGACGTGCACACTTGGCCTCCAAGGAAGGAACTTAGAATCGTTGGATAACCGAACAGGCAGGAACAAGAGCAGAAGGTAATCGGACCGAAACAAGAGTAGTGACTTACGGAGAACTCGTTGTTAGGGAAACGGTAAATCTAATTGATTAAGAAATTCCCCATATCTGTTGTCGACTGTACTGGGATTACGACGCTCCGGCTCGGGTACTAGATACAGTAGTCAGTGCGAATTACGACTCGGCTGCTCGGCAACATATACGAGAGACGCGTTAGTTTATTCGGCAGAAAGTAAAGTTTGCACCAGGTTCCCCATATCTGTGGTCGACTGTACTGGCATTACGACGCTCCGGCTCGGGTGTCAGATATAGTAGTCAGTGCGAATCTTACGACTCGGCTGCTCGGCAACAGATTTGGTAAGCGCGTCAAAACTTCGTGACCAAGAGACTGCCTAGACGACCGCCCTTGCCTCCTCTCGCTCATCATCAGCTCGCCAAAATATAGACTTAGTATTTACTTTACGATTGTAAACCTAAATGTAAAGGAAGTGTAAATCAAGCTACGAATAAAGATAGTATTTGAGCAGAAGTCCCAGTGAATTATAAATTTTCTGTGACGAACCGTGGACATCCGACGAGCGTACCCGTGCTTTTAAACCCGGACGAACGGGAAGCTTCGTTACAGTGGCGCCCGAACAGGGACCCTGCCAAATACCACAAGTCTGCGAACCGTGAGTGTTACAAATAACAAGAGCAAACTACGCAAGTGCGGGAGAAGTTGATCATACGAGAATCGTGCAACCAGAGTAAGATGGGAGTCTCTTGGATTTATCTATTACGCAAAGATGCATTGGCAGAATGCGCGAAGGAATTCGGGTTAGAGACCGAAGGCACAGTAGAAGATCTTAGGAAGCGACTCGCTACTTTCGCGACAGGACCAGGACTATCCCCTGAAATACAGGCTCGCCTCGGAAAACTAGAAGAAGACCACCGACAAGGCACATCACTATCGGCTGGGACTTCAAAAACATCTACCACACTACAAATATCAACGGCATCCACCTCGGCTGCACAGAGGGCGTCAGTGGAAGAACAACAAAACACGACACAGCAAACTGGACCTACGCCAGAAGGCTACTTCTACTGGAACCCAACAGTTGGTACCCCCCTGAATTCCACGGGAAGTTATATGGCCATGCTCGATCGCATCAAGAAGTGGGGAGTCAGCTACGACGGGGTCCAAGATCCACTAATATTCGTGGAAAGAGTAGAGGAGCTGGCAGAGGTGTACAACGTGGATGTAGATTTTCTTCCTAAGGCAATGCCGGAACTGTTACATCAGCGAGCGGTACAGTGGTTCCGGTGTAATAACAAACGATGGGACACATGGGTCGCATTTAAACGCGACTTCCTCCAATTTTTCTTGCCGTCCCGTTTCTTTGAAAGATTGGACGACGACATCCGGCAACGACAACAAGGGCCACGAGAGAGTTTCAAAGACTATGTGGTAACATTACAAAGTTTAATGCGACATGCAGGTCTAACCGAAAGCGAGCGCCTCGAGCGAATTTATCGGAATAGTCATCATGAGCTGAGATTTTATGTGAAGCGAAGTGAATTCAAGAGCCTAGAAGAACTGGTAAATCTGGCAGGTGACTGGGAAAACTTGAAGACAGACGCACAAGTGCCATCTACACAAAGACCGCAAAGGGCGGTAGAATCTAACCGACCCACCGGAAATTTACGAACCAACGATTGTCATCGTCAAGTCGTGGATGAGAGAAACACCCACGTTAAAAAGCCACACGCCGCGTGCAGAAGATGCGGACAAGAGGGACACTTCGCCCGTGACTGCCAAACCGAGCCAGTTTTATTCTGCTGGGAGTGCGGCCGCATAGGCATTAGAACGAAAGAGTTTGCCGGAGGCGGCCGGGAAACGAACAGGGCCAACACCTGAATCGAGGGGGTGTTTAAATGGCCAGAATGCCTCGGAAACAAACGTGGGACTTAGGACTGAAGGACAACGCGTCGTAGCTAGGGTGACAATTGCGGGTGAACCGGTGGATGCTACTCTGGACACGGGAGCCACGAGGAGTTTCATGAGTGTACAGACGGCTCAAAGGTTGCAGGTGCCGGGAAAACGAACGAAAATAGAGGCGCGTATCTGCCTGGCGAATGGTGAGGCACAAGTGGTTAAGGAGGCTCTCACAACGCAAGTTTTCTTGGGGACTAGTAGCTGCACAGTCACGCTCCTAATCCTACCGGAAGTGGTGGACGATCTAATTCTGGGTTTCGATTTCCTGGCCCACATGGGAACGACCATCAGATGTGGCGACTACTCCACTGAGATCAGAGGATCACCAGTGAGATACTTCCCAGCCAGATGCACCTGTGTGCGAGAGGAGCTCTCCGACCAAGAAAAGATCGACACATTCCTACGGCAAGAACTGAAAGGATTCGAGGAGATCCAGGGAATCTCGAATATAGCCAGTCACCGCATAACCATGCGCGATGAACAACCAATCAAGCAGCGTTACTTCCCCAGGAATCCCGCTATGCAAAAGATCATCGACGAAGAGATTGACGAACTCCTGAAACAGGGTTGCATCGAACCGTCTCGGAGCCCACATAGCGCACCAATAGTGCTGGTGAAAAAGAAGACAGGGAAGTGGCGGCTGTGTGTGGACTACCGCCAACTGAATGCTCGTTCGATACCCGATGCCTACCCACTACCACGGATTCATCATATACTGGACAGGCTCAGGGATGCCAAATACATAAGCAGTCTGGATCTTCGCAACGGTTACTGGCAAATCCCTATGGAGGAATCGAGCAAGGTTTATACCGCCTTCACGGTACCAGGGCGAGGTCTTTACCAGTGGAAGGTGATGCCATTTGGCCTCCACTCGGCGCCCGCCACGTTTCAGCGAGCTCTTGATACCGTAATTGGGCCAGATATGGAGCCAGTAGCGTTTGCGTATCTGGATGACATTATCGTGACAGGAGATACGCTAGAATCACACATGAACAATGTAAAAGAAGTGTTCCGTCGACTAAAAGATGCCAAGCTGCGTATAAATACGGAAAAGTGTGAGTTCTTCAAAAACAAAATCAAATATCTAGGACACGTAATCAGTGAACAAGGAATACACACTGATCCGGACAAGATTGCCGCCATCAAGGAGTTACCACCACCACAGAATGTCCGGGAACTTCGAAGGTTCTTGGGAGTAGCCTCGTGGTATCGGCGATTTGTTCCGGAGTTCGCTAAAGTTACTCACTCGCTCACCTCCCTCTTGAAAAAAGGGAAACACTACCGGTGGAATCAGGAACAACAATCCGCATTCGAAGACCTAAAATGTCGTCTCACAGAAGCACCAGTGCTAGCCTGCCCCGACTTTGAACAGCGATTTCTCTTACAAACCGATGCTTGCGACTACGGATTAGGGGCCGTATTGACCCAGATATTAGATGGCCAGGAACGAGTGATAGCATATGCTAGCCGCCACCTAAACGGCGCAGAGAAAAACTACTCAACGACGGAGAAAGAGTGCCTAGCGGTGGTTTGGGCGGTGCGCAAGATGCGGCCATACCTCGAAGGGTATGCCTTCACCATCATCACCGACCACCTCTCCTTAAAATGGCTCAACTCAATAGAAAGTCCGTCAGGCCGGGTCGCTCGATGGGCCCTAGAACTGCAGCAGCATACGTACGAGGTACAATACCGAAAGGGCAAGCAGAACGTGGTGGCCGACGCACTTTCCCGGCAGCCCATGCAGGAGATTTGCGCTAGAACAAGAGTGAACCCTCAAAGCTCTTGGTATGAGAGTAAGTACAAGGAAGTACAGAAGAATCCCGGAGGGTATCCCGACTACTGCATCGAGAACGAGAAACTATACCGACACCCACCAGCAATCGACGATGATTATCAGTGGCAATGGCAATTGTGCGTACCCAAGCACCTGCGTACGGAGGTAATCCGCGAGAACCATGACGCGCCGACGGCTGGGCATCTAGGAATAAGGAAAACAATGGCTCGGGTGGCCCAGAAATACTACTGGCCGGGGATGTTTCGTCAGATCAGTCAATATGTGCGAAGATGCAAAAGCTGCCAGTGTTATAAGGTGTTACAACAAAAACCGGCAGGAGAGATGCTGACGCACCTTGCAGAAGAACCTTGGACAACAGTAACCGCGGACTTTATTGGCCCTCTACCGAGGTCCACCCATGGTAATACGGCTCTATTGATCTTTACGGACAAGTTCTCCAAGTGGGTGGAGTTAATTCCGTGCAGAAAGGCGACGCAGGAAGTGTTGGTAAGGGCATTCAGAGAGCGTATTCTGGCACGGTTTGGAGTACCAAAAATATTCATATCAGACAATGGCGTTCAATTCACTAGCAGAATGTTCCAGCGCTTTGTACAAGAACTTGGCATACACCACCGTTACACAGCCCCATATACTCCCCAGGAGAATCCGACGGAGCGGACAAATCGCACGATTAAAACTATGCTGGCACAGTACACTGGATCACAACAGACAAAGTGGGATAATCTACTCCCAGAGATAAGCCTGGCCTTTAATTCCAGCCAATCAGAGACAACTGGGTATAGCCCCGCCTTTTTGGTTCAGGGCAGGGAACCACGCCTACCAAACGCCCTCTTCGACCGAGGAGTTACAGGCACTGGGCACGGTTCAAGTACCCCCACCGAACACGCGGAACGCATTCGACAGGCCTTCACAATCACAAGAGAAAACAAGCGGCACAGAGCCAAGCAAAATACTACAATTTGCGACGGCGGAAGTGGAGGCCGAAGATCGGCCAACAGGTCTTGCTGAAACAGCACCCACTCTCCAAAGCAGCGGACAAATTTGCAGCGAAATTGGCTCCGCGCTTTGACGGACCGTACGAGGTTTTAGGATTCGTTTCCCCGGTGATAGTCAAAATACGCAGGCCCGGTGACAAACGGACGCGAACAGCACACGTGGCCGAACTAAAAGAATTCCACCCAACCGGCAATACCAATAACGTGGAAGATCACTCCGAGGAAAATTCAAACCAACTTCCCCAGGGCGACACTATTAATTGTAATCGAATCACATCACACCAGCGAGGTAAGAGACACAGAAGAAAGACAGTTGCTCATCAGTTAGCAATTGATCGTGAACGCAGCAACATGCAAGGCGAAGATCAGTTCGAACGTAGTGCGCAGAATTTTCGGAACAATATGGAGAGAGCGAATCGTGAACAACCGAGGACGCGTCGCCTGAGTGACAGTTGGGAGGAGGTAGTTGATCATCCCGAAGACCGATGGCCACGCATCCGGCTACAACGTGTGGTGGTGGATGAAGTTAACGAGGCACCCGATGAGTTCGGACGAGAAGACTCCAGCGACGATGACATCGTTTGGATCGATTGGCCCGACGAGCAGGCGGAATGGGGCAAGACCCACAGCGATGGTCAGACCAAAGGCAAACCCTGTGGCTCCGACAATAGCGCATCCCATGGTGAACCCCAAGACGACCTCGAGGTTGAGTCCGGATGGGATCGTGAAGTACCACCCCCACCCCCCACTGGCAACAATTGGAACTACGACCCTGAAGCCCAGGATGAACACCAGAACGCGAACGATGACGCCAGCGGCGACCTGGCAAGCGAAGACAACGGCGTGGTAAGTGAGGATGATGGCTCGGCAAACGACGACGACGATCGACAAAGGGTATTTTGTACCACTACGACCGACCAAGAACTTGTCACCGGACCAGGGTACACTCAGCAAATTACGACCCTGAAGATTATTAAGACGGTGTTGAACCCGGAAATCTGGACAGACGAGGCCCTGGATGGAGGCACCTGGCCGAAAGAAGTACCCCGACCACTAACCCTGCATCCTGCCCAAGAAACTCAGGTAGCTCAGCTTTCCGCATTGGTCGGCGTTGCGAAGCCGTTCATATCCGAGGACAACCGGAGTCGGGTGGATATGCTTGGTGTACCCCCGTTAGAACCGAAGCTTTCGGAAGAGAAGAGCACATGTGCACAAGGCCCAGACGAGGACATCGGGATAATTCTAGAGAACTTCCTGGATGACGCCATCTCCCTGAATGCTGAGCTATGGGAGGAAGCTGACATCGCTGACAACCCGACCATCGCTGACGTTGCAGCCATCGCTGGCGTCGCAGAGATTGGATCACTACTACCCGATGACAGGTACCCAAGCGTTGAACTGTGGAGAGAAGCTGCAGTCACCAATGCCATACTGTTACCACCCAACGACAGGTGCCTGGGTGCTGAGCTGTGGGAAGGAGCTACAGTCTCCAACGGCTTACCACCCGATGATGCTGAAGTTGTAAGGAGTCTCGAGCAGGAAGCCGCTAAAGTTTCGGCCCGCTGGAAGCCGGGACGCCAGATCAAGACTCGACGTACCATATGCGGTAAGTTATACCGCATCCAGATCTCCAGAGCCGGGGCGATCTCCTGGCGTGTCATTCCCAATCCGAAGTAGGGGGAAAGTGTGACGACGGAATCTCTGAGGCGAATTCCGCCACACAATAGTATAAGCTATGTATTTTTCTTTCTATATTTTGTTTTGTGAATTGAATTAGTTTTAGTTTTATTAAATTGAAGTATTATATTTTAAGAATAAAGAACATGTATATTTTATTTTCCTATATCATTGAATTGTTATTGATTACTTAAAATTGAATACATACAGTAGATTAAGTTATTATACTAAGACAACTCACGACATCCTCGTACTGTCAATAATATAAGACCTTAATATAAGAGAAGATTTATAAGTATAAGTATAAGTAAAAGGCCTAGTGATAAGTAAGCAAAGAGCGAGAGAGCGATCGGGAGATAACATCATTCATCAGACAGAGCCAAACCAGAGAGCAGAAAGCGAAACGCAGTAAAATTGAGTAAATGCAAAGATCGACAGAACAAGCGAACAAAGCGAATGAGAGCGAACGAGAGAACACTGCATAAACATACACAGCACCAACCGGTCAGCAGGAAACAATACACAGTGAAACAGAAGCGAAGCAGAGCCAGAGGTAGAGAGAGCGAACAAGGCTTGAATAGACACACAGACACATACGAAAGCAGCATCACGAAAACAGAAGACAAGCAGAGGTTAGCTGCCAACTCAGAAGCAACTAGATGATCACTTGAGCATCGGCTGCTGGATCGAACGGACGTGCACACTTGGCCTCCAAGGAAGGAACTTAGAATCGTTGGATAACCGAACAGGCAGGAACAAGAGCAGAAGGTAATCGGACCGAAACAAGAGTAGTGACTTACGGAGAACTCGTTGTTAGGGAAACGGTAAATCTAATTGATTAAGAAATTCCCCATATCTGTTGTCGACTGTACTGGGATTACGACGCTCCGGCTCGGGTACTAGATACAGTAGTCAGTGCGAATTACGACTCGGCTGCTCGGCAACATATACGAGAGACGCGTTAGTTTATTCGGCAGAAAGTAAAGTTTGCACCAGGTTCCCCATATCTGTGGTCGACTGTACTGGCATTACGACGCTCCGGCTCGGGTGTCAGATATAGTAGTCAGTGCGAATCTTACGACTCGGCTGCTCGGCAACAGATTTGGTAAGCGCGTCAAAACTTCGTGACCAAGAGACTGCCTAGACGACCGCCCTTGCCTCCTCTCGCTCATCATCAGCTCGCCAAAATATAGACTTAGTATTTACTTTACGATTGTAAACCTAAATGTAAAGGAAGTGTAAATCAAGCTACGAATAAAGATAGTATTTGAGCAGAAGTCCCAGTGAATTATAAATTTTCTGTGACGAACCGTGGACATCCGACGAGCGTACCCGTGCTTTTAAACCCGGACGAACGGGAAGCTTCGTTACAGTGCTTAGTGAAAAAATTTCCAATACACACTCAAAATGTGATAGTGTGTGTTTGGACAACGCTGTTTTAGAACATTGTCAATTAAAATGCATCAAGTTGGTTATTCAAAAATGGATTCTGGACCAATGCTTTGTAAAATGAATATCGTTAAAATAATGCGAACAATATTTTAGTAAACTTTGCAAATATTGTATAAAAAGATTTTTGTTTGCTTAAATATTGTTTCTGGTACCGGCGTCATTTAAAATTTGAAACATGTCATATATATCCTTTTCTAAATAGGATATTCATAGCTCCAATTTTTTAATGAATGCCGTGACTTTAGTCTTTTTAAATCAGAGCATGCTTTTGTGGACCTTGCATTGATTTATTTAAATCGCTTAATTTTTTAAAAATTTGAACTAAATAAGCAAGTTTAAGAATAAAGTTATGGTTACGAAAGGAAGATGCCTCATCTTTGTGATTTTTAGCAAGAAAGGTCGCAATTTCTTTAAGTTCAAACACTCTTTGAATAAATTTTGAACGAGATAGCCAACGTACTTCACAATAGTACAAGAGTGATGTTTATTCAACTCCTATATTTTACACCATCTACGAGTAGTACAGTACCATCAGTACGGAGTCCAATGCAATTATCCCATTTTAAATCGTTCTCAACAAAAAAAGGGTCTATTATATTAAAAATAACCATAGCCTTGCCCAAAATAGGTTAGCAAAATAATATATCTTCATTTACATTATTTTCTTTAACATATTGAACATATGCAATTAAATCAGCAATATATATGCAATTAAATGAGCATCTTTACCTACATCTGTGATCTGCTGATCGCAATGATCTTCAGATATGTATATCAGCAATTCTTCTTCCAACTATTATCAGCGAGTGGTATATTTCGCAATTGCTGTGCATATGATTCTCCAAACATTGTTTCAACGATATCAATAGCTATTGAATGGGGTTTTTTACATTTTGCAATTCTATAGGAAACTTGGTATGATGCAAACAGTGCTTTTGATGGGACAGAAACTACTTTTTCAAATGTTTGTTTTCTGTTATTAATCTCTTCTAGTCTTCTTTGAAAAAATCTATGGATTTATCAATATATTCAAAATACTTGAAATGGATAAGTTTTTAAATGTTTATAAAAGAAAAATAAGTAATAATGAAGATACTGATGCTAGTACCAGTAAAGATAGTGGGAATAAAAAATACGCAAGTGAACAAGGAAGTAACACCGCCAAGTCAAGGAAATACGATTCATCATATTTATCAACTAGCATCAGTATCTTCATTATTACTTATTTTTCTTTTATAACCATTTAAAAACTTATCCATTCCTTTGATGGGGATAAATATAAATTCTTTCTAGAGATAAATCTCACCCCAGAATTCAGTTTTAGAGCTGGGCCACAATACGGCAGCGACAGTGTCAGTGTTTCTCTCACTTTCTCAACAGTGGCAGCGCGCAGCGCTATCTGTCATTTGTCATTTGTTTTCACATTTGTATTTGTTTGAGTGTTTGTTTTGTTTCATTCCTATAGAGTAACTGTCCAACCACAACGATGCGACGTCGCAATCGATTGCGATGTTCCTATAGAAAAATGGAATGGAACACGTCGTTGAGCTCTCTCACGTCGTCATAAAATTTTCTAATTTTCTGACAACTTCTTCCGATTTTCTCATTTTTTGAAAAACAGTATGCCCTACTTTTCGATGAAATTCTTCAAATTCCCCAAAAAATGTAAATAAAATTGACAAACGAATTGTCAAACAAGGAAATTATTCAAATTATTTTTATTTAAAACAAAATGTAAATAATTTATGACGACAGATGTCACTCATTCGAAGATTTCGAGAGAGAGAAATCGTTATCGTTTGCGACGTCGCATCGTTGCGTTGTGGTTGGACAGTAAGTGAGATTTTGTCTGAAAGGGTTGCAACACTTTTATCCAAAAAATGAGAGGATTTTAATTTCACTGCTCACTGCCGGACTAGAGTCTACAATTTTTCCCCTACTCGGCATTGTTTTTTCCGGTGAGTTGTTTATGCATAACATGTATTGCAGTACTTAAGCTTCTATGCTTCACTATTACTTCCGTATCATCTGCATATGCAAAAGTTTTACATTTTTTAAGAATTTCGTTTGTGTAAATAATATAGAGCAACGGTCCTAATTTTGATCCCTGTGGTACATCGTGCATGATCTCTCCTTCATCGCTGAGATCTTTCAATACTCTCACACGATAACTTTTTAAAGTGAGCTAATTTTCGAACCATTTCAAGCAATTCCCACGCACTCCTGATGCAAGCAATGACGCAATTACTTTACTATGTTCTATAGTATCGAACGACTATGCATATTTTTGCTAAGCTTTCCATTAAGATTACTTGCGAAGTTTCTTAAAAGTTTATTAATACTCTTTCCTTGCTGGAACCCATATTGGTTAGGATTTATGAATTTGTACTTATTCACGAAGTCCGTTAATCTTCTGACCACAATCTCTTTTAACATTTTTTCTTTAATTGGTAAAATAGACACCGGACGTTAATTATTGTAGTCACACTTCAATCCACTTTTATATATGGGACGTATGATTGATGTTTTAAGTTCCTTGGGTATTATAATGAGTTTTCCAATAAGGACTTGACAACTTTTTTTCAAAATAAAATGAAAACGTTTTGAGATACATATTTCAAAAACTTTATTATCGGGTTGAAGTATGTACATTCAAAACATTTATGAATGGAACTCGACTTCGCTCATATGGCCACCGCGGGCACGTTTGCAGCGGTCGATTCGTTGGACCCAATTTTCCATGACTCGGCCACACATTTCGGCCGAAACGGCTGGTATTTCGCGTTCAATGTTGGCTTTGAGCTCTTCCAACGTTGTCGGCTTATTAGCATAGACCATTGACCATTGACCATCGCAGCCCAAAAGAAAAAAATTTAGAGGCGTTAAATCGCACGAACGAGGCGGCCAATCGACTGGTCCATTTCCTGAGATAACACGCTCATCAAACTTGTTCTTCAATAAATCGATTGTAACGTGTGCTGTGTGGCTTGTGGCGCCGTCCTGTTGAAACCACATGCTGTCCAAGGCCATATATTCCAATTCGGACCAAAAATAATCGATAACCATGGCGCGATAACGATTACCATTCACAGTAACGTGGCGACCACTATCGTCGACGAAAAAATATGGCCCTATGACGCCGCCGGCATGCAAACCGCACCAAACAGTTATCTTTTGTAGATGAAGTGGTTCATTAAGCACATGTAGATTTTCACCCGCCCAATACCGCATATCTTGTTTATTGACAAACCCATTGAGTCAGAAATGAGCTCCGTCACTGAAGATGATTTTGCGATGAAATTGATCATCTAGGCGCATCTTTTCCAGAGCCCAATCGGAGAACGTACGTCGCTTCGAATGGTCCATCGGCTTCAAATCTTGAGTGAGCCTGATCTTGTATGGGTGTAAAGCAAGATCCTTACGCAAAATTCGCTATAAAGTGGTCTTGGCGATGCCTAACTCTTGAGAATGCCGTGGAATTGACTGATTTGGATCATTTGCTACGGACGTGTCAACGGCAGCGATATTTTCGACACTTTGACCAACCCGCTTACTGGCACGGCAACATCACACAATGAATATGTAGACTCAGGGCCTTATGCTCAAACTGCGCAACAGTAGCGGTACTTCCGTTGCCGCTGCTTTTAAAACAGCATGTGTTAACTCTTACGATGAACCCCGTTGAGAGAACTCTGCTTTACGTATTTCCCCTAAATGTCAACTGGTATGTAAAAGTTGTGTATCTGGTGTACACAAATTTTACAATCAGACATCTCTTTCTTTCTTTTGATTATATGTATTCAATGTGAATATGTTCTTATACCTGTTTTGTTCTCTCTTGAATTGGAAATTTTTTTCACTTATTAGTAATAAGTTATTACAGGAAATATATATTCACTGAAACACAAAGAAGGAATTTTTTTCGACTTTTGTTTGTTTCCACGCTATATATTTGGATTATTTCAGCACATTGTGATTGAAGCATATATAAAGTAGATAATAATAGTAGTATAATATTTTATAATATGAAGTAAATTGCATAATTCAATAATATTTTTTAATATAAAGGAAAAATTCACATATGTAAATTTTGTCATAAAGACAAACAACGATAATTTTTTATGTGTAGCAAAATCAGAAAAGCGCAGCATACAGACCTATCTCGTCGATGGCTCGGCAGCTACCAGAGATAACGAGATTGGAAACTTAGAACAAAACAGCTGTTCAAAAAAACAGCCGCGTGTTGTTTCTATAAATTTTGTATGCAAACTCACCCGCCACAAGCATAAACAAAGGTTTGTTTATGCTTTTGGCGGGTGAGTTTCAAAGACTCGACTGAAAACGGTGAGTTTCAATACAAATTTTACAAAAACAAATTTAATTGAACGGTTGCATGTCGAAAATGTAAAAATGTGCCATATCATTGCTCGTAGAAAAGTGGTCATAATCTCTGTTTCCTGCTTTTAAAGCTGCCATTGACAAATATTTATTAATATTGCTTTAAAATGTCGTATTACAGAACTTTTGCCTACGGATGTAAAGCAAATGGGCATTTTTATGCTTTTGCATATATGTATAGTAAAATTTGCTTTTTTAAGAGAAATATTTTCGAACCTGATTTCAGAAATGAGATTTTGGGCATAACACATAAATAAATAAAACGAGTTTGTTGTAAATATTTTGTCATTTGCTTCCACTTGCGTTGCATTCTTCCCCTTAATCTTTTTCTATAAAATCATTACCCGGTGGTCTGCATGAAGTAAGGTTTGCATGTATTACATAACTTATTTTTTATTTTAGTATTAACTAGTAGTTAATATTAGTAATTAGGATTAATAAATTTAGTGTGTTTTGTAGTTAATACACCCTAAAAAATCGGTAACTCCCCTTGACTCTTATCACAATGGTGGTGTGCAAACAGCATGATCTCTATAACTTTCAGAATTGTCATCTAATAAAGAAGTAAAAAATATCCTTTATATCTTTTTTTCATTATAAATTTTACAAATATAGAAAACTATATAAATATTATAATATTTGAACTAAATTAAAAAATAGTTTAATCAAATTTCTACAATCACGTAAAAATACCCACAGAAATAAATTTATGCCCACATTTTTCACTTTGTCTACTTATGGTGGCAACCGCTTGCAAAAAAAGGTTGGTGAATAATACCGTCAAAAGATAAAGCGTCACTTGCTATCTCTTTCTGGCTGCAAAAGAAATGTAGACAAATTCACCAGTTCATAAAAAATCGATCTTTTTTTCATCTTTATCTGAAGATAAAAGAGTTTCCAATCTCATTAATCTCTGGCAGCTACTGATTTTATAGATATCATCAAACTTTTTGTTTACCAAAGCCGGCAGGCATTGTGTTTATAACACCACAAAAAATAATACACACTCGCCAGATCTACGGGCGAACTGAAAGAAGCGGTTGCTAATAAGCAATAGAGAGCTGCACAAGATGTCTTGAATTGCTATAGGCACCATGCCACAGTATTGCCTTGCTGTGTCTGTCGTGCACAAATGAACGATTTTGACACGAACACTTCAAAGCAACTACCCGAACAAGCCGTGACT
The DNA here is from genome assembly GCA_949629155.1 of Myopa testacea. Taxonomy (NCBI): domain Eukaryota; kingdom Metazoa; phylum Arthropoda; class Insecta; order Diptera; family Conopidae; genus Myopa; species Myopa testacea. The sequence continues at coordinate 1,425,108 of OX451349.1, read as the reverse complement.
ACCTTGCCGTCTACCTGCTTCGCACAAGACATTGTGTTGCTTTGCTTTTCTGTGAAGGCAATGAAAGGCTTGAATTGTAAGAAAAGGCAATAGTGCCTTTAGGAAGGCAACAAGACATCGAAAATAGCAATACTGCTATGATGTCGGCAACGATGTTATATGAAGCTATCTCATTCTTTTGCATGAGTCTTCGTTTGAGTTTAGCACCATTCGTTGCTTTACATTGCCATGCGTTATTAATTGTCATAGCAATTGTCATGCATTGCTATGCATTGCCTCTTCGTTCAAAAAAGCAACGAATGGCAATGAATACTATTGCTTTGTTGTGCTTTGCTATCAGCACGCTTACCGCAGTCAATGTTTTGTTTCGAAGTGCAAGGCTTGAAATTTTTGTTGTGGCTTGATGTGCGTTTCAAGATATCTTGTGCAGCTCTCTAATAAGCAACCGCTTCGCAACGGCACACCGCTTCCGCTACTGTTGTTTGCAAAATAATCTTTTCTAACGTAAATACGTAAGAAGAGTGTAAACTGTTGTTGTAAAGAGGAGAAATTTCAGCGGTACCGCTTCTATCAGAAGCCGAAGTTGTGTGTATACTAAAAACACATTTTGAACAGCTGTTTAACGAATATAACAAAGAGTAACGCTGAGAAGGAGTTCGAATCATAGCTTCGTTGTGAACAGACGTCTTTTCTGTGTTCGCTAATTTATAATAATTTTTCTATTTCGAGTTTTCCGCCATCTTTTTTTTGGTTTTTTGGAAAATCTTAATTTATTTGCTGTGCTTCGACGGGACTTAGCAGGTCAGAGCACGAGCATTATTCCTGCGAAATCAAGTTTACAAGCACTATCAAACTACTGTGATTTGTTCGCAATTTCTTCGTAAAAGTTCATCAGTTAGTTTAACCTACTTTTTCGATAACTAACTCGTTCGTATTCGATGGAGGTTGACGTCCAAGTAGCCGGAAATGGCTCAAAGCCTAGAATAAAACGAACGCGCACTAACAGTAACAGTTCACCTGATATCGCTGATTCGCTCGTAGATAATATATTTAAGCTCCTTTCTATCCAACCGAGCTACAGATTGAAACCAAGCCTGACAGATAAGGGCATGGCCACCGGCAAACAGAACCTGATATCCAGCAGCGCTACAGTCTCTGCCACCACGGACTCTCACCAGTTAGTTTTTAAGGTTAAGTATATTAATAAATATAAGTGCAAACTTTTTGTTAATAATCACAAGTCTCACTCCGAACTTATCGAAATGTTAAAAGCAAGTGATGACATTGAAGCTCATACTTTCACAGCCAGTGAGGATAAATCACACTCGTTAATTCTTCGAGGTCTCACATCAGATTATAGTGGGGACGAGATCAGGCGGGAGCTCAACGTAATTGTTCCAGATCTGGTCTCCAAGGTTTCTCCATTCCTAACTGAAAGACAAAAAAAAATCAACGAGAGTTCTGATCTCTTTCTGGTTCAACTTCTCCCTGGTAAGATCCCTGATGCAATTCTTAAACTCAGATACCTTTTTTACTCCCGTATCACTTGGGAAAAACCCAAGAACAATAACAACCCTATGCAGTGCAAGCGTTGCCAAAGCTTCGGTCACTTGGCCAAAAATTGTGCCAGAAAGTATAACTGTGTCAAGTGCAGTGTGAGACACAATCCGGGTGAGTGCCAAAATATAAAAAAAGAGGGTTCCCTTGCCTATTGCATCAATTGTAAAGATTTTGGCACCCCGCAAATTTCCGTGGCTGTCCACAATACAAAATGTACCTGCTGAGAAGGAGGGAGTTAATAAATAAAAATAGAGAGAAAATAAGTCAGATAAACCAAGAATGCAAAATTTTCAATAATAGTGATGTAGGACACACTCGAGTATCCTACGCAGACATTGTCAAGATTAAGCAACCCGCTTCTCGTATTGACCTAACTCCCTCCTCTGTTGCAGGTGCATCTAAGGGATTGTTCTCCGATTTTTTCGATCTTTCCACTACACTTTTTGGTTCGGATATAACTTCCTTGGTGGCAAGGGTCAAAAAGTTCATGAAGAACATTAACAGCGATATTTCTATCGAAATGAAGAGACTGGCATACTTGGAATTGTTAGACCAAGTAATCCTCAATATCAATAATAACTTTGATGGGTAAACATTTCATCTCCTTAAACACCGGTTCCTTGGTGGACAATAGTAGACGCCTCGATCTATTTAAACTATTAAAAAGACACAATGTTTTCGTTGCGCTTCTTCAGGAAACGCACCTGAAAAGCAATCATAAAGTTCATTTAGATTCCTATAACTTTTTCCGTAACGATTCTAATCAGGGAGTTGCAATAGCTTTAAAAAAAGATCTTCTCTTTAATTTAATTGACACAACAAACTTCGATTTCCCTTGTATCTTACTGTCGATTTTTTTTAAAAAAGAATGATTCGGTGAAAGCGCTTCTGCTGGGATCAATATATCTTCCGACTAATTTAACCCGTGCAGCAATCACTACCGAGTTAGACAAAATCAGTTAGACTAACATAGTTAGACTAACTATGACGGAGCAATAATAGGCGGAGACTTGAACGCTAAAAGTCCTTCCTGGGGTGATGCTCTTAGGAATATGAATGGTATTGCCTTAGAAGCGTGGTTGTCACAATCCTGCCATATATTTTCTCTTCTTTCGCCTAATAGTCCCTCGTATCCAAATAGCTCCTCCTTTTTGGATCACTTTATTGTCTCAAACTGTCTTATTGACCAATTGAACCCAAACTTTAATATATCTACGCTGCCATCATTCTCTGGACATTACGCAATTCTTTTAAACTCAAACATGAGTGAAATTGTGTACATTCTTAAGCAACCAGAAATCTTTATATCATATCAAAAAACCAACTGGAAGAAATTCCAAGATGACCTAGACGTTCAGTTAGCTAATCGCCTCCCTCCAGAGTTTTCAAACCTTTCTAATGAAGAGATTGACTCCTATATTCTTAGTCTATATAGTTGAGAACTCAACTATACAGAATGTTGCTCGAAATAACTCTGAACTAATCAGTCCATCATTTAACCGTAGACGCACGTTAGAAAAAACTTAAGAATCATACGTTTCTATAACTGTTATAATCATATAATTTCTGTCCAAATTAATAAATCTTTTAGAGAAAACAGAGAAAAAGAGTAAAAATATTTATTTATTCTTTGCAAGGCAGGTCAGACAAACATTCCTGTTATTGTCCATAGCAATGTTATGGCCTTTTAGGCCTTCAACCAAATCCAGGACAACTCTTTGCCCTTGATTTTGCTCTGGCTTAGCTCTTGGTTGTTTGCCTAAATAGGGTTCTACGTTTCATACATAATACGTTTTTGAGCAAACCAGCACCCAAAACTTAATGTCATAACTTTCGGGCTTGCTTGGAATATACTGAAGAAAAGAGCATCGTCCGTTGAAACCCAATTGCTCATCCAGTTTTACATATTCGCATGGATTATAGAACATTGGCAGAAGTTCGACCCATCTCTGCCAAAGTGTGCGAAACGGACCAAACTTGACGTTTAGAGACATATTCTGGCGGCGGGTGAATGGGTTGTCGAAACGTAAAATAGACGTAATTTGAAAGAAAGTTTCTTTCGACATAATATTTCTATAAATCAACAAATTCACTATGTTTTGTGAATGTGTTATGCTTTACGAAATTGAATTTGAATACTTTGAAGTATATATTTTCATCAATGAATTACGTATACGCCGGCCAGAAGCAGAACTCCAAAATATGCATGGAGTAAATCTCGATCTATTGGTCTGTGCTTTTCTCCGCATTTTGCATTATTCATTAGTATTTTGTAATACAATATTTTTAATTGGAGCCGGGAAAAATAGCAGAAAAGAATCTTTGATGTTTTTGACACGTGAAGCTGAGTAACGCGTTACCCCAGGTTGTAAATTTACAACGTAACAGCTCTGTGCACGACCTCATTCCAGTTTTGTGAAAAATATACAGTAAGATTTATATCTTTCAAGTGATATTGACTGAAGAGGATTTTGATGTAAAAAGGTGATCCACTGCAGGGGATCCACGTTCCCTTCATCTGAAGAATTGCTTTCACTTTCCTCGTATTGTTCTAATTCTTCTTCACTCTCATTAAATTCATCGCTTTCGCTTTCCTCTGCAATCATTTTGCAATTTCTTCTTCTATTACATAATTGCGACATAATTGTTTCACAAAATAACTAAACACTACTACTTGATTTACGCATAACCAATAACGGTAACAATTTTGACGTAAGCTGAAATTAACGCAATTTTTTAAATTTTAAAGCCTTTGTGTGCTGGCAGACCAGAAAAAATATGGATTTTAAATTAAACTCTAAGATTTTACTTATTAATTGAAATTAATAAAATAAAATCAATATTATTGTACTGGGGTCGAAAACGACCCTTAGCATATTTAATTTGTAATTGTCGATTTATTTTTTTTTTTAAAAAGCTTAAAAAGCAAAACTACTAAATTTATGCTTAAACTAGCGGACCCGGCGAACTTCGCCTCGCCCCAATTTTAAGCCTCCAGACAAACTTTAGAGTAATAATACAACATAAATATTTAAATTTTCAATGTAATTTATTTGAATGGAATCAGTAGAGAGCGATTTGATGAACAATGTTTTTCGATTTGTTTTCCGGCGCAAAAACAAATAACGAAGACGGTTTCCCAACACGCGAACATTCAACGTACAGCTGACCGTGCGAAAAACAGGGAAATTCGAGATTAATCCCACAGACTTCTATTGATTGGCCTTGCGATTTATTGATTGTCATCGCAAATGCCAATCAAACGGGGAACTGAATCCGCTTGAATTGGAATGGAAGGTCTGTTGGAATAATGGGAATTCGTGGGATAAGGACTTCCTCTCCTTTGAGTTTGCCCTTGATGATTGTCGCCTGAATCACATTGTTCATTAGCTTTTTGACGAACAACCGCGTACCATTGCACAATTTTGGAGGATTGAGATTCCGCAACATGATTATCGATCGATCCCACCTTCAGCTGTAAATTATGCGGCAGAGTTCCTGGTACATCAAGCGACTTCAAAATTCCGTCGGGTAGTTGGTCGTTTCATTTTCGTCGGTCACGCAGTCAACAGATTTGTAGGTATGCAGTTGTCCTGCGATTTGACTTTGAATAATTAAGTTTAAGCTATCGACGTCCTTATTCTTCGCTGCTAGTATTGCCCGTTCACCAATCCAATCGAGATTTTTGTAATTTTGTGCAATGCCGGGGAACACTGCTGATGAGTTCCTCCTTGGACGATGTGAATTCACAAAAATTTTCAGGGAACGAAATCAATCCAGTTAAAGCATCAACAGGAATTTGGCCATTGCCAAGCTCCAGCAGTTGTCTCGAGAATTCAGCAGCCGATGGGTCGTTCTGCAACGCGACTCTCATGTTTGTGGTCAATTACAACTTCTGGACATGCCGCTACAAAGACGACGATTTCAGGCACGCGTTAAGTTCATCCGCAGCAGAAGATTTGGGGATGACGGGAAGTGTTTGACGAAAATTTCCGGAGAGCAATATCAAAGCTTCACCAAATCGTCTTAAATCACCTCGTAAATACTTCATTGTTCGGTCAACTGCCTCCAAAGCTTGTTTATGCGCCATCGTGCATTCATCCCAAATTATGATTTTGCATTCGCGCATCAATTTGCGCGAAGTCTAAGTCAACGTATAACGCCATCTATCCGATTATTGCTGAGAACTTTCTTTTTTTTCATTTGAAAAGTCATTAAGGAAATATTTCACACAAAATTTCATACAAAAACTCGATTTTCGATTTTTCCAATTTTCCGACTTTTCCGGAGGGATTTTCCAAAATTTTCTTCCGTAAGAACCTTCTCCTCGAAAATACGAACAACTGACAAAAAATTTTACAGAAATCGGCCCAGCCGTTCTCATTTTATGAATTACTATACATTTTTTACACCATTTTTATATATGATTATATATTATATATATGATATGATATGATATGATGATGATATATATATAGATTCCAAAAAAATTAAAAGTCAAAAGGTCTCAGTTGCTTATTCCCGTTAATCTATTAGTTATAATATTTTCAAATCGAATTTTGGTCGAAAACGACCCCAACGTGCGTCTACGGATAATAAATATAAAAACCTTCCTCAGGATATTACTAACCTCTTCAAAATTAAACATAAGTGGCAAAAAAAAATTAAAACGAATTTTCCATGCTACTTATAATAGGATAAACCAATCTTATAAAGAGCTTTCAGCCAAAATTTCACTCCTAAAAATAATAATTAAAGAGAAAGTTAAAATTTGGCTTGATCAACAACTTCAACAGAGACTCTCTAAAATTAAACCAGGTCCTTTCGCCTTCAAGGAAATTAACAATCTCATAGGGAAAAAGAGCTCCTCTTGTGAGTCGTTAAAAATCAATAATTCCATTTATTCCACTGAACCAGTCATTGTTTCGACTTTCGGAAACTACTTTGAGAGAATATTTCGTAAAAGTCGGCCTACTTCCGATCAAAACTTGGTGCTCCAAGTGGAAACTACAGTGGATCAATTTAGAAACACTTCACCACCTCGAATTTTTAATTTCGACATTTCCAACTCTGCTCTATCTCCATCGTTCCCTGAATTTTTCACTTCCACCGGAGAAATCAAAGATATTCTCAGCCACAATAATTCCAAGAAGTCATTTGGTCCTGACGATCTCTCAAACTATCTCCTAAAGAAACTTTCCAAATCTGCTATGGAGTTTTTAGCCATTATCTTAAATAACATTTATTATTATTCAAACCATTGAATAATGGTTACTTTCCTAAAAGTTGGAAAATCGCGAAATTAATTCCGATTAGGAAAAAACCTAACAATATCGACATTTCGAACTTCCGCCCTATTGCTTTACTCTCCAACGCTGGCAAAATTCTTCAAAGAGTAATGTACAACAAAATTGAAAATACTTTAAACAATGGCATTGATCCTATTTCAGATTACCAGTTTGGGTTTAAAAAAGGACACTCCACGGTGCACGTCCTATTAAAAATACACAGTGACATAACTCAAAATCTTAGAAACAAAAAATGTACTGTTAGCTGTTCTCTGGACGTTGAAACGTCCAGACTTCTGTTTAAACTAATACAAATCAACCTTTCTCCAACGATCTTTAAACTCCTAGACAGTTTTCTTACTGATCGATTCTTTTTTACACAAATCAACCAATCAAAATCCACATTAAAGAAAGTTGAGCGCGGAGTTCCTCAAGGCTCAATCTTGGGCCCTCTTATCTTTAACATATTTTTATATGATTTTCCTCACTTCCTGCGTGTGCCAGACTTTCCATCAAGCTCAGTTGCACTTTTGTATGCTGACGATACCATGGTATATGCTCACGAGATATCCCAACGATGCTTTGGCAGCCGACTCTGCTCATATTCAGGAAATTAACGAATTCTATAAAAAATGGGGTTTAAACCTTAACATCGGTATAACTGAATGTATTTGCTTCCGGAATGCATCAGGGAAAGGACCTCCAGGAGTGGTGAGGGACAGTAAAAATCTTTATCTTGCTGTCGATGGCGCTAGGATCCCATTCAAAACACACATTAAATACTTAGGTATAAATTTCAATAACCTTTTCAAATTTAATAATCATGCAAGGTCTACATTGACTAAAGCCAAGCGTGTTGCAGGATTGCTAGCGCCGTATTTTAGATCCAATAGCGGTCTCTCAAGAGAAACCAAGCCGTTGTTCTACAAAACCCTAATAAGACCACCTATGCCTTCCCGTGCTGGTTTTCGTTCTCACCGTCGGTGGCAAGAGAGCTTGAAGTGTTTGAAAGACAAATTCTGCGCTTATATATTAACAAACATTTCAGCTACAGCTACATCTACGATAAGTCCGGAGTTGAACCCCTAATGAGATACTCCTTAACAGCTATGAAAAAATCCGTAACAAATTTACGCTATATAGATAATGATCTTATAAGTAGTACGTTTTTTTCTCTATCCAGAGAGCCTTGGAATTCTGCAAATTATTTATCTCCTTTGTGTATAGACTCAATTGACTTAGATTCTATATTAGCAGGTAATGACCAATCTGCTTTAGTTCCTTTGTTTTACCAGAATAGTTCATCTTGCCAAAATAGAGGATAATTTTCCTTTCACTGTAATTTAATGTGATTTCATATAAAATAATATATTAAATGTTGTTGACTTTAAGTGCCTTATCAAAAACAAAATAACTTAATCTAATATTTCGAAACTCATATACCTCTGTAATAGTCTTATTTCAAGTATATTACCTGATGTAACTTATTATTATTCTAAGTCAAATAGCTATTAAGCTTCCAATAATTATAAGAACACTTTCAAAGCTCCGGGAGCAAGAGCTTTATATAAAACTTAACGAGAAGATCTCATATCTTAATTAATAAACAAACTCGAGAAATTGTACTATTGGTTAAAATACTACGAAATATCATGCACAAGGCAAAACTTGTCTCGTCGTCAATTCCACAAGTGATTTCTATTAGATGTTTGATTTATTTTGCGATATAAGTCCTCGGCTTTATATATCTGTCCTATTTTGTCCCAATCAGTGCTAATCAATAGCTCATTTACCTTCCCGTCGTTTAGCGCTATAAACTTTTCTGATATTATTTTCACCCAGTTTTTCTCAGCATCCGCAGAGATCGATACTTTGTGTATTTTTCGCAATGTCTACTCTTGTACTTTCGGTATATTTTATATTAAAAAAAAACAAAAAAAAAGTATATATATTCTTGATCAGCGTGACCTCCTGAGTCGATTTAGCCATGTCCGTCTGTCTGTCTGTCTGTGGAAATCACGATTACAAGAGAACGAATAGAGATATCTTCATGAAACTTGGCACGAATATTGTCTATCGCTAGAAACTCATCGCATAGAAACTACACACGAAGTGAATAAGGTATATTCACTTTCTGCTTCCGTTTGTAACGCATTAAAGGAGGCGTGACAGGTATAGAAAAGTATATATATTCTTGATCAGCTTGACCTCCTGAGTCGAATTAGCCATGTCCGCCTGTCTGTCTGTCTGTGGAAATCACGATTACAAAAGAACGAATAGAGATATCATCATCAAACTCGGCTCGAATATTGTGCATCACCAGAAACTCATCGCTATTGAAAATGGGCAAAATCGGATCATTACCACGCCTACTTTTTATAGTGAATATAAATTCATCTATGCTTATAGCTCAATTTCTTAGCTTGTAGAACGAATTTGGGGTTGACATTTTGTCCAGAAGTCCACTGTCTCTGACCAAAACAGATCACCAAAAATGGGCGTGGTCCGCCCACTAATTAAAGAAAACTCGATTACAAGAGAACGAATAGAGATATTTTTATCAAATTTGGCGCGAATATTGTTTAACCTTAGAAACTCATTGGTATTGAAAATGGGCAAAATCGGACCATTACCACTCCTACTTTTTATGGAGAATGTCAATTCACCCATGCTTAAAGCTCAATTTCCCAGGTCAAAGCTCAATTTTGTAAAACGAATTTGCGGTCGAAATTTTGTCCACAAGTACACTGTCTCTGACCAAAAAAAAACTACCACAAATGGGCGTGGTCCGCCTACTAATTAAATAAAATTCGATTACAGAAGGACGAATAGAGATATTTTCACCAAATTTGGCACGAATATTCTCTGTCATCACTGGCTATTTGAGATTGAAAAGGCAAAAAAAAAATAGACCATTGCCACGCCTAATTTTTAAGTAAACGTGTGTAGGGTATACGAACTTCGGCCAGGGCGAAGTTAACACTCTTTCTGGTTTTGTTTTTTTTTTTTTTTGTTTAACTGCTTTTAATGATTACCTACATACATAATTGTCTCGGTAATGCTATTTTTTTTTATACCCTACACCTTAAGGTAAGGGTATATTCACTTTGTAACGAAATGTGTAACGCATAGAATTAGAGACGATAGGTATAGAAAAGTATATATATTCTTGATCAGCGTGACCTCTTGAGTCGATTTAGCCATGTCCGTCCGTCTGGCTGTCTGTCTGTCTGTTGAAATCACGATCACAGGAGAACCGGTGAAGATATCGTGATGAAATTTTGCATAAACATTGTTTCTTGTGGTGTGCAGGTTGGTATTGACAACGGGCAAAATCGGTCCACGACCACGCCTATTTTTTATTAAAAATGTGATATCAGCGTTCGTTTTCGAGCTATTACAACAAAATTTCATTCCTGGGTACAGAGTAGCATTATCCGTTAATGTGCCAAATATGGGCGTGATCCGCCCACTTTTAGGTTACACAGGCAAAAGAGGGTTATATTGTTAAATATATAAACTTCCTAAATAAAACTTTAGATAACAACTTGTTTTACAAAAAAACATTATTACATCAAAACTGGGTGCGGTCCGCCCACTTTTACACTACATATACAGTATAGCAGTATGAAAACAAGTTTATTACCACGGAAATAAAGTTTAAATTAACACAATTATAAAACAACTAAGCTAATTATTTTGTTTTGAAAAAGGTAATGACCACGCCTACTATTTATACAGAGGCGTAGCTAGGTCTCATGGAGCCCGGGACGGTTATTCAACTTGCAGCCCCAAAAATTCCTAGAAATCAATAAGTCAATACTTGATTTCCACAACTGCCGCCCCGACATTGTGCCGCCCAGAGTGGACCGCCAGCCCCGCCCCACCCCAGCTTCCCCACTTTTTTCAAAACTTTTAGGTGTAGGGTATCTAAGATTCGGCCAGGCCGAATATAGCTTTCTTACTGGTTTTAATTGCTGTTATATAACTTAAGTAAGTTATTGTGGAAGGATTTTTCCCTTCCCTTAAAATTATAAGTTTAGTAATTTATTGATAAAATGGCAAATGAATATTCTACCAACAATTCCTTCAGGCGGTAAGAAATTATTTTTGTAAAAATTATATTCCGAAATAACACTCCTTCTCTACTTATTTTTGGGTATTTATTTCCTATGACCCAAGAGCAACGGCAGGAACGTTTGGAGCGTCTTGTTCAGGACATTATTGGTGAAGCAGTTGAAAATGAAAGTGATATAGAGCTTTCTGAGGAGGATGACGTCGAAAGTTATATACCAGCTGGAAACGATTCCGATGAGGAAATGGAAATCGTTTTGGAACCTTCAAGCACTGACGACGATGAAAGTGATGAAGACATTTTGGCCGAATTGAACGAGAAAAACGATGCTTTTCTGCAAACACATGCCTCTGACGAATGCAATAACTACTTCCTTGCCCGTGATGGGTCGAGATGGCACAAAACTCCGCCACAAGCAGGACGATTGAGGACGCACAATATTGTTCGAAGTGTCGGAGGTTCGGTTAGAAGAAGAATGCCACAGAGCCCAATTTCTATTTTCAAGGAAATAATAACGCCCGAAATGGTAGTTTTGATAGCTAGAGAAACCAACAGAAAGGCTCAAAAGGAAATGGAGAAGCACAACAGCAAAGATAAATCACACACGTCAATAGATCGGAAATCTGTAAGAGAACAGGAATTATATGCCTATTTTGGCATCTTATTAGCTGCTGGTATAAACCATTCCAACATGCGACACTCAAAAGAATTGTGGAAAACTAACACGGATCCTATATTCAGAGCCACAATGTCGTTGAGGCGTTTTTGGGCTATAAACTGTTTTGTTAGATTTGACGACCAAAGAACTAGAGCCCAACGACAACTGACAGATAAAGCAGCTCCCATTAGAGATCTATGGATTATGCTAAACAGAAACTTGGAGACTTCATATATACCGAAAGAAACAATTACTGTAGATAAGCAGTTATTTCCGTATAGAGGTAAAACTAAATTCACCCAATACATACATACCTTCAAAACCAGCGAAGTACGACATAAAGGTATGGTGGGCTTGTGACTCATCAAATGGATATCCATGCAAAGGCATTTTATACACAGGAAAAGCTTCAGGAGGCCAGCGAGAAATTAATCATGGAGAGAGGGTATTGCTGGAGCTCACTTCCATATTCGCTTCAAGTGGAAGACAGTTATTGCTGATAGTTTCTTCACCACTCCCGAAGGTGTAGAGAAACTTCAGTCAGCAGGAATTGCATATGTTGGAACACTGCGTTGTAATAAGAAATGTGTTCCGAAGGAAAGGCTACCATTTCCGGATCGGAGTCGCCAACTACATTCAACAGAATTTGGCTTCCAAAGGAACGTGACATTACTTTCATATGTACCCAAAAAAGGCAGAGGTGTTCTTCTACTTTCATCAGTGCATTACAACAAAGAAGTTGTCGGTGAAGCTAAAAAGCCAGAAGCGGTGATCTTTTATAATAAAAATAAAGGAGGGGTAGATGTCATGGACCAGATGCTTGGAGAATATACCTGTAAGCGGCAAACAAAAAGGTGGCCATTAGCATTTTTTTACAACATGTTGGATGTGGCGGCACTTTCATCCTTCATAATTTACAAAATAGTAAATAACACTGGAGTATCGAGACAGCGAGACGCACGTCGTAAATTTTTGAATTCCCTGGTGGAGCAACTTGTTAAAAAGACTACAAAATCCAAGGATAATTGCGAAATTCTCCATAAGAAATGGTATAGAAGCATTCTATGGAGCCCCATCTCCGAGAGATTTTCCAGAAGTTCCCCTTCAGCCTCTGTGATCAAAAAAAAGCAAGCAGAATTTGTCAAACAAATGACAAAATTCGAAGAAAAACACGTTTCTCCTGTTACATATGTTCAGATCCAGTGTGTTTACAACATAGTCAGAAATATTTAAAATGTAGTAAATGCATAACTGAAGGCAAATGAATGTTATATAATAAATAGGAAAATTTCTAAGATAAATATGTAATAAATAATAATTATTTATGCTCTTATAACCTTATACAGTGTTTTTAATTTTTTTTCGTAAATATTGACTCAGGAATATGAGAGGGTCTGGCCAGACCCGTTCCGTTGATGGAAGGGTGAAAAAACTGTTGTTGACGGAAGGGTTAATATTTAAAACTGCAGTAATGGGACTTTTAATACCTACTACCTTATATGGCCCTATCCATATTGGAGAAAACTTATTTTTCCTAGTTTGATTCTTAATTAATACACTATCTCCTATCTTAAGCCTCTAAAAGGCAAATCTTTGATAACGAAATAAGAATAGCGGAATAATTTTTTTTTTTTGCTTACTTATTACCCATTAATTAAAAAAAAAATACATTCACTAGTCATTCGATAATTTCGGTAACCGGCCAGGTAAAAAAAAGGTAAGAGTGCCTCAGGGCACTGTTAGTGGTTTAGCTAAAAACACGTTCAGTCATAGATTATCATAAATTTAATTTTATTAATGTTATTTTATCACTAGTATATAAGCCTGACTTCGCCAGGAAGTTATTATTTTTTATTTATTTCGTAACAAAAATTGCGAAGTCTTTTGGACTTTCTCACCTTACACTTTTGGGTTTATTTATTTTGTAGCATGAAGAGTAAAAAATTAATCGCAATTAATATCGATTGTTTGTATTTTATTCAAATATTGTTTGAGAATATTTCTTTAAAAGCAACATTTTTTGTGATAATCGTCGTCTCCACCAGCGGTACTGGCAGTTTTAATTGGGAATGGTATGTGCGATGTGTATATTGCATCTATAACTCTATTAACGCAACACCCTGTTCATCGTTTAAACATTCGACCATATCTTGACAGGTTGCTTTTTGGTTCTTTATATCAAGTGCTCCTCCGCCATCATGAGGCAAGTCTTGAGGTGGAGTTTTAATACCGAAGTCTGTACAATTTTTACCATGTAAAATAAGACATTCTTGGACATCGCGTAGGGATAAATTTTCACAGTCTGCGTGTGTTCTACAATGATCCGGGTGTTTTCCAGGTAGGTCTTCTGCGGCTGAAGTAGGCACCCAAAAACACAGATTAAAGCAAACAATTCTCTGGTTTCCCAGCTAGTGTGACTTCCCAAACGGAATCGTCTTCTAAGATACCCAACTCCTTGCATGCATCTTTTTGAAATTTGCGAATTTTTGAATTTTTCTCATCAACATTAGATGCCCAGGAACATCTTTGAAAAATTTCAGGATTCTAAGTGATGTGGAAGTCACAAAAAAAGTCCCGGACATATTTTGCTAATAGAAACGCATAGGGATTTTATATATATAGATTTTTTGTGGTGATAATCATGAAAACAATTTTTTGCATTTGAACAACACAAGTGAATATTGCATTTGGAGCAAACACATTGTGTTTGAGATTTTTTGCATAATTTGCACCACCGTTTTCCACCGTCTTTTCCTAGCTAGATTGGATGAAATGACCAACTTCATCAATGCGAACATCATCAACTGGGTGTTGCGCTTTTATACCAATTGAACAGCATTCTCCTTGTGGATGAAGCCGCGAAGTCTGTCGGCTTGGACGACCACCGGTACGCTTTTTACTATATGCTACAAGTCCTGCAGCAATTTCTTCGCGAAATTGTGGTAATTGGTAAAACTGTTCACCAGAAACATTGCTGGAATCATTACATCTTTCAGCCTGTATGCGTCGATACAAAATGTAGGCATTTGTAGTAGACATGTCAATCATATGGTAAAATAGTCGACTAATAGCGTCGGTCGTTATTGCTTTAATGTGATAACGCCCCATTAGCCCATCCATCAAATCTACACCACCCATATGGTTGTTGTACTCACGTATTATTTGTGGGACATCAATTTCAATATACTTTTTTTCTTTACGATCATACAGTATTGCTTTTGCTAATTGAATGTTAAAATTTTCTCTGCAAATGGCTGAGAACCAACATAAGAGGAAGCGCAGCGTACACTCTTATAATCTTTCCACAAAACAGTGGTATACATATCTCGAAAGTAATAACGACATCGCTTACTTGAACCATTGAAACCATCAGCAGAAGGCTCATTTATTGCTCTTGCTTATCTATCGTTGGTAATGGAGAGCGAGGCCTTTTTATTAGTTTTTTAGCCGATGTTTTCGGAGTCATTGGACTCAAAATCGGTATGTCAAGCGATGCTGAACTTATATTTGGAATCATGTTAGCTGTCTTGACAATGAACAAATCAATATCTTTAATATTTTCAAGCACTCCGAAATACAATTTTCAACTCCTGGGCTAATTTCATCGGGTACGTAGCTAGGATCATCATCACTACCACTGAAATCAGCTTCCTCATCACTTACAATGGAGTTCATCAGTTCTAGCACCTGCTCATCGCTCAAAGTGGATAGTTTAATATATTTCTGGTCTCTATATGTCATTTCTATGAATTTAAAGTTAAACATAAATTTACACTGGAAACCCCACCAGCAATTTCGTAGTAATTTCACAAATTATTACCTATGTTTAAAAACTTAATACATAAGATGAAAGTATATTACATTACCTTCTGAATAAAAAATATTTGACTTAGATGGATACAACTTTTATTAACTCACTTTTAAAAATCTAAATTTTCGTACACAATTTCACGTGATCACATTTTAAATTTTTGCACTGACTGCGTGACACATCGAAAACGAAACGTCAGACTGCTATACAAATTTATGAAAACCGTTAAGTCTGTTACAAAAACTACCGTTTCTAGATGCAACGAATATATATTTCAGTTTCGGAGCAATTTTGAATTTAGTGATGAGTGCCTTGAGGCACTCTTACCGTTTAGAGGGTTAAATTCTACTACATTTAGTTTGTTATCGTGCTTCATCTTAGCTACCTGTTTCGCCGAATCCTGATTTTTTCTCACTATTTCGTGAGCTCTGTATTTGAAATCTTAAAACATTATTCGGATCGTTGGCATTATATACCGGACTACACTTTCTTTTTAAGTTCAAAGCATCTCTATATCAAAGCCGAATAGCGTACGGAACGGTGTTTGCTTAGACGTAATGTGGGGTGTGTGGTTGTGAACATGCATAGCTGCAGTTAACCATTGATCCCAATTCGACCCATCTTCTTTCGCAAAGCTTCGCAAATATTCTGTTAAAGGTCTGTGCCTTCTCTCTAATGAGCCATTAGCTTGCGGATGGTATGAAGTTATATGTAATTTTTTAATACCTAACAATTTGCATGTGTCTGAGAACAATTTGGAAATGGAATTAGTTCCGTTATCTGTAATTAGAATTCGGGGAATTCCGTAACGCGTGATTACTTCGTCACAAAAAGCCCTGGCGACAGTACTTGCTTCCGCGTCTGGGATAGCTGTACATGCCATAAATTTCGAAAAGTTATCTTGAAACGTTAAAATGTGCTTATTACCAGACAAAGTTTCTGGTAAAATACCTCTTTGCCCATGTAAACTTTATCAAATGGCCGCATTGGTTTATTTGTTAGCACCATGGGCATTTTCGTCAATTTCGAACTTTTGTTCGTTTGACATTTCGAGAAGTTTTTGATGATTTCTTTTACTTGTTTTTGAATTCCTGGACATCTAAATAGTTTTCGGATTCTTAACTATGTTTTCACTGCACTCTGATGTCCACCCAGTGGCGAATTGTGAAAGTCTTTAATCATTGTTTCAATTTGTTTTGGGTCGGATAGCAATGTTGCTATGTTATTTGTTCCATTTTCCGGTTCCTTATCATCTTTATCGGTTTCAATGGTTGTTCCTTGATGTTGATATTTGTTAGCTGTTTTTGCTTTTGACCATGTTTGTACGGCTCCTATTGTTTTGTGTTTTTCCTGAGGAATTCTACTTAGCGCGTCTGCATTTAAGTTTTTCTTTCCCGGCTTATATAGAATTTCGAAGTCGTATTCTTATCATTTATGCCTAAACCTTGCCAGTCTTGAAGTGTGGTCTTTTAAATTGGCTATTCCTTTTAATGGCTGGTGGTTGGTAAATGAAATGTCTGCCTAAGAAATATGCCCTGACATTTTTTGTGGCCTAAACTATCGCTAAGCATTCCTTTTCTATTGTTGAATATCTTGTTTCTGTGTCGCTCAGCGCTCGGCTAGCGAAATCTATCGGTCTAACGCTTCATTACTTGCTCCGGTAGTTAAAAGAAATTCTTTTGAAAAAGCTGCATATGCCAATACTGGTGGTGACATGACTGCTTCTTTTAATCGTTCAAATGCCTGCTGGCCGTTTTCTGTTCAAACAAATTTTGCGTCCTTACGTAATAATTTGTTAATTGGTAGTGATATCTTAGCTGTATTTTGTATGAATTTCCTATAATAATTTATTAGTCCAAGAAATGCTTTACTTACGCTGGTTTAAGTTTGCTTAATCGCGCTTAATTTTATTATTGTATAATTATACCCTACACCTTAAGGTTAAGGGTATATTCACTTTGTCACGAAATGTGTAAGATAGAAAGAGACGACAGGTATAGAAAAGTATATATATTCTTGATCAGCGTGACCTCCTGAGTCGATTTAGCCATGTCCGTCCGTCTGTCTGTCTGTCTATCTGTCTTTCTGTCTGTCTGTCTGTCTGTTGAAATCACGATCACAGGAGAACCGGTAAAGATATCATGATGAAATGCAGAAAGCAGAAATATTGTTTCTTGTCGTGTGCAGGTTGATATTGAAAATAGACAAAATCGGTCCACGCCTACTTTTTAGTGAAAATGATGGTTATATTGTAAAATATATAAACTTCCTGAATAACACTTTAGATAACAACTTGTTTACCAAAAAAACATTATTACATCAAAACTGGGTGCGGTCCGCCCACTTTTACACTACTTATGTATACAGAATAGCTCATGAAAAGAAGTTTATTACCACGGATATAAAGTTTAAATTTGAACACAATAATAAAATAACTAAACTAGTTATTTTGTTTTATAAAAGGTAATGACCACGCCTACTACTTATACAGAGGCGTACTAGGTCTCATGGAGCCCGGGACGGTTAATCAACTTGCAGCCCCAAAAATTCCTAGAATTCACTACTTGACTACTAGTCACTACTTGAATTCCACAACTGCCACCCCCAACATCGTGCCGCCCAGAGTGGACCGCCCCTCTTACTACGCCACTGTATGTGATTAAATGTGATTATAAGGTAGCTTTCCTTATAGCCACATATTTGCTCTAGTTTTAGTTTTTTTTTTAATTTTTCAAAACTTTTAGGTGTATGGTATCTAAGATTCGGCCAGGCCGAATATAGGTTTCTTACTGGTTACTATTATATTATATTATGGTGACACTATTTGGTTTTTTCATGCACTTATTTCTGATTTCAGACGTTTGTTTAAATTTTATATTATTACTCTTATATTTTTAGCGACACTTTTCTTCTTAACACTACTTTGCTTCTGATTTTACGCACTTATAACTATTTTAAACTCACATTTACTTAATCGTGATTTCGTCGCTGTATGGTTACTACTCGACTTTTCTACTAGACTCCCCTTGAAATCATTTCGTGTTTCCACGCACCCGTCGACCGAACCAAAGTGGGAGATGATGAACAAAATACTCTCTTTTGTGTTGATTATCTTGGACTGTATTTGAACTTATTAAATGTACATGTTTAATTTAGTTAAGTGGAAAACTCTGCTACCAAAAATTACCACGCGGTTTTAACGTCAGGTTGTCCAACAATCCTTCCCAAAACGAAAAAGGTATGGATGACACATACCTCTGGTTTCACCGCACCGAATTAAGTATGAGTTGACCATGCGTTCACGATCATCCCGGCCAGCGCTGAGACATGGTCTCAGGATATGCAACTAATATGCAGGTAATGCAACTAATCTTGATATCGGAGGAGTTTACTTCAATTACTCGGCCTAAACCCCAAGTACCTGGGCGCGAATTTGGATCCTTGGTAACGACGAGCGCATCCAGCTCGAGATGCGATGCAATAACTCTGCAGGGAAACAGGTACATCTCTTAAATCATCCTCCGGCAAAAGTGTTAATGGCCTTCCAATATGGAAGTGTGATGGCGACAAGTAACCAATGTAAGCATCAGAGGCGTTCCCAGAGGTCTTGAATTCACCACGCTTTCAATTTGTACCAACAATGTCCGCATCAGCTCGATAGTGAGAACGGTTTCGCCGTTCGCGTCGTAAATGCAACTTCACTGATCGTACAGCTGACTCCCACATTCCACCCCAGTGTGGAGCATTGGGTGCAACCGTAACCGGTCCTGTCAAAGGGATATTACTGTCGCACTCGGTATGATGGAAGATCAGCCTTCAGTTATTTGGTCGTAAGTTGACGTTGGCGAAAGCACTTCAGGCAATGATGGGTGAGTTTTCGGATCACATTACGTGCACTCAGGATTCAGTATTTTTGACAAACGATCACAAAGAGGGTGGAAACACCCAGATGTAGATTTCTTATATGCTCATCGTGCAGAATCAATTCTGTTACTTGACTAGCTTTGGGAAGCAATATTGGGTGTTTCGTAGCAAATGGTAAATTGGAATGACAAATACGTCCGCCTAACCGAAGCAGTCCTGAGGAGTCGATGAACGGAGCCAAATGCTTTAGTTTAGACCGTGCGTTTACCTCGTGGTTTGTAGTAAGAGCTGCGATATCATCCGCAAACACTAGCTGCGCGTGATGTAAGAGAAGGACTCGCGCTATCCGGATCTCGTCAACTCTGTCTAGTGGCTTGAGACGGCGGCATTTCCTTGTAAAGTGTTGAATGTAGGCGATCTCTTGAACTGCCATTCTCCATGAGGATAGCCCCCATGTAAAAACCTGTTGCACATTTCAATATCCTCGACGGGCCTGTTTACCACCGAGACAGTAGTATGCTTCAGCTCTGCCTCAAAACGCTCACCTGAAACGATATTCGGGTTAATAAGTTTATCAAGTTCTTGTTTGAGTAACCTTTCTCCATGTAGCCAGCTTGGGCCCTTTCACCAGAGATCATAAGCCATTACTTCAGAGGCTCTCAAACCTCTTCATGCGCAGTCTGACGGGTTTTCGTCAGAGGTGACATGGTTCCAAAGGTAACGAGGAAGGACATCAATGATTTCAGCAGTACGGTTGGCGACGAATGTCTTTAACCCTTCTGTCAACAGATATTTTTTCCACCTTCCGTCAACAGATAGGTCTGGCCAGACCTACAGTATGCTTTGCATGCTAACCAAGGCAATATCCCCATAAAAGTAAGAAAAAACATCAAATTTGTTGTGAAATTAGAAAAAGGCACAGTCTATTAAATATCTTTGGCTTTAATTTAAAAATTTTGGCATTTATATAAAGCTTGGCTATGTTGTAAGCATACAGGATCATTGACAAATATGACAACTAAACCTTTTTTTACGCTGTCTTCTATCATTCGCTCTGTATATAGAGCAAGATTTTTTATTGTTTGATACTGTAATCCCAGTGCTAGTTGTTGGTTGTACAATTTTTACGATGAGAGGTATTTCGAAAAATGACTAGTGCATTTTTAACTGGAAAGTTTTCAACTATTTGCGGATTTCTCAGTCGGTCTTCAATATATGGAGTCACAAGTTCCTCTGCGAGAGCTTTCCAAAAAGTCCTGCGAGCATTCGCTTTTTGTGTGCATTCAGACTGATGTGAAATATTATATATGATGAATACAGCCAGTGCAAATATATCCAGCATATTGTAGAAAAAGGCTAGTGGCCACCGCCACGTTTGCCTCTTGCCTTTATCCTTGATTATGTTCCCGTTCTTGGTCTCATCTCTCATTCATTTCCGGTGTACAGAATTCCTTTGCTCGAATAAACATTCGATGAGTCGCAGGCCCACCATACTTACATCAGCTAGCAGTACTCTAAAATATGCATACAGTTCTTTATCTGTAACCACTGTCTACTGCCGAGGATATTACTTATTGAATTTTCTCGTTTCCGTTCTAGCTTTTACATTTGTTTGCATTACAATAATGTCAACAATTTCAGGTGTAATGACAGATATGAAAATATACCGCTTCCAATTTGACTGATACGTTTTTATGGAATGCTGATATATTTCTTGTGAAAATGTTCACAATCTAAAGAATTTTTTATACAATTATCACTTGTTGAATGATACACATATATCGTGAACCATCTTTTGCTTTTATATTTTCAACAAAAGCTCATGCATTCGCAAATAATGTTAGATGTCATAATCCTTTCGAACAGGTAACAGACATACAGATTTCTGCAGTCTCCCTATTCAATAGTAGGAAATATTCGCCCACAATATTATCACGTAACCCTTTTTGGTAAAACAGGTGAAAAAGTATTTGCTTTACCAACATTGTTTTTTATACATTTTTTATTATCGGAAATATCCATCCAAAATCCGCTTATTTTTTACTAGTAAGCATAATGAGGGATTTTTCTTATATTGACCTCAGTCATCTGCACCGATCCTGATTTTATTTTCTACCCTTATGTGAAGGAAAAACCTACAATCATAGCTACCTAAATAAAAAATAAGTTTTTCTGCCATATTTCGCCTGAAGTTATATGTAGGTCTGGTCAGACCTATCTGTTGACAAAAGGTATAAAGTTAAAAAAATAGTTAGAGTTAGTTAGATCACGCACCCGAGTAGATGGCAGTGAAGCAGTGATCTCGCGTAAAATGTATACGCATGCGTTGAACCCAAATGTATTGATGCGTGACTGTATGCGGGCATTGCAACGGCCGCTTGTGTAATCGGCATCGGCTGACGCAATGCCTGTGACTAGGATACGAGAATGTGTGCGCCCAGGCGCTGTATGCAATGTTCCGATATGTACGATAATCCTGAAGCGCAATCGAGCAGGGCTCTGCACGTGACGATTTGACCATGAACATCCACGATATCGACCAATGCAGTAGGTAAAATTGGTGGTAATTCCTTCGTCCTGGCTGCAACCGATGTAAGTGTAACCCCAACTGGCGCCAAGGCGCTGACCGCTGTCGCCGGTAACAAATGACCTTGTAGGTTTACACTTCCCCGACTTATGTTTCATGGCTGAATTGCCGTTTGCAACTCCTAGTTCAAATTTCTCACATAGTGAATCGAGAAACTCAAGAAAATTGTGAATCGTTGGACGAACCATACTTCTGCTTTCGTGTATCAACTTTCGAGGAGTGTTCGTGTCAAGCTTCTTCAATAAAATTAAAATCAACCAGCAGTCGCGGTTCTCATATCCTCATATCCTCTCAGTGGAGGTAGGTATCCACTACTCGAGAAAATGTCACTAAATGACGGCCATTCACTATAATCTCGGTATATTCGGAATATTGATTTTGGGTAATTCATTAACTGCGCTGGGTGCCCTAGCACTAGAAACATGCTGCAAAAACGAAGCGTGCTGCTCTGCCAACAGAACTATGCTTGATGATCGATTTATAGATTCCATTTGCGGACGTAACTTAGACTCCAACGATAGCAACAAAGCCCGAGCTGACAAGTACTTCTCTTCATACTCATCGAAATACACATTCGGATCTGTGGATGTTGTTGCATCTGTGAGAGGCAGAATGCTATCTGTATTTTGCGTGAATGCTTCAAAAACCTGCTCTAGTCGTTCCAACCGCGTGACCACTTGCTCAAAGGTAACGCTCTCAACTGATTGCTGTGCGAAGGTATAAGCTTTCGTAATTGACGTTTTTAACCTACCTCGAATCTGCGTAAGTGCTGAGTACCGAGTTGCTGCCTTTGCTGGATTAATTCCACCCGATCTGGCTAGATTAGGACCAACTTTTATAATGATGAACAAAATAATCTCTTTTGTGTTGATTATCTTGGACTGTATTTGAACTTATTAATTGCACATGTTTAATTTATTTAAGTGGAAAACTCTGCTACCAAAGATTACCACGCAGTTATAACGTCAGGTTGTGCAACAATCACTCCCAAAACGAACCAGAAAGAGTGTTAACTTCGGCCTGGCCGAAGTTCATATATCCTACACACGTTTACTTAAAAATTAGGCGTGGCAATGGTCTAATTTTTTCCCCTTTCAATCTCAAATATCCTGTGCTGACAGAATATTCGTACCAAATTTGATTAAAATATCTTTATTCGTGCTCCTGTAATCGAGTTTTTTTTAATTAGTGGGCGGATCACGCCCATTTTTGGTAGTCTGTTTTTGTCAGGGACAGTGGACTTCTGGACAACATTTCAACCCCAAATACTACAGAGGGGTTCCTAATTTTTTGATATTTTCCTCCTATGTGGAGTATCTTTCAGTGGCCATGTGTTTCATGAACGCACGCGGAGGCCTTCCTGACCAGTGACCACTGCATCCACCCAGTCTGGCCATACAAAAATGTCGCATATTCAGAGTCGATTTAAAAAAAAACGGCTACAGAGGGGTTCCTAATTTTTTGATATTTTCCTCCTATGTGGAGTATCTTTCACTGGCCATGTGTTTCATCAACGCACGCGATCATCCTTTTCAGTGACCCCTTCTCCTAACCAATCTAGTGGTGAAGTGTGTGAAATATACAAAACAAATATTTGAATGTGCCTTGGGTTTGTGTCTTGGCTAAGTTAAATTCGAATTTAACTCGCTCAAAAACGAATTTAACTTTCTCAAATACGAATTTAACTTCACGCACTTAATTCGTTCTACAACCTGATAAATTGAGCTATAAGCATGGATGAATTTATATTCACTATAAAAAGTAGGTCCGATTTTGCCCATTTTCAATACCGATGAGTTTCTAGTGATAGACAATATTCGTGCCAAGTTTCAAGAAGATATCTCTATTCGTTCTCTTGTAATCGTGATTTCCACAGACGGACGGACATGGCTAAATCGAACCAGGAGGTCTCGCTGATCAAGAATATATATACTTTTCTATACCTGTCACGCCTCCTTTAGTGCGTTACAAACGGAAGCAGTAAGTGAATATACCCTATTCACTTCGTGTGTAGGGTATAAAAAGGAACGGATGACACATACCTCTGGTTTGACAGCACCGAATTAAGCATGAGGTGACCAGGCGTTCATGATCAGTGAGCCAGTATGCCGTGTTTCGCAATTTCCATTTCCAGAATTTCCAGTTCAGCTTCAAGTATATTTTCAGTGTTTCTAGTGAAATCTTTTTTCTCCTCCAATTTTTTGTAAATTAAAGATTTCAAATAAGTCGGACTTTTTATTTTAGGGAAAGTTAATGGCTTAATTTCTTCTGTGGTCTCCTCTGCATTGTCAGGTATATTGTCCAAAGAATGAAAATCTTTATCGCTGTATGCTCTTCTGTTTCTGAAGAACTGACACCAAAACATTTTGCCGGCACACCTTCACAGAAGCTTTCATTGCAATTACGTTGGTAATCACTTCTTCTGTATTGGATAACGTCTTTTCTTTGCTTGGGCCACCTCCAGTGGATCTTTTATCTTTTAGATTTTGTGAAGCCTTCTGTAGCACATATTGTTTTTGGTCTGCCCACACCTTCATAAAAATTAAGAGCTTGTGTCACTAGTAGATAATTGCCAAAATATACAAACAAACCTTTTTCCATTCAGCAATGCACTTAATTGGAGGTCCCATAGAATTAAGTTCATCTTCAGCTTTTTGCCAAAATCGAGCAAGCACCTCCTTATTGCTTTTAGAAAATCCACGGGCTGGATTCGCTTCCATTAAATCTTGTAAATGTTGGCTTTGCTGTTTATTTGTTGTTTTCGACCTGACAAAAGTGACTTATGTTTATCAAATTCCGCAATATTTAATTTGTGATATTAGCAATATCAATATGCGGAAGAAAATCGTTCCCAATTTAATCTTCCGCGTTTGATTCTGATTGTTTGTTCTTTCAAGCCAAGTGTTTTTATGATTTGAAAGCTTGCTACAGAACGCTAGCTTCCACAATTCATTCCAATGCAAAGCATTGGTTTGATTTTTATGGTTTGGAATAGAGGTGAGCGATTCCGTGATTTTTCCGGTGCAGCTCCGACCTGTGACTGTGACAGTACTGTCACAGGTATAAAAACCCGTGACTCGTGACAAGGCAGTCGCTATAAAATGAGTGCGCAAAAACGTGCTACATGCATTCAAAATAACGGCATTATTTCAGATCTGCTTTGGTTTCGTTCGTTATTGCTATAGGAACGAAGTGAAGCTATTCGTTAACTTCAAAAGCATTCATATTTTACAGAAGTATGAATTAATACAGACACAAATTTTAAGTAATTAAAACTACTGATATATACATACTTATTTTATATGCAAAAAACATTCTTGTATTAATATTTTATTACCAAAATCTTATTTGTATTTTTTCAAAATAATGAAGGCAAAATCGTATTGAAAGTGTTAACTTATTAATGTTATTAAGTTCATTCCGTATTTTACAATACGCATTTGTAAAATTTTTATTTGAGCTGCATGATCATAGTCTAAGGTTAAAAAAAACAAGTCCTACCTAGATATTTACACATAGCAACTTTCGTTCATGTCTTCATTAGTATCCAAAATATAGTACAAATATCGCAAAATATCGAGTAAAACAGGTAATCCCACAAAATCCAGACAAGAAATCCCTGATTGCGACAAATTGCACAAAAAATGGCATCACTGCTTCTAGCTGGGACAATAACTCGTAACAATAGCGAAACGTTTGTGTACCTGTGACAAAATCACAGGTCGTGTTTGGAACTTGCCACTAAACGCTAGCTTCCCCAATCCGTTCCATGCGAGTGCTCTGGTTGCTGACTTGGCTTTGAAGTTAGTTTAACCAATGCTTTTTTTTTTTTTTATTTAATTCAGTCACGCCCACTAAGACTTAATCTTTTATAGTGCCTCAACGAAAAGTATTAACAATATGACATACATTTATCAATTAATAAATACATTAAATAAAAAGAAAAAGATCGTAACACATAAAAAAATAGTTAACAAGGGATTAAGAATAAAGAAGGAAATTAAAAATAAATTACAATTAGAAAGGAATAAGAAACTTAAGCTAAGAAGAGTATTAAGCTGAGTACTCGATTAAACACCTGAGAAGTGTGCAACAACAGCTTGTCTGAAATTGCCACTCCGCAAAATCCGCCTCAAAGACAACGGTAAAGTGTTCCAAAGTCTGATGGATGCTAATGAAGAAAAATCGACTGCTGTTGAGGTATCTGTATCTCGGAACAATGAAATTTATAGCTCTTGAAGATCGGAATTGCATAAGTTTATCATACAGGTACGGGGGGTTTTGTGTGTAAATAAGTCTGTGCAGAAACTTAATATTCAAAATATTTTAATATTCTGCCAATCCACAACCTAGGATACCTTTACTTACTTCAGAAATGGGGTCTGAACGACTGACTGAATAAACATACCTGGCAGCACAGTTAAAGGCCACAATAAGCTTACGCTGGGAGTGAGAGTCAAGATGACAATAAACAACACAAAAGAATGTTATGTATGGCATAACCAATTGTTTGACCAGTCTGCGATTGGTCTCTAGAGGAGTATAGCTCGCAGAGGCTCGCAGGCACCTCAGGATGCTATAAATTTTACCAACTGAACTATTCACATGATCAATACAAGTTAAATTGGAATTCAGTATAAATCCAAGGTTTTTTACCTTGCTTACGAAATTCAGCCTAGTCGATCCAATAAACAAAGGAGGGACCTCATCAATTTCAGTATTCTACCTCATAATGGGCAAAATTTTAGTCTTAGAGGGATTGATGCGTAGTAAATTGGCAGAAGCCCAATCACTCAGTGAAGATAAGTCAGAGTTCAGTCTGAAGCACAGGTCTTCAATGAGATTTAAGGGCCTACTCACAGGCTGAGAAGATATCATTAATAAAGATAGAAAACAGTAAGGGCCCCAAAACTGATCCCTGGGGGACTCCCATATTGACCACTTTAAAAGAAGAGCATTTACTTCCGATTTTCACACACTGGACCCTACCTCCAAGATAACTTTCCAGCAGCTTGACTGCACTACTACTAAAATTAAAGTACCTCCTAAGCTTATTAATCAACAGAATGTGATCTACTGTGTCAAATGCTTTAGAAAAGTCAATCAGACAAAGAAGAGTTAGATAATCTTGGTCATAAAAAATTCGGATATCATCGGTAATCTTCAATACAGCAGTTGTACAACTGTGCCCTGTTCTAAAGCCTGATTGTAGTGGGGATAATAGTTTGTGCTGGTCCAAATAAGAGGATATTTGCAAATACATAATCCTTTCAAGTATCTTACCCATAACCGGCAATATACTAATAGGCCTAAAGTCAGCAGGGGCAGTAGCAGATGAGGATTTAGCAATTGGAATAATTGTAGCTATTTTCCACAAGCTAGGAAAAATCGAGCAAGTTAAGCAATTATTAATGATATGGGTTAAGGGAGCTACGATATACGGTAATGCTATCTTTATAAACCTAATAGATAATCCGTCAGCTCCAACTGCATTCGAACTAATTTTATAAACATTTTGAACTATATCATTTTCGCTAACTGTGGTAAATACAAAGCGAGTAAAGGAATAAGCATTCGATACTATAGGAAGCCCGCTACTAGCAGGAACCCCAGAAGGACTATAGTTACCTCTACTCAGAAAAAAGTCATTAAGTTCGTCAGGATCCAACTCACATTCTCTCGCGGGTTTGTTACGTATTCCAAGTTTCTTTATATTTCTCCACAACTCCTTAAAGGTCAAGTTATGATCGAGCTTAGCACTAAAGTACCTCTTCTTCACATTTCTCAATAACAAGTAGCTGAATTACGAGCACTACGATATTCCTCCCAAGCCACAGCTGATCTACTATTCTTCCATTTAGAATGCAATTTATTCCTTTTTTTGATGGCTGCCAAGACACGTTTAGTAAACCAGGGACAACCGCTGTTTATTACATGTAATGATCACAATGGAACATGATTGCTGAAGGCAATATTCAATTTGGAAATAAAGTTACTGAGTTTAGCGTCAACTGATTCCAAGAACCAGACATCGTTCCAACCAGTGTAGGGCATTATTCGAATAAATTATTATTCAAATAAGAATAACGAATAAAAATTTATTTGTTATTTTTATTTGTGATTCGTTATTATGGATTTATTCATTTATTCGTTATTTGAAAAAATTATTTTATTATTATTATTCGTTATTCATTATTCGTTATTCTTTATTCGAAAAAATATAAATAAAATATTGAAAAAGAAATTAAAAATTCCAATTTTATATGGAAGAAGTAGCTGGTAAGTTCTACAATTATCACACTGACATTTTGATTTTGTTCCAAAATAAATTGGAACATATTAAAAGAGAACCATTGACGTACTGTAAGCAATTGGCAATGTCTCTGCATAACAGCATTACAACTAGAATCTACGACTTACTAAACTTCACTCCTAAAACCGAATCAGCAGTTATTGCCGCTTTAGCTCATCCACGCTTCAAAAATAGGTGGTTCACTTTAGTGAAAGAGAATGTCATCAACGTTTGCTGAACCTGTTCAAAAAAGTCGCTTCAGAGAAGGCTTTAACTGTAACAGTAGCTAAAACTGAAAATCTGAATGACTCGGATGACTTTTTTGGTTTTTCAAGCACATCTTTACAAGGGGTGGTATGTTTTCTGGCAACTTGGGAGTTGGAGGTAAAAAAAATCTATATAAAAATACATATATCTCCGATGAGGACAGAACACTAAAGTCCTTAAAAAAATACCCAACCATAAGAAAAATATTCATGAAAACGAACACAACATTGCCATCTTCGGCTCCAGTAGAACGCCTTTTTTCATACGCTACAATGCTAGATTTACCGCAGTCACACAAAATATCTGATGAAATGTTCGAGAAGAGAGTGGTCTTAAAATCAAATTTAAATAAACCTATTCAATAATATTATTCACAAAATATATCCGCGTTTTTCTTTTTTAGTAATGAAATCTGAATATAAGAGTATCTGTCGTATTCAATTCTTCAATAAATTTATTTGTTTATTTATTTGTTTATTCAAAATTTTCAAATAACGAATAAAAAATTTCGAATAAAGTTATTTGAATAAAAATATCAAATAATGAATAAAAAAATTTTATTCGAATTTTGTGAATAATAAGATAACATTTTTTCGTTATTTGTTATTTGAAATAAAAAATGCCCAACACTGGTTCCAACACATAGCCGCTAATTCTCGATATAGCTGTTCAAAATTAATTGCCTTGAAATCATAATAACTAAAAATTGCTTCTTCAGTTCTGCGCAAATTGAGATTTAAACCCAGGAATAATAGGTCATGATCTGATAAAAAAGTCATTTGGTCATAACATACGGCACGAGAATAATCGGAAACAAGACAAACATCAAGTAAACTAGGTTCACATCCAGGAGCGTAACGAGTTGGAGTATTAGAGTTAATAACATTTAACCCACACATAGAAACATAATGCATAAAATTTTCAGAGACATTGGTTAATAAATTAACATTAAAGTCACTACAAACAACAAGAAAAACATACTCAATTAATCTGCCAGAGAAATCACTAAAGAACTGTTCAGGACTATTACCTCTCCGAGGATTGTATACAGTTGACACTAAAACTTTCGTATTGTTATCACAAATTTCGACATTTAAAAACTCAAAATCGCTGCTGCATTTATTTACGAGTTTAGATTTAAGAGTAGACTTACAATAAATAGCAACACCACCACCCCTTTTGCCGTACCTATCATTACGATAAAGCCTATACCCTCCAAAATTGTACCACGAATCAGATACTTCGCTCTTAAACCACGACTCCGAGACACATATCACATCAACTGACGAACTCTCGAAAATGTACCTAGCATAGTCGAGTTTTAACGCATTCAGGCTTCGCGCGTTAAAGTGTACAACATTCAACCCGCATGACTGTTTACATAAGACACTCACTAAAGCCTTGTAACAATCAATAGCACCACCAGTTCCAACGCTATTGAGTATTAAAATCAGACACAGAGTAGCCAGTGGCAAGTGATACACGGCTCATCAGTATGAGCGCATCACTCACGCTGATTGGTTGATTTCACTGGAATTGGTTCCACTTTTTGAAATCAACCAATCAGCGTGAGTGATGCGCTCATACTGATGAGCCGTATATCACTCGCCAGTAACAAACACTAGCGAGTGATCAAAATCAAAATCCCAGAGTAGAAACAGGTGCTCAAACATAAAGAGAGAGAAAAGAAAGAATATATATACAACAGATAGGATTCATATAGTTTAGGAAAGAAGGGTATATAAGGTAATAAATATGAAATTAATAATAGAAGGACGGTTAATAGTTTAAGCGTGAAATATAAAGATAGTTGATTTTTATAGTTAGACATAACACAGGTTGCTAAGTTCCAACGACGCAGTCAACACTGTTCTTGTCACACACCAATTTTGACTCACCATCAGCGGACGCTTTTACAAATATTCTCCCACGCAACGAAAACACAGCATCAAGCAAGCGCTCTCTTTTTTTCGCCATAGCATACTGCAATATTTCACGATTTGCCATAGTTAAGCTTTCGTGTATGTAAATTTTTTGATCACCTTGGATACCGAGGTCAGCTAGCATTAACTGACGTTTATTCTCTTTGCGAAATACAGCAATAGCTTTGAAGAGATTTCGACGATCATCTGCTGTAGACAACTTAGCTATGATTGTAGAATTCCTATTACTCATTTTAGGTTTTACACGAAATATTTTCCGAAGAAGAGTTGATTCCATCTTTACAGCTTTAGTAATTTTACCGAAGACAACAGACAGATTTTCACCAGCTTCAAATGGTATTCCAGTAATTAAGAGATCAGAAGAGACATAGTCACTTTCATATTTCTCCGTTTTCGACTTTAAGTCAGTGACCTCCACATTCAGCGCAGTAACCAGGGAGCGCACACTTGTAACATCCGATTCTGATTTACTCTTGAAGTCATGAAAATGTTGTTTCAATATCTTCATCTCAGCACATGACGCTTCGACTGCTGCAACTCTCTCAATCACACTCCTAAGCGCAGATTTAATGTTAGTCAGCCGATACTTCGCTAATCCTCTGCAGAACTCTCCCCTCAGATGCCGTAAGAGCACTGGTCATATGTTCGATTACACTCTCTTTGAGGCAATTCAGCTTATGATCAAATACAGAGTTGACATCTCAAGTTATAAATAAATATTACAAAATTCAGCACAAATTCAAAAGTTATTCAAACATAAAATCGCAAAGTAATAAAAGTGAGCCAAAGCCAGAATTACATACATAAAACACGAGATTACAAATGTTGAACACGAGCGCCAAAAAACACGTCCGCTCACACTAGCATCGAGAACGAAAATAAAATGCTTTACTAAAACTTCTGGACATCCTCCGAGAAGAATTTCGAAATGAAATTAGTTCCGTTATCAGTAATTAGAATTCGTGGAATTCCGTAATGCGTAATTACTTCGTCATAAAACGCCCTGGCGGCAGTACTTGCCATAAATTTCGAAAAGTCATCTTGAAACGTTAAAATGTACTTATTAGCAGACACAGTTTCTGGTAGAATACTTACTATGGCTATGTAAACTTTATCAAATGGCCTCCTTGGTGTATCTGTTAACACCATGAGCATTTCTGTTAATTTCGTGGTTTTGTTAGCTTGGCACTCGGACAGTTTTTGATGAATTCTTTTACTTGTTTTTGCATTCCCGGCCATCTAAATTGCTTTCGGATTCTTAAATATGTTTTCACTGCACCCTGATGTCCTCCCAGTGTTGTGTTGTGAAAGTCTTTAATCACTGTTTATATTTGTTTCGGGTCGGATAGCAATGTTGCTGTGTTATTTGTTGCGTTTGTTGGTTCCGCCTCATCCTCGACGTTCTCTACGGTTGTTGTTTGAAGTTTATCCTGCTCCATTTTCTATTTTTGCTTTAGATCGAGTTTGTACAGCTGTTACCGTATTTAACAGTGCATCTGCGTTTAAGTTTTTCTTGCCTGGCTTATATAAGATTTCAAAATCGTATTATGACAATTTGTGTCTAAGCCTTGCCAGCAGAGGTTGAAACTTTTATAACTTTAATCAAAAAAGTCTTTTGAATAACTGTTATCAAAGACTTTTATTTTTAAAAGTCTTTCATAAAAGTTCTTTTGAGACTTTTATATTTAAAAGTCTTTGAAAAAAGTCTTTTGAAGGCTTTTATTTTTAAAAGTCTTTGAAAAAAGTCTTTTGAAGACTTTTATTTTTAAAAGTCTTTCATAAAAGTTATTTTGTGACTTTTATTTTTAAAAGTCTTTGATAAAAGTTATTTTGTGACTTTTATTTTTAAAAGTCTTGGAAAAAAGTCTTTTGAGGACTTCTTCCTCTAACTTTTTTGAAATAAAAGTCTTTTGAAGAAGAAATTCAAGTTTTGTGTGCTGAAATGCGATGTCTGTTTGCAATACCTGTCACCAAAAAATCGTACGGTACGCCAACACATCCACAGGGTTCTGTACCTTCTGTTTTGGTTACAAGATTTGCCTTTGCTCCAAATCAGCGACGCAAAAGTATTTCAAATCATAGATATTCTTAGGTATAAAATTATAATGTAAAAAAAAATCTCATCTATGAATACGATTGAATTAAAAATTTGCAATACAATGGTGAAAACCGCATCGAAATCGGTGCAGCCGTTTGAGAGTTAACTAACTCTAAAGTGACATGCGACTAACTAGATTTTGATACCAATAACAATTTTTCGATCAAAATTCATTGCACTAGTAGTTCTGCTTTAAATCCTTTATAACCCTATAACGTAAACAATCAACAATAACAACACAGTCATTCACACACAAGCTGAGCAATGAGTTGTTGTTTTAAAGCATTGTCGCCGCTGTACCCGCTGCCGATAAGTGCTTCGCACACACACGCAGCGTGCGATAAGTGACTATTCAAGCAAATATTCTTTACTTCGCTCCAAATCTGATAGCGATATATGTATGTAATACATATATACATATATACATATATACATATATACATATTATGTATTCATTCATGTTCCTCCACAGTTCGCCTCAGCGCATTTCTTCTTCAAAAGACTTTTAAAAAAGACTTTTATTTCAAAAAAGTTAGAGGAAAAAGTCCTCAAAAGACTTTTTCCCAAGACTTTTAAAAATAAAAGTCTCAAAAAAACTTTTATCAAAGACTTTTAAAAATAAAAGTCTTCAAAAGACTTTTTTCAAAGACTTTTAAAAAAAAAAGTCGTCAAAAGACTTTTACTTTTAAAATAAAAGTTAAAAGTTAACTTTTAACTTTTACTTTTATTATAAAAGTTAACTTTTAACTTTTACTTTTATTATAAAGGTTAAAAGTTAACTTTTAAATAAAAAAAAAAAAAATAAAGGTTAAAATAAAAGTTAAAAGTTGACTTTTTTGCTCAAGGTCATTGCCATAACAGTTATTTTCAGGCTCTGCTTGCCAGTCTTGAAGTCTGTTCCTTTATGCTTGCTATTCCTTTTAAAGGTTGATGGTCTGTCACTATCTTGAATGATCTTCCTAACAGATAAGGTCTGAAATTTTTTGTTACCCACACAATGGCTAACAACCACTTTTCTATAGTTGAGTAACGCTTTTCAAGGCTCTGCTAGCAAAGGCTATCGGCCTATCTTCGCCTATTTTACCCTGAGGAAATACTGCGCCTAACGCTTCGTTACTTGCATCAGTAGTTAGTATGAATTCTTTTTCAAAATTCGGATATGCTAAACCGGTGCCGTTATTATTGCCTTCTTCAGTGACTTGAACGCTGTCAGGCATTTTTGGGTCCAAATAAACTTAGCGCCTTTACGTAGTAGTTTGTTAATAGGCAGAGCTATCCTTTCTGTGCCCGGTATGAATTTTCTATAATAAGTCACTAGTCCTAAGTATGTCTGCATCTCCGTTTTATTTTTAGGCGGTGGGATGCTCTTAACGCATTCCACTTCGTTGGGGTCAGGGATTGCGCTCTGATCTGTACATTTGTGTCCTAAATAAATACTCTGTCTTCTTAGAAATCTGTACTTTCCTGTGATGAGTTTAAAATTATGTTCACGTAATTTCTGTAATACTGAACATACCCTTTGTTCGTGTGGTTTCAGATTTTTACGATAGATAACTATGTCATCTAAATAAACAAAACAGTCTATTCTTTGTAGGATATGATTCATTATCCTTTGAAATGTTGCTGGGGCACCTGTTAGTCCAAATGCATTCGATTGAATTCGAAGTGCCCTAGCCCTGTACTGAATGCTGTTTTTTCCTTGTCCCTGTCATCTACTAAAACTTGGTGATATCTATTCACCAAATCTAGCGTTGTAAAATATCTGCTATAGCCTAACTGCTCTAAAATTTCGTCAATACGAGGAATGTGAAAAACATGCTTAATCGTAGCTTCATTTAGTTTCCTGTAATCTATTACCAGTCTCAATTTTTTCTCCCCGTCCTTGCCACTTTTTTTGGGCACTAACAGTAACGGTTAGTTTCACGGTGATTTGCTATGTGTGATTATGCCATCATCTAAAAGTTTGTTTACTTGCTTATTTACTACTATGCTATTTTGCTATTTTACTACTTCCTCTATGGAATTCTTTTCCTCCATATTGAAATTTTTATCTAACTCAATTTCATTGAGCAATTCAATTATTCTCTTTGTACTTTGTATTATGTAGTCGTCGGAATTTGTGAATTTTGGTTTAAATTCGCTGTTTATCTCGTAATCATACTCTGTTGTATTTAATATCAGCACATAAACCGTATTATCTTTCACATTTACTAATGTGCCTGCTCTATAGATTCCAGGATCTATTTCTTCTTTATGAATTACAACATTCTTAAATTTTGTACGAAGTTTTAATGGTACTATCGTAATTGTTCTTGCTTCAACTGGTATGTACTGTTGTTTGCCTTCCTTCTATCTGCTCGATAGTTTTTATCGGTAATTCTAAAATAACCTCTTTCTTTTCATTGAAGAGTGTTAAAATCTTTTCCATAGTATTAAAATGGAGTTGTTCCACAAATTATCTCTTCCTAATTACAATTACCCGGAAATTGTGATCGCGACATACAACAATGGAAAAGCAGTTTACTGGTAGATGCAGGAGCAGATACAAGCCTGAAAAAGAAATGTGCGATAAAAGATAGCACAATAATATACGAGTCGAAGAAGAAAGACTTAAGGGGAGCATTTGGAGGTTTCTTTGCAGAATTCTTTGAAGATAATTTCTAATCGGAATTAATTTCGCGATTTTCCAACTTATAGGAAAGTAACCATTATTCAAACAGTTATTTAAGATATTGGCTAAAAACTCGATAGCAGATTTGGAAAGTTTCTTTAGGAGATAGTTTGAGAGATCGTCAGGACCAAATGACTTCTTGGACTTATTGTGGCTGAAGATATCACTGATTTCTCCGGTGGAGGTGAAGAATTCAGGGTAAGATGGAGATAGAGCACAGTTGGAAATGTCGAAATTAAAAATTCGAGGTGGTAAAGAGTTTCTAAATTTATCCACTGTAGTTTCCACTTGGAGCACTAAGTTTTGATCAGAAGTAGCCCTACTTTTACGAAAGATTCTCTCAAAGTAGTTTCCGAATGTCGCTACAATGACTGGTTCAGTGGAATAAATGGTATTATTGATTTTTAACGACTCACAATAGGAGCTCTTTTTCCCTATCAGATTGTTATTTCCTTGAAGGCGGATTTCCTTGAAGGCTCTGTTTAATTTTAGAGAGTCTCTGTTGAAGTTGTTGATCAAGCCAAATTTTAACTTTCTCTTTAATTATTATTTTTAGGAGTGAAATTCTGGCTGAAAGCTCTTTATAAGATTAGGTTAGCTTAGCTTAGCTTAGCTAAAGACTGATTAGTTCAGAGTTATTTCGAGCAACACTCTGTATAGTTGAGTTGAGACTAAGAAATTCTTAGTGCTCGCTCGTGCTCCTGAAAACAAAAGCTCTTTCGAGCGAGCAGGAGCGCCTGAAAATTTTTTTTGTGGCTCCTGCTCGCTCGTGCTCCTGAAAACAAACGCTCTTTCGAGCGAGCAGGAGCGCTTGAAAATGTTTTGTGTCGCTCCTGCTCGCTCGTGCTCCTGAAAGCAAACGCTCTTTCGAGCTTGAAAGAGCGGAAAAGAGCGACCAAGAGCGAGCCTTTTCCGAACCCTGCTAAGAATATAGGAGTCAATCTCTTCATTAGAAAGGTTTGAAAACTCTGGAGGGAGGGGTCATCTTGGAATTTCTTCCAGTTGGTTTTTTGATATGATATAAAGATTTCTGGATAAAGGAGGTGCCATTTGGATACGAGGGACTATTAGGCGAAAGAAGAGAAAATATATGGCAGGATTGTGACAACCACGCTTCTAAGGCAATACCATTCATGTTCCTAAGAGCATCACCCCAGGGAGGGCTTTTAGCGTTCAAGTCTCCGCCTATTATTGCTCCGTCATAGTTAGCTGCTATTACGCTGATTTTGTCTAACTAGGTAGTGATTGCTGCACGGGTTAAATTAGTCGGAAGTTATATTGATCCCAGCAGAAGCGCTTTCACCGAATCATTCTTTTTAAAAGAAATCGATAGTAAGATACAAGGTAGTAAGATACAAGGGAAATCGAAGTTTGTTCATTACCACGCCTACTTTTTATAGTGAATATAAATTCATCTATGCTTATAGCTCAATTTCTCAGCTTGTAGAACGAATTTGTGGTTGAAACTATGTCCAGAACTCTCCACTGTCTCTGACCAAAACAGACTAACAAAAATGGGCGTGGTTCGCCCACTAATTAAAAAAAACTCGATTACAGGAGCACGAATAGAGAAATCTTAATCAAATTTGGCACGAATATTTTCTATCATCAGAAACTCATTCGTGTTGAAAATGGGCAAAATCGGACCATTACCACGCCTACTTTTTATAGTAAATGTAAATTAATCCATGCTTATTGCGGAATTTGTCAGCTTGTCAAATGAATTTGAGGTTGAAATTTTATTCATAAATCAACCGTCTTCGACCAAAACAGACTACCAAAAATGGGCGTGGTCCGCCCACTAATTAAATAAAATTCGATTACAGAAGAACGAATAGAGATATTTTCACTAAATTTGGCACGAATATTCTCTGTCATCACGGGCTATTTGAGATTGAAAAGGAAAAAAATTAGACCATTGCCATGCCTAATTTTTAGGTAAACTTGTGTAGGGTCAGGGCCAGGCCGAAGTTAACACTCTTTCTGGTTTTATATTTTGGCACTCACCCGGATTGTGTCTCACGCTGCACTTGATACAGTTATACTTTCTGGCACAATTTTTTGCCAAGTGACCGAAGCTTTGGCAACGCTTGCACTGCATAGGGTTGTTATTCTTCTTGGGTTTTTCCCAAGTGATACGGGAGTAAAAAAGGTATCTGAGTTTAAGAATTGCATCAGGGATCTTACCAGGGAGAAGTTGAACCAGAAAGAGATCAGAACTCTCGTTGATTTTTTTTTTGTCTTTCAGTTAGGAATGGAGAAACCTTGGAGACCAGATCTGGAACAATTACCCACTATAATCTGATGTGAGACCTCGAAGAATTAACGAGTGTGATTTATCCTCACTGGCTGTGAAAGTATGAGCTTCAATGTCATCACTTGCTTTTAACATTTCGATAATTTCGGAGTGAGACTTGTGATTATTAACAAAAAGTTTGCACTTATATTTATTAATATACTTAACCTTAAAAACTAATTCTGGAGCATTTTCCTTTAAACCTTCCGTGAGTAGTTTGATATTCGTCTTGTAGAGAATAATAGGCGGGCAGAATTTTATACCCGAGAAGTTATGCCTTGATTGCCTTTCTGGCGAGAGTCCGTGGTGGCAGAGACTGTAGCGCTGCTGGATATCAGGTTCTGTTTGCCGGTAGACATGCCCTTATCTGTCAGGCTTGGTTTCAGTCTGTAGCTCGGTTGGATAGAAAGGAGCTTAAATCTATTATCTCCTAGCGAATCAGCGATATCATCTGAACTGTTACTGTTAGTGCGTGTTCGTTTTATTCTAGGCTTTGAGCCATTTCCGGCTACTTGGACGTCAACCTCCATCGAATACGAGCGAGTTAGTTATCGAAAAAGTAGATTAAACTAAGTGATGAACTTTTACGAAGAAATTGTGAACAAATTGCAGTAGTTTGATAGTGCTTGTAATCTTGATTTCGCAGGAATAATACTCGTGCTCTGACCTGCTAAGTCCCGTCGAAGCACAGCAAAAATTGAGACGATGACAACTTATACAATAAATATATACAACTTAAACTATGCATGTTTACAAGTTTGGCAACGCCCAGGGCTGTAAAATTTTGCCTTGTGCAAGGACTAACCTTCCTCACTTCCCTGCCATTTTCGGGTCCGTCGGTCCCCAGGGAGGGATTTGGGGAAGGATTAACCTTCCTCACCTCCCCCCCCCCCCCCCCCCCTTTACTGGCCACAGCTATCTCCGAGGGGTTTTTCCTAAACCCTCCCCAGATTGTAGTAGGGGAGGCAGTTCAACTCTCGAACAGCTTTAGCTGAGCTCTCATCCATAGCTATGGGGAGAGTCAGTCCACCCTCGTTTGCTGCCGTACGGAGGACTTTCCAATCCTTTGTCATCTCTTTGAGGTCATCTCCCTCCATCACACGTAGTTTGGCACCAGCCCATGGTTCAACAGCCAACGCAGTCTTGACCAGCCAGTCCCTAGAGGTATTGTATGCACACCTCACGACCAACCATCCTGGTTTAAAGGAGCAGTCAAGAAATTTATACTGGGGCCCATCAGTGGGATCTTTGTGTAGCTCTTCAATGATGGCCTCCTCCACAGACTTCTGCTGCTCGCCAGTGATGGCTAGCCGGGAAATCCAGCTGCACAATACCCACCGACAGAGCACCAGCAACGAAACGATGGGCCCGATGGTTTCAGCATTTACGGAAGGTCCCCCTAGGACTTTCTCCAGCGCGTCTTTATATGGCGTGCCATCCGCCATAAGAGCGCGGAGCTTCTTCCGCTGAGCTGTTCTCAAAAGTTTCCGTTTGATACTAAGCTTGCCGACATCCAAGCCCTTAACGGTTTCATCGTCAGAGGCTATGACGCTTCTGGCGTTGTCGTCCGTTAGGGTGGCATCGGCAGAAGTGACGGATGAATCGTCACTGCATAGTTCGGGGGAAAGGAGGTCGATCCACGCAGAGCACCCGTTGCGTGGACAAGGCTAATTAAAGGCGAAGGTCGCCAGGTATCCGCAGTCCACCGTTAGTGACTGGGCTATTTAGGGGTCCCCAGCCTGGTCGGTCATCGCCACGGTACAGTTGACACCTTGACCCAACCCCTGTTTGAATTTTTGTTTTCGGTATCTCACCAGGGAACTAGTCACTCCCGTGGGTCTTTGATCCTACTTAAGCCCTCCCACCACGACAAGGTAAACAACCGAGGGCGAGAGAGAAACATACTTATGTATGTTTGTGTTTTTCTTTCTTTGTGAATATCTTATGTGTCATGTCAATAATGATTAATTATTAGTAATAATTACAATAATTACAATACAATTAATTATTAACAATAATTACAATAAAAACAATTACAATAATAATACAATAATACAAGTGGTAACTGCACTTCTGCGGTGCCGTCTGTGTGTAGGGTGATGATGTTTTGATGTTGGTGTTGAACTTAACGCTGATGTACACCGCGTTGTCTTGATGTCTTCTTCTCGATGTGTTGTGGAAGTGTTGCTGCTGGGTAGCTGACGTGGTAGATACTATGCTTGGTGATCAGATGCAGCTGATTATTGTATGTAGAATTGTTTGTCCCGCAATTGGGATCAATTGTTTTTTGCTTGAACGGTAAATGATGGTTGAGATTTTGCCAAAATCATCATTTGTAACATGACCTGATTGTTGATGTTCTCGCGTTGCTTGTCGATAATGGTGGTCCGTTTTGAATCGGTGCCCTAGAACAAGCGTTGTACCACGGAAGAATATGTCGCCGTAAATTTAACTGGCGAAACTGTGGCTACATTAGTAGTTGTCTACTTGCGGCTTTATCACCGCGACGTGATTATACTGTCACATACGCGTGACGTTACTTCCGCTTGCATGTAGATTGGTGACAAGGCCGGCGGTTCGCTCGCAGGACTTATTGCAAAGCTGTCATCACTGAATATGTTGCCGTACTATGGACTCATAATACTGACGATTGGCTATTTTTCTTCAGAGACTACCATCCCGTTACGTTATTGTAGTGGTTCAAGGCTGCTGACGGTAAGTCCACTCGTCAGTTTCTGATTGTTGCTGCTTTTAGACACCTTTGAAGGTAACCTCGTGTTTTGCTTTTTTTTATACCCTACACCTTAAGGTTAAGGGTATATTCACTTTGTCACGAAATTTGTAACGCATAGAAATAGAGACGATAGGTATAGAAAGTATATATATTCTTGATCAGCGTGACCTCCTGAGTCGATTCAGCCATGTCCGTCCGTCTGTCTGTCTGTCTGTCTGTTGAAATCACGATCACAGGAGAACGGATAAAGATATCGTGATGAAATTCTGCAGAAATATTGTTTCTTGTGGTGTGGAGCTTGGTATTGAAAATTGGCAAAATCGGTTCACGACCACGCCCATTTTTTAGTAAAAATGTGATATCAGCGTTCGTTTTTGAGTTATGACAACAAAATTTCATTCCTGAGTATAGAATAGCATCACCCTTTAATAACCCGAATATGGGCGTGATCTGCCCACTTTCAGGTTACACAGGCAAAAGAGGGTCTTAAATGGTTATACTGTTAAATATGTAATCTTCGTGAATCAAACTTTACATAACAACTTCTTTT
Source organism: Myopa testacea (assembly GCA_949629155.1). Classification (NCBI taxonomy): domain Eukaryota; kingdom Metazoa; phylum Arthropoda; class Insecta; order Diptera; family Conopidae; genus Myopa; species Myopa testacea. Next base: position 1,384,414 of record OX451349.1, on the reverse strand, counting down.
CTAATAAAACATTATTACAGCAAAACTGGGCGCGGTCCGCCCACTTTTACACGGCTTATATAGCATAGCTCATGAAAATAAATTTGTTAACACGGAAATAAAGCTTAAATTTGAACACAATTATAAAGCTACTAACACAATTATTTTGTTTTGAAAACGGGTAACGACCACGCCTACTTTTCTACCCGTTTGTGATTAAATGTGATTATAAGATAGCTTTCCTTATAACCACATATTTCTTCTAGTTTTTAAGATATGACCATAAAATTTCAATATAGAGCGACATTATTATATTTTGCGTTGCAGAAAATGGGCGTGGCGCGCATACTTTTAGGTTACATGAACGGAAGGGTAATACGGCACAATCGTCCTACATAAATCCTTATATAAGTCTGTAATTTTTTGATGTGTTATCAAATTATATGAAATTTTGTATAAATATTCTTTGTTCGGATTTGAGCCAATAAAACGAATATAAGACATATGAATATAGAATCAATTCATAAAAAAATTCATTGGTATAAAATTTATTATTCCTTAATTCCTAAAATTCATAAAAATTTCTAAAAACTTTTAAGGTGTAGATGTAAGATTCGGCCAGGCCGAATATAGTTTTCTTACTGGTTCTATATTTTATTTTTTTATTATACTTATCTAATATATTTTATATTGTATATAACATATGGTTTTTATTTCAATTAGAAATATTTTATCTTTATCAACTTTTACTACATAACTAGCGGACCCGGCGAACTTCGCTTCGCCCCAATTTTAAGCCTTCAGACAAACTTTAGAGTAAAAATACAACACAAATATTTAAATTTTCAATGTAATTTATTTGAATGGAATCAGTAGAGAGCGATTTGATGAACAGTGTTTTTCGATTTGTTTTCCGGCGCAAAAACAAATAACGTAGACGGTTTCCCAACACGCGACAATGCAACGAAATGATCGCGCGCGAACAAATTAGTGCGATTTTGTTGCTATTCAATAATGGAGTAGACAAATGAGCGCAAACTTGCACGTCTTCTTCTTCTCCAAATTCTTCTGAATTTGGTCAAACAACGAAATTTCAGAACGCGTACAGAAATGGGAAGCAAACGAACAGTCTCAGAGTAGAACGCGTGCAGAGCGCGAACAGTATGCCACCTGTACTAACTAAAAAACATGTGCGCGAACATCACGCATTTTATAGACGTGCAAATGTTTTTAGTGGATATGACACATATTTGCGTCCATTTGCTCTTCCGTATCCACCAAGCTCGCGCTCAGTTCGTGTGCCTTGGTGGATGCGCATCTTCATGGGCACCGCTGATTTACACCAGATAGTGTGCGTTTGTATAACGCTGATTTATGGGGTCATTCTGTATCTTTCAACGGAAACGTTTACACCCATTTTGCTTTGTACGGTTCTTATCTATTTTGAAGCGGAAATCGCCGTTCCTTCCAATTTACTACAACACTTTCCACGGTGTTTGTGTGTTTGCCCTGGAAAACGGTATTCAGTATCTTTTAAGAATGGAGCGTTTGCGTTTTGGGTTGTACTCTTTGTTGTTGGAACTTTTATTTCTTTTTTTATTGCTCTGATTTCATTGCTCTGTGGTTGTTGTTCTTTTTCTTCAGCTGGCAGACGTACTTTTAGAAATTTTTGTTTTTGCACAGAATCATAATGTAAACAAACGTAATTAGTTATTTAGAACACGTGCGAACTTGTTTGCATATTGAACTTTGAATGGATGCGAAATGGCTGGGTTGTAGTTTTGCTATGTGGTTGTTGTTGCTGTTCTTTTTTTCTTCATCTCAACGGACTTTTAGAAGTTTTTGCACAGAATCATAATGTAAACAAACACCCGTAAGCATAAAATTAGCTCCATCGAGTATAAAGAGTCAATTGTAAATGTGTCGTCAAAGTCTTAACCACCAAAGTCTCAAAGCGCTCTACAACGAAAAAAAAAAACCTGTGAAATTAGGTGACAATTCGGAGAAGTAAAGTGAAAAGTTAAATATAGTATTTAAAATATTACTAAAACATTAACAAATTCTATAAACAAATTGAACAACAATTAAAATAAACTGAACAAACAAGTGAACTATTCAAGAACAAGAAAAAAGTTAAATATACTATTTAAAAAAGTTAATCAAATATAAAAAAATTTAATAACAATTATAAACTGAACAATATTACTTATTTACTATCAAGTGAAAAGTTAAATATAGTATTTAAAATATTACTAAAATATAAACAAATTTTAATTAAAAGAAAACAATCGAAATCAGATTCTTGGATTCTTTTCGTTTCATGGCATCGAGTTTGGATGCATTAGCGCAAAATTTGTCATCAAGTGATGTCAAAAAAGTGCGGCAAATGTATCCAAACGATGATGAGTTTAAATTACTAACAAGAAAAGGTGTATTCCCATACGAATACATCAACTCGATCGATCGTCTGAAGGAAACCTCTCTTCCTACTCAGGATGAATTTTTCAGTCATTTGACAAATAAAACTTGTTCTACTGAGGATTATGAACACGCGGTTAAAGTATGGCAACAGTTTAAATGTTAAACACTAAAAGATTGCATGTTGTTATATTTGAAAACAGATGTATTGATCTTCGCAGATGTTTTTGAAAACTTTAGAAAGGTTTGCAAAAACATCTATGAGCTAGATCCGTGTCAATATTACACAACTCCAGGTTTATCGTGGGATGCAATGTTGAAAACAACAAAGATAAACCTAGAACTCTTCACTGATATTGACATGCACCTTTTTGTGCAAAAAAGTATTCGAGGCGGCATTTTTCAATGTAGTACAAGGCATTCCAAGGCAAATAATAAGTATATGATGGGGTACGATAAAAGTAAACCATCTACATATTTAACTTATTTGGATGCCAATAATCTGTATGGATGGGCAATGTCGCAATATTTACCTTATGGGGGATTCGAATGGATGGGAAATATTGACCAATTCAACGTTGTGATGATCTAAATTCTTAACGGGAATTTAAATTCCAAAACATATATTTTTCTTTAATCATATATCTATTTTTATTTCTTTTTTTTTTACAAATGTTAACCATGAAGCGGGTTTAAATATATTGTTTAACGTGAAATTAAGTAACTCTAATAGAATTTAAGTTATAAGTTGGAAATAGAAATTAGTTTAGAAATTAAGAAAACTCGGAACTACCCTGTAGTAGTAGTTACGCTAGTAGTTAAAGAAACCACCGCCGTCAGCGCATGAGGTGTTAAAGAGAGCACGCCAAACACACGAAGTCAACAGCGAAGCATCGAGGCAAGCAAGAGGGGGTGAGCGAAGAACCAGCAACGAGACAACACGTACGTAGGTTGTGATCAGCAAGCATCAAGCATCGAAGAGTTAGTCAACGAGGAACCAGCGACGAGGCAACACGTACGAAAGCTACACTCAGCGAGCATCGAAGAGTTAGTCGACGAGGAATCAGCAACGAGACAACACGTGCAGGAGTTGGAGTCAACAGAGGCAAACGCAACGCAGGTTTACTGATCAAGGGTCAATCCAAGAGGCAGGACACGCGACATACACCTGAGTAAGTAGCGGGTAGAGCTAGGGCTTAGTGACAGTGACAGATTACATAACAAGCACGTGGTCTTCGGGATTGTCGAGGAAGCTTTGCGTTGTGGCTGCGTAATCTAAACGATCGTTCCACCGCGCCAGGGTCATCCTAGACACCCTTACCCAGTAGGCGTAATCTCAACGATCGCCTGCTGCAGAAGTTTCACCCGGACAAGCGACACAACAGTTACGTGGTCCTCAGAGTAGTCGGGGAAGCCTTTGCGTCGTGGGTACGTAATCTTGACGATCGTTCCACTGCGCCAAGGATATCCTAGATACCCTCAACCAGTAGGCGCAATCTAAACGATCCCCTGCCGTAGAGGTTCCACCTGGACCAGATGCACAGCGATTACGAACTTTGAACGATCGACTTAGGGAGTCGACAGGGCCACAGGAGCATCAGTTTAGCCGGCGACTCGACCATTCGGTCTCACTAGCATATCGATTCACATCTACACCATTGTACCTATAATTTAAGGAAGAAAATAAAGCTTGTATTTGAAACCAAGAGGGTTACTGAAATTTCTTTTAAATTCTGTAACAGGATCTTGGACAACGGCTGAGACCATACCCTGGCTATAAACCGGACGAACCGGAGCTTCGTTACAACGTTTTTAAAATTCCATTCGATTCTCATACAGCGAGATACAGGTACATAATGATTTACCATTTTGTGCAGAGAATAAAACTGTGGGTAATTCAAAGTGTAAAAAGTTGATTACTGACTTAACCAACAAAACTCGCTATGTTATTCATTATAGAAATCTTCAGCAATGTATAGAAAATGGTATGTTGTAGAAGAAAGTATATAAAATATTGAAATTTAAGCAGTCTTGTTGGTTAAGTGAATATATATATCTAAATACCCATCATCGCAGTTTAGCAAAGAATACTTTTGAAAAGAATTTTTTCAAACTGCTAAACAACGCGGTGTATGGAAAGACTATGGAAATTTGAAATAGAATTTTTTCAAACTGCTAAACAACGCGGTGTATGGAAAGACTATGAAAATGTAGACAAGCGTAAAGATGTCAAAATAGTAACCGATTGGAAAGTAGGGGAAGGCGGTTAGGAGCAGGGTATGTAAACGCACACTCACGTGCGCACGTCAATATGGACACGTGCGCTAGAAAATATTTATAACGAACACGACCGTGTGCGCGTGCGCTTAAAAAATTTTCTAGCGCACGCGTCCTGTGCGCTAAACGCACGTGAGTCAGTCAGCGAACAGGACGCGTGCGCTTGAAAATTTTTTAAGCGAACACTACCGTGTGCGCGTGCGCTTAAAAAAATTTCTGCCGCACGCGTCCTGTGCGCTAAGCGCACGTGAGTCAGTCAGCGAACAGGACGCGTGCGCTGAAAATATTTTTAGCGCACGCGCACACGGTCGTGTTCGCTAAAAAATTTTCTAGCGCACGCTTCCGCGCCCGCGCACATGAATCGACCGCGTGCGCACGTGAGTGTGCGCTTACATACCCTGGTAAAAATAAACGAAAGAAGCATAGTTCTGCGTTTCATTTTAAACAAACATACGCTTGCTTTTAGTATATTGTTACATATGTATGTAGATTGATTGGAACACTAATATATTTTTATACCCTACACCTTAAGGTTAAGGGTATATTCACTTTGTTACGAAATGTGTAACGCATAGAACCAGAGACGATAGGTATAGAAAAGTATATATATTCTTGATCAGCGTGACCTCCTGAGTCGATTTAGCCATGTCCGTCCGTCTGTCTGTCTGTCTGTCTGTCTGTCTGTCTGTCTGTCTGTCTGTCTGTCTGTCTGTTGAAATCACGATCACAGGAGAACCGGTGAAGATATCGTGATGAAATTTTACAGAAATATTCTTTCTTAGGGTGTGCAGGTTGGTATTGAAAATGGGCAAAATCGGTCCACGACCACGCCTATTTTTTAGTAAAAATATGATATCAGCCGTTGTTTTTCAGTTATGACAACAAAATTTCATTTCTGGGTATAGATTCACTTCATCCGTTTATGTGCCAAATATGGGCGTGATCCGCCCACTTTTTGGTTGTACAGGCAAAAGAGGGTCTTAAATGGTTATATTGTTAAATATGTAATCTTCCTGAATCAAACTTTACATAACAACATCTTCTATAATAAAACATTATTACAGCAAAACGGGGCGCGGTCCGCCCACTTTTACACGCCTATTTTTTAGTAAAAATATGATATCAGCCGTTGTTTTTCAGTTATGACAACAAAATTTCATTTCTGGGTATAGATTAACTTCATCCGTTTATATGCCAAATATGGGCGTGATCCGCCCACTTTTTGGTTGTACAGGCAAAAGAGGGTCTTAAATGGTTATATTGTTAAATATGTAATCTTCCTGAATCAAACTTTACGTAACAACTTATTTTCTAATAAAACATTATTACAGCAAAACTGGGCACGGTCCGCCCACTTTTACACTGCTTATACAGCATAGCTCATGAAAACAAATTTATTACCACGAAAAAAAGCTGAAATTTGAGCGACCACGCCTACTATTTGTACCCGTCTGTCATTAAATGTGATTATAAGATAGCTTTCCTTATAACCACATATTTCTTCTAGTTTTTAAGATATGACAATAAAATTTCAATATCGAGCGACATTATTATATTTTGCGTTGCAGAATATGGGTGTGGCGCGCATACTTTTACATGGTTACATGGACGAAAGGGTAATATGGCACAATCGTCCTACATAAATCTTTATAAATATAAGTCTGTAATTTTATATTTTATCAATTAATATGCAATTTTGTATAAATATTCTTTGTTCGGATTTATAAACGAGCAAATAAAACGAATATAAGACATATAAATATAGAATCAATTTATAAAAAAATGCATTGGTATAAAACCTTAATTCCTAAAATTCCTACAAATTCCTAAAAACTTTTAGGTGTAGGGTATCTAAGATTCGGCCAGGCCGAATATAGCTTTCTTACTGGTTTTGTTACAGTTCAACCTTTCGTTTAAAAGTATGCATTCACTTCTTTTTGTGAACCAAAATTTTTCATTAAAATATAGCCGAGAATGCCTGCGCTAAAAAATATTTTTAGCGCACACAATCGCGTGCGCACGTGAGTCGATTAGCGAACAGGACGCGTGCGCTAAAAAATTTTATTAACGAACACGACCGTGTGCGCGTGCGCTTAAAAAATTTTCTAGCGCACGCGTCCTGTGCGCTAAACGCACGTGAGTCAGTCAGCGAACAGGACGCGTGCGCTTGAAAATTTTTTAAGCGAACACGACCGTGTGCGCGTGCGCTTAAAAAAATTTCTCCGCACGCGTCCTGTGCGCTAAGCGCACGTGAGTCAGTCAGCGAACAGGACGCGTGCGCTGAAATTATTTTTAGCGCACGCGCACACGGTCGTGTTCGCTAAAAAATTTTCTAGCGCACGCGTCCGCGCCCGCGCACATGAGTCGACCGCATGCGCACGTGAGTGTGCGCTTACATACCCTGGTTAGGAGCCCGAGCACTAATTGCCAAACCAAACTTCCACAGCTGTACACAGTTTACAGAAGATATGGTTGCTATACAAATGTCTAGAGCTCGCTCTGTCTACAATAAACCCATATATTTAGCATTTGTTATTCTCGAGTTATCAAAATGGAAAATGTATGACTTCCATTATAATTACATGAAACCCAAATTCACAACAAATCTCAAATTAAATTATATGGACACTGATTCTTTTATTTATTCTGTTCAGTGTGAAGATTTCTATAGGGATATTCGAGATGATATCGATTCAAAGTTTGATACGTCTGAATATCCCGTGGATAATGTGTATGGTTTCCCCCTTAGAAACGCCAAAGTCCTTGGTATGATGAAGGATGAGAATAAGGGGGAAATTATGCAAGAGTTTATTGGGCTCAGGTCGAAAATGTATTCAATAAGTGTAGAAAATAACGTAGAGATTAAGAAAGCAAAAGGTGTCAAACAATCAGTAGTAAGTAATTTAAGTTTAAAAGATTATAAAGATTGTCTAGTTAATAAGAACATCATATATGGAGACATGTATGTATTTAGATCTAAGATACATGAAATATATACACAACTAGTACATAAGATAGCTTTAAGCCCTTTAGATGATAAGCGTTTTATTAGAAATGATAGTATAAACACATATGCGTGGGGGCATTATAAAATAGATTTAGAGCAGGAGTTAGATATAGATGAAGATATGTTTATGGATATAGAAATATAGAATATTAATTATAACTATTATAAAAATAAATAAGAAAAAATTTGTAAATAGATTTAAGAAAAACATTTATTTTCAATCAATAAAATTATATATTAACATTTAAATCTTTTGCATTGCATTATAATCTTTTATTTATTATCAATGAAATTTCGGAGTAGGATTGCATTAGTAGTGGTTATAGGCCGGTTCTGGAACAACGTATCGACTGCGCTGCCGTGTGGAGCGTGTGGAGCGTATGGTGCGCTATGTGTATGAGTGAGATAGCACTATATGGATGTGTGGGAGTAAGTGAGAAGGAGATAGTCTCTGCCGGTAGACTGAAGCGCTGCTCTGAATGGGCCATGTCACACTGAATGGGCCATGTCACACTAGTAACCATGATGTGTGCATCACTCTCGTTGATTGGTAAATATAGGGGCATGTGTTGAATGGATCATTGTGGGAGAAGTGGGCGTACCAAAAGTGGGCGTGACAAAAGTGGGCGTACCAAAAGTGGGCGTGACAAAAGTGGGCGTGACAAAGGTGGGCGCGGCAAAAGTGGGCGTGACAAAGGTGGGCGTGGCAAAACGGACATACATACATACATACATGCATATAGACGGACATACATACATATAGACGAACATACATACATACATACATGCATATAGACGGACGGACATACATACATATAGACGGACATATAGACGGACGGACATACATACATATATACATACATACATACATACATATAGACGAAAATACATACATATAGACGGACGGACATACATACATATATACATACATATATACATTCTAGAAATTTTTGTTTTCGCTTTTGTTATCGCTCTGAATCATATTGTAAAAAAAAAACGCAACTGGTCATTTCGAATATGTATGAACAAACGCAACTGATCATGTAGATTCTACATTGTAGAACATGTACGAATTTGTTTGTATATTGAACATGTCGTTGTTGTTGTTGTTGTTAATCTGAATATGTGCAGTATTGTTGTCGTTGGAACTTTTTTTTTTGTTATCGCTCTCATTTAATTGCGTTTTATTATTTTGCTATGTCGTTGTTGTTGTTGTTGATTAATGTACAAAAAAAAAATACATCTAGTCATTTCGAAGATGTATGAACAAAAGCAACTGGTCATTTAGAACATGTATGAATTTGTTTGTATATTGAACATCTTGTCGTCGATGTCGTTGTTGTTGTTGTTGGAATTTTTATTTTTTATCGCTCTCATTTAATTGCGTTTTATTATTTTGCTTCGCACAGAATCGTAATGTAAACAAGCTTCTGCTTGTAGACTGAAGCGCCATGTCAGTGGGCCATGTCACACTAGTAACCATGATGTGTGCATTACTCTCGTTGATTGGTAAATTCAGGGGCATGTTGTGGTAAAAGTGGGCGTAGAAAAAGGGGGTGTGTCAAAAGTACGTGTGACAGATTAGGGCGTGGCAGACGGACATACATACATATGTATATACATATATACGGACATATATATTTTTTTTTTCTAAATTGAAAAATAAAAAGAATCTATTTTCGTTTCATAAATTATATGTTTATTTTATTTATTCATCCAAAATTTTATAATACAATATTTTTCACATTTAAAAATACATTGCTTGTGTTAAGGGAAAGTCAACCAGAACCTCCAAGCGAAAGTCGTCGGTATCTTCTTTCATTACTTTACACAAATAGTAAGCTCCGTTTGAAAATTCTTCTATTGTCTCATCGCTGATGTTGTTAAATCTTTGCGGAAGAAAAACGATATTGTCTTCCAACTCCATTAAAACTCGGTCTCCATACTTTGTTTTCGTTTTACGTACATTTTTAATTGAATATGATTTATTTGGCTCCATATCTTTAATTGATAATATGGTTTTTTGGACACTGTTGTTTTTATTGAAATCTTCCATAGCAGCGATAGAAAAAGTTGATGATCCTTGACGTTGTTTTCGATTTATTTTCGAATTTGTTTTTTTTTTTCTTAATTTTCTTGATAGGTGATTAATTTTCTTACTAACTGAAGAGCTCTTAACTGCACCGATCGAAAGATGAACTAAAACTAAATAGATGCAACCAAAGAAAATAGTATTTATAACAAGAAATTAAAATTTTTTAGTTTAGTTTTGTACCTAGAATTTGGGGATCAAGAGAGAATGAGAGAGAAAGAGAGAGAAAGAAAGAAAGAGAGAATTCCAACCACAACAAAATGGATAAGAAGAAAGATATTATAATGGAAGAATCTTGGACAACGAAGATGCAGTTGGAGCTTGTGGTTAAAAAACCATTTAAATCAGACAAGGAGTGGAATAGCCCTTCCTCATCATCATCATCATCAGCATCTATAGCAGTACCACCACCACCATCATCAACATCTGTAGCAGTACCACCACCATCATCAAAATCAAAATATACCTTAAAATAAATACAAATAAAACACAATTTGATTTCATTTTAATAAACTAAAACAGTAAACTTTATTCGTTGTTTCTCCTTGTTGTTGTAAAGTTAAATTATAAAGAAATTTTAGACATAAATGACCGCAGTTAAATGAATTATAATCTTGATGCTGAGTGTAGTTGTAACGTATTCCATCCCCCAAGTATTAGATTACTTCATACGGTGGTTGCAAGTTTCCAAAACTATCAAAATATTCCTTTTGATTCTTGTTTTTATAATATGCTACCCAATGGGTACCAGGTCCCTCCGATCTATCAAGATTAACGATCCCACATTCTTGTTGATGAGGATGCTTTGGTAAGGTATCTATCATAAAAATACCTCGAAAGTGTGGTAGATTCTTTGTATATTTCATTAGATCGATATTTGTGAGGGCTCTGTTGGGTAGCTTCTTCAAAAGTTTTTTGGTTGAGGGCTATAATATAATCCCAATCCTTTTTTGTAGGGTTTAAGATACAAGCCTTTACCAATAGCAATTGCTTCCATAGTTTGATTATGTCGATTTGCTTCTTTCAATTGTTTTCTTGCAGAGTTGGCTTCATTAATTGCTTTCGCGATTGCAGCACTACCAGATGCTAAACCACCAACGGCTCCAAGAGCTGTTAAAATGGGTACTAGTGGTAGAAAACCTCCTACTTTGGGAATAGGTATAACACGTGGAATATCTATCATGGATTTTTTACGCCCAAAAGACTTTTTGATTACACCTTGTGCCATTTTAATAGCTTTGGGGATATCTTCTGGTTTTCGTTGCTTGATAATTTTCAATGCATTTTTAACAGTTTTTGTAAAAATGTTCTTTGGACAACATCTTTTCACCTTTTTCTTTATTTTCTTAAGCTTCTTATTTAGCTTGTTTCCCATACCGAATTTGACTTTAGCTTTCATTGTGTTGGCTATTAACCATGCGTTTATTCGCTCACTATATTTACTATCTTTTGATTTTGCTCTTTGCCACGCCTTTTCAGCTAATATTTTATCTGCTTCGTGACGCTCATCCAAATTCTGTGTATTACTATAAGCAATGTCGTGCTCTCTATATGCAGCGTCCAGTGGATTGATTCCTTTATCACCTCTTTCTAAACGTTTTTTTAATTTAGTTCCTGGGCCACAAAATTGATAGCCTGGTAAATGAAGTTCAACTGGTAGAGAATTTATAGCTTTATTTAAAAGACCTCTTCCAATTACTGGTTGATCAAGACTGAAATTATTTTGGTAAACGATGGCCATTTATACATCTTTCCACTTGAACTGTTTCGATATAAATAAATATAAAGGTGTGATTATTACGTATTTATATCATAAGCTAAAATGCGGTTCATCAAGCAAGACAAAAATATTACTGTGAAAAATATGGATCTTGTTACTAATAATGTTAGTAATAAAAAATTCAGACACAGTTCCCTTCTACCGAATTCAATTCGATGCCTTATTGTGGGACCATCAAATTGCGGAAAGACTAATGTCATGTTGAGTTTGATAGAAAGTCCAAATGGACTAAAGTTTGCCAACATATATTTGTACTCAAAATCATTATATCAACCAAAATATGAATATCTAAAACGGTTAATAAAACCAATTCAAAATATGGGATTCTTTACGTTTTCCGAGAACGAAGAAGTGCTCAAGCCAAATGAAGCAAAAACCAACTCAATAATGATATTCGATGATGTAGCTTGTGAGAAGCAAAACAACATTCGAGAATACTTTTGTATGGGCAGACACAAATCTATTGATTGCTTTTACTTATGCCAAACATATACAAGAATTCCGAAGCATTTGGTGCGCGATAATGCCAACATGATTATTATGTTTAAGCAAGATGATATGAATATGAAGCATATATACAATAGACTGGTCGCATCTTGTATGGGATTTTTTTTTTTTTTAAATATAATTGTTTGCGCTGCTTAAAATATGAGGTTTGGTGTAAGAAATCATGTCCTAATTTTTCAGCTAAATCCGACGGTGCCTAGTCGTGCCTAGTGGGGCCCAAAGTTCCCCATATTATAAAAAAACATCTATTCAATCAGGTATTTATAGTTATATTGAATAATGTGCTTCAAATATAATTTAATTTATTAATGGTTTTGAAAGTTAATATAATGATAAAAAAAAGTATATATTTATTTAATTAATTTTATTGAGTTGATTAATTTATAAGAGAAGATTTGATGTGAGAAGGATATAAATGACGATAGTGTTCAACAACTTGGAGTAAGTACTACTTATCTTTCTCATCGTATGTTAGCGATTTATTGTAATCCGTGATGAGTTTAATTGCTCTTTCTGCTGCATCATTCACAACATTCAAATGTTGACAGACAGCTTTTCCAGCGCAATAATCATCCCTCTGTTGCCATTGAGAAGGTTCCGATTCTAAAAATTTTGGATCTATGGCTAATCGAGAAAAAAATTTCTTTGTCAGTGGAGAAACGAAATCTGATATTATCTCTTGACGCGTAAGAGAAAATTTCATCCATATTTACAACATTCCTTTTCGAAATTTTTTCATTATTTCCGTGTATGTCATTGCCGATGTCGAGTTTTTGGACCATCATCTTTTTTATTTCCAACCGCACGCTTTCATTCACAAATGCAAGGCCAACAGTTTCTTCTGACAAATACCACAAGTGGTTTCTTATTTTTTGCAATAATGCGGTCGGAACTTCTTTATCAAAATAAGTTACAACGTTTTGAATGAAATCAAGATCTAGTTTTGGCGCTTCTATAGCATTCGCACATCGGAACCAATAAAGAACATATATGATAGTCAAAAATAAGCAAATGCTCCGAAGACTTTTCAATTCCGCTGCTGTCAATTTGAACTGTTCGCGAAATAGAAATATTTTGTAACAATAAATGCACTTTGACATGAATCGTGGATGCGATGTTGCACCAGGCAAACGAAATTGTGAAAAATCTGGTACACGCTCCCCAATAAAATGGAGTTTTAACTGAAGCAACTCTTTATAATCTGCACGCACGTAATGGAATTTTAACGCATTTATACAAAAATTCTTCAAATAATCTACGCGCGATGTTGTTAAAATTCGTACCACTTCTTCGTCCAAAATTCCACTCTTGAACGTGCTAGCTTCAATGTGTTTCCAATACTTGGCAAATCTGTTGAAGAGAAGAACTTCTGGCCCGGATGTTTTCCCAAAATTCATTTCAAATACAGATTTGACCAACAATTCACTTATATGGTGGCGACATGGAAGAAAAAGTAGCTTACAGACAATATGAAGTACGTGTATGAACTACCGTTGTCTTACTTACATTGTTAGTGGTACATTTTAAAGGTTTGATAATTATTTCGTTTGTTGAATAATTTTACATGAAATAAAATATTACTGTAAAACTCAGGTCGAAGAAATTTCACCTAAATAACATAAACGGAATTAAACAAACAATTAAACGACGAAGAAGTAGTTGGCAAGCAGAGTAGAAGGTCGTCGTACATCGACGATAAGACAACCGATGTTTTTGATGTCCTTTTAATTAAATACATGCTTGAACATTTTAATATGAACTTCGAATTTTTTATTTCTTCCAATAATAAATAAATTTTAGTTAAAATCTTTCGTTCGTATCATACTAAAACATTAAATACCAAATACTTTAATCTAACTATACAATATATAATTTCTTAGTATGTCCGGATGTTTGTATGTATGTCCTATTCTTTCAGCAACTTTCTGAAGCCATCTGATGACATAGGAAGCTGAAATTTGGCATACTTAAAGTACTTTCTCTGCGGAAGATCGTAACGAAGCCAGATTTTCGGTCTATGGGACCGGCTTTTCAACTATTATAACTATAAAGATCCGAATGAATAGATGTTTTTTTATAATATGGGGAACTTTGGGCCCCACTAGGCACGACTAGGCACCGTCGGTTTGAGCTGAAAAATTAGGACATGATTTCTTACACCAAACCTCATATTTTAAGCAGCGCAGGCAATCAAATTTAAAAAAAAAAAATTATTGCGACCAGTCTAATATACAATGATCATGCCGCAACAGATATGGCTTATAAAAAATTGATTAATGTATGCGGAGAATGTTGGAAAAATAAATATGGATTTCTTGTAACAAAGACAATCCAAGTAATAATGAACGATCTAAAATGGGGCGATATAAAATGGGATTTGATATATACATACATTCACTAATTCGCTGGTTACCACTATATTAATATTAGTATGATAACATTCAACTGAATGCATTTCATATACCTATTAAAAAAATTGGTAAAAAATGTTCTAAGATGTTCAAAAGCTGTTCAAAAGGTGTTCAGAGCTGTTCGAAAGGTGTTCAGAGCTGTTCAAAAGGTGTTCATAAGGTGTTCAAAAGGTGTTCAGAGCTGTTCAAAAGGTGTTCAGAGCTGTTCAAGAGCTGTTCAAAAGGTGTTCAAAGCTGTTCAAGAGCTGTTTAAAAGGTGTTCAAAAGCGGTTCACAGATGTTCGAAGCTGTTCAAGAGTTGATCATAAGCTGATTGAAAAGTAATCAAGAGCTAATCAGAAAAAAAAGCATATTTAGAGAATTAACTAGAAAGACATTTAGCCACATCACAAAACCTCTAAAAGAAATAGTCAAGCACTCCAATACAAATTATAATAAGGATAAGCATAACATTAAATACAATAAGGGACCGCTAACAGTAAAAACAAGTACTCCAGCTAAAGCACGAAAAGTCGATTTCTCAAACGAAACTCTTATCAATAGTAATGACGATGAAGACGACGACTTTTTCACTCAAATGGAAGATGCAGAAGTGAATACATCAACCCATACAAAAATAATAATTAATAATAATATTAATTTTCTGAACTCGATACTGCAAGAGATGTTCAGAAACCTACTGAACACGGTCTATTCCGAATTGGAATAGCAGAATGTGTTGGATACCACATATGAACCATACAAAGGATCGGATTTTAAAGGCAAATCGGAAATAGCGCTGGCGCATTACATAATAAAATAATAATAATATCCGATTATAGTTGGTAACTTACACCTAGATTGCTTCAATTATTATTAGAAGCATCAAATTATAACAAAGCAGACCATATTTCAAAACTATTTTAGGTAACTACTAGTACTAACAAACATAATTTTAATAGAAATGAACAAGTAGCGGGAATTAAGGGCTTTTCAAACTCAATTGTTGGTTTGATGATAACATTTTTTAAATTTGAGATTATTATAGGTGGGACATTTTCTTTGAGCCATACTCTAAAATCTACACACCTAAAATATAGTCACATACATGGCTGAATCTAAACTGTAATCGATCAACCTAATCAACCTAATCAACCTAAAAACCGATCAACCTAATCAACCTAATCAACCTAATCAACCGATCAACCGATCAACCTAATCAACCGATCAACCGATCAACCGATCAACCTAATCAACCTAATCAACCTAATCAACCTAATCAACCTAATCAACCGATCAACCGATCAACCTAATCAACCGATCAACCTGATCAAACGTTCATCAGATCAACCGATCAACCTAATCAGCAGATAGGCCAGATTGAATCATCATACATCGAGCCATTTCAACAAGTGTTCGATTTTTTCTTTCACCTGTTCCGTTCTGTTGTGGTGTATATTCTACCGTAAGTTCATGTCGAATACCTTCTTCTTTGAGAAACTTTTCGAAATTTCTGTTAGTGTATTCCGTTCCATTGTCTGATCTCAAATTTTGGATTTTCCGACCAGTCTTCTTTTCCACAAAATTCTTATATTCCATGAACTTCTCTAGAAATTCGCTTTTATTTTTGATAAAATGCACTTCACACCACCTTGATTTGTCATCAATAAACGTCAGGAAGTAGCGCGATCCACCTATGGAGTTGACCCGCATTGGGCCACATACATCCGTATGGACTAACTCTAGAAGGTGAGTGGATTTCGTAGATGAATTGGGGAAAGGCTTTTGAGCTTGCTTTCCCTTGACGCATACTTCGCATACAGGTAAGTTTTCGTATTTAGTCACTTTTACACCAAGTACTTTTCCATTTTTGATGATGT
Organism: Myopa testacea; assembly: GCA_949629155.1. NCBI lineage: Eukaryota > Metazoa > Arthropoda > Insecta > Diptera > Conopidae > Myopa > Myopa testacea. The sequence continues at coordinate 1,368,084 of OX451349.1, read as the reverse complement.
CCTTCAGGTCCCTTTCGTTTATGTGTCCAAATCGTTCGTGCCACTCCTTTAATGTAGATACTTGGGCACTTTTACACTCTTCAGAGGATTCTTCTTTTGAACAGCTCTGAACACCTTTTGAACAGCTTTTGAACAGCTCTGAACACCTTTTGAACACCTTTCAAACGCTCTGAACACCTTTTGAACACCATTTGAACAGCTCTGAAAACCTTTTGAACAGCTCTGAACACCTTTTGAACAGCTTTTGAACAGCTCTGAACACCTTTTGAACACCTTTCGAACAGCTCTGAACACCTTTTGAACAGCTTTTGAACAGCTCTGAACACCTTTTGAACATCTTAGAACATTTTTTACCAATTTGTTTAATAGGTATATGAAATGCATTCAGTTGAATGTTATCATACTAATATTAATATAGTGGTAACCAGCGAATTAGTGAATGTATGTATATATCAAATCCCATTTTATATCGCCCCATTTTAGATCGTTCATTATTACTTGGATTGTCTTTGTTACAAGAAATCCATATTTATTTTTCCAACATTCTCCGCATACATTAATCAATTTTTTATAAGCCATATCTGTTGCGGCATGATCATTGTATATATGCTTCATATTCATATCATCCTGCTTAAACATAATAATCATGTTAGCATTATCGCGCACCAAATGCTTGGGAATTTTTGTATATGGTTGGTATGAGTAAAAAGCAATCAATAAATTTGCGTCTGCCCATACAAAAGTACTGTTGAATATTGTTTTACTTCCCTCTAGCTATGTCATCGAATATAATTATTGGTTTTTGACTTAAAACAGTCTCAAAATTTGTAAAGAAGCCAATGTTTTTATCTAAAAATAATAGGTACTTCAACTACTCATACTGTCATTTATATAATTTACAGATATATGTTAATAAAATTTAGTCCTTTCGGACTGTCTATATTAAATTCAGTCTTTTCGCGATTAGAAGGGCCAACAAATGAGCTCTCTTATAGAATTCGGTGGTAGTGAACTGTGTCTTATACATGTTATTATTTAATTAATATCGTTATATTTATTTATCCTTACAGTACATATTTATTTTTACCTATTTTAATATTTATTTGATTTTAGATTTATATATTATATTTCTGTTTATTTTTGTAAATTGATTAGCGGTGATGCTTTTATGTTCTTTCAAATGGTTTATTTCATTCCGCTATCCCCATTTATTTGTTTGCGGATAGACATATTCATATTTCCAGTTATATATTTTGTTATTGAAGCAATAGTAAGTAAGTATTTCAATTTCATTCATTAGTTCTATTAATTCTAGCTGCGTTATTGTAATAATTTCATTTGTTTTATTGATAGGAAGTGGATATAAATGTATCAGTGAATGTGTTGTGAGGATATTATAGAGATTTTGATGCTAAAAAAATTTTTGTGTTACTGTAGCGTGCATGTAGGTCTATTATTTAGTATTTGCTTTCTTAAGAAAAAAATGTTTGTGACTTGTTGAATTGTATTGTATGAATACTATGTATTTCTTGCATTTATTAGGAGTTAGTATAATTTTTATTGATTGTCTCGCTAATAGTTCGTTGAGTTACATATATTGCTAGTGTATTTTGAATGAATTTTTGTTTATGAATTACAATTATGTTATCATACTGATATCCACAACTGGGCTAATAAAATTACTAGAGCGATGCTGTAGATGTTTCTATGAGTTTTCTATCCATTTTTATTAATTTATTTTTGAATTGATTATAGTCTGATCTCCTTACGCTCCTTACGCTCAAAGTCCCTTGTTGTTGGTTTCTAAAGATTGTTTCTATTATCATTGTCGAACCATAGGCGACTCATTATAGTAAGAAGTAGTGTTTATATCTATTTGCATTATATTTTCATGTTAATGTCTATTTCAATTCTCCGTCTTATTAATTTAGAGTTGGATTTTGAGTTAAATGCCCTTTAATGATTTTTAATTTATGTTCTAAAAAGAACGATATGAAAAATTTTATTGCGCAAATGATATTCATTGAGATTTAGCCTTGTTCTTCTCTCTGTTGGAATCATGATCGCATTAGAACTGAAAATTCTTATTGTCGATTTGAAAGCATAAAAAGTTGTAGTCAAGCTTCAATCAAGCAGCTATTTTGTTGGGTCAATAGCATTCTTTACAAGAGAAATAATTTAAGCTACATAAATCCCTAGTATTTAATATTGAAATAAGCAGTTGTTACCATTTAGACTAAACATTGGTCATAGTATGGAAGCTAAATTTTAGTCATAGTTTTTTAATAGTTTTAAGCTAAACTTTGGTATGACTATTTTGATGGTTCGGCTATACGCAGAAGAAAAGAAAAAGAATTAGAACTAATAATAATAGTAATAAAAAAAAGAACAAGAAAAAAGAAAAGAGAAAGTAAGAGTAAGAGTAAGAATGGCATCCTAGCTTTACCAACTCAAGCCTCTCACGTCTACACTTCAATGTTAAGAAGAAATCCTACTAAGAAGAAATCCTCCTAAAATTTAATAATTTAGACAACATTTAATTACAAAGTTATGTATTCCTAAAATTTCAAAACAACAATATCTCTCTTCTCAAAGATATGTTTACTAACCCGTCGCTCATTAACTAACTAAACCTGATCAAACAAATTTCTTACTCCTAGAAGCTTTGAAGAAATATTATTTAAAACACTGAAACTAAAAATATATTACAAGAACAAATGAAAGGAAAATCATGTCATCATATGTTCATGAAACCATATCATCCATCATCAACTAGATGACCTATAGCCATGCTCAAAATCTACTCAACATTTTCTATACGTGACAGTATAAAACAAAAAAAGAAAAAAATAATAAGCGATAATAATTGAATAAAATATGTGTCTTTCATCGAGATAAAAATTCACAGGCACATCAAATGCTTCTCCTAACAGAATCAATGCATCAGATAAAAAGAAGAAGAAAAATAGCATCGTAGGTTTGCCTGCTTAAGCCACGCATGTCATCAGTTAAATATCAACAGCATGATTCTCTATTCCTAAAAATAAAACAAGACAGCAAGAATAAATCGTCTACTACAACAACATAAACCAAACTTCTACAACAATAACAACATAAGGGAAACTCCTACAAAACCGCTTCTACTGCTTCATCAGACTATTGTTAGATTAGCCTTAAAAATGTCAACACCAACCTGATACACGCATATTAACTTAACTCTTCTTATATGTTCAAATTCTACTTATATGTATTAAACATCCGAAAATGACGACAAACAATAAACATTATAAATGAATAATATAATAATATTTTCTATCAATGTCAACAAGTGCCGCATACGCTAAGAATAGTCCCACCAAAAATACTACCAACCATCTGAATCTGCCTCTGTCGCTACATCTACACTATTCGCCTGTCCTTTACCTCTATCATTCTGTTAGATGTGCTAAGTTGAAGAATGCTTAACTGTTTCGGTGAGGTTGAATATATAAATAACGTATTGACTATTTGCTTATACATTATATGACTACCTTATGATTTGGCTACACGCGGAAAAAGAAAAATATTCTTATTATTAATAATAATAGTATATTAATAATAGTCAATAATAATAGTATTGACAAGAAAAAAAAAAAAAAAAAGAGCAAGAACAAGAAAAAAAGAAAAGAGAAAATAAGAGTAAGAATGGCATCCTAGCTTTACCAACTCAAGCCTCACGTCTACACTTCAATGTTAACAGGCTTTGTTTCCTAAAATTTTATAATTTAGAATATACTCACAAATTTATTCCTAAAATTTCAAAACAACAATATCTCTGTTCTCAAAGATATGTTTACTAACGCATTGCTCATTAACTAACTAAACCATAACAAACAAATCTCTTACTCCTAGAAGCAATAATAATCAGGTCTAGGGAAATATTATTTAAGACACTGAAACTAAAAATATATTACAAGAACAAATGAAAGGAAAATCATGTCATCATATGTTCATTAATCCATATAGTCATATAGCATTTCTAAATGTCTCAGTATAAAAACAAAAAAGAAAAAAATAATAAGCGATTAAAATATGTGTGTCTTTCTCCGGCACTAAAATTAACTATCAATTAATTAAAATGCTTATCCTACAGCAAAGAAAACAAGAATTAAAATAAGAATACCATAAGAACAAATTCTAGATTTAACTGCTTAAGCCCTGCATTTTAGTACTTCAATATCGACAGCATGCCTCTCTCCTCCTAAGAAAAAAATAAAAAACAACAACAACACCGCAAGAATAAATCGTCTACTACTACAACAACAACAACATAAATCAAACTCTTACAACAATAACACAAGCAAAACTCATACAGAAAACTGCTTCAAAAGTGTATCGGTAGACTAGCTAACCATTAAATTAAATAACTCATATTAGTAATAACCTATGAGGCTACAAACCAAAGTTCACTTGAAATCTTCATTTAGTACCTACATAACAAGAAAAAAAAATCTACACCCGAAAAGAAATAAAATAAAAACTAGATTAAATAAAAGAAAAACAAGTATAGCATACCCAAGCATATTCCTAAGGCAAATGTACCAAAATATTACTTCATGTGTATAAAATCCCTAAATTTGTTGTATTAACTCTTCTCGCACGGATATCAAATGCTTATTCTAACAGAAGCTATACAATGAAGAAAAATAATAAGTGGATCATCCTAGGTTTACCTACTCAATCCTCTCGTCTACACTTCAATATCTTTAACAAGCGTCTCTATTCCTAAAATACTAAAACTGCTTTTATAGAATTTTGAATTCTTGCTCGCAAAACATCTGGCTACAGTTTGTATTTTTATTTTGAAATGTTGGCTATCCAGAAATGCACCAAAGGCATAAGAAAATACGCAGTATCATTCTTAGACTCCTCGCACACTGCATGCGATTTTCTTTCGTGCGAATTATGACGAAAACATGCGAGCGATCTCAGTAGTGGTTATAGGCCGGTTCTGGCACAAGGTAGCGACTGCGCTGCCCGTGAGGTGCTATGGTAGCGACTGCGCTGCCCGTGAGGTGCGATGGTAGCGACTGCGCTGCCCGTGAGGTGCTATGGTAGCGACTGCGCTGTCCGTGAGGTGCTATGGTAGCGACTGCGCTGCCCGTGAGGTGCTATGGATATGTGAGAGTGAGCGAGAGGGCGATAGTTTGAAGGAGCGGGGAGGGAGGAAGTAAGGGAGGGAGGAAGGGGTGGAGAGGAAGGGGCGGTGAGGGAGGAAGGGGAGGGACAGACGGACATACAGACGGACATATAGAGGGACATACATACGGACATACATACATACATATAGACTGACAGACGGACATACATAGCTCGGCGTGCTGACTGTTGCGAGTGTATAGTATTCCTCCGCCTTGATCTCTGCCCGCTTGCGTATCGTTTGTGGTACTTGAGATTTTTTGTATTTGTTTGCGTTTTGGGGTGTACTCTTTGTTGTTGGAATTTTTATTTCTTTTTTATTGCTCTGATTTAATTACTTTTCGTCACTTTTGCTATGTGGTTATTGTTGTTCTTTTTTCTTCAGCTGGCAGACGTACTTTTAGAAATTTTTGTTTTTGCACAGAATCATAATGTAAACAAACGCAATTAGTCATTTAGAACATGTACGAACTTGTTTGCATACTGAACTTTGAATGGCTGGGTAGTGGTTTTGCTATGTCGTTGTTGTTGTTGTTCTTTTTTCTTCAGCTGGCAGACGTACGGTTAGAAATTTTATTTTTTGTAAATAAACGCAACTGGTTCACGACTAAAATTAATTCAACCTGTAATAATCAATAAATTAATGCTATTTACGACTTATCTTGAAAAATGAAAAAGAATCTTTTTTTTAAGTCATAAATTATATTTTATTTTTATAACATTTTATTATACAAAGTTTTCACATTTGATAATACATTGCTTGTGTTAAGGGAAAGTCAACCAGAACCTCCAAGCGAAAGTCGTCGGTATCTTCCTTCATTATTTTACACAAATAGAAAGCTCCGTTTGAGAATTCTTCTATTGTCTCATCGCTGATGTTGCTAAATCTTTGAGGTAGAAAAATGGCATTCTCTTCCAACTCCATTAAAACTCGGGCTTTGTTTTCGTTTTCCGTACATTTTTAATTGAATACGATTTGTTCGGCTCCATATTTTTAACTGCTAATACGGTTTTTTGGACACTGTTGTTCTGATTGAAGTCGTCCATAGCAGCAACGGAAAAAGTTGATAATCCTTAACGTTGTTTTAGATGCATTCTCGAATTCGATGTTTCTTAATTTTCTTGGTAGGTAGCACTATAAACTGAAGAGCTCTTAACTGCTCTTAACTGAAGAGCTCTTAACTGAACCGATCGAAAGGTGAACTAAAAGTGAATATATGCAACCAAAGAAAATAGTATTTATGACAAGAAATTAAAACTTTTAGTTTAGTTTATAACTACTTACTTAGAGAACACAGAGAGGGAGAGAGAGAGAGAGAGAGAGAGAGAATTCCAACCACAACAAAATGGATAAGAAAAAAGATATCACAATGAAAGAATCTTGGACAAAGAAGATGCAGTATGCATTGGTGAAAAATCCATTTAAATCAGACAAGGAGTGGAATAACTCTTCATCATCACCGTCATCATCATCATCATCATCGTCATCAAAATCAAATATACCTTATAATAAATATATATAGAATTAATAAGTTGTATTATATACTAAACACATAAATAAAACACAATTTTTTTCATTTTAATAAACTTTATTCGTTATTTCTCCTAAAAAAAGTTAAATTATAAAGAAATTTTAGACATAAATGACCGCAGTTAAATGAATTATAATCTTGATGCTGAGTGTAGATTACTTCATACGGTGGTTGCAAGTTTCCAACACTATCAAAATATTCCCTTTGATTCTTATTTTTATAATATGCTACCCAATGAGTACCAGGTCCCCCCGATCTATCAAGATTAACGATCCCACATTCTTGTTGATGAGGATGTTTTGGTAAGCTATCTCGCATAAAAATACCTCTAAAGTGTGGTAGATTCGTTGTATATTTTATTAGGTCGATATTTGTGAGGGCTCTGTTGGGTAGCTTCTTCAAAAGTTTTTTGGTTGAGGACTATAATATAATCCCAATCCTTTTTTGTAGGGTTTAAGATACAAGCCTTTACCAATAGCAATTGCTTCCATAGTTTGATTATGTCGATTTGCTTCTTTCAATTATTTTCTTGCAGAGTTGGCTTCATTAATTGCTTTCGCGATTGCAGCACCACCATATGCTAAACCACCAACGGCTCCAAGGGCTGTTAAAATTGGTACTAGTGGTAGAAAACCTCCTACTTTGGGAATAGGTATAACACGTGGAATATCTATCATGGATTTTTTACGTCCAAAAGACTTTTTGATTACACCTTGTGCCATTTTAATAGCATTGGCGATATCTTCTGGTTTTCGTTGCTTGATAATTTTCAATGCATTTTTAACAGTTTTTGTAAAAATTTTCTTTACACAGCATTTTTCACATTCTTCTTTATTTTCTTAAGGTTCTTATTTAGCTTGTTTCCCATACCGAATTTGACTTTACCTTTCATTGCGTTGGCTATTAACCATGCATTTATTCGCTCACTGTATTTACTATCGTTTGATTTTGCTCTTTGCCACGCCTTTTCAGCTAATATTTTATCTGCTTCGTGACGCTCATCCAAGTTCTGTGTATTACTATAAGCAATGTCGTGCTCTCTACATGCAACGTCCAGTGGATTGATTCCTTTATCACCTCTTTCTAAGCGTTTTATTAGTTTAGTTCCTGGGCCACAAAATTGATAGCCCGGTAAATGAAGTTCAACTGGTAGAGAATTTATAGCTTTATTTAAAAGACCTCTTCCAATTACTGGTTGATTAAGACTGAAATTATTTTGATAAACAATGGCCATTTATACACCTTTCCGTTTGTTTCGATATAAATGAATATAAAGGTGTGATTATTACGTATTTATATCATAAGTTAAAATGCGGTTCATCAAGCAAGACAAAAATATTACTGTGAAAAATATGGATCTTGTTACTAATAATGCAACGAAACTATATCATAAGTTAAAATGCGGTTCATCAAGCAAGACAAAAATATTACTGTGAAAAATATGGATCTTGTTACTAATAATGCAACGAATCTCAGACACAGTTCCCTTCTGCCGAATTCAATTAGATGTCTTATTGTGGGACCCTCGAATTGCGGAAAGACTAATGTCATGTTGAGTTTGATAGAAAGTCCAAATGGCCTAAAGTTTGCCAACATATATTTGTACTCACAATCATTATATCAACCTAAATATGGATATCTAAAACGGTTAATAAAACCAATTAAAAATATGGGATTCTTTACGTTTTCCGAGAACGAAAAAGTGCTCAACCCGATTGAAGCAAAAACCAACTCAATAATGATATTCGATGATGTAGCTTGTGAGAAGCTAAACAACATTCGAGAATACTTTTGTATGGGCAGACACAAATCTATTGATTGTTTTTACTTATGCCAAACATATACAAAAATTCCCAAGCATTTAGTGCGCGATAATGCCAACATGATTATTATGTTTAAGCAAGATGAGATGAACATGAAGCACATATACAATGATCATGTCGGAACAGATATGGCTTATAAAAAATTTATAAATATATGTGGAGAATGTTGGAAAGATAAATATGGATTTCTTGTAATAAGCAAAGACGATCCAATTGATGGTGGACGTTATAAAAAGGGATTTGATACATACATTCACTGTTCATAAGCTGTTCAAAAGCTGTTCAAAAGTTGATCATAAGCTGTTCAAAAGGTGTTCATAAGCTGTTCAAAAGGTGTTCAGAGGTGTTCATAAGCTGTTCATAAGCTGTTCAGAAGGTGTACGAAAGCTGTTCATAAGCTGTTCTAAAGGTGTTCAAGAGCTGTTCAAAAGCTGTTCATAAGCTGTTCAAAAGGTGTTCAAGAGCTGTTCAAAAGCTGTTCAAAAGGTGTTCAGAGGTGTTCGAAAGCTGTTCGAAAGCTGTTCATAAGCTGTTCAAAAGGTGTTCGAAAGCTGTTCAAAAGCTGTTCAGAGCTGATCATAAGCTGCTCAAAAGCTGATCAAAAGTTGATCTGATATATTGTATGTGGTTGTTAAAATGGATGAGAAAATATTAAAAGACCTAATCAAAACTAGACGCATATTAAAACAGAAATTTAAAAATATAAAATTAGGAAAAGCAGATTTAGAGAATAAATTAGAAAAGACATTTAGCCCCATCACAAAACCTCTAAAAGAAATAGTAAAGCACTCTAATACAAATTATAATAAGGATTATAATAACATTAAAAACAATAAGGTACCACTAAAAGTAAAAACAAGTACTCCAGCTAAAGCACGAAAAGTCGATTTTTCAAACGAAACTCTTATCAATAATAATGATGATGAAGATTATTGATGATGAAGGTGTGATTATTACGTATTTATATCATAAGCTAAAATGTGGTTCGTCAAGCAAGACAAAAATATTACTGTGAAAAATATGGATCTTGTAACTAATAATGCGACGAAACTCAGACACAGTTCCCTTCTGCCGAATTCAATTAGATGTCTTATTGTGGGACCCTCGAATTGCGGAAAGACTAATGTCATGTTGAGTTTGATAGAAAGTCCAAATGGCCTAAAGTTTGCCAACATATATTTGTACTCAAAATCATTATATCAACCTAAATATGAATATCTAAAACGGTTAATAAAACCAATTCAAAATATGGGATTCTTTACGTTTTCCGAGAACGAAAAAGTGCTCAAGCCGGATGAAGCAAAAACCAACTCAATAATGATATTCGATGACGTAGCTTGTGAGAAGCAAAACAACATTCGAGAATACTTTTGTATGGGCAGACACAAATCTATTGATTGCTTTTACTTATGCCAAACATATACAAGAATTCCCAAGCATTTAGTGCGCGATAATGCCAACATGATTATTATGTTTAAGCAAGATGAGATGAACATGAAGCACATATACAATGATCATGTCGGAACAGATATGCCTTATAAAAAATTTATTAATATATGCGGAGAATGTTGGAAAGATAAATATGGATTTCTTGTAATAAGCAAAGACGATCCAATTGATGGTGGACGTTATAGAAAGGGATTTGATACATACATTCACCTATAATATGGTTGGTTGCCATTATATTCATATTAGTATGCTACTTAGCTTTCAACTGATAATTGATATAACTAAACTATTCAAGAGCTGTTCTAAAGGTGTTCGAAAGGTGTTCAGAGCTGTTTAAAAGCTGTTCTAAAGGTGTTCAAAAGGTGTTCAGAGGTGTTCAAAAGGTGTTTAGAGCTGTTCAAAAGCTGTTCAAAAGGTGTTTAGAGCTGTTCAGAGCTGTTCAAAAGCTGTTTAAAAGGTGTTCAAAGCTGTTCAAGAGCTGTTTAAAAGGTGTTCAAAGCTGTTCTAAAGGTGTTCAAAAGCTGTTCAAGAGCTGTTTAAAAGCTGTTCAAAGCTGTTCTAAAGGTGTTCAGAGCTGTTCTAAAGGTGTTCAAAAGCTGTTCAAAAGGTGTTCAAAAGCTGATCTGATATATTGTATGTTGTTGCTAAAATGGATGACAAAATATTAAAAGACTTGATCAAAACTAGACGCATATTAAAACAGAAATTTAAGAATATAAAATTAGGAAAAGCAGATTTAGAGAATGAATTAGAAAAGACATTTAGTCACATCACAAAACCTCTAAAAGAAATAGTCAAGCACTCCAATACAAATTCTAATAAGGATAAGCATAACATTAAATACAATAAGGGCCCGCTAAAAGTAAAAACAAGTACTCCAGCTAAAGCACGAAAAGTCGATTTCTCAAACGAAACTCTTATCAATAGTAACGACGAAGAAGACGACGACTTTTTCTCTCAAATAGAAGATGCAGAAGATATAGTGAATAAATCAAGCGAAACAAAATTATTCTCTGAACTCGATACTACAAGCGACGATCCAAAATCTACTGAATCTATTCTCTATTCCGAATTAGAACAACAGAATCAGTTGGATTCCACATATGGCCCATACAAGGGATCTGATGGTAAATGGCGAATCGGTAATAGCCCTTTCTCATTACGCGATGATAAAATAATAATATCCGATAATAGTTGGAACTTTACACCTGGATTGCTACAATTATTATTCAGCAAAGAACCATCAAATTATGACGATAAAGATCTACAAGCTTACAAAAGTCTTTTAGTACATACTAGTGCTCATAAACTTAATTTTAAGAGCAATGAACGAGCAAAGGGAAGTAGAGCTTTCAAATACACCAACATCATAAAACCATTATTCAGTGAGATGGGTCCATCGACTACCTCACAAAATCAAACTAAGGGAAGCGGTTTAATGAGTGTTAACAAGCAAAAGCCAAACTATATATATTGGGATGATCCAAATGAGTTGGTAGATAGGTTAAGGCTATTAGTATCATCACAATCTGCAGGACACACCAATCACAACAACGAAATAGTTTCAATACTCGAAGAACTTAGGGAAGCTAATATAATTGCGTAATTATCATATAAATAACCACAATTTTCATAAATATATATAATTGTAAAATGAGCGTCGACAAGTTCGGTCATTATTACATAGAGAAGTCATTAAACAATAAATTAAAAAGAAATTTTACAAGAGCATTGGGATTCAATTTGGACAATGATAAAAACTTGGATCTTCGTTGGAAACGTTTAAGGAATATTAATGCTCCTGTCGAAGACAATGATGCAGTAACAAAATCATTTGTTGAAGATAATATCAATCGAATCAAAGTGGAATTTCAAAGAGAAAACAATTTACTAAAGCAAAATATTTACAAAGAAATCAAACAGACTCACATGCAAATTCAAGCAGAGAACTCATTAGTAAAGGAAAAAATATATAAAGACATTGAAAAAGTTACCAAAAATCATCAATTACTTGTGGCAGATAGTATTAAACAGATAAAGGGTGAATTTAAAGAAGAAAACGATATACTAAGGGAAAAAATAGACAACGATATTAAGCAAGTCATACAAAATCTGCGGTCACTTGTTGAAAATAGTACTACTCCGATAAGGGATTATTTTAAAAACGAAATCCATATACTAAGTGATAGAATACTTAGAGTCGTTGCAATAATATATGTAAAATTCCGAAACAAGAACCAACACGTCGACAGTAATAACAAGAATTATGTAGATGATATAAGCGAAGGGCTTGAGCGGTTTACAAGTATCGTAAATGAAGAACTAAATAATGGAAAGTCAATAGATGAAATAGAAAAGAAAGTTGTTGATTTAATCTTAAATTTAGTAAAAAATGAAGAGAGGTTTAGTAGAGGAGTTTTTTATGTCTCGATCGCAATTTCCATCCAAGCTTTCATTAAAGTAAACCTGAAAGCCAAGTCTGCAACCGCAGCGCTTTGTTTGGTAGCCAGAAGCTTTAGTCAAGCTTTTGAAAACCAAGCCAACAACCATAGCGTTTAGCATTGGTATTGATCGTGGAAGCTAGCTAGTAGCGAGCTTCCAAACCATAAACAAATCATAGCTCTTTGCAGTGACCATAAAACGCTTGGTTTAAAGAAATAATAAAAATAATCCAAAACCAAACGCGGAAGAATTAAATTGGGAACGATTTAATTCTGCCGATATTGATATTTCGCAATACAAAAATTGCGAAATAATGGAAATTGCGACACGCGCCAACACCGACCCACTTTGGTGCGGTCGACCAAGCCAGAGTGGAACCAAGAAAAAGATTCGAACGAGAGCCTTAGGCCCAGTTTTTCAGTGCTCGTTTAGAGATTAGAATTTGCCAAATGCTACGTAAATGGTCCAAAAACATTGAATTTTGATTCATCGCTGAAGATGACTCCTTTACGTAGCATTTGGCAAATTCTAATCTCTTCTTTTTGTTAATATTAGATATCTATGGCTTACGGCGTGCCACTCTGCTGCGATAACCAGCATTATGCCGGCAATTACGAATTGTTTGTGTGCTTATTTTTTTTTTTAAAGACTCTTGCATATCTTGACATAGTATCGTGGCGGTTATTTTCGGGTTTTGCACAACGGAAGTTATTATTTTACGCTCCTCACGCGGAGTTAATATTTTTGGTGTTCCGGCTGGTTGGTGATTTGCTGCCAATTGCCAACCGAATCGGTAGAAAATGCTTAGAAAAACCAATGATACTTCATTTCCAACAAAATTAGTCAAAACACTGATGTCAATTACCTTTATATTTGCAGCAACAGGATCATAAAAAGAGAGTGTATGAATAATTTTTTTGCAATATTTTACCATCTCTGTTTGTTTTTCATGGAACTCTTCTGTGTGAGCAGACATAACGGTTGTTTTTTGTGGCAGATCGTAAAGAATACACCATTCTTACATTGATCCAAGAGAAATTGCAAATACTTAAAGTAAAAAACTGCATATTTTGTATGCAATGCAGGATGTACGAATAAATTGTGTGACCTGTTTGCATTAAATGTTAGTCCTGGCTATAAAATAGACGAGATCCCTAAAAATGTAATCTATTTGCCAGTACACACTAGACAGATAAGTTCAATTACTGTGAAAATCGTTGACCAAAACGGTAATCTAATTAATTTTTGCGGAGAAACAATAACACTCAGACTTCACCTAAAACCGCAGGAGCAATGATTGTGTATAATAAAAGCGCATACCCAGGTGCAACTACAGTCACTTCTTCTTTACCATTTGAACGGACAAGGTTGTCAAAGTCGCGAACAACTCAAAACGCTCTACAACGTAAAAAGCTGTCATTTGAAAATAAAGAGTTTCTAGAATCTTTGGGCTTAAAACTAAAGACAAACTGAAATGAAAATGAGTCAAATACTTGATGTTTTACAAACGCCGCTCTACGATGACAGTATTATTAAAAAGGAATACCATAGCTATTCACCATATTTACAATCATATAACAGCAATGACGAGATACGGATAGCCGTTCAAAATCAAGATCTATACCTTCTACCCAGTGAGAGTTTAATTTACATTGAAGGTACAGTTACCTTAGAAAATGGAGGCGCAACAGCTAATATAAAATTAAAAAACAATTGTGTTGCATTCATGTTTGATGAAATTCGCTATGAAGTTAATGGATTAGAGATCGATCGTACGCGTCACTTGGGTGTAACTACAAGAGTAAAAAACTATGTCTCATTAAATTCGATTCAAAGTAATATGCTCAAAAATGCTGGATGGTTTTCAAAGAATGAACTTGAAATAAAGAACGGATATTTTAATTTCTGTGTACCATTGAAAATGCTATTGGGATTTGCTGAAGACTTTAACAAAATTATTTTAAATTCTAAACATGAACTTATACTACTGAGATCGAAATCCGATGAAAATTTATTCAACTGTTTATTCAACTGTTGCCACCGAAAATATAAAATTAACTATAACTAATATCACATGGAAAATTCCCCATGTACAGTTGGCTGATTTTGCAAAACTACAACTCTTTCAAACGATCCAAAGTGGAAAACCTTTATTAATGGCATTCCGTAGTTGGGATTGTCATTTCAATCCGGTACTCACACAAGGAAACAATCATCTGTGGAATGTAAAATTATCACCGCAGAGTGAAAGACCACGCTTCATACTTATTGCCTTTCGACGTGATCATAAATTTCAACATTGTCATTTAACCGATGTAAAAGTACACTTAAATTCTGATACATATCCCTATGATGATCTCAATCTGAATTTTGACCGTGATCGTTATGCTCTGCTTTATGATATGTATTTGAAATTTCAACAAAGTTATTTTATGCGCGATTCCCAACCTCTGCTGCTGCCTGAAGACTTTAAAGATACAGCTCCGATAATAGTGGTGGATGTAACACATCAAAACGAAACGATAAAAACTGGACCAATTGATATTCGAATTGAATTTAAAACATCAAAGAATATTCCAGCCAATACATCAGCTTATTGTATACTTATTCACGATAAATTGATAGAATACACTCCAGTGACTGGCGAAATTAAAAAAGTTGTCTAAGTGCAATGGAGCACCGAAAATTTGTAACCTTGGATGTGCAGGGCTTCAAAGGAAATTTTAATGAGTTTATAGTTAAAGAGCTGGCAGTAACCTTCAGTTTTAGTGAATATCAAAACTTTGTTATAAAACCACCATTTGGATTTGGAAAATTATCTCTAAAATATAAAAAGCAGGCGAATTGGCTGTATCACAATCATCATGGATTTCGTTGGAACGATGGATCTATCTCTTTTAATAGCGTTGTACATTTCTTGAGACTAAATATTAAACACCAACTTGTATATATAAAAGGAGTTGAAAAATCGAAATGGATTGAAGAAATTTTGGGGAAACCTGTATTGAATGTTGAAGAATTTGACTGCGAGAATCTGGGAACTCTTAGAGATACATACTTACTACAAAGAATATGCCATTCCCATAATGGACACTGCGCGCTGGAAAATGCAATGTTACTTCGAAATTTCATTGCTAATAAATAAAAGATTGTAATGCAATGTAAATATACAATTTTATTGATTTAAAATAAATGTTCTTAAATCTATTTACAAACTTGTTTTTCTTATTTATTTATTTTATTTTTTTTTTTTTTATTTTTTTTTTTATTTTTATATAATAGTTATAATTAATATTCTATATTATATCCATAAAAATATTTTCATCTATATCTAAGTCCTGCTCTAAATGTATTCTATAATGTCCCCAAGCATATGTATGTACACCATCATCCCTAATAAAACGCTTATCATCTAATGGACTTAAAGCTACCTTATGAACTAGTTGGGTGTATATTTGATGGAGCTTAGATCTAAATATATACATATCTCCATAAATAATTTTCTTATGAACTAAACAGTCTTTATAATCATTTAAACTTAATGTATCTAAAACTGTGGCCTTGACACCTTTGGCCTTTTTCTTTTCTCTACAGCCAGCAACTTTGATTGTATACATTTTAGATCGAAGGCCAATAAACTCTTCCATAATTTTACCTTTGTTTTCGTCTTTCATCATGCCAAGAACTTTAGCATTTTTGAGCAGTATATTGTAAGGATTGTTAGGTGAATACTCTGATGTATCGAACTTGGAATCAATATCATCACGAATATCATCATAAAAATCCTCACACTGAATAGAATATATAAAAGAATCTGTATCCATATAATTTAATTTGAGATTTGTTGTGAATTTTGGTTTCATATAATTATAATGGAAATCGTACATTTTCCATTTCGATAATTCCAACACAACAAATCCCAAATATATGGGTTTATTGTAGACAGAGCGAGCTCTAGACATTTGTATAGCAACCATATCTTCAGTGAAGTATGATACACTGTGGAAGTTTGTTTTGGCAATTAGTGCTCGGGCTCCTAACCGCCTTCCCCTACTCTCCCAATCGGTTACTATTTTAACATCTTTACGCTTATCTACATTTTCCATAGTTTTTCCATATACTACATTGTTTAACAATTTGAAAAAGTTTTTTTCAAAGGTATTCTTTGCTAAAGTTCTATGATGAGTATTCAAATCTATATACTGTTTTAACCAACAAGACTGCTTAAATTTTAACACTCTATATATTTTCTTCAACAACATACCATTTTCAATACATTGCTGAAGATTTATATAATGAATGACATAGCGAGTTTTGTTGGTTAAGTCAGTAATCAACTTTTTGGATTTTGAATTACCCACAGTTTTATTCTCAGCACAAAATGGTAAATCATTATGTGCATCATGTAGAGCCTGTGGGTAATTCAAATCTACTTCGAGTATGTACCCGATGGGAGAATCGAATGGAATTTCAAAAACATTAAATTGTTCAATATTTTCCATCCATTCGAATCCCCCATAAGGTAAATATTGCGACATTGCCCATCCATACAGATTGTTGGCATCCAAATAAGTTAAGTATGTTGACGGTTTATTTTCATCGTACTCTGTCATATACTTATTATTTGCCTTGGAATACCTATTGCTGCATTGGACAATGCCGCCTCGAATACTTTTTTGTATGAAAAGGTGCATGTCAATATCAGTGAAGAGTTCCAGGTTTATTTTTGTTGTTTTCAACATTGCATCCCACGATAAACCTGGAGCTGTGTAATATTGACACGGATCTAGCTCATAGATATTTTTGCAAACCTTCCTAAAGTTTTCAAAAACATCTGCTAAGATCAATACATCAGTCTTCAAATATAACAGCATGTAATCTTTTAGTGTTTGGCAGTTGAAGACATTCCAAACCTTTAAGGCGTGTTGATAGTCTTCAACCGAACAATTTTGGTTAGTTAAACGACTAAAAAATTTATCATGACTGGGAAGACTGGTTTCTCTCAAACGATCAATTGAGTTGAGGTATTCATATGGGAATACCCCCTTTCGGCTTAAAAGCTGAAACTCATCATCGTTTGGATACATTTGGCGCACTATTTTGAAATCACTGGGTGATAAATTTTGTGCTAATGCATCCAAACTCGATGCCATGAAGCGAAAAGAATCCAAGAATCTAATTTCAATCGTTTTCTTTTCGTCCACTTTGATACGTTTTGAGAGTGAAATATATAACTCTTTATTCAAGGGTATAACATTAATTTATTTAATTTTATTTATTTAATTGTTTATGGTTTGGAAGCTCGCTACTAGCTAGCTTCCACGATCAATACCAATGCTAAACGCTATGGTTGTTGGCTTGGTTTTCAAAAGCTTGACTAAAGCTTCTGGCTACCAAACAAAGCGCTGCGGTTGCAGACTTGGCTTTCAGGTTTACTTTAATGAAAGCTTGGATGGAAATTGCGATCGAGACATAAAAAACTCCTCTACTAAACCTCTCTTCATTTTTTACTAAATTTAAGATTAAATCAACAACTTTCTTTTCTATTTCATCTATTGACTTTCCATTATTTAGTTCTTCATTTACGATACTTGTAAACCGCTCAAGCCCTTCGCTTATATCATCTACATAATTCTTGTTATTACTGTCGACGTGTTGGTTCTTGTTTCGGAATTTTACATATATTATTGCAACGACTCTAAGTATTCTATCACTTGGTATATGGATTTCGTTTTTAAAATAATCCCTTATCTGAGTAGTACTATTTTCAACAAGCGACTGAAGATTTTGTTTGACTTGCTTAATATCGTTGTCTATTTTTTCCCTTAGTATATAGTTTTCTTCTTTAAATTCACCCTTTATCTGTTTAATACTATCTGCAACAAGTAATTGATGATTTTTGTTAACTTTTTCAATGTCTTTATCTATTTTTTCCTTTACCAATGAGTTCTCTGCTTGAATTTGCATGTGAGTCTGTTTGATTTCTTTTTAAATATTTTGCTTTAGTAAATTGTTTTCTCTTTGAAATTCCACTTTGATTCGGTTCATACTATTTTCAACAAATGATTTTGTTACTGCATCATTGTCTTCGACAGGAGCATTAATATTCCTTTCGTTTCCAATGGAGATCCAAATTTTTATCTTTGTCCAAATTGAATCCCAAGGCTCTTGTAAAATTTATTTTTAATTTATTGTTTAATGACTTCTCTATGGAATAATGACCGAACTTGTCGACGCTCATTTTACAATTATATGTATATATGAAAATTGCTGTTATTTATATGATAATTATGCAATTATATTAGCTTCCCTAAGTTCTTCGAGTATTGAAACTATTTCGTTGTTGTGATTGGTGTGTCCTGCTAATAGCCTTAACTAATAGCCTTAACTAATAAGCTAAGCCTTAACTTATAAGCTTAACCTTAACTTATAACCCTAACTTATAACCCTAACCCTTAACCCTAACTTATAAGCTTAACCTTAACTAATAAGCTAACTAAGCCTTAACTAATAGCCTTAACCTATCTACCAACTCATTTGGACCATCCCAATATATATAGTTTGGCTTTTGCTTATCCTTATGCTTATGCTTACCCTAACCCTTAACCCTAACTTATAAGCTTAACCTTAACTAATAAGCTAACTAAGCCTTAACTAATAGCCTTAACCTATCTACCAACTCATTTGGACCATCCCAATATATATAGTTTGGCTTTTGCTTATTAACACTCATTAAACCGCTTCCCTTAGTTTGATTTTGTGAGGTAGTCAATGGAGTTATCTGACTGAACAATGGCTTTATGATGTCGGTGTATTTGAGAGCTCTGCTTCCCTTTGCTCGTGCATTGCTGTTAAAATTAAGTTTGTGAGCACTAGTATTTACTAAAATACTTTTGTAAGCTTGTAGATCTTTATCGTCATATTTTGATGATTCTTTGCTGAATAATAATTGTAGCAATCCGGGTGTAAAGTTCCAACTATTATCGGATATTATTATTTTACCATCGCGTAATGAGAAAGGGCTATTACCGATTTGCCATTTACCATCAGATCCCTTGTATGGACCATATGTGGTATCCAACTGATTCTGTATTTCTAAGTCGGTATAGAGAATTGATTCAATAGATTTTGGATCTTCGCTTGTAGTATCGAGTTCAGAGAATAATTTTGTTCCGCTTGATTTATTCACTATATCTTTGTTGTATGTCGCGATCGCAATTTCCAGTTCCGGGAGATAAGAACTTTCATGGCCAGTATTATCGTCCTATAATACTACTCCGCGAGTGAGTCAAGACCAAGTTCACGTTATTAATGCAACCACAGCACTTTGCGTGGTAAGCCAAAAGCTTTAGTCAAGCTTCGTTTAAAGTAAATTCAAAAGCCTAGGTAGCAACCAGAACACGTCGTATGAAATGGATTGTGGAAGCTAGCGTTCAATAGCTAGCTTCCAAACCATAAAAACCACAGCGTATTTGAATGGATCGTGGAAGCTAGCTTTCAGTAGCAAGCTTCCAAACCATAAAAACGCTTGACTTAAAATAACCAACGATCAGAATCCACACGCGGAAGAATTAAATTGAGAACGATTTTCTTATTAATTCTGCGAATTTTACAATTTTAATATTGCGAAATAATGGAAATTGCGAAACACGGCATACTGACCCACTTTGGTTCGGTCGACGGGTGTGTCAACCGAGCCAAGGTGGAAAATAGAAAAGAGTCCATCGAGAGTCTTGTAGTGAATCCCAACCAAAGAAGTCGTTCTTCAGAATCGCGTTGAGAGAAAAAGTCGTCGTCTTCTTCGTCATTACTATTGATAAGAGTTTCGTTTGAGAAATCGACTTTTCGTGCTTTAGCTGGAGTACTTGTTTTTACTTTTAGCGGTCCCTTATTGTATTTAATGTTATGCTTATCCTTATTAGAATTTGTATTGGAGTGCTTGACTATTTCTTTTAGTGGTTTTGTGATGTTGCTAAAGGTCTTTTCTAATTCATTCTCTAAATCTGCTTTTCCTAATTTTATATTCTTAAATTTCTGTTTTAATTTGCGCCTAGTTTTGATCAAGTCTTTTAATATTTTGTCATCCATTTTAGCAACAACATACAATATATCATCAGCTTTTGAACACCTTTTGAACAGCTTTTGAACACCTTTTGAACAGCTCTTGAACAGCTTTGTTGAACAGCTAAGTAGCATACTAATATGAATATAATGGTAACCAATCATATTATAGGTGAATGAATGTATCAATTGGATCGTCTTTGCTTATTACAAGAAATCCATATTTATCTTTCCAACATTCTCCGCATATATTAATACACTCAACTCTCGTTTTACACGCCTTTTTTTACACGATTTCGAAACAACACGGTCAAAAAACTGGAACCGATCCTCTTTTTTTACACGATTTCATTTTTTCTACA
The DNA here is from genome assembly GCA_949629155.1 of Myopa testacea. Lineage (NCBI taxonomy): Eukaryota > Metazoa > Arthropoda > Insecta > Diptera > Conopidae > Myopa > Myopa testacea. Next base: position 1,347,237 of record OX451349.1, on the reverse strand, counting down.
CGATTTTCAAAATAGTTTTCCTTTTGAAACTTTACACAACTTCCACTCTTACGTGTTTGAATGTATGTAAATTCAATTGACACAAGTTACACGATTTTATTTATTTATTTTTCTTGAAAAATAATTTTTTCCCTTGTTCGGTGCTTGTAGCTTCATCTCAAGCAAATGATTATGCGCCGTTAGTTCCGCGGAATGTCCAAAGTGCGTCAAAACTGAAAACTCCATAATGGGAGCAACAATTGTTTGCTCTGAAATTGTAACTTTGTCCCAAGCAATTGGTGGTAAACCCTTCGACAATTTGCATCCTCGCTCTAGGTACGCTCTAGCCTCAAAAATTTCAACGTAATTTTCAGATGTGTATGGACGGCTATAAGGAAATGTATAAGCACCTTAAAAAACCGAAAGCCTAGCAAACAAAAAATATTACAAATTTTTTTGAAAAGGCTCGATTCAAGGTCGATTAAACTTTTCAATATATCAAATCAAGACTATTTAAACTAAAAAAAATATTAAATAATTTTTAATATTAAGTAATTAAACTAATTTAAGTAATTCCCTGTATTATTTTTTGTAGTCTTAATCGTATTCTTTTTTTATAGTATTCTTAAATACATTCAAATATTTAAATATGAATAAATTTAGTTTCCAAAAGTTCTCTTCGTTTCTTTTTTTACACGAGTTTCCAAAGAAAATTCAGCAATTTTTTGAAACAACACGGTTTTTTTCATTTGCGGAACGAATCCTCTGTTTTCCCATAAGCTATGTATATTTTTTTACACGATTCTTTTTGCACGGCTCCTCGCTGGAACGTATCTACCGTGTAAAACGAGAGTTGGGTGTAAATTTTTTATAAGCCATATCTTTTCCGACATGATCAGCGTATATGTATGTGCTTCATGTTCATCTCATCTTGCTTAAACATAATAATCATGTTGGCATTATCGCGCACCAAATGCTTGGAAATTCTTGTATATGTTTGGCATAAGTAAAAACAATCAATAGATTTGTGTCTGCCCATACAAAAGTATTCTCGAATGTTGTTTTGCTTCTCACAAGCTACATCATCGAATATCATTATTGAGTTGGTTTTTGCTTCATCCGGCTTGAGCACTTTTTCGTTCTCGGAAAACGTAAAGAATCCCATATTTTGAATTGGTTTTATTAACCGTTTAGATATTTAGGTTGATATAATGATTTTGAGTACAAATATATGTTGGCAAACTTTAGGCCATTTGGACTTTCTATCAAACTCAACATGACATTAGTCTTTCCGCAATTCGAGGGTCCCACAATAAGACATCTAATTGAATTCGGCAGAAGGGAACTGTGTCTGAGTTTCGTCGCTTTATTAGTAACAAGATCCATATTTTTTACATTAATATTTTTGTCATGCTTGATGAACCGCATTTTAACTTATGATATAAATACGTAATAATCACACCTTTATATTTATTTATATCGAAACAGTTCAATCGGAAATGTGTATAAATGACCATCGTTTATCAAAATAATTTCAGTCTTGTAGTGTAACCAACCTCTGGTCAAAGAATATGTAGTAATATAGAAGACGCATGACTCAAATTTTGAAATTTTTCAAAACAGATGCGGTCGGTCGCAGGCAGCGGGTGTAAGCAAATGAGTGAAAACAGCTTCACTACTCGCGAAGCAAAGAGTATAAATAGTAAAGAGATATTATGACTCAAAATTTTCGACTAACGGCAGATTTTCATGTGCCATTATTAGAATGCAGTCGAGAGCGCTGCTACGGCGAATAGCAGCAGAGAAATTCGTGGTGAACTTCGTTTTACTTGGTAAATGATTATGCGTAAGAAGAGTTGAACGATGCAGCAATCGTATGCTAGATGAGGAGTGAGAGAAATAATTGATGAATTCCAATAACAATTCAGTTGCTTACGTCTGTCGGTCTTTTGATTTACTTCGCTCTCTTGCCTTTGTTTACCATCCTTTGTGTTATTTGCTTCTCATTGCCATTGTTTTGTTTTTGTATAAATACAACTCGGATTTGCTTGTATTCCTTCATAAATGATTATGCGTAAGAAGAGTTGAGCGATGGAATCTTGTATGTCAAAGGAGTTGAAAACGAAACGATCGAATTGTGGGTAACAGCAGGGGTTGAGGGAACAGGGGAATTAGACTTCTTTTTGGTTTCTTTACAATAAAAAATCAAGTGCTTACGTCTGTCGGTCTATCAAGCTTGGATTTTTTTTTCACTTTATTATTTTTCGTTTATTAAAGGAATTTGGTTTTTTGCAACGTTTTGCCGGCATAATATTATTATTATTAGTATTTTAAATTAGGTTTATTATTAAATTAGGTTATTGTTTATTGTTATTTTATATGTATAAAATTATAATATAATTGTTGTACCATATGTGTTATTGGTAATTCGATACACTGAGCTCAATGAAGGGTTGATTTCGTTTTATTGCCAGCCCATAGGCAATGCTTCCTTAATAGAACTAAAATCATAAATTTTAAAAATTTTAGTCTTTAATTTAATTTAAAGTCTTTAATTTTTTTAAAAAAAATTTTAATAATGGTTTTGGACACTACAATAACTACTGAAAAATACATAGACGGTCAGACAGCAGCACTACAGTTGTTAGTACAAAATAACAAATAAAAGTCAATCTTCCGATTCCTTCAAACTCATAAAAAATGTGTTCGAATTGCTACACAATATAAATATTTCCTCTGAAATATTTCCATTCTTTAATTTTTCATTTTTGCTTCCATTAACTTTTTATTTTTACTCGTATAAGTTATTAAAGATACAGATATGCCGACTAAAGTCTTCTTCTTCTTAAATCTTCTGCCTATACGAATTCTTCAAGAGCACGCTATGCTCGGAACGTAGATCGTGCCAGCGCTTTACATAGCTTGGACATCGAATAAGAAGCAGAACAAAGCTACGAAAAGCAAAATTTCTTTCAAAAACCTTAAAATGCAAAATTTAAAACAAATCCAGACGAATCGCACCGTTCTTCTCATCGCCCGCTGTACTCCAGAAATTGATCGTGTCTTTCTTTCACACTTTACTTGGCATGCGAGTTCTGGATCGATCTCTTCTTACGCATATTCGCTTGCATTGTTAGTGCAAAATAACGAAAGCAAAGTCGATCTTCCGCTCCCTTCATACTCATTAAGAAGATCTTCCGAACCTCTCACTCATTAGGAGATCATTCAATTTTGCTTTGTTACGAGCACTGAGAAGACCGAGTTGGGCTTTATAACAACAACTATCAAGGGATTCAGGGCATACAGAAGCATTTTGTTGTTGTACGCTTTTTTGTTTCTTTTCTACTAGAACAAAAACAAAGTTGAAGTGCTTCCGTGCTTTCCTCCGAAAGCGAAGCAAAAGTTACCAACAATTTATCAATCATAATATGGTGAAAATTATGTTTTAGTGTAAATATTGGACCACATTCACCATGCTGCGCTGCCTTCGATAGCGGCAGAGTGGTGTGTATTTTTGTGTAATAATGGCACATGAAATCTTGTTCTTCTTTGAGTCATAATATCTCTTTACTATTTATACTCTTTGCGCGAAGTTACTCTCTTTGCCATGCTTCGGTTTTCTCAGCGCTGATAACAAAGCAAAATTGAATGATCTCCTAATGAGTGATGGGTACGGAAGATCTTTTTAATGAGTATGAAGGGAGCGGAAGATCGACTTTGCTTCTGTTATTTTGCACTAACAATGCAAGCGAATATGTGTAAGAAGAGATCGATCCAGAACTCGCATGCCAAATAAAGGGTGAAAGAAAGAAACGATCAATTTGTGGAGTACAGCGGGCGATGAGAAGAACGGTGCGATTCGTCTGGATTTGTTTTAAATTTTGCATTTTAAGGTTTTTGGAAGAAATTTTGCTTTTCGTAGCTTTGTTCTGCTTCTTACTCGATGTCCAAGCTATGTAAAGCGCTGGCACGATCTACGTTCCGAGCATAGCGTACTCTTAAAGAATTCGTATAGGCAGAAGATTTAAGAAGAAGAATACTGTAGTCGGCATATCAATATATTTAATACCTTATACGAGTAAAAATAAAAAGTTAATGGAAGCAAAAATAAAAAATTAAAGAATGGAAATATTTCAGAGAAAATATTTATATTATGTAGCAATTCGTTTTTTTGTGAGTATGAAGGGATCGGAAGATCGCCTTATGTTTGTTATTTTGTACGAAAAACTGAAGTGCTTTTGTCTGAACGTGTATGAATTTACCTTTTTATTGTAGAGTCCAAAACCATTATTAAAATTAAATTAAAGACTAAAATTTTTAAAATTTATGATTTTAGTTCTATTAAGGAAGCACTGCCTACGGGCTGGCAATAAAACGAAATCAACCTTGCATTGAGCTGTGTATCGAATTACCAATAACACATATTGGTACAATAATTATATTATAATTTTATACATATAAAATAACAATAAACAATAACCTAATTTAATAATAAACCTAATTTAAAATACTAATAATAACAATATCATGCCGGCAAAACGTTGCAAAAAAACAAAATTCCTTTAATAAACGAAGAATAATAAAGAGAAAAAAATCCATGCTTGATAGACAGACAGACGTAAACACTTGATTTTTTATTGTACAGGAACCAAAAAAGAAGTCAAATTCCCTTGTTCCCTCAACCACTGCTTTTACACGCAATTCGATATTTTCATTCTCAACTCCTTTGGCATACATTGCGGCATGGATCAACTCTTCTTACGCATAATCATTTATGAACGACACCAAGCAAACCCGATTTGTATTTATACAAAAACAAAGCAATGGCAATGAGAAGCAAATAACACGAAATTGCCGCGAAGTTATCAAACAATGAGAGGAGAATAGAGAGAATGCGTAGCAACACAAAAAACTACTCAATGTTGCGCAACATGGACGTACGGCAAAGAGTATAAATAGTAAAGAGATATTATGACTCAAAATTTTCGACTAACGGCAGATTTTCATGTGCCATTATTAGAATGCAGTCGAGAGCGCTGCTACGGCGAATAGCAGCAGAGAAATTCGTGGTGAACTTCGTTTTACTTGGTAAATGATTATGCGTAAGAAGAGTTGAGCGATGGAATCTTGTATGTCAAAGGAGTTGAAAACGAAACGATCGAATTGTGGGTAACAGCAGGGGTTGAGGGAACAGGGGAATTAGACTTCTTTTTGGTTTCTTTACAATAAAAAATCAAGTGCTTACGTCTGTCGGTCTATCAAGCTTGGATTTTGTTTTCGCTTTATTATTTTTCGTTTATTAAAGGAATTTGGTTTTTTGCAACGTTTTGCCGGCATAATATTATTATTATTAGTATTTAAAATTAGGTTTATTATTAAATTAGGTTATTGTTAATTGTTATTTTATATGTATAAAATTATAATTGTTGTACCAATATGTGTTATTGGTAATTCGATACACTGAGCTCAATGCAGGGTTGATTTCGTTTTATTGCCAGCCCATAGGCAGTGCTTCCTTAATAGAACTAAAATCATAAATTTTAAAAATTTTAGTCTTTAATTTAATTTTAATAATGGTTTTGGACACTACAATACCATGGTAAATTTATAGACGGTCAGACAGAAGCACTTCAGTTGTTACTACAAAATAACAAGTACAAAGTCGATCTTCCGATTCATTCATACTCATAAAAAATGTGTTCGAATTCGTACATAATATAAATATTTTCTCTGAAATATTTCCATTCTTTCATTTTTTATTTTTGCTTCCATTAACTTTTTATTTTTACTCGTATAAGGTATTAAAGACGAGGGTATGCCGACTAAAGTATTCTTCTTCTTGAATCTTCTGCCTATACGAATTCTTCAAGAGCACGCTATGCTCACAACGTAGATCGTGCCAGCGCTTCACAAAGGTTGGACATCGAAGAAGAAGCAGAATAAAGCTACGAAAAGCAAAATTTCTTTCAAAAACCTTAAAATGCAAAATTTAAAACAAATCCAGACGAATCGCACCGTTCTTCTCATCGCCCGCTGTACTCCACAAATTGATCGTTTCTTTCTTTCACACTTTACTAAGCATGCGAGTGATGGATCGATCTCTTCTTACGCATATTCGCTTGCATTGTTAGTGCAAAATAACAAAAGCAAAGTCGATCTTCCGCTCCCTTCATACTCATTAAATATATCTCCCGTACCCCTCACTCATTAGGAGATCATTTAATTTTGCTTTGTTACGAGCGCTGAGAAGACCGCTGAGTTGGGCTTTATAACAACAACTATCAAGGAGTTCTGGGCATCCAGAAGCATTTTGTTGTTGTACACTTTTTTGTTACTTTTCTACTAGAACAAAAACAAAGTTGAAGTGCTTCCGAAAGCGAAGCAAAAGTTACCAACAATTTATCAATCATAATATGGTGAAAATTATGTTTCACTGTAAATATTGGACCACATTCACCATGCTGCGCTGCCTTCGATAGCGGCAGAGTGTTGTGTATTTTTGTGTAATAATGGCACATGAAATCTTGTTCTTCTTTGAGTCATAATATCTCTTTACTATTTATACTCTTTGCGTACGGCTACGTCCACGGTACAAAATTTGCTGTTCAAAAATTTGTATGAGATGCGCCTTCTATATATTGTATATTCTTTGCTCTGGTTCACTTCGCCAACGGTAGAGTGGATTGAGTGAACTTCAAGCTGACACTGCACTAGAGCATAGAGAAAGAATAACAAGAGGGCGAATCTTGAACAAAAATATTTTCCATGGTCGATCCAGTACTGGATCGAGTTTTCACTCATTTCTGAGTGTTTCGCGCTCTTCTCTTTTGCTATTGCCAACAAAGAGTATAAATGTGGTCTAATATTTACACTAAAACATAATTTTCACCATATTATGATTGATAAATTGTTGGTAACTTTTGCTTCGCTTTCGGCGGAAAGTACGGAAGCACTTCAACTTTGTTTTTGTTCTACTAGAAAAGTAACAAAAAAGTGTACAACAACAAAATGCTTCTGTATGCCCTGAATCCCTTGTAGTTGTTGTTATAAAGCCCAACTCAGCGGTCTTCTCAGCGCTCGTAACAAAGCAAAATTGAATGATCTCCTAATGAGAGAAGGGTACGGAAGATCTTTTTAATGAGTATGAAGGGAGCGGAAGATCGACTTTGCTTTTGTTATTTTGCACTAACAATGCAAGCGAATATGCGTAAGAAGCGATCGATCCAGAACTCGCATGCCAAGTAAAGTGTGAAAGAAAGACACGATCAATTTATGGAGTACAGCGGGTGATGAGAAGAACGGTGCGATTCGTCTGGATTTGTTTTAAATTTTACATTTTAAGGTTTTTGAAAGAAATTTTGCTTTTCGTAGCTTTGTTCTGCTTCTTATTCGATGTCCAAGCTATGTAAAGCGCTGGCACGATCTGCGTTCTGAGCATAGCGTGCTCTTGAAGAATTCGTATAGGCAGAAGATTTAAGAAGAAGAAGACTTTAGTCGGCATATCTGTATATTTAATAACTTATACGAGTAAAAATAAAAAGTTAATGGAAGCAAAAATAAACCAGTAAGAAAGCTATATTCGGCCTGGCCGAATCTTAGATACCCTACACCTAAAAGTTTTGAAAAAAATTTAAAAGGGGGGCGTAGTAAGGGGGGCGGGCGTGGCAGTCCACTCTGGGCAGCACGATGTCGGGGGTGGCAGTTGTGGAATTCAAGTGGTGACTAGTACTCAAGTAGTGAATTCTAGGAATTTTTGGGGCTGCAAGTTGATTGACCGTCGCGGGCTCCATGAGACCTAGCTACGCCTCTGTATAAATAGTAGGCGTGGTCATTACCTTTTTCAAAACAAAATAACTAGTTTCGTTATTTTATTATTGTGTTCAAATTTAAACTTTATTTCCGTGGTAATAAACTTGTTTTCATGAGCTATTCTGTATACATAAGTAGTGTAAAAGTGGGCGGACCGCACACATTTTTGATGTAATAATGTTTTTTTGGTAAACAAGTTGTTATCTAAAGTTTTATTCAGGAAGTTCATATATTTTACAATATAACCATCTTTTGCCTGTGTAACCTAAAAGTGGGCGGATCACGCCCATATTTGGGTTATTAACGGATAATGCTACTCCATACTCAGGAATGAAATTTTGTTGTCATAACTCAAAAACGAACGCTGATATCACATTTTTACTAAAAAATAGGCGTGGTCGCGGACCGATTTTGCCCATTTTCAATACCAACCTGCACACCACAAGAAACAATATTTCTGCAAAATTTCATTACGATATCTTTACCGGTTCTCCTGTGATCGTGATTTCAACAGACAGACAGACAGACAGACAGACAGACAGACAGACAGACGGACGGACATGGCTAAATCGACTCAGGAGGTCACGCTGATCAAGAATATATATACTTTTCTATACCTATCGTCTCTATTTCTATGCGTTACACATTTCGTGACAAAGTGAATATACCCTTAACCTTAAGGTGTAGGGTATAAAAATGAAAGAATGGAAATATTTCAGAGAAAATATTTATATTATGTACGAATTCGATTTTTTATGAGTACGAACGAATCGGAAGATCGACTTTGTACTTGTTATTTTGTAGTAACAACTGAAGTGCTTCTGTCTGACCGTCTATAAATTTAATTTGGACATGTTATTGTAGTGTCCAAAACCATTATTAAAATTAAATTAAAGACTAAAATTTTTAAAATTTATGATTTTAGTTCTATTAAGGAAGCATTGCCTATGGGCTGGCAATAAAACGAAATCAACCCTGCATTGAGCTCAGTGTATCGAATTACCAATAACACATATTGGTATAACAATTATATTATAATTTTATACATATAAAATAACAATAAACAATAACCTAATTTAATAATAAACCTAATTTAAAATACTAATAATAATAATATTATGCCGGCAAAACGTTGCAAAAAACCAAATTCCCTTAATAAACGAAAAATAATAAAGCGAAAAAAAATCCAAGCTTGATAGACCGACAGACGTAAGCACTTGATTTTTTATTGTAAAGAAACCAAAAAGAAGTCTAATTCCCCTGTTCCCTCAACCCCTGCTGTTACCCACAATTCGATCGTTTCGTTTTCAACTCCTTTGACATACAAGATTCCATCGCTCAACTCTTCTTACGCATAATCATTTATGAACGAAAATAAGTAAATCCGATTTGTATTTATACAACAACAAAGCAATGGCAATGAGAAGCAAATAACACAAAGGATGGTAAACAAAAGCAAGAGAGCGTAGTAAATCAAAAGACCGACAGACGTAAGCAACTGAATTGTTATTGGAATTCATCAACAATTTCTCTCACTCCTCATCTAGCATACGATTGCTGCATCGATCAACTCTTCTTACGCATAATCATTTACCAAGTAAAACGAAGTTCACCACGAATTTCTCTGCTGCTTTTCGCCGTAGCAGCGCTCTCGACTGCATTCTAATAATGGCACATGAAAATCTGCCGTTAGTCAAAAATTTTGAGTCATAATATCTCTTTACTATTTATACTCTTTGCTATCCACTACTGGATCGTTCATACATTACTCAATGCTTCGCTCTCTTGGCTTTGTTTACCATCGTTTGTGTTATTCGCTTCTCATTGCCATTGCTTTGTTTTTGTATAAATACAAATCGGGTTCCCTTGTGTTCCTTCATAAATGATTATGCGTAAGAAGAGTTGAGCGATGGAGTCTTGTATGTCAAAGGAGATGAGAATGAATCGGTTGATCGATTTCTTCTTGAAAGCAGGGATTGAGGGAACAAGGGAATTATACTTCTTTGGTTCCTTTACAATAAAAAAAAAACAGGTGCTTACGTCTATAAGTCTATCAAGTTTGGATTTTTTTCCCGCTATTATTTTTCGTTTATTAAAGGAATTTTGTTTTTTTGTAACATAAACTGTTTAGTATTTTAAATTAGGTTTATTATTAAATTAGGTTATTGTTAATTGTTATTTTATTTGTATAAAATTATAATATAATTGTTGTACCAATATTTCGTTTTATTGACAGCCCATAGGCAATGCTTCCTTAATAGAACTAAAATCATAAATATTAAAAAGTTTAGTCCTTAATTTAATTTTAATAATAGTTTTGGACACTACAATAACTACAGGAAAATACATAGACGGTCAGACAGCAGCACTACAGTTGTTAGTACAAAATAACAAATAAAAGTCGATCTTCCGATTCCTTCATACTCATAAAAAATGTGTTCGAATTGCTACATAATATAAATATTTTCTCTGAAATATTTCCATTCTTTCATTTTTTATTTTTGCTTCCATTAACTTTTTATTTTTACTCGAATAAGGTATTAGATGTGCTATATGCCGACTAAGTATTCTTCTTCTTAAATCTTCTGCCTATACGAATTCTTCAAGAGCACCCTATGCTCGGAACAAAGATGGTGCCAGTTCTTTACAAAGCTTGGACATCGAACAAGAAGCAGAACAAAGCTACGAATAAAAAAATTCTTTCAAAAACCATAAAATGCAAAATTTAAAACGATTCCAGACGGACGGACGGCTGCACATGGTTTGTTATTGTAAGAGAAGCAAACGAAGACAAATCGCACCGTTCTCCTCATCGCTCGCTGTACACAAGAAATTGGTCGATTCTTTCTTTCGCACTTTATCTGGCCTACGAGTGTTGGATCGATCTCTTCTTACGCATATTCGCTTGCATTGTTAGTGCAAAATAACAGAAGCAAAGTCGATCATCCGCTCCGAGAAAAAAATTACACACTGACTCACAAAGTCATCATGCATATGTAGATCCGAATAATGAGGGAAAGACACAAAGCAAAAATTGAGAAACTGACATTGCTTGCTCTCTGCGTGTTGATTCATTTCGCACTCATTTCGCTTCTTCGTTTCCCTTGCGGACCGACCGCTTCCATGTCGCCGTTGAGTACATTTGGCTGATTCGGCCTCTTGTTATTCTTTCTCTATGCTTAAAGTAAGTACGGCCTTGTGGCCATATATCATGATATAGCGGGGTTCGCTTGATAAACCAAATAATAAATTCGGCCTTGTGGCCAAATCTTAAAAACATAGCGTGGCTCGCTTAAAGCCAAACAAAGCAAGGCCTGGTGGCCAAACTAATACAGCGTGACTCGCTGAAATAAAAGTCAACTACGTTTTAATTGATTATCCTTTTCCTCTACCAGTTAAATTGGTTGATTTAATCATACCAGATTTCTCTACCAGTTGAACTTCATTTACCAGGCTATAAATTTTGTGGTCCAGGAACTAAACTAAAACCAGAAAGAGTGTTAACTTCGGCCTGGCCGAAGTTCATATACCCTACACACTTGTACTTATTATAGAAATGAGGCGTGGAAATGGTCTAATTTTTTTCGTTTTCAATCTCAAATAGCCTGTGATGACAGAGAATATTCGTGAAAATTTGATGAAAATATCTCTATTCGTGCTAATGTAATCGAGTTTTATTTAATTATTGGGCGGACCACGCCCATTTTGGTAGTCTGTTTTGGTCAAAGACAGTTGATTTGTGAATAAAATTTCAACCTGAAATTCTTTCTACAAGCTGATAAATTGAGCTATAAGCATGAATTAATTTATATTTACTATAAAAAGTAGGCGTGGCATTGGTCCGATTTTGCCCATTTTCAATACGAATGAGTTTCTGATGATAGACAACATTCTCGCCAAATTTGATAAAAATATCTTTATTCGTTTTCCTGTAAACGAGATTTATTTAATTAGTGGGCGGACCACGCCCATTTTTAGTGATCTGTTTTAGTCAGAGACAGTGGACTTCTGGACAAAATTTCAACTCCAAATTCGTTCTACAAGCTGAGAAATTAAGCTATGAGCATGGAAGAATTTATATTCAGTATAAAAAGTAGGCGTGGTAATGGTCCGATTTTACCCATTTTCAATACCGATGAGTTTCCAATGATAGACAATATTTGTGCCAAGTTTGATGAAGATATCTCTATTCGTTCTCCTGTAATCGTGATTTCCACAGACGGACAGACGGACAGACGGACAGACGGACAGACAGACAGACGGACGGACATGGCTAAATCGACTCAGGAGGTCACGCTGATCAAGAATATATATACTTTCCTATACCTGTCACGCCTCCTTTAATGCGTTACAAACGGAAGCAGTAAGTGAATATACCCTATTCACTTCGTGTGTAGGGTATAAAAACGGTTAAAAAGAGGTGATAATGGAATCAATCCACTGGACGCTGCATGTAGAGAGCACGTCATTGCTTATAGTAATACACAGAACTTGGATGAGCGTCACGAAGCAGATAAAATTTTAGCTAAAAAGGCGTGGCAAAGAGCAAAATCAAACGATAGTAAATACAGTGAGCGAATAAATGCATGGTTAATAGCCAATGCAATGATAGCTAAAGTCAAATTCGGTATGGGAAACAAGCTAAATAAGAACCTTAAGAAAATAAAGAAAAAGGTGAAAAGATGCTGTGTAAAGAAAATTTTTACAAAAACTGTTACAAATGCATTGAAAATTATCAAGCAACGAAAACCAGAAGATATCACCAATGTTATTAAAATGGCACAAGGTGTAATCAAAAAGTCTTTTGGACGTAAAAAAGCCATGATAGATATTCCACGTTTTATACCTATTCCCAAAGTAGGAGGTTTTCTACCACTAGTACCCATTTTAACAGCTCTTGGAGCCGTTGGTGGTTTAGCATCTGGTGGTGCTGCAATCGCGAAAGCAATTAATGAAGCCAACTCTGCAAGAAAACAATTGAAAGAAGCAAATCGACATAATCAAACTATGGAAGCAATTGCTATTGGTAAAGGCTTGTATCTTAAACCCTACAAAAACTAAAAAACTTTTGAAGAAGCTACCCAACAGAGCCCTCACAAATATCGATCTAATGAAATATACAAAGAATCTACCACACTTTCGAGGTATTTTTATGATAGATACCTTACCAAAGCATCCTCATCAACAAGAATGTGGGATCGTTAATCTTGATAGATCGGAGGGACCTGGTACCCATTGGGTAGCATATTATAAAAACAAGAATCAAAAGGAATATTTTGATAGTTTTGGAAACTTGCAACCACCGTATGAAGTAATCTAATACTTGGGGGATGGAATACGTTACAACTACACTCAGCATCAAGATTATAATTCATTTAACTGCGGTCATTTATGTCTAAAATTTGTTTACAATTTAACTTTTTTTAGAAGAAATAACGAATAAACTTTATTAAAATGAAATCAAATTGTGTTTTATTTATGTGTTTAGTATATAATACGAATTATTATTAATTTTATTTGTATTTATTATATGTATATATATTTGATTTTGATGACGGTGATGATAAAGAGTTATTCCACTCCTTGTCTGATTTAAATGGATTTTACACCACTGCATACTGCATCTTCTTTGTCCAAGATTCTTTCATTGTGATATCTTTCTTCTTATCCATTTTGTTGTTGTTGGCTTTCTCTCTCTCTCTCTATCTCTCTCTTTCTACCTCTCTCTCTCTCTCTCTCTCTGTGTTCTCTAAGTTCTAGTTATAAACTAAACTAAAAATTTAAATATCTTGTCATAAATACTATTTTCTTTGGTGGCATATCTTTAGTTTTAGTTCACCTTTCGATCGGTGTAGTTAAGATCTCTTCAGTTTATAGTGCTACCTACCAAGAAAATTCAGAAACAACAAATTCTAGAATAAATCTAAAACAACGTCAAGGATCATCATCTTTTTCCGTTGCTGCTATGGACGACTTCAATCAGAACAACAGTGTCCAAAAAAAAACCATATTAGCAGTTAAAGATATGGAGCCGAACCAATCGTATTCAATTAAAAATGTACGGAAAACAAAAACAAAGTATGGAGCCCGAGTTTTAATGGAGTTGGAAGAGAATGTCATTTTTCTATCTCAAAGATTTAGCAACATCAGCGTTAAGACAATTGAAGAATTCTCAAACGGAGCTTACTATTTGTGTAAAATAATGAAGGAAGATACTGACGACTTTCGCTTGGAGGTTCTGGTTGACTTTCCCTTAACACAAGCAATGTATTATCAAATGTGAAAACTTTGTATAATAAAATGTTAGAAAAATAAAATATAATTTATGATTTATATGTTATGTGCAAAAATATATGTTTAATTTTATGTGCAAAAACTTCTAAAAGTCCGTTGAGATGAAGGAAAAAAGAACAGCAACAACAACCACATAGCAAAACTACTACCCAGCCATTTCGCATCCATTCAAAGTTCAATATGCAAACAAGTTCGTACGTGTTTTAAATGACTAATTACGTTTGTTTACATTATGATTCTGTGCAAAAACAAAAATTTCTAAAAGTACGTCTGCTAGCTCAAGAAAAAGAACAACAACCACAGAGCAATGAAATCAAAGCAATAAAAAAAGAAATAAAAGTTCCAACAACAAAGAGTACACCCCAAAACGCAAACAAAAAAAATCTCAAGTACCACAAACGATACACAACCGGGCAGAGATCAAGGCAGAGGAATACACTACACTCGCAACAGTCAGCACGCCGAGCTATGTATGTCTGTCTGTCGGTCTATATGTATGTCCGTCTATATGTCCGTCTGTATTTATGTATGTATGTCCGTCTATATGTCCGTCTGTCCCTCCCCTTCCCCTTCCTCCCTCCTCTCGCTCCCCTTCCTTCCTCCCTCCCCTTCCTTCCTCCCTCTCCTTCCCAACAAACTATTGCCCTCTCGCTCACTCTCACATATCCATAGCACCTCAGGGGCAGCGCAGTCGCTCCTCACGGCAGCGCAGTCGCTACCATACAAAACGCTCTTGACGCAGCGCAGTCGCTCCTCACGCTCACTCTCACATATCCATAGCACCTCACGGGCAGCGCAGTCGCTACCATAGCACCTCACGGGCAACGCAGTCGCTACCATAGCACCTCACGCAGCGCAGTCGCTACGTTGGCCCAGAACCGGCCTATAACCACTACTGTGCACCGACGTTTCCGTTGAAAGATACAGTATGACCCTATTAATCTCTGCCACAATTTTTGTGTATGCGGAAGTGTTTCACGTGGGTGTGTGGACATTAATCTTCATGCATTGAAGATTGTTCAGTATTTCTTTAGTTGTTTATGGTTTTCAAGTACTTTTCTTCATGTTCGGTGTCAAAGCAGTGTACTGCACTAACTTTGAGAGTGTTGTTGAAGAACTTACATAAGCCACAGATTGTTCGTCGGTATATTGAATACGGTATAGGACTAAGAAACTCATGAAAAAGATGATGGAAATATTCGTTTTACACCCTTTCATTAACTGAGTTTATATGATGTTATACATATATTTTTTTATTACACGATGCAACACTCAAAATCGGAGTGTAAAGCCAACGAGTATACATATAGTATGTATACGAGTATATTATAAAGAGATTTCAACGCAGGCAACTCGTTGAAAATAACATGAGATCGTGAACGGATTTAAGGTGAGAGAGAACTACGACGCTGGCTGCAGCCGCTGCTGCGAACCAAACAAAGTGCCATGTTACATTGCAATTTTTTGATTGCTGCAAATCGGAATATTTTATTCTCTCAACAATTTTTTATTTGCTGGTATGTTACATTGCAATCAGTTTGCCAGCAATCTGTCAAAAATAGTATTAGAACTATGCGTAGTATTTCATACCGATTTGCGAATTTTTCAGGCATTACAAATATCAAAAGTGATAAACAATGCAAACAATTAAAGAATTAGAGGAAATTCTACTTAAATTATTAACAAACGCTAAACGTTTTGTTCAAAGCACGAACCTCAGATTAAGCAAATTCAATTTATTGAACAACAAATAAGCAATCGCAACCAACGAAGTATATTTTTACTTGAATGAAATTGGTTTCAGAAATAAAGAGTTGCTTTGCGCAATTATTTTCACCCAATACTACTTTTTCAAATAAAAGTGGATTTTTTTTACTCCAAAATGTGCATACTTTTTTATTACGCCACACAACAACACCGTTTTGATTGAAATTTGGTGTCGTCGACGGCAAATTTTTTGATTGCGGGATGCGTAGTTCATCGGCTCTCTTTCTCTCACGGATGAACTCGGCATTGACAGTTTTGTACAGAAAACAAAAACAAAGAACAAATTGAAACAATCAAAAAATTGCAATGTAACATGGCACAAAGCGAATGAAAACTAACGGCAGCAAAGCCTTTGGTTTCGCAGCTACACGTGTGAGTGAATGCAATGCTGATATCGCGACAGCTCCCTCACACCACATGCGTTTTACGCACATAGATTTGTAGTTTTTTGTTGCTTTCCTTATGAATCTGTTTCCTACCTTCGCGTACCCCTGGCCATAAAGCTCATGTCTTGATTTTTATAAATGGAACCAAATAACACTTTTTGGTTTGTCTGGTGCTAAGTTTCTTTGTTTTAGCTTTGAATGCATGCATGCCTTGGGATGATTCAAAGCAAACGCGATTTACGAGTCGATTGTAGGGCTCTTATGCAATGCATAGTATGCACAATTCATATACGGACGGAAAAAATATTATCAGCATGTCAGACACAAAGAAGCTGTAGTTTGTGCACGTACATTTCTTTATGGAGTGCTTGGTAATGCAGATTTCGATACGCAAATTGCGCGAAGTCAACGGAATTTTTAGAGCTCAACGACGTGTTCCATTCCATTTTTCTATAGGAACATCGCAATCGATTGCGACGTCGTTGCGTTGTGCTTGGACAGTAACGCGCTTCATCAAGGTAGAGCGTAATGCGAAACAGCGCTAACCGAGGCTATCTTAATATGTAAATACATAATGGGGTTAGAGGAAGATGGATAGAAAATTGGGTAGGTATTAAATTTAATAATTATGTTTTTTTAATAAAAATAAAACCAAACATTTATTTCTTACAAGAAAAAAACAATATAAACGAATATATGTACTTATAAAAATAAATAAAATTCTAAATCAGTCAGATCAGCGCTAAACCGAAACAGTGCTAAACGAAACAGCGTTAAGCGGGGTCTTACTGTATTTCCATAAACTTTCTTCAATGAGGTTTTTAGTCCTATATCGTATTAAACTATGAAAAATATATGCCAACTAATAAGAGAATTGATGCTTATGCAAATTGTTCAACAATACACTACACTCGAAAAGTAAGCGCTGTACAAAGCTTGACACCCATTATAAAGAAAAAAGTATTTGAAAAACATCAAAAACTCAAGAAATACTGAAACATCTTCGATGCATGAAAATCAGTAATACCACAGAATAAATAGTATACAGAAGTTGCATCTCGTACAAAGCAAATTTTGTTCTAGGGTTCCAATATTGGCACCCTATCATCGTTTTTCTCTCGGCTATTCACATATACACGACAGCACTCGTCGTTTTTTCACACCGACATTAGCGATCGTTCCTATGCAGAGCAGTCAGTTGAGCTGCAGGCATCAAGCAAGCAAGATCGTACCACGCTGTTTTATGAATGCACTGTGAAAAATGTTTAATAAGGTATGGGAGAATCACTTTTTGTTTTTTGAAAATAATTTAGGCGAAACACAATGTCTGATTTGTTGATCAATATTGACTACAATATTATTCCCATTAATGTTTATGGTTATTTTTCCTTTTTTTTTATTGGTGCGCCGCCGGTGCGTCCATCTTTTCAGTGTACCTCAGAAAGAGATTTCTTTTGCAAAACAAGCTCTCTCGGAGCTTCACACGTTGTTTGGTCTTCCCCTCAGCTGTGCTACCCGTTCCATAAGTTGGAGTTAATAAAAAAGAAGTGCTTGGGATTTGAACCAGTACGAAAAAAATAATATTATTTTGCTCATGGATGAAATGGCGATTAGAAGGGAATTGCGATACAATTCCAAACTAGATTTAGTAGATGGATTTGAGGAAAATGGGGTTGAAAGGACAAACCAATCAATGTTTTCCAACTGGGCGCTTACATTTAATTATTTTGTTTTCAAAAATAGACTTTCTGCCAAAATACTTAAAAAGATCGAAATTTTACATTTTAACAATTTTAATTTTACGAAATTTAACATTTTTTAACAGTTTTGGCATCATACTGGCATACTTTCGAAATACCCTATTTTGTGTATAATGAAAGTAAAATTTTCTTTCAAAATGAAATACCGCCGCTGTTGATTCAAAGTGCCGGCAATATTTAATTTTTCTCCAGTAATTTTTAACTAGAGCACTACAATTAACCAGTAACTCTTGTTGATGCTGCACATAGCTATGCAATATAAAATATGAAACTTTCAAGGGAAGAAAACCAAAATACAGAAATCAAAAGCTTGAAACAAAATTTTCTCAACACACGTTAATTCACGACGCAGTCTAGCAAAACAGATGTACGCACACATAAACGTTTTATGCTTGCTCTCTCGTTGCTTCTCTTTGTTAACGTTTGCTCTCTCGTTGTTTGATCTCCCCTCAGTTGTTCCGACCGCACCTTAAAGCGAAAAAGCATCAAAGGCCGAGATGCGACTTCTGTATACTATTTATTCTGTGGTAATACATAAATAACATTCATAATTTTACTTTCATTTTTATACCCTACACACGAAGTGAATAGGGTATATTCACTTACTGCTTCCGTTTGTAACGCACTAAAGGAGGCGTGACTGGTATAGAAAAGTTTATATATTCTTGATCAGCGTGACCTCCTGAGTCGATTTAGCCATGTCCGTCCGTCTGTGGAAATCACGATTACAAGAGAACGAATAGAGATATCTTCTTCAAACTTGGCACGAATATTGTTTATCATTAAAAACTCATCGGTATTGAAAATGTGAAAAATCGAACCATTACCACGCCTACTTTTTATAGTGAATATAAATTCATCTATGCTTATAGCTTAATTTGTCAGCTTGTATAACGAATTTCAGGTTGAAATTTTGTCCAGAAGTACACTGTCTCTGACCAAAAAAAAATTCGATTACAGGAGAACGAATAGAGATATTTTCATCAAATTTGGCACGAATATTCTCTGTCATCACAGGCTATTTGAGATTGAAAATTAAAAAAGTTAGACCATTGCCACATCATTTTTAAGTAAGCGTGTGTAGGGTATATGAATGTCGGTCAGGCCGAAGTTAACACTTTTTCTGGTTGTGTTTGAGTACGAGCACTAACCACATAACAGATAGATAGCTCAAATCGCCAAAAAAGTGGTTCGTAAAATTTTCTGAACGCTGGCTCCCAGTCGTGTTTTTCTAACTTCGTACGTCTTCGTTGGCTCCCGACATTAACTTCGTCGTTGCTTACGCTCTCAGATTTTATTTTGGTAACCTGTGATCGTTGCTCGATTTGAGCGGACGTGTATGCATGCTTTCATTCATGATTCAGGGCTCCTGCGCTCGTAGCAAAGCAGAATTGAATGATCTACTAATGAGTGAAGGGTTCGAAGATCTTTTCTAATGAGTATGAAGGGATAGGAAGATCGACTTTGTTTCTATTATTTTCCACTAACAATGCTAGCGAATATGCGTAAGAAGAGATAAGAAGACGCGATTTGTCTTCTTTTGCTTCTCTTACAATAACAAACCATGTGCAACTGTCCGTAAAGGAGAAAAAGGGTTATTAATGACATCGTGGCTAATGGGCTAAAGTAGATTTATTTCAAATTATACTTTATATTACCACAGACATAATATAAATATTTTCTCTGAAATATTTCCATGCTCTCAGTTTTTATTTTTGCTTCCATTAACTTTTTAGTGTTACTCGTATAAGGTATTAAATTTGTTGATATGCCGACTAAAGTAGGTCTGCCTAAATTATCTAAATTATATGAATTCTTCAAGAGCACGCTATGCTCGGAACGGAGATCGTGCCAGCGCTTTGCAAAGCTTGGGCATGGAACAAGAAGCAGAATAAAGTTACGAAAAGCAGAATTTCTTCCAAAAACCATAAAATGCAAAATTTAAAACGATTCCACACGGACGGACAGTTGCACATGGTTTGTTATTGTAAGAGAAGCAAAAGAAGACAAATCGCGTCTTCTTATCTCTTCTTACGCATATTCGCTAGCATTGTTAGTGGAAAATAATAGAAACAAAGTCGATCTTCCTATCCCTTCATACTCATTAGAAAAGATCTTCGAACCCTTCACTCATTAGTAGATCATTCAATTCTGCTTTGCTACGAGCGCAGGAGCCCTGAATCATGAATGAAAGCATGCATACACGTCCGCTCAAATCGAGCAACGATCACAGGCTACCAAAATAAAATCTGAGAGCGTAAGCAACGACGAAGTTAATGTCGGGAGCCAACGAAGACGTACGAAGTTAGAAAAACACGACTGGGAGCCAGCGTTCAGAAAATTTTACGAACCACTTTTTTGGCGATTTGAGCTATCTATCTGTTATGTGGTTAGTGGTACGAGTAAGTTACGAGTAATGCCTTGAACACATAGAAAATCGCACGAGGAATTATTCGGTGCGGACTGTCAGAAATCTTCTGCCGCAGCGAAGTTTTGGCTTGTCAAAGTCGATATAAACCAGCGATGTCCAAACACACACTATCACATTTTGAGTGTGTATTGGAAATTTTTTCACTTAGCACTGAGAAAAATATATGCGCTGAAACACAAAGAATGAATATGTTTGGATTATTGTTTGTTTGCACGCTACATATTTGGATTATTGCAGTACATTGCGAATGAAGCATAAGATCGGAAATTAACTTGTAATGAGTAATGTAAATGTAAAATTTTATAAAATAGAGTAGATAATGCAATAATATTTTATAATCTAAAGTAGATAATGCAATAATAATTTATAATATGAAGTAAATTGAATAATGCAATAATATTTTTTAATATATAGGGAACATTCACATAAACTTTGTCATAAAGACAAACAACAATAATTTTTTGGGTGTAGCAAAATCAAACAATCGCAGCATACAACCCTACCTCGCCGCTGTCTCGGAAGCTACTGACGAGATTTCGTTAACGCTCTCAATGTATACATATTATGTGAGTCAAAAATTGAGTAGCCGAATGGCTGCTCTTGGGCACCGCTGATATAAACACACAAAAATAAGAAGAACAAGAGCGAAGGCTGCGAATAAATCGCACTGCGAACGAACTGGATGGATCGCAGATGTGATTTATTCGCAGCCGCAAGCAGAGGCAGCGACGTAAAGGCCCAACCATGCAATGCATGCTATGCATGAAAAGAGAGAAACTACGAATACACTGAATCCCATTTGCGCACCCATGAACATGCATGCTATGCACATGCATAGTTTCGTCAAGTTCGTTCTCTCTCTTCTTGCATAGCGTGAATAAGAACGTGCGGTCTGGATCGTACTTTCCGTAGCAAGCAACGGAAAAAGAGTTACCACCGCTTACGAATTTGCAACTTAAATTTTTGCAACCTAAAATTTTATTTTTTTTATTTAGTGTTTTCCTATTGAAAAGTCCCAGAAAACTATTAAAAGTTATAAAAAAAAAATACTACATGACTGTCTTTAAAGTTTTTAATTAATTTTATGCAACATTAAACAATTTCTTCAGTTTTGAGGAGGCGTACTACGCGATTCTCAACTTTTCATGTGAGGCTAGGCAACCCTTAAAAGCAGAAGAAAACATATGTGGTGCTTTTCTGAACTATGAAACAGCTGTTTTAATTGCTTTAAATTTCATGCAATGCCTGGTCGTTCTACTGATGCATGGAATGAATAGCTTGCTTTTCGTTGAGCTCTCTCATAAAACTTAACATGCATATGCATTGCATGGTTGGGCCTTAATTTTATTTTTTTCTCGTTTCCCATAAGAGCCCGTGTAATTTTGACAGTTCGCACCGAAATATTCGTCGTGCGATTTTCTATGTGTTCAAGGCATAACACTGAAAAGTTAATGGATGCAAAATTATGGCAATATTTTAAAGAAAATATTTATATTATATGCATGTTAGTGGAAATACAATATATGTATAATTTAAATAAATAAATAATACTTTGATTTCATTCCTAAAAAGTCTTTTATTTTAAATTATTAAACTGCTGATAGTTAACTAAAAGTTTATCATAATTTGTGTTGTATATGTATTCACACATTGTGCTTTTTTTTTTCTGGATTATATTTATTATTTAAATAAAGTTAAACTTTCTCTACTAAAACTTAGCATTTATACTAAATTTTAACATTATTCAGTCAGAATATAATTTGGAAATATTTTTCCTTCAAATTTATAAAAAACAGAAACTATGAAGAACTTTTGGTGAACTACGGTAGTAGTTTAATGAAAGATCCCACCTATATATGGTGTAAGTGTATGCGAAATCACAAACCCATAATTATTCAAAAAAGTATATTACAGAAATGACTTTAAACATCAAATATTATATTATTTCGGACACTTTTAATGCTTATCTCTATAACAGCACCCTGGACCCAGCCAAAGGAGATATTAAACTGGTGATTCAAGAGGCAATGCTTGGTATGGGTGAATATAATATTGATAAACCAAAATCTGTCCTCATTTTTGGTCCATTAAATACTGGAAAAAAATTGCTGTGCAAAGTTATAGCTTCAGAATTAGGTAATTAAACATGAATAGCGATGAATATATAATACCATAAAAGTCGCATGACTCAAAATTTTGTATTTTTCAAAACAGTTGGGTACTGTCAAAGACTGGAAACTCTTTTTATACCCTACACCTTAAGGTTAAGGGTATATTCACTTTGTCACGAATTGTGTAACGCATAGAAATAGAGACGATAGGTATAGAAAAGTCCGTCTGTCTGTCTGTCTGTCTGTTGAAATCACGATCACAGGAGAACCGGTGAAGATATCGCTATGAAATTTTACAGAAATATTCTTTCTTAGAGTGTGCAGGTTGGTATTGAAAATGGGCAAAATCGGTACACGACCACTCTCATTTCTGGGTATATATAATAGTAACTTCATCCCTTGATATGCCAAATATGGGCGTGATCCGCCCACTTTTAGGTTATACAGGCAAAAGAGGGTCTTAAATGGTTATATTGTTAAATATGTAATCTTCCTGAATTAAACTTTACATAACAACTTATTTTCTAATAAAACATTATTGCATCAAAACTGGGCGCGGCCCGCCCACTTTTACACTGCTTATACAGCATAGCTCATGAAAACAAATTTGTTACCACGGAAATAAAGCTTAAATTTGTTCACAATTATAAAACTACTAAGCCAATTATTTTGTTTTGAAAACGGGTAACGACCAGCCTACTATTTATACCGGTCCGTGAGTAAATGTGATTATAAGATAGCTTTCCTTATAACCACATATTTCTTCTAGTTTTTAAGATATGACAATAAAATTTCAATATCGAGCGACATTATTATATTTTACGTTGCAGAAAATGGGCGTGGCGCACATACTTTTACGTTACATGGGCAGAAGGGTAATATGGTACAATCGTCCTACATAAATCCTTATATAAGTCTGCAATTTTATGATTTGTTATCAATTAATATGAAATGTATAAATATTCTTTGTTCGGATTTGTAAACGAGCAAATAAAACGAATATAAATATAGAATCAATTTATAAAAAATAAAAAAATAATGTATAAAATCTTAATACCTAAAATTCCTAAAAACTTTTAGATGTAGGGTATCTAAGATTCGCCCAGGCCGAATATAGTTTTCTTACTGGTTTCGCTTTCAATGTGTTGGTGAAATCAGGCTTGGGTTTTGTAGATTACGAAAACAAGACGCATGTAATTTTGACAACTCGAGAGTAAATTTTGACAGCTCGGGAGTTTGTTTACAAAATTCAGAAAAATATTTTGAGAAAGGATCGTAACTCTTGTTCTTCTTCATAACAATAAGACAGAAATATGATTTTTAAACAAGGTTTATAGAAAGAAAGTTACTTAGAAAGTCACGCGCAGGTCCGTTATTTTTTTTCGTTTGACAGGGACGTCAAATGACGTCAATAAGTATTTGTATTGAAATTTTGTTTCGAGGCGCCTGCTCACGGGTTATAACAATAATTTTTGATGTAAAATTTTGGTGATTGAATAATACCAATAATGTGAATTTTTGCAATAATGTTAGTGGTAACGGTTTTCAAATTTCAATCAGTTGTTCGCTTATCAAAAATTTGTCGGAGTTTTGGCAGCGAAAAAAAGAATTCAAAACCAAACATGCAGGCATCTGTCAAGATAATTTTAATGTAAATTGCTTTGAAAATGAGTTGCAAATTAATATAGGTACGTAAATTTATAATTTTTTTTATACCCTGCACACGAAGTGAGAGGGTATATTCACTTACTGCTTCCGTTTGTAACGCATTAAAGGAGGCGTGACAGGTATAGAAAAGTATATATATTCTTGATCAGCGTGACCTCCTGAGTCGATCTAGCCATGTCCGTCCGTCTGTCTGTCTGTCTGTCTGTCTGACCGTCTGTGTAAATCACGATTACGAATAGAGATATCTTCTTCAAACTTGGCACGAATGTTGTCTATCACTAGAAACTCGTCGGTATTGAAACTGGGCAAAATCGGACCATTACCACGCCTACTTTTTATACTGAATATAAATTCATCCATGCTTATAGCTCAATTTCTCAGCTTGTAGAACAAATTTGCGGTTGAAATTTTGTCCAGAAGTCAACTGTCTCTGACCAGAACAGACTACCAAAAATGGGCGTGGTCCGCCCACTAATAAAATAAAACTCGATTACAGGAGAACGAATAGAGATATTTACATCAAATTTGGCACGAATATTCTCTGTACGAATCACGAATAATATATTGAAAAGGAAAACAATTACACCATCGCCAGGCTTAATTTTCAAGTAAACGTGTGTAGGGTATATGAACTTCGGCTAGGCCGAAGTTAACACTCTTTCTGGTTACCTTTCAATTTATATAACGTGCATAAAATTAGATTATGCTGAACGTAAAGTACTAAAGCTTAATCGTAAAGGCTTCAGTTTTTGTTGGTTAATTATACAGTTTACATTTTTGCATAAAGTAATTATTACAGTAATTATACATTTTTACACAAATGAAAGGTCTTTCAAATGCCTTTCCAACGATACGAAGAATATGTAAGTATTTTGTATAGTTGAAGAGATAAACTTTCGTAATTTCCAAATTTCAAAGGGATGTAACTCTGAAAACATACGAGAACGACAAGAAATGTTGCTCTTGTTGGAGTTACCGCATAAAACTACAACAACAAAAAAGCAACAACAAAATTGGAGCGTTCGAGTAACATTAAACCTGTTCCAACTTTTCTTCATACGACTTTTCAAGTTTGGCATTTATACCGTGTGTTGTGACCCTAGTGATTTTAGAAATACTTATTGACGTAGATGCGCAGAACGAGACCACTTTTCTTTGTTTATTGGCGTAACCTTTTATTCTATAAACCTTGTTTTTAAATACGTAAAAAAGACCAAGGAGCCAGTTTTAAAAGCAACGCATGCTTCTAGAAATGTACCTGAAACCTTTTCTAAGTCATATATGTACATAGTTGTACCATATTGAATATCTTGCAAGTAAAACGAAGTTAAATTTCATAAAAATATCTCATTTCACAAATTGTGCCAGCTGTTTTTAACCTATCACGCGCATTTTTAGCCGAAAGAGATGCCAGCGTATTCAGCATGTTTTGTTGAATATTAATCTATGATTTACTGAAATTTATTTACTGAATTGTGTTTTAGTTCTTTTGGTCTTTAATTTAAATGAGTTTTAATTTAAATGCATGAATTGTGAATTTATTTGTATTTATCTAATTTTAATTTAAATAAATGAATTGTAAATTTATTTTTAACTCATTTTAATTTAAATAAAAGAAAAATTTAAAAAATAAGTAAGTTTCCATTACTTTTTAATATTTCCAAATTGCTAACTGTGGTACCTAAATAAGTGCGCCTTGTGTTGCGTTTATCACTGCGCCTTAGAAACTACGCTTCGCTATACCGAAATAACAGCGTTGCGTCACCATATGTTTTGACAAAAAGTTTTTAAACATTCACACGCACATGAACATTTTTGTGATATCTGCCGCCAACTTCACTTCGTAGCGCATGTCAAAATTGGAAATTCGAAGAGATCTCCGTCAGTGCGTTTCTTATTTCAGCCACTTCCATAAGACTGCGTGTTCCAAAATCATTTTGACAGAAACGCAACGCACGACGCACTTATTTAGGTACCACAGTAAGTCGTCAAAACCGCGATAAGTCTTAAATGCAAAGTCATTTTTCTATTAATGTTTAGTTAAAAGTCAAATAAATAATAAAGTGTTGTAGTTGGTATCCCTGACACTAACTGGGGTGCATCATTTTGTGACGGCACACAGTGGCCGGTTTTTCAACTTAGCGGTCAAAAATCCATATCTTTTGACTCTCTTGGAATTTTTTATTGGATTCTTCTAATCTTAAGCTTTAATGTGAGACTAAAATCATAAAAATCGATCGTTGAAAACCTGAGATATGAGAGTTTCAATCAGGGTACCTATTTGGCATTTGACAACGAATATATCCAAGAATTTAATAAAAAAAACCGGAACTTAATATCTGAAATATTGACAGAGATATGGATATCTAAATCTGTGAAAAGTTTAAAAAATGTGTTTATTTTAGTTGAAAATAAAAAGTGCTGTCTTTTATAGCATAGTTACTAATGAAATAATCAAGATAAAGCTGTAATTTTTTGGGTCCCTAGGTTCTCAGGTTTCTACTTTCATATGACCTAACCCATTTTGAAATCGGTGACATTGAAAAAAATGACTTTTGGCCGCTAAGTTGAAAAACCGGCCACTGTGCGGCGTGGTAATAAACCAAAACGGTTTACCTTTTCAGTTATCTGGCTTTATAATAGCCGCTTTTTGCTTGTAACAAGAGAATAATTTCACCATAAAATTCACATACACTGTACGTGAGCACGCGGACGCACATTTTTTGTGCTCAGTCACGAAATTAGAGGAGTTTCCAGTCTTGTAGTCCTTGGGTACGATCGCTGCTGGCGGGTGTAAGCAAAAGTACAATAATAAATGGGCTTGGCTATACGCAGTATCTTTTGAAACGGTTTCACTCAGTTCTTAGGAGAGAGATGAGGAACAAAGGGATAAGTCTACACTCTGGTATCGAGTGTAGAGAATTTCTGAAATGAATATACCCTGCTTCTCATGAGGTTTATGCACTAACTAGTTAAATCATTAACTAGTTATCGTTATAGTTAAATTTAATTTAACATCGTTACTTTCACAGACGTCTTCGTATTGTTAAAGTAACGAAGTTACTTGGCAGTCGTTAGCGTTAAAGTAACGAAATTAAGCTCGTTACTGTCGCCGTTATCGTTAAAGTAAAGAAGTTACTTTGCAGTCGTTAACGTTAAAGTA
Organism: Myopa testacea; assembly: GCA_949629155.1. Taxonomy (NCBI): domain Eukaryota; kingdom Metazoa; phylum Arthropoda; class Insecta; order Diptera; family Conopidae; genus Myopa; species Myopa testacea. Next base: position 1,319,869 of record OX451349.1, on the reverse strand, counting down.
ACGAAAGCAGGATCGTTGTTCTGGTCGTTATCGTTAAAGTAACGAAAGTAAGATCGTTGCTCTGATCGTTTTCGTTAATGTAACGAACTTACGTCGGGTCGTTAACGTTGAAGTAACGAAGTTGTTCTAGTTCAAACCACTAAGAAAGCCATATTCGGCCTGGCCGAATCTTAGATACCCTACACCTAAAACTTTTGAAAAAATTTAAACTGAAACTAGTGGAAATATGTGGTTATAAGGAAAGCTACCTTATAATCACATTTAAATACACACGGGAATAAATACATTGGCACAGTAAGGTGGGCGGGCGTGGCGGTCTACTCTGCACAATTTCGGAGGTGGCAGTTGTGGAAATCAAGTAGTGACTTATTGAATTCTAGGAATTTTTGGGGCTGCAAGTTGATTTACCGTCCCGGGCTCCATGAGACCTAGGTACGCTTCGCGTGGGCCTAGGCATTTCATTACCTTTTTCAACACAAAATAACTAGCTTAGTTGTTTTATTATTGTGTTAAAATTTAAACCTTATTTCCGTGATAATAAACTCATGAAAAATTAGCTATACTTTATAAGTAGTGTAAAAGCGGGCAGACCGCACCCAGTTTTGATGTACTAATGTTTTTTTGGAAAGTTGTTATTGAAAATGGGCACAATCGGACCATTACCACGCCTACTTTTTATAGTGAATATAAATTTATCGATGCTTATAGCTCAATTTCTCAACTTGTAGAACGAATTTGCGGTTGAAATTTTGTCCAGAAGTACATTATCTCTGACCAAAAAAGACTACTACAAATGGGCGTGGTCCGCCCACTAATTAAATAAAATTCGATTACAGGAGAACGAATATATATTTTCATCAAGTTTGCACGAATATTATTTGTCATCACAGTTGAGATTGAAAAGGAAAAAATTAGATCATTGCCACGCCTAATTTTTGAGTAAACGTGTGTAGGGTATATGAGCTTCAGCCAGGCCGCAGTTAACACTCTTTCTGGTATAAAAATTTAGTAGTATTTTTTATGCAGTACAATACGCATATAAGAAAGTTTGAAAATGTACAGATTGTTTCTTATATGCGAGCTTTCTTATAAAGAGAACACGCATATAAAAAAGATATTTTCTTATATGTGTATGTAACACTAGGGTGGACCTTTTTTTTCGACCATAACATTTTTACCACGCCGCCCCCTAAACTTGTGCTATTTCATGAAAAAGTAATTTGTACAAAATTTCAGATCGATTTGACATCGGGAAGACGTGACACATCGACCACAAAGTTTTGAAATAGAAATAATTGCGTTTCGATATTTATTTTATATCACAAAATAATAATCGTTAGATCAATATAACTTTTGCTTGCTGATTTTCAAAGCCAAATGTCAGCTTCTTAACATCCTTTTTAAATTAGGTTCTTACCTCAAACAGTTTTTGAGAAAATTAATGCCAAAGTTAAAATTTGGAATAGAAATTCCGAAACAAATTGTTGGTCGAAATTTGCTCTTAAATACGGTATTAAATATAAATATTTTTCCGACCATAAAATTCTCTAATCAATTCTAGAGAGAATGCTTCAAACCGGAAGGATCTATGTTTTGTAGTTTCCGAGAAAAGTGGTACACTCCTTCCTTTTTCCATATTTTTGCACCAGTAATAAAAGCCAAAAAATTGGTATTTGAAAGGAAAGTATGCTTCGTAATTCTCACTTTTCTCGGAAACTACAAAACATAGATCCTTCCGGTTTGAAGCTTTCTCTCTAGAATTGATTAGAGAATTTTATGGTCGAACAAAAATGGGCTTAATTTCACTTTAGCGATTTGGCTACGAAATTAAGCCTTCGTTTTTTACCGAATAATCGAATCCCAAAATTTTTTTGGGTGCGTGGCTTCCGTATAGAAGATATGGGCGTTTGAATTGCGGAAATGCAGAATTTTTGGCGAGCGATAAATCCCAAACTATTAGCCCTATAGAGAAAGTGTATATACCGATTGAAAGGAAATATTTGCACAAAACCTTCCCCCTACCTCTTATATGACAATTAAGGTATGTATGTATTAAAATACAATAATCTTAAAGCCCATGATTTTCTCTTTTCAACGATATATAATATGTTGCAGGTGCTCCAACAATTCCAACCACACTCACTGAAATATAAAAAAATGAGCGTTTTACAGACCCAAAATTTCCGTTTTTTAGCATTAACCATCGTTTAACATACTGAGGGTTATAATCAAAAAGTGCACTAAAATTGGCCACAAAACACTATTCTGTTGCGTAGCCGGTGTTTGACATACTGAGGGTTATAATCAAAAAGCGCGGCCGTAGGCCGAAGGCCGGAGAACGTATACACGCCCTAAAATTGGCCACAAAACACTATTCTGTTGCGTAGCCGGTGTGTGACATACTGAGGGTTATAATCAAAAAGCGCGGCCGTAGGCCGAAGGCCGGAGGACGCATACACGCCCTAAAATTGGCCACAAAACACTATTCTGTGGCGTAGCCGGTGTTTGACATACTGAAGGTTATAATCTAAAAGCGCGGCCGTAGGCCGAAGGCCGGAGGACGCATACACGCCCTAAAATTGGCCACAAAACACTATTCTGTTGCGTAGCCGGTGTTTGACATACTGAGGGTTATAATCAAAAAGCGCGGCCGTAGGCCGAAGGCCGGAGGACGCATACACGCCCTAAAATTGGCCACAAAACACTATTCTGTTGCGTAGCCGGACGCATACACGCCCTAAAATTGGCCACAAAACATTATTCTGTTGCGTAGCCGGTGTTTGACATACTGAGGGTTATAATCAAAATTCGCGGCGTAGGCCGAAGGCCGGAGGACGCATACACGCCCTAAAATTGGCCACAAAACACTATTCTGTTGCGTAGCCGGTGTTTGACATACTGAGGGTTATAATCAAAACGCGCGGCCGTAGGCCGAAGGCCGGAGGACGCATACACGCCCTAAAATTGGCACAAAACACTATTCTGTTGCGTAGCCGATGTTTGACACACTGAGGGTTATAATCACTATGAAATTTTACCAGACGAATAAATTCCTACTTAATAAATAATAATTAATAAAAAAAAACACATGATGAAGTACACATAAAACACTGTTTTTAAATAATCATTCCTTCTGCAATTTACCAACTATAGCGGTAAGTATGACATATTGTATATCGCTGAAAAGAGAAAATTATGGACTTTATAAATAGTGTTTCTAATATATACCTTAATTGTCATACAAGAGGGAGGGGAAAGGTTATATAATGGCACCTACACTATTTTTTTCTTAAAACTCAAATCGTCTGCCAAACCGTAACCTTGGCGGTAAAATGGTGTACTAGGGAAATGAGGGGCATGGCAATACCTTTCCTTTGACACCTCGATCGTTAGTATACCTTTCCTAATTTGGGAATAATAAACCTTTCAAGAGGTGACCTTTCGCGACCTTCAAACGCCGATAACACGCAAACTAATGCCACGCCCCCAAAAGTGGGCGCTTATTTACCATTATAATGGTCCAAAATAACGGTAAAAAAAGTAACAAAAAAATCGGGGCAAAACCGCTAAAGTGAAATTGCTTCCAAAAATGTATACTTAATACCGTATTTTAACGAAAAAATGGCGAGCAAAAAATTTTTTTTTTAGAATTTTTATTCCAAATTTTAACTTTGGCATTAATTTTCTCAAAAACTGTTTGACGTAGGAACCTAATTTAAAAAGGATGTTAAGAGGCCAATATTTGGCTTTCAAACCTAATAAGCGAAAGTGATCCAGATATCGCCGTTATTTTCTAATATTTTTTTCGGGTTTTTAGTCGAGTTTTTAGAAAATGGCCCCTCCCGCCTAAACGGGGGGAAATGCACCCCCCCTCCCCCCCCTCCCATACGATTTTTTTCTTGTCTTGACCCAACCTACATGCCTTTAAAAAATTTCCTATGGAGTATGCAGATATATATTTGAAATAAAATTAATACACATTTAATTGACAAAACATGTCTTTTGTTCGACGACATTTTACACAAAATAAATAAAAACAACGAAGCCGGTTGATTTCACAAAAATCAACGACTTAATTGGACATTTGGACCAGTGTTCACAGATGTAAATTGTAAAATCCCCAAATTGAAAAAAATTTCATTGTGACAATACTTTCTTATACACGTACAATTTTCTATGAAAGGAATATAATTTTCCATAAAAATTTGTTTCTTATAGCAGAGTTTTTCTTATAAGCGAGTTTCTTATATGAGGATTATTTAGCACGTAGTTATATGGAAATGTACACGGTGTCTGGAAAAGTGTTTCTTATAGCCGAGTTTTCCTTATAAACGAGTTTCTTAAATGCTTATTGTACTGTATTGTCATCAATAGACGGTAATTGTCACTGAGTAGGTGTATAGATGAACTGCTCTGCCAGCAAATGCTAACTGTGTGTTATCAATTTATTTTTCGTACCCTTTATTGGCGACCGTGTGGCGTCATCGCATTACAATAACAACATATTTTTCGGCACCTGCGGAAATTCATGTGTTGTTATTGTTGAGTTTGTTGATTTAAGGATTATAAAGGAGTTTAAAGAAACAAGGAATATCCAATAATTTCAGGTAGTTAATTAATTATTTAATATAATTATATGTAACATAAAATGCATCAAAAGAATTGAAAAAATACACCAATATATTTAAAGTTTAGCTTTTATTGAAAGAAAGTTAAATGAAACGTATAAAATTTGCAATTTTTATAAAAAAAAAATTAAAAATAGAACATTTGCATGTTTCAACACGTCTTGTTAATTTTACGAACACAGGCAATTATGCACAAAAATAAAACAAAATGCACAATTATGAAACAAAAGCTAAACACAGACAGCACTATAATGTGTATTCCGGGTTTCCCCTGTTTCGTTGCTTAGCACAGACAGAAATTTTACTAATTGCCTTTTATTTTAGATTTTCGTTCAAAAATAATAAGATCGAATCGATGTGCCAAATCCTTTCTCAAGTCCACGACCAAAAACGATCATCTCATATCTCGCGCGTAATCGGTGTAGATTGTCTTCGTTTGAGTTTAGCCCCATTCGTTGCCTTACGATGCTATGCGTTATTCATTGTCATGGCAATTGTCACGCATTGCTATGCATTGCCTTTTCGTTCAAAAAAGCAACGAATGGCATTGAGCATCAGCACGCTTACGGCAGTCAATGCCTTGTTTCGAAAGACAAATAAGCAAGCAGTGCAAGGCTTGAAATTTTTGTTGTGGCTTGATGTGCGTTTCAAGACATTTTGTGCAGCTCTCTATTACATACTGTCTATCTAACCTACCATATATTCGAATCTACCTGTATTTATGAGTTCGCATTATTCCAAATGTTTAATTGGATATCCATTATTTCCTGTAATGACCTTCAACTGCTTTTTAAATGTTCGTCCGTCTTCTTTTTTACACGAATTTCCAAGTTGTAATAATGAAAACAGGCGAAAGGGTAAGGATATGTAAAAAATAGAAAGAGAGCAAGAGGCAACGAGACATTTTTTATACCCTACACACGAAGTGAATAGGGTGTATTCACTTACTGCTTCCGTTTGTAACGCATTAAAGGAGGCGTGACAGGTATAGAAAAGTATATATATTCTTGATCAGCTTAACCTCCTGAGTCGAATTTGCGGTTGAAATTTTGTCCAGAAGTCCACTGTCTCTGACCAAAACAGACTACCAAAAATGGACGTGGTCCGACCACTAATTAAATAAAATTCGATTACAGAAGAACGAATAGAGATATTTTCACCAAATTTGGTACGAATATTCTCTGCCATCACTGACTATTTGAGAAGGAAAAATTATTTGAAAAGGAAAAAAATTAGACCATAGCCACGCCTAATTATACCCTACACCTTAAGGTTAAGGGTATATTCACTTTGTCACGAAATGTGTAACGCATAGAAATAGAGACGATAGGTATAAAAAAGTATATATATTCTTGATCAGCGTGACCTCCTGAGTCGATTTAGCCATGTCCGTCCGTCTGTCTCTCTGTCTGTCTGTTGAAATCACGATCACAGGAGAACCGGTAAAGATATCGTAATGAAATTTGCAGAAATATTGTTTCTTGTGGTGTGTAGGGTGGTATTGAAAATGGGCAAAATCGGTCCACGACCACGCCTATTTTTTAGTAAAAATGTGATATCAGCGTTCGTTTTTGAGTTATGACAACAAAATTTCATTCCTGAGTATAGAGTAGCATTATCCGTTAATAACCCAAATATGGGCGTGATCCGCCCACTTTTAGGTTACACAGGCAAAAGAGGGTTATATTGTTAAATATATGAACTTCCTGAATAAAACTTTAGATAACAACTTGTTTACCAAAAAAACATTATTACATCAAAACTGGGTGCGGTCCGCCCACTTTTACACTACTTATGTATACAGAATAGCTCATGAAAACAAGTTTATTACCACGGAAATAAAGTTTAAATTTGAACACAATAATAAAATAACTAAACTAGTTATTTTGTTTTGAAAAAGGTAATGACCACGCCTACTATTTATACAGAGGCGTAGCTAGGTCTCATGGAGCCCGCGACGGTCAATCAACTTGCAGCCCCAAAAATTCCTAGAATTCAATAAGTCACTACTTGAATTCCACAACTGCCACCCCCGACATCGTGCCGGCCAGAGTGGACCGCCACGCCCGCCCCCTTACTACGCCCCCCTTTTAAATTTTTTTCAAAACTTTTAGGTGTAGGGTATCTAAGATTCGGCCAGGCCGAATATAGCTTTCTTACTGGTTTTTAAGTAAACGTGTGTAGGGTATATGAACTTCGGCCAGGCCGAAGTTAACACTCTTTCTGGTTGTATTTTGTTTTTTATTTATAATTCTAAAAAACGTTTATTCTTTCTTATCTATTTCGAAGAAAATTTGTTGGTTATTGGGAAATATTTTGGATCAGTTTTTTTTTTAAATATTACATTTCAAAAATAAATTGCTAGAGCTACAATGGATAAAAAAGAAAACGAGCCTAACGCAATATAACAATAAATTTCTAAGAAAACTCAAAAAAATAAAAAACCGAATTCATTTGTTTATTACAATTGGTTTGAATATCATAACATTAACAGGGCAATTCTCGTTGTCAGCTTGACATGAAATTGTCAAGACAAGTTGTCACTGTGCTTGTCAATGCTTTTCAAATTTGTATTCTGGTTGTCAATTGACACAGTGAAAGCTTTAATGCAGTAACACTCTGAAAAGCTTAGTGGTACAGCAACCAAAATGTAATTTTTGACAAATAGAACATGAAAAGGCAAAGGAAAATACGAACGGACTACGGCCGAGCAGCTGGCGCACTATGTGTAATTCATGTCCACCATGTGTAGAATGTGCTGAATATAGAAGAATATACAATATATATTATTATTTATTTAAATTTTATTATTTAAATTGTTTATTTATTTATTTATTTATTTAAATTGTTATTTAATTTATATATTATTTGTTAAATTTAATTTATATATTATTTGTGTAAAACCAGATACTGAAACATCTTTCAATGTAAGTAGCATCAAAGAATCTATATATGTATATAAAATCCCTATGCGTTTCTGTTAGCAAAATATGTCCGGGACTTTTTTTTTGACTTGCACATCACTTAGAATCTATATATATAAAATCCCTATGCGTTTCTGTTAGCAAAATATGTCCGGGACTTTTTTTTGGACTTGCACATCACTTAGAAACCTGAAATTTTTCACAGATGTTCCTGGGCATCTAATGTTGATGAGAAAAATCGCAAATTTCAAAAATCCAAATGACTTCGCCATTTTTTTGCAAAAAATCCGATTGGGAGGAAATTTGTATTTTTTTCCTAGATTGTGGTGATTAATTTGTCAGATTTTATTATGAAAAATTTTGTAATTTAAAAATTTAATAATTTAAAAATTTAATAATTTAAAAATTTAATAATTTATCATAATAATTTCATTTCATTGAATTTGTTTTGTTTGTGACTATTTTTGGCGGTGTTGGGTATAGTTGCTTAGAAAATGAACATTAGTATATCGGAAGGTGGGCGATATCATCTAAGGCTACTTCTATTACATGTGACAGGAGATATCAGTTTTGAGAACTGTGCACGAGGTCACATTCAAAACATTCAAAGAGGCATGCAAGGAGTTGGGTATCTTAGAACACGATTCTGTGTGGGAAGCCACACTGGCTGGGAAGCCAGAGAATTGTTTGCTTTAATCTGTGTTTTTGGGTGCTTACTTGAGCCGCAGAAGACCTACCTGGAAAACACTGTGAAAATTAGCTGTGAAATGTTGCTTTTAAAGAAATATTCTCAAGCAATATTTGAATCATATTCAAACAATCGATATTAATTGCGATTAATTTTTTACTTTTGATGCTCCAAAATAAATAAACTAAAAAAGTGTAAGGTGAGAAAGTCCAAAAGAGTTCGCAATTTTTTTTACGAAATAAATAAAAAATAATAACTTCCTGGCGAAGTCAGGCTTATATACTAGTATGTAATAATATATTTATATTATAAAATATTTTCATTGAAAGACCTGGTTTTAAACAAATAATATATAAATTAAATAACAATTTAAATAAATAACAATAAATAAATTAAAAATAACAAAAAAGTTTGCTGTTTCTCTTCTGTCCATTTGCTGTTTTGTTCTGAAAATGTAGTTGTCAACAGCTATTTGGCTCTTGACAAAATTGTAAAGAAAATAGCTTTTAGGTGACAGCCAGAATACGAATATTGACAATTTGCTAAAAATCTGCGCTGTCAACTAAAAGTTAACAACGAGAATTGCCCTGTAAATGCTAAAATGTAAATAATTAGACAGTACTTAATAAACAGTAATTAAGCCGAGGGCTTTTTAATAAATTTTTTATTGCTACCTGCATGTATGTTCGCTTCCGCGAAGCCCTTGCTGCGGCTGCTGTGCATATTAAAACAGAAATGAAAACACAAGAGATAAGAAAAATTTTCAGAAGATGCTTTGAGTTCTGTATGCATGTGCTTGTTTCCGTGATCGTGAAATAGCCAAAATTTTTGAAACAAAAGGTTATGAGGGTTTGGATCGTAAGTTGTTCCACTTTTTGAAATCAATCAATCAGCGTGAGTGATGCGCTCATACTGATGAGCCGTGTATCACTCGCCGATGACACGCAAGGTTTATAGAATAGCAGGTTGCGCCAGTATACAAAGAAAAGTGGTCTCGTTATGCACATCGGGGGCTGATACACGAGTCATCATTGTGCGTGTCTCAAATAAAGCTCTAAAGTTGCTCAGTGATACACGACAAAATATTATGCATGACTCAAAAATCGTGTACGTGCAAGCGGATGAGAGTGTGTTTGTAAGCGCTTTCATTTCAACGAAAGCACTGTACGGAGTGATTGATTTGACGTATCAGTAGCAGCAGCAATGTTGTCGTTGACGCACCGTCTGTTATGCTTGCATTTACGGACCTTTTCGCCATTCTCCTTTTTTACAGGTACATATTTTCAAGTTGTAAAAATGTGCATGGGAGCAATAGGAGTACAGGTATTTTACATTTCAAAAATCAATGAGCTACAATGAATAATAAAAGAAAACAATAACAGTAAATTTCTAAGAAAACTCTAAAAATAAAAAACCTAATTAATTTAATTATTACAATTGGTTTGGCAAACAGTAAAAAAGCCGACGGCTTTTCAATACATTTCTTCTTGTTACCTGCATGTATGTTCGCTTCCGCGAAGCCCTTGCTGCGGCTGCTGTGCATAGTAAAACAGGAATAAAATCACAAGAGAAATTGATTTCATAAATATGTATTCATATACAGACCGGGACACATAGATAAGCGGAATGGAAAAACATATGAGAAATACGCTATACGAATTTTTATCCATGTATATAATTCTTTAATTTTCTCAATGTGTGAAGGAAAAGGCAATTCACAGCTTCCTTATTGAATATATTACTTTTAATACGTAAAACTAAATAATAAATATTTCCGAAATACACATGTATTGTTAATTATTATTTACATAAACAAATAAATATATATATGTAGTGTAAAATTTGCTTACTATTTTTGTTTATTATTTTGGTTAAATAATTCTTTATTAACATAAAATATTATACTTAATTCATTTACATATATATTTTTTTATTTTTTGAAACATGTCCATAGTTATAACAATATGCAATAACCGGTACAATTTAAGTGCCAACCGGGACTCCGGGACGCAGGCGCTCAAACCGGGTCATGTCCCGGAAAACCGAGACGTATGGAATCCCTAAGGTAGCAAGAAACCAGTAAGAAAGCTATATTAGGCCTGGCCGAATCTTAAATACTCTAAACCCACCTAAAAGTGTTGAAAAAAGTGCCGTAGCTGGGCGGGGAAGGGGGGGGGGGGGAGGGATGGGCGGACCACTCTGGGGGCACACTGTCGGGGGCGGCAGTTGTGGAAATCAAGTAGTGACTTATTGAATTATAGGAATTTTTGGGGCTGCAAGTTGATTAACCGTCTCGGGCTCATGAGACCTAGCTACGCATCCGTATAAATGGTAGGTGTGGTCATTACAGTTTTCAAAACAAAATAACTAGCTTAGTTGTTTTATTATGGTGTTCAAATTTAAATTTTTCCGTGGTAATAAACTTGTTTTCATACTGCTATACTGTATAAGTAGTGTAAAAGTGGGTGGACCTCGCCCAGTTTTGTTGTTATAATGTTTTATTTGAAAATAAGTTGTTATCTAAAGTTTTATTCAGGAAGTTTATATATTTAACAATATAACCATCTTTTACCTCTGTAACCTAACAGTGGGCGGATCGCGCCCATAGTTGGCATATTAACGGATAATGATACTCTATTCACAGGAATGAAATTTTGTTGTCATAACTCAAAAACAACGGCTGATATCACATTTTTATGAAAAAATGGTCGTGGACCGATTTTGCCCATTTTCAATACCAACCACACACCACAAGAGCCAATATTTATGCAAAATTTCGTCACTATATCTTCACCGATTCTCCTGTGAGCGTGATTTCAACAGACGGACGGACAAGAATATATATACTTTTCTATACCTATATACCTATATACCTATCGTCTCTATTTCTATGCGTTACACATTTCGTGACAAAGTGAATATACCCTCAACATTAGGGTGTAGGGTATAAAAATGTATTGAAAAGCCGTCGGCTTTTTTTAGTGTTTGTCAAACCAATTGTAATAAATAAATTACACCAACCTCTCATTTTACACGGTACATACATATGTTCCAGCCGTACAAAAAAAATCGTGGAAAAAACCACTAAGAAAGCTCGGCCTGGCCGAATCTTAGATACCCTATACATTAAAAGTTTTTAGGAATTTTTAGGAATTAATGTTTTATACCAATGCGTTTTTTTATACCCTACACACGAAGTGAATAGGGTATATTCACTTACTGCTTCTGTTTGTAACGCATTAAAGGATTATATTTTACGTTACAGAAAATGGGGGTGGCGCGCATACTTTTAGGTTACATGAACTAAAAGGTCATATGGCACATCGTCCTACATAAATCCTTATATAAGTCTGCAATTTTATGATATGTTATCAATTAGTACGAAATTTTGTATTAATATTCTTTGTTCGGATTTGTAAACGAGCAAATAAAACGAATATAAGACATATAAATATTTTTTATTTGTAATTTATTTAGCAAAATACAGTGGCAGTACAATAAGAAAAGATTTATTTTATAGTACAAAATATGATGAAGTGAAATACATGATAATAATAATAATCAAAAGAAAAAGAAGAAAGAAGTTCAAAGTAATATAAAGTTGGTGTGTTTAGACTAAACAACTTTAACAACAACTTTAACAACAACTCTCTAAACTTTAGAGATTAGAGGTAAAAGAAAAAAGGAAGATAATTTAAAGTATCAAGTAGAAAAGTGACTTAGTATGGCACGCTTGAAGATGACACTTGATGAAATCGCCCTGAGGCTACTGGGCAAAGAATTCCATAGCCGGACAGCATTGATAAAAAATAACCTTGAGGTGTTTAATGATTTGAAGGGTGGAATAATGAGCAGGACACTTCTCCGGGAGTGACCAAAACTCAGCTTATCAAACAAATAAAAAGGCGTCCTTTTGTAGATAAGCTTGTGTAGGAAAATGCAGTTTCTAGCATTTAAGTAGTTGAAAACGTCACATCCTATTATACCACGCTTATACTCTCCGAGATGCTCAAAAGAACGTATACCGTACACATATCTAGTGGCATTATTGAAAGCAACAGAAAGCTTTAGGTACGAGCACGAGTCCAGCTTACTAAAAACAACACTTGAGTAGGTTATATGAGGGAGTATAAGCTGCATTACAAGTTTACGCCTGATCACAAGCGGTGTGAATGCAGCCGATTGTTTGAGACTTCGCAGTGCAAGGTAGATCTGACGGACAAGATAATTAATATGATCAGTACATGAGAGTTTGGTATTAATCCGATAACCAAGATTAACTATTTTAGCAACAAACTTTAATTTATGAGTGCCCAAATAAACGTCAGAGAAATCACAAAAGTACACTGATTCTTTCGAGATAGGAAGCACAAAACTTTTTAATGGATTAAGGATGAGACGATTTTTGTTAGCCCAGAGCAGAATGCAGTTTAAGTCCTCATTCAACGTATGAACAAGGTGCTCTTTGAGATTACTCTTGCCAGATATATAAATTTGGATGTCATCTGCATAAGCATGAATAGAGGAGGACATGCAAGTCGTGAATATGTCGTTTATGAATAGAGAAAACAGTAGGGGCCCCAATACAGAACCATGTGGCACTCCACTAGAAATAAGGCCCAGCTGTGAAAGGCAGGAGCCACACTTAACTTTTTGCGTTCTATTCGGCTATTTTCACTTATATATGATGATATTTGTTTTGCAAGAAGAGATTCAAAAGCTTTGGACAAAGGTGATAAAATGCTAATTGGTCTATAGTCAGCAGGGGAGCAATGGTTAGGTTTTTTGGGTATAGGTGTAACAATTGCACTCTTCCAAAGGCAAGGAAATGTAGATGTTGTAAGACTGTGATTAATTATGTGAGTAAGTGGACTTATTATGTACGGAAGAATAATTTTGACAAATCTAAGGTGAACCTCATCAGAGCTAACAGAATTAGATTTAATTTTATACAGGGCACTTATCACATCTGCTTCACATACACTGGAAAATTGAACAAAGAGGCAGAAGGTGAAGGAGAAATAGCATCAAGTGCGAGAGGGACCGTGATATTAGTATTAGAATTAGAATGACAGGAAAGAAAATGATTATTCAGTGTGTCTGGATCAACCACAGGGGAATTATAGGGTATAGAGTTAACACCAAGTTTTTTCAAGTTGTTCCATAGGACTTTAGATGGCAGAGACATTTTTAGTTTGGAAGAAAAGTACCGTAATTTAGCATGTCTGATACATCTCACAGATACATTTCTGGCGGTTCTAAACCTTTCCCACGTCTCAGGAGAAGGATTCTTCTTCCATATACTACGTTGCTGATTGCGTTCGCGAATAGCCTCATGTACACAGGTAGTAAACCATGGACAAGAATTACTATTTATCTGAACAGACTTAAGTGGAACAAACTTGAGAAACAAATTATTTATAATACGGGTGAATATGGACAACTTTTCATCAACAGAAGGACAAGACCAGATTTCGTTCCAAGGAATAACGATAAGTTCATTAAAAAGCCGCTGGTAGTCAAGCGAAAGTACTGAAAGAAATTAGCAAAACTTGTACGACTTAAATTGATATTTACTGTACAAAAAATAAGATCATGGTCTGATAGGAAATAAATTTGATCAAAAATCTGGACAAGAGACAAGTCAGATACTATAAAATAATCTAGCAAACTAGGACAATCGTTACCGGAGAAACGAGTTGGCATTTTATCATTTACAATGGAGAATCCAATAGAAGATGCGTTGTCAAAAATAGACTCTGAGAAGGAATCGTTAACTAAAAGGTTAATATTGAAATCCCCCACAACAATAAAATAGTTATAGTCAAGTAATATAGCTGTTAAATCCTGGAAAAAGGAATCAATATTATTATGCTTGGAGGGATTATATACACATGAAATAAAAACCTTAACACGATTGTCATAAATACATAAATTAATATACTCAACCCACTGACTACATGATTTACTAATAATTTTAGCTTTAAGACTACTACGAACATAAATCGCAACTCCACCACCCCTCCTCTGAGACCTGTCATTCCTGAAGATATTATAATTCTTTATACTAAAATGAAAATCATCAAGATCACTACAGAACCATGTTTCAGATATACAGATGACATCCACCGTGGAATCTTCGAAAATATACTTAAAATAATCAAATTTATGTGCATTCAAACTTCTAGCATTAAAATGCAACACCCTGAGCCCATTCCGCATCCCACACAAAATTTTCAATAGAGTTTTAGTATCAACACTGTCACTTCTGTAATCAGACATTAAGGCGGTTTAAAGAAAATTGTACCTTGTGCAACCTCCTCACGTACCAATATCATAAAATTAAAAGAGAGTGGGAGGCATGAGAAAGTAGACAGAAGATGGTAAGTAAGAGCATATTAACATTTTTAAGAGAGTGTAAATCATAACTTAAATAAAGTCCACTGGCATATACATAGATCAGCTATTATTTGAGAAGAGAGAGTTCAAGCCAGAGAAATCCACTATCAGAACAGGGTTGCCATCGGCTCGAGTTTTAACAAAAATTTTTCCGTTGTAGGAGAAAGCGGCGTGAAGTTTATTTTCACGTTTAAGCTTTATAGCATGCTGCAGAAGTTCTCGCTTTGATTTGGACAAGCTTTCGTGTATGTGAACTTTCCCAACACCATTAAGTCCCAAATCTTCCAAACTAATGGCACGACGATTCTTACGGCAAAAGGAGGCAACCGAGCGCAGGAAGCCTTTTCGATGATATGCCGAAACAAATTTTAAAATAATAATTCCGCTCTTTCCTTCCGCACTTGTTTTTACACGAAAAGCGTCGCGCAGTGTAGAATTACAAGAACTGAAACCAACAGCAGTACAGATTGTAGTATATACCTCTTGCAGATTTTCTTTACAAAACGGAATACCAGAAGCAACAACGTCAGTAGCAGCTGCATCATCCTCAAGCTTAGAAATACCCTCAGTCAAACTTTTCACCTGTGCTCTTAGAGCAGCAATACCACATTTAAACGATTGAACATAGCTCTCATATCAGTTTTGATATTAGTGACTGACGTTGCCGTCAGCTCTCCAACTTTATTCATGATGCGCTCCTCAGATTGACGAACTGCTGTGTTAACCTCATCTATAATGCTCTCACGAATTCTATCAAGCTTAGCATCGAGAGTCTTCATGAAAGAGTCATCAATAGGTAGAGGAGACTAAAACAGAGTTAGTGCGAGTTACTCTCCTAACTGCGTTGTCGCTTGCTTTATCAAGTGAAGACTGCATGTTAACTGTTATTATGTGTATAGTTTATGTAGCTTTGTTGTATTAATAGATTATATTAGTGGAAATTACTAATAGTTTATTGTTATTTAATGATGTTTAGAATTAATGTATATATATATATAACAACTGCAGTTTAACTATTGCACACTGTTATCACTGTTGCGAAAATTGCACAAGTTATAAGTCAGACTTAGTTATTAATCAAATTGGATTATTGCCAGCGAACAAAACACGTCTATCTCCTTTGCATGTTACGAAGAGAATTGAATCAATTTATAAAAAATGCATTGGTATAAAACCTTAATTCCTAAATATTCCTAAAAACTTCTAATGTGTAGGGTATCTAAGATTCGGCCAGGCTGAATATAGCTTTCTTACTGGATTATTTTTAGGGTTTTCTTAGAAATTTGCTGTTATTGTTTTCTTTTATTATTCATTGTAGCTCTAGCAATTTATTTTTGAAATGTAAAAATTGCCTTACTCCTATTTTTAAAAAAAAACTGACCCAAAATATTTACCCATAACCAACGAATTTTCTTGAAAATATAGAAAAAATAATGAAATATTTTTTAGAATCCCTTACCTTACCTTATCCTTACCCTTTCGCCGTTGTTCATTTTTACAACTTGGAAATTCCTGTAAAAAAGGAGGTTGGCGAAAATGTAAAAAATAGTTGAATGTCATTACAGGAAATAATGGAAAATACAATTAAAAAAGTTCGAAGAATGCGAACTCATAAATCGTTTCATGCGAAACGACGACACCACACTCTTCCTTGGGATCTTGTGCAAGCGTTCTGGTGGAAGCCTTGAGGGTTTGCTATATTTTCCTCATCATAACGCGCTCTGCACGTTCAGTTAACTCAGAATTACGGCCGCCTAAATACTTCAGTTCTAGTCTTCCCTCGTTTTCTTCACACTATAAAATATTATATATTGTCTTTCGTGTTACAGATAACATTTTGGATAACTGTGGCACACATACATTGCAATAAACCAACTGAATCACTTCAAAATATCACATTTTGTCTGGCATTTTAAGAAAATGTTATGTTAAATAAAATAAGCACCACAAAACACGATTTTTCAGCTTTTTGTATTCGCAAAGCAACAATGAATAAGTAATTAACATACCAACAAAAAAAAGTTCAAATAAATGCCTAAATAATGGTAAAAGCAACGCATATTAAATCAAAAATGAGTTGTGAAAAGAGTTTCTTGACAGTTAAAAAACTGAGTAATCATGATTTTTGTTGCATATTTCGTAGATTGTGCATTAAATTTAGGTTTTTCTTTCATTAAACTGTTGTAGGTACTGCACCTTAAGGAATTGATAGACGAAAATTCTATAAAGAACAAAAAAGTAGTATTGTTTTGCTAAACAAATTGAAAAATGAAATTTATTTTCAATGTGAAAACTGATTCTTGACAGATGTAAAAATGTAAACTGTTTATGTAAAATAATTAACCGATAAAAACTTATACTTATATCGACTTATAAAAACGATAAACCGCAAAACTGTTTTTTAGTCTCCGAAAAGAAGTAATATTTTAACAAATAAAAAAATTGTGCAATTATGTGATTATTTTATTATATATTTTTTTTTTTATTGTATTTTCAATTATTTCTTGTTTAATTTTCTTATTTTCATAAACATCCTAGCACGAAAAAATAAACTCTTTATTTTTGTGCGCCATTGCACATGGTGGTTCTGTCCATGTGCATTTTGAAGTAGTTACTAGTTATGAGGAGGCCATCTCCGTTTAGTATATTAAATATTTGATGCAGTCCAGCCATGTGCCCCATCATTTCTGAAGATGGCTTGCATAAGCCACCTTCACTTAGGTGAGCCACCCAAGAAAATGTTTGCTCCGAGCCTTGTCTCTCGGTTAGATGGACAGTTTCCACGGCAACTTGTGGCATATACAGTGTTCCACTAAAGTCTTCGTACAGCACTTGGTCACAACTTTATTGATAAAAAAAAGGAATGTGTAGCAGGAATCAAAAAAAAAGTTTAATGCAGATTTGTTTATTAAACCATTTCCTTCAATGTAACAAAAAAATAAATCAATTACATCAATTAATCCAAAGGTTATTAACTAAAATCGCAACAAAGTCACTGAATTAGTTCCAATAAAGTCTTCGTACACTCACAAACAAGGTAACTAAAAATCCTTATAAACTGTGAACTTTTTTTTTAATATTTTGTGGGGTAGCCTATATTTTTAATAAGAGCTTTAAGAAGGTCCGGCGCCGATTCCACAACTTTCTGTACAAAGCGTGGTTCGATTTTCACCCATTCCTCCTGAAGAACATCATTTAGTGGAGACTTTGAGCTAATATGATGCGCCCTGATCCTTTTCTCAGGCATATTCCACATATACTTAATGGGGTTGAGATCAGGGCTCTGTGGTGGTGTTTTCAGCATATGTGGAACATTGTACGCCAAGTACATCCTGGTGTTCTGAGCCATGTTTTTGGTATCATTATCTTGCTGAAAATAATATCTCTGGGAAACGGCCAATTTTCCAGCACTTGGCTTCAATTTTCTTTTCAATATATCGATGTATACAAGTAGTAGGTATAAGGCGGTTCTGGGACAACTGAAATTTGGATGCTATTTGGGTGCTATGCTTTGCGTGTGTTAGAGTGAGATAGCGCTATACGGTTGTGTGGGAGGGAGTGAGAAGGAGATATAAATACGGACGGACAGACGGATGGACACCGGGAAGGGGTGGGAGGGGGAGGAAGGGGAGGAAATGGGCGTGGCAAAAGTGGGCGTGTCAAAAGTGGGTGTGGCAACGTGGGCGTGGCAAAAGTGGGCGTGGCAAAACGGACAGACAGGCGGACATACATACATACAGATGGACATACATACAGACCGACATATAGACGGACAGACAGAAGGACATACATACATATAGACGGACATACATACATATAGACGGACAGACAGAAGGACATACACACATATAGACCGACATACATACATACATACATACATATAGGCCGACATACATAGCTCGGCGTGCTGACTGTTGCGAGTGTAGTATATTCCTCTGCCCCTGTTCTCTGCCCGCTTGCGTATCGCTTGTGGTACTTGAGATTTTTTGTTTTTGTTTGCGTTTTGGGGTGTACTCTTTGTTGTTGGAACTTTTATTTCTTTTTTATTGCGCTGATTTCATTGATATGTGGTTGTTGTAGTTCTTTTTCTTCAGCTGGCAGACGTACTTTTAGAAATTTTTGTTTTTGCACAGAATCATAATGTAAACAAACGTAATTAGTCATTTAGAACATGTATGAATTTGTTTGCATATTGAACTTTGAATGGATGCGAAATGGCTGGGTAGTAGTTTTGCTATGTTGTTGTTGTTGTTGTTCTCATTTGATTGCTTTTCATCATTCATCTATGTGGTTGTTGTAGATTTAGTAAATGAGTGTTGGGCATTTCAAGTGGTCGACTGGATCGGGTTTACACTTATTGAATGTACATATATTAATACAATTATTTCAATCTCGGAATTGGCGTTGACATTTTCGGTACTTTCTGTTTATTTTCTCATGGTCTGATAGACAGACGGACACACATACACACATACATACATACAGGCGGACATACATACATATAGACGGACATACATACAGACAGACGCACATATATACATTTAGACGGACAGACATACATATATACATATATACATATACGGACAGTCAAAGGGCCGAATAGACAGCCCTTACGTTTCCAACTTGAGCAACTCCTGCTCGCAAGTCTGGCATTGAATTTTCTGGCTAAATTTTGCGTGTAGACCATAGCCATCGAATTATCGACCAGCAGAGCATTCAATAGGATTTAAGGAATTTAAATCCGTACAAGGCTCTTCTTCTTCAATCGAACCTTCTTTAAATGTTTCACTTTCGTTGCTTGATTTGTCCGTCGGCTGAAAATTCCATTCTAACATTAGATCGGCGTCATTACCGCAATTTGTGTTTTTAATATGAAAACG
The DNA here is from genome assembly GCA_949629155.1 of Myopa testacea. Lineage (NCBI taxonomy): Eukaryota > Metazoa > Arthropoda > Insecta > Diptera > Conopidae > Myopa > Myopa testacea. The sequence goes on along the minus strand of OX451349.1, from coordinate 1,300,350 downwards.
ATGTGTTATTAGTTTCATCGAAAGAATTCTCGCAGAGATATTGCACCTCTCGTGCAGAAGGGTTAATGTTATTTTAGTGTTATTAAAACTCAAGATGGCTAAAACAGAAATTGCTTAGCGAGATAATTCCCAAAAAAAAGGAAAAAAACTGGATCAATGGCAGATGTAAAAATGCGAACAATTTTGGAGAAATAAATAGTTTCATATATATGTAGTTTACATAATTTTACTTAATAAGTGTTGTAAAATAAAGTGCATAATACAAATATTTCCATAATTTTGTCTTACTGGTATAAGGTGTTCAATGTGTTGATATGCCGATCTTCTACCTATACAAATTCTTAAACAGCACGCTATGCTCGCAACGTAAATCATGCCAGCGCTTTACAAAGCTTGGGCATCGAAAAAGAAGCAGAACAAAGCTACGAAAAGCAAAATTTCTTTCAAAAACCATAAAATGCAAAATTTAAAACGATTCCAGACGGACGGACGGCTGCACATGCTTTGTTAGTGTAAGAGAAGCAAAAGAAGAATCGCACCGTTCTTCTCATTGCCCGCTGTACTCCACAAATTGATCGATTCTTTCTTTCACACTTTACGTTGCATACGAGTGTTGGATCGATCTCTTCTTACGCATATTCGCTTGCATTGTTAGTGCAAAATAACAGACGCAAAGTCGATCTTCCGATCCCTTCATACTCATTAAAAAAGATCTTCCGAACCATTCACTCCTTAGTAGATCATTCAATTTTGCTTTGCTACGAGCGCAGCAGTCTTCAGTTCTCAGTCAAAGTGGTCGACCGCGATATCGACCAGTTTTTCGACTTGAGCTTAACTCGACTCATTCAAACCAAATGTTGATAGCATCATTGGTCTCGTGAAATCTCTTTATCTTAATACACTTTGTTGGCGCAACCTTCTTTTTATTAACCTTGGATGACACGTGTATCAAGCGGCTTTCACACAGTATGATTTGTTGTACAACTTGGTGATGCTTGGAACTTGTAGTATGTGTGAACGCTTCATACTACAAGTTGAAGGTCAAGTCGTATGAAAATCAAACAATTTTGATTTTTGACATCCAACTTGCTCTGCTTGACGACTTGCTTAATGGTGTGAACGCAGGCAAAACGAGTCGGTGCAAATGCCATTTGAAAAATGTGCTCGAAGTGTTCGGACGGTATGAATACGGATTTTTGGAAGGAGTTTTTAAACCTCTACAAAGATTTCCCAGAACTATGGAAAGTGAAGAGCGATGAATATGAAAAGAAACATTTGAAAGACAAAGCTTATGAATGTTTTCTTATGAAATATAGAAAAATCGATAAAAATGGCACTTTGGACGTTCTAAAAAAAAATTAACAACTTTAGAACATGGAAAGAACTAAAAAAATCAAGAAATTATAAAAATAAATAAAAAAATTTTTGAAATCATCTGGGAAAGTTAACTCCAATTTTTTTCCCTAGCGAGTGTGTCTAAAAATGTTTTTTTCTTTTTTTCATTCTTTGATCCGTAATATTTCCCTTCTCTTTTCTTTTCTTTCCTCTTCTCTTTCATCAACCTCATCAATTATTATGGCTGCCAGAATTACGCTGTCCATTTCGTTGATGTTTATCAGTCGACAGCAACGAAAAAATGAAATCGTACAACTTGCTTGAACGTGTGAATGCTTGACAATGCAGTTCCGTTATTTATGGTACGATTTCTGAGAGCAGCAAATCGTACTGTGTGAAAGTCGCTTCTGTGTGACACGTACTGTGTGACACGTCGAATTCGAAGTGTCCTATCTCATTATCTCTGGTATCAAGTGAGTCAGTCGACGTCAGAGATAATGAGATAGGACACTTCAAATTCGCCGCTTCAAAAATCGGTTTGACGTCTATTTTTTATGAGCTGTTGAATTCATGTACACTATACGTGAGAGATACCATATTGTTGTTTTTGTTTTCTGTCTTTCAGTATGTTGAAAAAATCAGCTGTTTCATGTTTCACCACGGATTCAGTTAGTTATGAAATCAGCTTGACTAGACGCAATATCTTTTGGAACGGTTTCACTACTGGTATGTCGATACCATCGGTGGCTACACACTGTGGTTTCTCATATGGTTTCAAAAGTTGTAAACATGTGATGCCAAAGTGTGTGTGAAATTTACTGAATATCCAAATGTTGGCCAGAGTGAGAGAAAATATGAACACGAGTTCGGCAAACTATGTTGCTCTTCTTTCCTTTGACAACTGCTTTCTTCTATGCGTGCAAAGAAACTGAGAAACATGCCTTGAACACAATCAGAGACGCAAGACGCAGATCCAAGTTAGGGACGCAAGAAATGGCTCAGATTTAAACAGATTTCGGATTTAAATAGCAGAGAAGCATTTTCGGGAAGCAGACGTATGAAATGTCAAAAATTTGACAGTAGAGAACAATAGATTCATTCTACCCCAAAACTCTCGAAGTTTATTTATTTTTATCTATATTACAATATATTTAAAATACATTTAAATAATATGTTATAAAGAATAATAATAAAAAAAGCAACAGACAAACACTCAGATAATTTTACAGCAGCTGAAATAGAATAAAGAATGAAATGTAAACCAACACAAACAAATAAGAAGAACAAAAACGCTTCTGCGTCCGCCAAAATTAGAATTAGCTCGGTTGCGGGACGCAAATTTCGGCAGCAAATTAGGGAAGCAAAATGGAAAGCAAACTTTTTTCTCGATCTCCATAAGCGCCCGTGTAATTTTGACAGTTAAAAAATGAATCTGCGTCTTGCGCCCCTGATTGTGTTTAAGGCAGCAGGGTCCATTTTCGTTTCAAAAATTCTCTACACTCGATACTAGAGTATAGACTTTTGTCTTTCTTCCTATCTCTCAAACGAACTGATTGCAATCGTTTCACAAGATACTGCGTATAGCCAAGGCCATTGGCTTTTAAAATATAAATTTCACCATATGTAAACAAAGGTGGTGAAGCTTCTCAAATATACAAACAGTAGGTGTTAAAAGGGAATTTAAGTCCCCCAATTGGATCAACAATAGATAATTTTCAAATATATTGGAAAATAAATGAAAATATATAAATGCGACCATTCTGGAGTTACTAATCTTAATTTATTTTGTGAAAATTCGAACAACTTTGCACTGACAGCCAAATATTCGCACAACGACAACTTTATACCAATTAAATATAAACAAATAAATCAACAAATACTATGTAAAATCTGAAAGTATACATTTATTATAATTATAAGGAACTGATAGATATCTTATGTATATAATCTATGCATAAGCAAAAGTTTAATTTGTTAAATATATTTTTGACGTTTGCAAAAAGACACCCCGTAAAATCAATATTGCATGCGTGCATGTGATACTGCGGCGAAGTACACTTCGTGCGGCGAAGTACACATGAGAGGACAAAGCACACGATTTTGTGCGGCGAAGTACACATGAGAGGACAACGCACACGTTTTTTTGTCATAGGTTTAGTGAAATTTCAGCAAAATGCATATGTATTGAAACAGCGAATTCGAAGTGTCCTATCTCATTATCTCTGGTCGACGTGAAGACTTCAAGCAAGCAAATTCGCACAAGACTAATTTATGATTGCACTGAGTAAAATGTTTAATAAGGAATGGGAGAATCACTAATTTTTCTTTAAAAATTTTTTAGGCGTACCACAATGCATGATTTGCAATAAAAGGGTGGGACGCGCATCTAAATTTTTTGTAAAGATATAAAGGGTTTTCCAATAAGAGGTGTAATTTTGAATAGCCCTCTATTTCGGTAGCTGTTATTTTTGTAGCTGTTATTTTTGACATTTTACAAGTAAATACTACGCCATTACTAAAAATGGAACGATACACGCTGCAACAACGCATTGAAATTATTAAAATTCACTACAAAAATGGTGAAAATTTTGCAGTCACAGTTCGCAAAACTAAAGCATTTTTGGGCCGTCTTGAAGCACCTTGTCGGACCGCAATACAGAAATTGGTGGAAAAATTCGAGCTGTTGGGACAAGTTAGTGATGTGAAGAATAAAACCCGTGCACGTCGCTCAAGAACAACTGAGAATATTGCTGCTGTAGCCCAAAGTGTTGAGGATAACCCAGGTTTGTTCATTCCTCGTCGTTCTTTGGAATGGAAGAATATTAATGATTTTTTATGGCCGGAGTTAGATGGTATTGATCTGGACAACGTTTACTTTCAACAAGACGGCGCTACGTGCCACACAAGCAACCATTTGATCTTTTACGGGAAAAGTTTCCTGACCGTGTTATCTCTCGAAGAGGTGAGGGACAATTGGCCACCGAGATCTTGTGATTTAACACCTTGCGACTTCTTCCTTTGGGGCCCCGTGAAAGATAAGGTCTACGCCAACAGCCCAACGTCGATTCAAGACCTCAAAGATGGAATTCGTGAGGCTATCGAGGACATAGGCAGCCACTTTGCGATTTGGTTATGGAAAATTTCCTGAAAAGAGTATGGTCCTGTAAGCGTGGTCGTGGTGGCCATTTGGCTGATGTTGTTTTTCATTATTAACGGCATACCTTCCTCTTTATTACGAAATAAACATGCGATATTTTATCTCAAAAAATGGCATTTTTCTTTGAATATCAAAATGACACCTCTTATTGGAAAACCCTTTACTATAGCACGTGCCATTTAGACTATGATAAGGTTATTAATGAAGAAAGGGCAAAATTAATATTTAAGTTGAAGTCTGCTATTAAGAAAAATGTTTCAAAATCTGAATTATGAATATATTCATAAAAAAACTCATCAAAAACAAATGAAAACATGTTCCAAATCTATTGCAGTGATTACAGGTAAGGAAGGGTTATCTCATCTCATAGCATGCATAAATGAAGATATTTGAATAAAAAATATAAGTTGGGTTTTCTGTTTACATTTACAGTTAGGTAATATTTTATTTACATTACATTTAGGGCCAGTTTTTTAGTACTCGGTTATCGTCGTTTCTCGGTTCAACTCGTTTAAACCACACATTGTTTTTTTCAGTACAAATTTAAACGGCGTTTAACCGGCCAAAATTGGTCAGTTAAACTCCGGTTAATTTATCTTTTTAATAGATAAAGAAATAGCTGCTCTTTTTCGAGTACAGACATTTACCTTTGTTCAAAATTATGCTAATAATTTTGTTTATTTGCACCAGATATATTGACAGGTGCTGCCAAAATAGGTAGAAATCACTTATAGTAACGAGTATACGCTAAATACTCGTTGCATTTAGATAAATTCGCTATAAAATATCGATAAGATACGTTTAACATAGATAAGTTAAACTCACACTGTAAAACCCAAATCTTAGTTAACTTTTATTTCACGTTTAACAAAACGTCGTTTAAACGAGCACTGAAAAACTGGAACTTACAGTTTATTAAAATAAATCTTTTTTAGATTTTAAGGAAATTATAATTCACGATTAATGTTTATGTTGATGTAGCACAGCATTGGAATTTCCAACACAACGGTTGGTGAAAACCGAGTCGAAAACGGTGCAGCCGTTTAAGAGTTAACTATGTCGAAAGGGCATGCGAATAATTACCTTCCTTTTTAAATTCCTTTATGGAGCAATTTCACTTTAGCGGTTTTGCCCCGATTTTTTTGTTACTTTTTTTACCGTTATTTTGGACCATTATCATGGTAAATAACCGCCCACTTTTGGGGGCGTGGCATTAGTTTGGGTGTTATCGGCGTTTGAAGGTCGCGAAAGGTCACTTCTTTAAAGGTTTATTATTCCGAAATTAGGAAAGGTACACTAATGATCGAGGTGTCAAAGGAAAGATATTGCCATGCCCCTCATTTCCCTAGTACACCATTTTACCGCCAAGGTTACGGTTTGGAAGATATTTGAGTTTTAAGAAAAAAATGGTGTCGGTGCCATTATAAAACCTTCCTTATATACCTTATATGACAATTAAGGTATATATTAGAAACACTACTTATCATACTTACTTACCGCTATAGTTGGTAAATTGCAGAAGGAATGATTATTCGTAGGAATTTATTCGTCTGGTACAATTTCATAGTGATTATAACCCTAAGTATGTCAAACACTGGCTACGCAACAGAATAGTGTTTTGTGCCCAATTTAGGGCGTGTATGCGTCCTCCGGCCTTCGGCCTACGGCCGCGCTTTTTGATTATAACCCTCAGTATGTCAAACACCGGCAACGCAACAGAATAGTGTTTTGTGGCCAATTTTAGGGCATGTATGAGTCCTCCGGCCTTCGGCCTACGGCCGCGCTTTTTGATTATAACCCTCAGTATGTCAAACACCGGCTACGCAACAGAATAGTGTTTTGTGGCCAATTTTAGGGCGTGTATGCGTCCTCCGGCCTTCGGCTTACGGCCGCGCTTTTTGATTATAACCCTCAGTATGTCAAACACCGGTTACGCAACAGAATAGTGTTTTGTGGCCAATTTTAGGGCGTGTATGCGTCCTCCGGCCTTCGGCCTACGGCCGCGCTTTTTGATTATAACCCCCAGTATGTCAAACACCGGCTACGCATCAGAATAGTGTTTTGTGGCCAATTTTAGGGCGTGTATGCGACCTTCGGCCTACGGCCGCGCTTCTTGATTATAACCCTCAGTATGTCAAACACCGGCTACGCAACAGAATAGTGTTTTGTGGCCAATTTTAGGGCACTTTTTGATTATAACCCTCAGTATGTTAAACGATGGTTAATGCTAAAAAACGGAAATTTTGGTGTCTGTAAAACGCTAATTTTTTTATATTTCAGTGAGTGTGGTTGGAATTGTTGGAGCACCTGCAACATGTTATATATCATTGAAAAGAGAAAACCATGGGCTTTAAGATTATTGATTTTAATACATACCTTAATTGTCATATAAGAGGTAGGGGGAAGGTTTTGTATTAGCCCCTCCACCATTTTCTTCTTAAAACTAAAGTATCTACTAAATAATTGACAATATCGAAAAAATATATATTACTAAAACATAGGTGCAAATATTTCCTTTCAATCGGTATATATACCTTCTCTATAGGGCTAATAGTTTGGGACTTATCGCTCGCCAAAAATTCTGCATTTCCGCAATGCAAACGCCCATATCTTCTATACGGAAGCCACGCCCCCAAAAAAATTTTGGGATTCGATTCTCCGATAAAAAGCGAAGGCTTAATTTCACTTTAGCGGTTTGGCGCAGCCAAAGCTGCGCCCAGAAAATGCCAAAGCCCACATGATTTGCTTAAATGTAAAATATCCTTACTATACCATAGACCGAATCAGCTGTACAAGAATTATATGGCAATCTATGGCTCACGTTTCCACCGTTTCAGCTTGGCTAGACGCAGTATCATTTGATACGGTATCACTACTGGTATGATGATACCAGCGATGGCTAGACATTGTGGTATCAAATTTAGTTTCAAAATCCATAAACATGTTATGTCAATGTATGTGTGAAATTTACTGGATATCAAAATGTTGTCCGTAGTTGCCATAATTATTATATTATGATTAATGCGTAAAGGAAAAATAGGATTTCTAAAAATCCCATGTTTAAATTTTAGTTCAATGGAAATTACCTGCTTCACTTTGGTTTTCTTGTTCAGTGGAAATCGTTGTGTTGTGAAATTTTTTTAAAATAGTTAATTTATTTAAAAATAATAATGGAGGAATCTCAAATGGCTTGTGTTGCGGCGATGGCAACAGCTGCTGCATGCTATGTTGTAGTCGATGAAGATTCGCAAAGGAATCGATCGTATTGGGTAAAGAAGTGGAGGAAGAATCGCAGTGTTCGTGGAAACACTCAAGAGTTTTTAAGAACTCTAAGGCCCGGCACATACTATTATAGCTGCTATTTAAGGATTGACGAAATATGTTTATTTAAATATGTCTATTTTTTTACTTAAAACGTTTGCATTTTCGGCTTAAATCAGGCGCTTCTCGACCTAACCAATGTTGTTGTTGTTTCTGGCGCTGACCCTAACAACAATAATTTGTATTGCTCTCGTCTAGTTCCCGAATTATAGCCCTTTAATGTTTCTAAATTCCAGGCCTATATCTGTTAAACTTTACGTGATACCACTATGATATGAAAAATAAAATTTTAGATTTTTAGTACTTTGTTTCCATTAATTAATGTTTTTCTAATTGTAATGTACGCCAGAAACAACAACAACATTGGTTACTTCGAGAAGCGCTTAATCTTTTCCCCTTTTCTTTTTAATTGTTTTTGAACTTTTCGTGACTTGATATTAAAATAAGGCAAATGGGACAAATAAATGAAATTTCTCCGAAAAAGAGAATTTTTTCAACTTCATTTGCAACCGTTCGAATTTATTATGGCCGACTGTTTGGTTGCTGTTGACAACTGCTTACTTGTGTGCGTAAATGATACCGAGAGAAGCAGGGTAAATTTGGGTATCAAAAATTCTCTACACTTGATACTTGTGTGTAGAATTTTCCCTTTCTTCCCCGTCTCTCTCTCCAACGAACTGAGTGATACCGTTTCAAATGATACTGCGTGTAGCCAAGCTGTTTAAGTAGCATTAATAAAAGCATGTGTATTTCATGAAAAACAAAATTCGAGAAAATTTCATAACAATCGTTCTTCCGCAGCCAGTGAAACAATTAGCACCCTATACACAAATGTATTTTCATTTCATTTGAATTATTTAAAATCAAATTTTAAATTGATTATTCCACAAATTATTTGAAATGATTATCGCATCTGCATGGTTATTTCAAATAATAATGTTATTTAATTCAATTTGCCGAAGCCTGACATAATACAAAATAACTAATCGACTCATACTATAAAAATTAAATAAAGAAAGGATATAAAATACTTTTCTAAATTCTTAGCTCGACCCAATATTGCATTCAAAACACAAGAAACGCTCATTGGTCACGGCTCATCATTGTGCGTGTGTGTCATCAAAAAAGCTTTAAAGTTGCTCACTGCTACACGACAAAATATTAAGCTTTAACCACAACCAAGGCTACAGGATACAGGCTGCAAATGCAGCTGGCTTCCAGCACTAACCACAGTGCTTCCAGTGATAGCGGCGTGAAGCCAGCAGCCAATGTCAAAACACAAATCTTTTTATATGTAAAACGTAAACAAACATAAAAGAAGAAGAAGCATACCTCCGCCGGCAGAGAAAAATAGAATTTGATCTACTGCAAGCGGCGTGAAGCTAGCGGCTAACCGCATGATGCGTAGCGGCTAACCACAGATACGTAGCGGCGACTAGAAATCAATGTTTTTTTTCTCGTTCCCCCTAAGGGCCAATGTACATACTTTTGACAGATGGCGCTTGTATCTTGTAGGAATTTCCAAGTTGTAAAAATGAACAACGGGTGAAAGGGTTAGCTCTGCTTTTCGTTCCATTTTGTATATTGTCTCCCAAGGTTTATAGAATAAAAGGTTACGCCAGGAAACA